>JAVMKO010000004.1:97744625-98944625 GCA_032164245.1 Sternotherus odoratus | reverse complement strand
TCATCCCCAGTCAGCGCCTCAATCAGTGGCACCATCAGGGCCCACCAGTGACCGCCCTATGGAAGAACCGGCTCAAGAGACACAGTTCGCTCCTTCCTCTTCCTCCTCTCCCGATGAGGCAGTAGCTGGTTCCTCGTCCCCAAATTTACCACCAATGGACGTGAGGGGACATCAGGAACTCCTCAGAAGGGTGGCGCAGAATCTCCACCTCCCAGCTGAGGAAGTGGAGGAGGAAACAGATCCCACAGTGGATATCCTGACATCGGGGGGCCCTACCAAAATAGCACTGCCATTCATTAAGACGATCCACAAAATCTCGAACGTCATATGGCAGACACCATCCTCGATCCAACCTACTGCTAGAGGGGTTGAGAGGCGCTACTTTGCCCCCCAACAGGGGTATGAACACCTGTTTACACACCCCCAGCCGGGGACACTGGTGGCAGACGCGGTCAATCACCGCGAACGTCAGGGACAGACGGGCTCTACCCCGAAGTCCCATGACGCCAAAAAGCTGGACTTGTTTGGACGGAAGGTCTATTCCTCGGGGGCACTCCAGCTGCGTGTTGCAAACCAGCAAGCGGCTCTGGGAAGGTATGCCTACAATTCCTGGTCGGCAATGGCCAAATTCCAGAACCAGGTTCCCGCGGAGGCCCATCCAGAGTTCAAAGCCATCCTGGAAGAAGGCAGGGTTGTCTCGAGAGCAGCCCTCCAGGCCGCTCTGGACTCCGCCGATTCGGCCTCGCGCACCATGGCTACTGCCATCGCCATGAGACGTGGGGCATGGTTACAAGTCTCCGGGATCCCAACCCCGGTGCAATCGACAATTCAAGACCTGCCCTTTGACAAGCAGGGTTTATTTTCGGAAGACACCGACAAAAAACTACACTCAATGAAAGACTCGCGGGCCATGTTGAGGTCCCTGGGCCTCCATACGCCCCAGCCCCTCCGCAGACCTTTCCGACCTCCCCCTCCTACTCAACCTAGACCATACCAGTTCCCTCCTCGGAGAGACCCCCCTAGGAGGGGTGGTAGGGGTAATGGCAGGGGACGTCCTAGCTCCTCGTCTAGGAACGGGCAGCAGAATCCTGGACCCAGAAACCAGCAAGGGCCCAGACCTAACTTTTGAAGTTGCGCCCGAGGGCTTCAGACCAGTTCCCTTAGATCCAGTACGCCCTTTTGTGAGTCGCTTATCCCACTTTTACCAGGAGTGGGCCCTTCTTACCTCAGACAGATGGGTCCTCAGCCTGGTAAGGGTGGGATATTCTATCCAATTCTCCTCCCTTCCGCCCCACCATCCTCCCTCCCCGTCCCTCTTCAGGGACCCATCTCACGAGCAGCTCTTAGTTCAGGAGGTCAATACCCTCTTGTCTTTGGGTGCCATAGAGGAGGTTCCTCAAGAATTTCGGGGCAAGGGTTACTACTCCCGTTATTTCCTTATCCCGAAGGCCAAAGGCGGTCTTCGTCCCATCCTAGACCTGCGGGGCCTCAACTCCTACATAAAGAAGCTGAAGTTCCGCATGATCTCCCTCGCAACCATCATTCCCTCTATGGATTGCGGAGACTGGTTTGCTGCCCTCGACCTAAAAGATGCATATTTTCACATATCAGTTATTCCCAGTCACAGGAGGTTCCTGAGATTTGTTTTGGGAGACCGACACTACCAGTTTACGGTACTGCCGTTCGGCCTATCCACTGCCCCAAGGGTCTTCACGAAGTGTATGTCTGTCGTGGCTGCATCCCTCAGAAGAAAGCAGGTGCATGTGTACCCCTACCTGGACGACTGGCTCATCAGGGCGGAGTCAGAGCAGCTAGCGACCCAGCATATAGCTCTCACCAGAGAAACTTTCACCAAGTTGGGCCTTTTGCTGAACGAACAAAAATCGACCCTAGTGCCTACTCAGAGGATAGAGTTCATAGGGGCGATATTGGACTCTCAACAAGCAAGGGCATTCCTACCTCCTACCAGGGCACTCACCATAGCAGAATTGATCCACTCGGCCCTTCGATTCCCCACCACTACAGTCAGGAACTGCATGGTTCTCTTGGGGCATATGGCAGCTTGCACTTATGTGGTGCCACACGCCAGGTTGCGGCTTCGCCCCCTGCAGACCTGGCTGGCAACGGTGTACAGACAGGGCAGGGACCCTCTAGACTTGATTGTGACTCTCCCAACCCACATACTGTGTTCTCTCCAGTGGTGGCTTCGCCACGACTCCCTCGCAGTAGGAGTACCCTTCCAGAAGCCCCAGCCTTCAGTAACCTTGGGTACAGATGCGTCCGCCCTGGGCTGGGGAGCACATCTCGGAGACGCCAGGACTCAAGGCCTCTGGTCTCGCAGCGAACTCTCCCTTCACATCAATGTCAGGGAGCTCAGAGCGGTTCGTCTAGCCTGCCAAGCGTTTCGGGAACGCATACAAGGCAAGTGTGTATTGGTGCTGACAGACAACACAGCAGCAATGTTTTACATAAACAAACAAGGGGGGGCTCGGTCCTCTCACCTATGCAGGGAAGCCCTAGCCCTATGGGAGTTTTGTATTTTGCACAATATTCACCTCCAGGCCACCTACCTCCCAGGGGTTCAGAATGTGTTGGCGGACACCCTGAGTCGCTCCTTTCGGGGTCACGAGTGGTCGCTCAGGGTCGACATTGTACACTCAATCTTCCTTCAGTGGGGGTTTCCCCTCGTGGACCTGTTCGCCACGAGATCCAACAGGAAATGCCAGAGGTTCTGTTCCCTACTGAACCTCAGCCCGGGGTCAGAGGCAGACGCTTTTCAGATCCCTTGGAAGGGGGGTCTGCTTTATGCGTTTCCTCCGTTTCCCCTGATCCACAGAGTGCTGCTCAAGGCCCGTCTAGACAGGGCCTCCATGATCCTCATAGCGCCAGCATGGCCCCGCCAGCACTGGTACACCCT
Source organism: Sternotherus odoratus (assembly GCA_032164245.1). Lineage (NCBI taxonomy): Eukaryota > Metazoa > Chordata > Testudines > Kinosternidae > Sternotherus > Sternotherus odoratus. The sequence continues at coordinate 98,941,708 of JAVMKO010000004.1, read as the reverse complement.
GCTAATGTCCCTCTCAGTCAGGACGCCCATAACTCTCCCACTCCTCCCGACCCTGATCTCGCAGGACCACGGCCGGCTTCTACACCCCAACCTGCAATCTCTCCACCTCACGGCGTGGAGTATCCGTGGCTGAACCCTTCGGAGCTTCAGTGCTCGGCTCAGGTCAGGGAAGTCCTATTGGGTAGCAGAAAACCCTCTACTCGGGCCGTCTATGCGGCCAAGTGGAAACGCTTCTCCTTGTGGGCCCAGGAAAAGGGAGTCGCTCCCCCTCTAGCTCCTATATCCCTTGTTCTAGATTACCTCCTTAGCCTCAAGCAGCGAGGTTTGGCAATCTCCACTGTCCGGGTACACCTGGCTGCCATATCAGCGTTCCACCCAGGTATAGGGGGTGTCTCTGTCTTCAGTAACCCGCTAGTCGTGCGCTTTATCAGGGGATTGGACAGGTTGTACCCCACGGTGAGAACCCCAGTTCCCCCATGGGACCTGAACCTGGTCCTTTCAGCATTAATGAAACCCCCTTTTGAACCATTAGCCTCGTGCCCTCTTTCTTACTTGTCCTGGAAAACGGCCTTTCTGGTAGCCATTACCTCGGCTAGAAGGGTCTCCGAGCTTAGAGCTCTTACCTCGGAACCACCCTATACCATCTTTCACAAAGATAAGGTCCAGTTACGCCCTCACCCGGCCTTCCTCCCTAAGGTGGTTTCTGCCTTCCATGTGAATCAGGACATATTCCTCCCTGTTTTCTTTCCTAAACCTCATACCTCTAACAGGGAAAGAATGCTCCACTCTTTGGATGTGAGAAGGGCTTTAGCCTTTTATTTACAGCGTACAAAACCCTTCCGTAAATCTCCTCAACTTTTTATTTCAGTGGCAGAGAGAATGAAGGGGTTGCCGATCTCGTCCCAACGCCTCTCGGTCTGGATAACATCATGTATCAAGCTGTGCTATAACCTCTCGAATGTGTCTCCTCCTCCGTTAACAGCACATTCAACCAGAGCTCAGGCCACGTCCACAGCATTCCTGTCGCACGTTCCCATCGCTGACATCTGTAGAGCAGCAACATGGTCGTCAATACACACCTTTTCCTCGCACTATGCAATCGTGCAACAGACGATGGAGGATGCTGCTGTCGGCCATGCAGTCCTGGCAGCTGGTACGGTCAGTACTCCTCACCCTCCTCCACGGTAACTGCTCGTAAGTCACTGTGGGAATGGACATGAGCAAGCACTCGAAGAAGAAAGAACAGTTACTTACCTCGTAACGTTGGTTCTTCGAGATGTGTTGCTCATGTCCATTCCGAATCCCACCCGCCTCCCCTCAGGTCGGAGTACCGGCAAGAAGGAACTGGGCGGGGGAGGGTCGGCAGGGGCATATATACATGGCCATAAGGGCGCCACTCCAGGGGTCGCCCCTGCCGACCCTACGGGTACCGCTGGGGAAAAAATCTTCCGGGACCGTGCATGCGCGGTGCGCACACACTGTGGGAATGGACATGAGCAACACATCTCGAAGAACCAACGTTACGAGGTAAGTAACTGTTCTATTCAGTGCCTAACTTTAAGCACTCAGATTTAAAAACGTTGGCCTTGGACATTAAGGGTCTGATCTTGCCTGGTGCAGAGCAGTTAGCTCCTATTAACCTCAGCAGTTACCTCAGGTGCTCAGTATTACATAGGCTCTGGCCCATAATCTGCAGCTAGATTATTCTTCCACACAAGTGGAAAAATAGATACTAGCAAACAAATAATCTCAGTATTTATTTGTGAATGTATATTCACTTCTGGTTTTTCCAAATTTAAAATGATGCTGTTAACTTTTACATTTCCTATTAAAATTGGATGTTGTGTTATCTAGAATAATTTCTGGCCAGATAAAATTGGCCTTTTATATTTGTGGTTAGTTCAGTTTGTTTCCTAGATGACATTTCTTCTGTGAACAGTTGTATTGCCACATCTCTATGATATATCTCTGAAAATGATGTCTGTGCCATAGAAAGTAACTTGTAAATAAGTTAACGCCAAATCTTGCTTAATTGAAGTCAAAACTCCCAATGACGTCAGTGTGAGCTGAAACATGATCAGAATATTCTCTTTCCACTCACTGATTTGTATTTCTGCAGACTGCTGGCTATGGCTTCAGTGGTGAAATGTCAATAGTGGAACTGCGTGAACGCCTAGCTTTACTGAAAGAAGCACAGAAGAAGGCAGAGGAAGAGAAGAGAGACCAGATAATACATGAAAAACAAGCCAAGGAACAGCTTCTTCTAGACAAACTGGAGCAGATTTCCCTGTTCAGAGCAGCACTTGGAAGAGCAGCTGCATTAAAGTTAGTTTAAAATACCACAGAGATGTTTAGAATATTACATTGTTGCTAATATCTTGTTATTTGCAGGAATGAAAGATTTGGGGTGAAATCCTGACTCAGTTTAAAAGGAGTTCTCCCATTGACTTCAATATGGGCAGAGTTTCAATCTTCCTGTTCAAAGTAGGGCTCTCGATTTAATTGCAGTTAAGTCACACGATTAATTAAAAAAATTAACTGTGATTTAAAAAATTAATTGCAATTAATTGCACTGTTAAAAAATAGAATACCAATTGAAATGTATTGAATATTTTGGATGTTTTTCTATATTTTCAAACTAGCAAAAATTTGTAATTGGAAACTGGGATGTAAAAAGACTACCATGTTTTTTATTAATACAAATTTTGTTCAGACGTCTCAGCGTTGCTCGGGTCCATTGGAGGGGGGAGGGAGGAGAGAGCTGAGCGAGTGCGGGGTCCATTGGAGGGGGGTATTATTACATCATAACTATGTCACAGAGAACAGCAGCTGTTAACCTGCTGCCCAGCTGATGTTAATGGGCTTTAAAGAATTTCACCCCTAGGGGGTGTAAGAGGTGAGATTTGAAAAATTTTCGATTCTTACCCTGATTAGGACCCTAAAGCCTATAACTGTACCAAATTTCAAGTCTCTAGCTCAAACGGTGTGGAAGGAGTAAGGAAACATACATACACGCACGCATACATATACACACGCATACACCATTTGACTTTATATATATAGATACATTTATTTCTATTACAACATAGAATACAAAGTGTACAGTGCTCACTTCATGTTATTATTTTTATTACAAATATTTGCAATGATAAACAAAAGAAATAGTATTTTTCAGTTCACCTCATACAACTACCGTAGTGCAATCTCTTTATTGTGAAAGTGTAACTTACAAATGTAGTTTTTTTTTGTTACATAACTGCACACAAAAACAAAACAATGCAAAACTTCAGAGCTACAAGCCCACTCAGTCCTACTTCGTATTCAACCAATTGCTAAGACAAACAACTTTGTTTACATTTACGGGAGATATTGCTGCCCACTTCTTGTTTACAATGGCACCTGGAAGTGAAAACAGGTGTTCACATGGCACTTTTGTAGCCAGCATTGCAAGGTAATTACATGCCAGATATGCTAAACATTCATGCTTCAGCCACCATTCCAGAGGACATGCTTCCATGCTGACGATGTTCATTAAAAAAATAATTTGTTAATTAAATTTGTGACTGACCTCCTTGGTTTATCAGCATTCTGACATATACTTTATGTTATAGCAGTCTCAGATGATGACCTAGCACATGTTCGTTTAAGAACACTTTCACAGCAGACTTGACAAAACACAAAGAAGGTACCACTGTGAGGTTTCTAAGGATGGATAGAACACTCTACCCAAGGTTTAAGAATCTGAAGTACCTCACAAAATCTGAGAGGGGCGAGGTGTGGAGAATGCTTTCAGATGTCTTAAGAGCAACACCCCAATGCAGAAACTACAAAACCCGAACCACCAAAAAGCAAAATCAACCTTCTGCTGGTAGAATCTGACCCAGATGATGAGAATGAATGTGTGTCAGTCCACTCTGCTTTGGATCGTTATCAAACAGAACCCGTCATAAGCAAGGACATATGTCTTCTGGAATGGTGGTTGAAGCATGAAGGGACATCTGAATCTTGAGCGCAACTGGCACATGAATATCTTGCAGTGCCAGCTGCAACAGTGCCATGTGAAAGACTGTTCTCACTTTCAAGTGTCATTGTAAACAAGAAGCGGGCAGCATTATCTCCTGCAAATTGTAACCAAACTTGTTTGTCTGAGTGATTGGCTGAAGTAGGACTGAGTGAATTTGTAGGTTCTAAAATTTGACATTGTTTTATTTTTCTACATAATTTATATGTGTTAGTTCAATGTTCATTATAAAGAGATTGCACTACAGCACTTGTATTAGGTGAATTAAAATATACTATTCCTTTTGTTTTTTACAGTGCAAATATTTGTAACAAAAATAAATATAAAGTGAACACTGTACACTTTGTATTCTGTGTTGTAATTGAAATCAGTATAGATGAAAATGTAGAAAACATCCACAAATATTGAAATAAATGGTATTCTATTATTGTTTATCAGTGCAATTAATCACACGATTAATCGTGATTAATTGCAACTAATTTTTTTAATCTCTTGACAGCTCTAATTAACATATACCTTACAAATTTACTCAATTTGAATTTAAAGTTGTAAAGTATCCTTAGCATATTAGTACAGGCTCTACCAGTAAGTGTAGACATAGCTTCAGTATGCAGCAAGCTAGGGCAAGATAGATTTACACTTTTGCTCACTGTGAACTATGTGTTTATATAGACAAGCCCTAAGTGAGCATAAACTGATGCAACTTACACTCCAAGGAGGTAGCGGGGGGGGGGGGGGGGGAGAACAACAGGAGAACAAATAAATAAAATAAAGTAGGTACCCCAGCGTTTCTTCCACTCTCTTGTTTGGTACTTTACTGCTATATTATCTCTTCTACACCATTAGGGTACATCTAGGGTGACCAGATGTCTCACTTTTATAAAGCCAGTCCCGATATTTGGGACTCTGTCTTATATAGGTGCTTTTTACCCCCACCCTCTGTATTGATTTTTCACACTTGCTATCTGGTCACCCTAGCTCAGAGGTCCCCAAACTGTGGGGCGCGCCCCTCCTCCGGAGGGCACAGAGGAATATTCACAGGGAGGCACAGCTGGGGCCTTGGCTAGTTTCCATGGGAGGTGGGAAAGGAACGCCATCCAGCTCTGCTCCTGGCCCTGGCCCCAGTTTCTGGCCCCTCCCTTACCCCGTCCATGTCCTCCCTTCTCAGAGCCTCAGCCATGCTCCCAATCCTGGCTCCAGCAGTCCGGGGTGGACCGTGGAAAGGGGTAAGTCGGGGTTGAGGTAAAAAGTTTGGGGACCACTGCCCTAGGTGCAGCTACATTACAGTGAGGGTGTGAATGGAAGCTTGTAGATGTATCTGCAGTAGCCATACTCTAGCTAGTGCACTAAAACAGAAGTGAGGAATCTGTGGCTCCAGCTTCAGTACTGGCTGGACATGTGAGTATGTACCATGTATCTGAAGACTGTACTACAGTGTCCTTCTATTTTTAGCAAGCTAACTACATTACAGTTAGCATGGGTACATCTACACAAGATGCCACTCACACACCCAAGCTGCAATATAGACATATTATATTATAGCTCTTGCATCCACTGAGAAGGGATTTCAGATTATGCTAAACTGTCCTCATATAACATAAACCTGTTATGAATCTAACTGGTCACCAGAGGGAAAAGGCTGGTGCATTAACTCATGATTTGCAAAGTAATACATTTTGATTCTAAATAATCTGGATTGGATTTATTTTGTAGATTTTGTCCATCTATTTTTCCCCTTTTTTCTTTATTTTCAAACTTGCAGGCAGGAAGAGAAGAAAATAAAGTCACAGTTAACTGAAGGACTTGTGAAAAATGAACGTGTTTTAGATCTGCAGAAAAAGATTACAGAGAAAACTATGGAGCGTAAAAAGCAAGCTGAAATCTTAAAGATTACACCCCAGAAAGATGGTGCAGACCCAGGGAGATCTTGGGAGACATATGAAGTAAGTAAATAAGCATTACAATAAATAGTCATGATAGGATCTTTTTTTAAGTTTCAGTTAGCACAATGGAAGTGTGACAGATATGGCAATTTCTTGCAATATTCTTGGAAGACCTTATTGAATTGAGTTAAGTATCTTTGGGGTCCATTGTATTAAATGAATGGTTTATTTCTTATTGTGGTCCAGAATTGTATGTAACCTCTCAAAATGGGAGATATAATGGAAGTGAGAATTGGGGTTACAAAGGACTATTTTGAACCATGTGCCAGACAAGCATGGACTTTAGGAACAAATAGTGTTAAGTGGTTTTCCTGAGAAATACCTAGGTGGAGGTGAATGCAAATTCCCCACCTTCAGTTATGCACAAACCCTAGATAGGGTGCTTTCCCGAATAGAGGCCTTAAACATGCTGCAATACTTTGCTGAATCCAGGCCTACAGAAGTACAGATGCAATAATTAGAGGCCTCAAAGGAAAACTGCAGTATAATAAAGAGATTCAGATCACTACAAAGAGAAAGACACATTTTGAAATAAATAAAAAAGATTTATAAACCTATAGATAGGATCCTTGACTGTATAATGGTAAAATATGACTGTAAATGCAGCTATCATTTGAAGCATAAGAGTTCCATAACTGTCGTGAAGTTCTACTCCTTCATTTTGTTTAACTTTACACTTTAAATATCACAAGATGTTGGTCCTTTTCTCTTTCTTCCACTCAAGTCCTAAGGCACACAGCTGTAAAAATCACTTTTTAATTCAATATAAAGTATAAATAAAACACAGGTCAGCAGAAAATATTAGGTTTGCTCTGGTCCTCGTGCATGCTTCTTGGGTCTACACATCCCTGGCGAAGTTTTATTTAAGAGAACAAGGCAAATTCTTGTCAGTTACACCCAGCACCATTTAGTCCAATTGTGTCGTATGGGTTTAATTTAGAGGAGAAAGTGGTCCAGTACCTCCACCGCATGATAGTAAGCCCTCTTTCTGTGCAATAACTCCAACATAGACCACCCTGCACCTAGGTAAGCCCTTTGAACTCAGTGGGTTTGTGCAGGTGTGAATGTGGGCAGAATTTGCTCCACACACATATTTTTAACACTGTTAAATTAATAACAAAATCGAATGTATATTGCAATTTAGAAAATTGAAGACAAATGTGTTGTAAAAGAGAGAAGTTGTTCTAGCAATTAGATGATAACATTGCTTTGTCTGTGCTGGTCTTTTCTGGAATACTGTCTTTCTGAACCTAACTGTTGAATCAAACACCTGCAAAGTTTGATATAGGAAATAGATGTATGCATGTGAGTGTTGAAATAGGACTACCTGGATAAACTTTGGAGAGGGCGGTAACATAAGAAAGAGACAATGAAGCATAACAATCCAAATGTAGTTTGGTTTTGTCTTTGCTTAAGATTTTGTACGGTGTTATATCTGTGCTCAGTCTAGTCAGCATTTCTCAAAACCAGCTGGGGTTTTTTTGTGGCCACAGCCTCCAGGCAGTGATTGGGGAAGCAGCAAAGCATTCACCCCTTACCTGGGGCCAACAGTAGGGGTTGAGTCCTGCACTCCTCTGGAGCCACAAAAACCAGAGTAGCAGGCAGCCAGTGTGAATTCCCATGTTTCCAAGAGAAGGGGCAGTGGGGCTCGGGTTTCTGGCTTCATCCCTGGGGCGTTGGGTGGCAGGCTGCAGCCATGGGGTTTTGGGTTCCAGCTGCAGGGCTTCGGGCGCCCATGGCCCCCGCTACCCTTCTCCAGCCCTCCATTGCTCCTGGCCTCCCTACCCACCTCTTAATTCAGAGTTTAATTTGTCCCCTGGCTTGCCAGGGCTGAGTAAGTCTTCTGTGAAAAGTGATATTAAGCCATAAACAGCAGTTTTCACAGAAGACTTACTAGCTAGCAAGTCTAAAAAAAAAACCAGCAACCAAGAAAACAAAAGAAACAACAACAAAGAGAAGACCACGCAAAGCAGCTTATTTCTAATCTATTTAGGTCTAGTAAAGAATAGAGACAGCTGTACATTATTTTTGAGTCTGAAAAAACCCCTACATAAATACATTACAATGATTTGGACATATGTGCATATTTATTTGTTTTTCCTAAAGTTAATTAAGTATTTTAAGAAAAATTGTCAGAGCAGCCACCAGCAAGAGCAGGTGGCCACACTCTTAAGGCCACCAAACAATTTCTTGTGGGAACCCCTTGTAGATTAAACAAATTGGGCACCCAACCTTGGTTTGTTTCTATTCATCAAGGCCATTATGAAGTTGCTGTGCTTGCCCCAATCATGGTATCAAATGGAATATTTGTCTGCCAATCATCCAGATTGTTGTGTGAAAATTCATTCCATAATCTGATTAGTCACTCATGTTTGTACTATGATAATCTGTCTTTCATTTCTGCAGAACTCTCTACAAGAGCCCCACTGGAAAGAGATGGAAAAGAGTCAGGAACAACAATTCAAGATGCTTCAAAATGGCTTAGTGTCCAGAGAAACAGCTCAGAAAATGGCTGCATATCAGGCCGCAAAAATTGGAGCAACTTCTTGTATATTGAGATAATATGTAAAATGAAATTACTCTGGAAAAAATCCAGACCTGGTGAAGATGGGAGCACTTTCTACTGTGACTGCTAATGCCAGGGTTGAATTTAGACCTTTTTCTCATATGTGTAGGCTGCAGAGTCAACTTACGATGGGCACTGTCATAACTGAAGCAGAATTTGGTAACTTGCATTTTAAATCTGTGTTGGGACGTTTTTCCATTTTGAATTAAAACACGTAATAGCTTAAATATTTACCTTGAAATTTGTTTGTGGTGACAAACTAACAGGTAAGAATGTTGTAGAGAGGACTTTAAATGTATACCCTGCCATTGTTATATGCTATGCCAGTTGTTTACTACGGTCATTTTCTGAAATAAAAAGTAAAAATATGTGAAACAAACAGAATTTTTACTTCTGCATTTAGCTTTTCATAGGATGTGATCAACCCAAGTTTGGAATAAGGATCAATGATCTTACAATAAGTACAGAATGTGATTACCTGCCCATACCAGCAGATCAACCAGTTTCAACACTGGTTGTGGAGGAGCTAGGAAGGAAACCTGGTTTACATCCCAGGGTCCAATACAGGAAATTTCCAAGTTCAGTCAAGCTCTCTGCCTCCCCTGTAAAACTGAGATGATTATAACGACTTAAGTCCCAATTCAGTATGATACTTAAGCATGGGCCTTTTAAGCACATATTAGTCCCACTCAAGTGAAGTTGCTCAAGAAGCAAATTCCCTTCATCTCAAAGTGATAAGAGAAGTAACAATCCTTATTCTCTTTAGAGAGCAGTTTTCAGAAGCAATCAAAATGCTGCTAGTCACCTAGAATTAATTTTTCATCTATGATCATTTCTATGCTGTTTTCATAAATGAACCTTCAAATCATAAGGCTATGTTGGCATAGTGCCAGAGGGGATGTAAATCTCAATTAAAATCTGTGCAGCAGTAAGAATACATTTCTATCTTAAATTTGTGCCAGTTTACAAAATATTTAATTATTTCCATTGCAAATATTGAAATTGAATCAGATTGTATCTGACATTAAATACAGGGAGCTGCTCTTAATGCTCATACAGCATTACAATTCCTCCTCTTTACCGAAGGAAATCTAATGGGTTAAGGAATTCTTTTGTTGCCATCTAGCTTTGAAAATCTTTTCCACTATCTGCAATTAGGGTGACCAGATCTCCCAATGTTCTAGGAACAGTCCCGATTTTAGGGTCTTTTTCTTATATAGGCTCCAAATACACCCCACCCCCGTCCCGATTTTCACACTTGCTGTCTGATCACCCTATCTGCAATACTTATTAAATGTGCTGTATTTTTCATTAATAAAAAATGTAACCATCTCTGGATATACTGCAGATGATTTGAAGAGTTCTATTGAGCCAATGGGGTTTAAAGGGTATCAGGAAGCTAGTATAGCATTGAGGCAGGAGTTCAGTAGGAACAATTTAGGCCGGGGAAAAGGAGCAGTGTGATCAGTCAGAGAGAGAGGCCTGTAAAAGGTTGAGCAGCAGCCTATGCTGACAAGCTTTTTGGGGCAGGGACTATATTTTCCTTTGTATTTGTCCAGCACCCAACACACTGGGCCCAGTCTTGACTTGGACCTCTCAGTGCTACCATGACACAAATAGTAATGCTAACAGTCAGATTTTATGGAGTTGAATAGCACCCCTTAAATATGGAGCTGTACTTAGCATTTTGACAGTGAAAGATAGTTAAAGACAGAGAACTGATCAGGAACGCTATATGGATGTTGCCACAGGCCATCACTCTGGGGCTCACTTCTTCTGAGATGCTGTTCTTGATATTCAAAGCCCAAGAGTCAGGATCAAGCTATCTCAGTGACCATCTCTCCCTCTGTACCCCACACCCTAGGCAGCAGCAAGCAAGGATGGCAATGTGGTAGGTGTCCTCCAGATGAAATTCAAAAAAGGCAGAAGGAAGAATGCTCTTACTGGAGAACCCTAGGCTGTGGAAGTCCCGACCAGAAGTCGTGATCAGCCTAGTTCTTGCTACCTTAGGACACAATGCATATAACTTACTTGAATAACTCATTAAGCCAAGGGAGGGCTAGAGAATTTAGGGCATGAATCAATGTGATTCTCACTTTTTCATATAGACTCATGATTTTACAGTGATGGGTGAATTATAGCAGAGCAAACAGGATAAAACCAAGGTTAACCACTTGACTGTGACAATTTCAGATAACTGAGTATCAGATTTACATCATATGTTTAGGTCCACACACTGCATTGATACATTGCAACCTACTGTGACAATGCATGTATCCTCATCATATTGAACTGAAGCTAGAGTTGGGTAGATAATTCATAATGAATCATTTGTTCTACAAATTTTGCTTTTTTTTCTGTTCACATATTGTCTGTATGCAGATTGTGATTTTCCAAAATGTATTCATTGTTCAAAAAATTATTCACTATGTAATTTCTGTGAATAATTCTTGATATGTGCAATGTTCAAAATTAACACATTACAAGTATTTAATATTCAAAATTTGAGTTGTTTAGATTGGACAGACAGGGAACATGGCATTTTCCTGGATGTCAAATAACTTCTTAACCTAGACTGCCTCCTGTCAACCCCAGAATCCAGTACCAAGGAGTTGGCAACGATACGTCCACTCCCTTAATTCAGAAATCATGATCCAGGCCCCCAAAAACATGAGATTGGGTTTTCTCTGTAAACATGAAGGCTAGCCTAAAAATTTACTTTTCTCAAATGAAATCTGTGTGCCTAAGGCAACCTCTTGCCATAAGCAGCTGGGACTTTACAAAATATACCAACTACTCACAACCGTTGGCTGTAGTGTCTCACTAACTTCTGTGCCTTAGAACTCTGCCTAGACAAGTCTCCATGAGTAATTTTGGATTGTGGCAAAATCCAAGATGCACATCATGGTCAAGGCTGGTGCAAGGATATTTTGCACCCCAGGCAAAACTTCCATCTTGTGCCTGCCCCCTCTACTCTCTGGTGATAGATGTCTCTGGGGGACAGCATCTCCCTAGGTAAACCTAGGGAGCCTTTGGTGTCAGAGTGCCTAGTTCAGACGATTGGCCACACTGGTCTGGGGGGGCTCATGTATTATAGGGCCACTCTGATCTGCTGTCCCAAGGCTAGCCAGGCACCCAGAGAGACCTACTCAACCCCCCCGTCCCACTGACACGCCTGCCAATGAAGTTCTTCCCTAGGGGTTCGTCTTCACTACCGCAGTCCGGTATCGATCTTCTGGCAATCGATTTATCGCGTCTCGTTAAGACGCGATAAATCGATCGCCCGCGGCTCCCCCATCGACTCCGGAACTCCAGCTTGCTGGGAGGCGCAAGCTGGAGTCGACGGGGGAGCGCGCTGCCGACAGGCGGTAAGTCGGCGGCAGATACACAAACTTCAGCTCCGTGATTCACGTAGTTGAAGTTGCGTATCTGCCGTCGATCCCCCCCCGCTAGTGAGGACCAGCCCTAAGGCTTGTCTTCACTACCCGCTGGATCAGCAGGTAGCAATCGATCTGTTAGCGATCGATTTCTTGCATCTTGTGAAGACGCGAGAAATCGATCGCTCGCAGTGCCCCCGTCGACTCCGGAACGCCAGCTTGCCGGGAGGCGCAAGGGGGAGCGCGCCACCAACTGCCGCAGCCATGAGGACCGCAGGTAAGTCGGCTGGAGATACGCAAACTTCAGCTACGTGATTTACGTAGCTGAAGTTGCGTATCTGCAGTCGATATCCCTGCCCCTCCCCCCAGTGAAGACCAGTTAGTCTGGAACTGTGGGAATTATGCTGAGGCCTGAGCATCGCCCCGCTGAGAACTACAACCCCCAGCGTGCACCGGGGCCGGATGGACGAGGGGGGAGAAGTCATACAGACTGCTAATTGATATTCATGCTGTCCAATCAGCGAGCAGAACAGGCAGCGGCCTCGCCAATGATTGGGCAGCATGGGTGGGCCGTGCCGCCTGCGTGTGGAGTTTCTAGCTCGGCCCCTGAGGGTGAGTATCGCGGGCAGGGGCTGCTGGGACCGGGGGCTCCCGGCCGCTCTGCGCCGAGCCCCCAGGAAGGGACCGCGGAGCCTCGGGGCGGCAGGTGAGACGGGACCTAACCCCGGGAAGTCGGCTCCCTGCGGGGCGCGGGGGCTTGGAGCCCGGTCCGGGGCAACCTCCCCACTATCCCCGAGAGCCGGCTCCGGCCCCCCGACATCGCGGCCCCCACACGGGAAGCAGGGCCCGGCCCCCCATAGGCTCCCCTGGGGAGACGGGTCTGTCCCAGTCACCTCTTCCCTCGCGACCTACGTGCCCCCCGAGGGAGACAGGCCCGTGTCTCCCTTCTCCCCACCCCTTCTCTTCGCCCTCGTCTCCACCCCGAGACGGGCCTGTGGCCTCCCTTCCCCACCAGGAGACGGGCCTGAGCCCTAGCACCCCTCCAGTCCCTCTGTATCTCCCCCCCCTTCCCCATCTCAAGATGGGTGTCTCTTCGCCCCCTCTCCAGAGGTCCTTGCTGTTCCCTCCACTCCTTTCCAGCCCAGCTTAAAACGAGGCAGGCCTTTGAGATCTGCTCTTCCCATTGTGTTCCTTCTTCGGGCAAGAATGACCTCTGAATGCTGCTCCCGTCCCCCAAAGTCTTGCCGATCATCCCACTGTCCTAGGGGGGGGGCAGGGTCTGCCAGGCCATTGCCCCCATTAACCTTATCTTGCTTTCTCTCTCCATGACTGCCCCGAGGGAATTGGGCCTGTAGGGATCACTGCCCCTCCCCCCCTCCCAGTCCTGGCTCTGCTCCCTCACATTCCATACAGAAAGGGGGTGTGGTTATTGCTCCTTCCTGATCAATTCCTGAACTGACTGTGAATCATACCAGAGTGACAAGGAGGGTGAGGTTATAGCTTTTATTGGACCAACTTCCTTTGGTGAGAGAAACAAGCTTGTTATTTCCAGCTTATGCAGAGCTCATCTTTAGATTTGGGCAATTCAACAGAGAAGTTAAGGGATTCAGAGAGACGGGTGATATGGTTATAGCAATGAGCTAGGAAAATTATCTTTGCAGCAGCATTCTGAATGGGTATGAGTGGGGGAAGATTGCATTTTTCAAGGCTGGTGAGAAGAATGTTATGGTATCGAGGTGAGAGATTGGATGAAAGTGTTAGCTGTGCAGATGGGTAGGAAAGGCAATATCTTAGCGATATTGTGGAGAAAGAATCGGCAATATTTAGATATAGCTTGAATATGAGGACCTAGAGAGAGGTTCAAGTCCTGCTGTGGGCCTGAGTTATAGGCAGGTTCGTTGTGTATTGATCAAGAAAGGAGGCGGTGAAATCACCAAGGCTGAGGAATTAGCATTTCATGTTTTCAGGTATGTTGTTTCTCTGAATTGTCTCACTAACCACTGTACAGACTGAACATTGAAATTCAACCAGCTAACATGTTAAAATTTGCCTAGTCTACTTTAGGGTTTCAATGCTTGTGTTAATGCACCTTTATTCCTAGTGTAGACAGGTTCCTAGTATAGATGGGCCATCAGCATTTTAAGCAATTTCATCTAACCACTCAGAGAGCAAGGCTGATTGACATGGTGCCTAAAATGTTAGTAGATTCTCTCAGTACGCTTCCCAGTATTGCAAATGCTGGTGGAACTGAACTGGTGGTGTTAGTAGAAGAAATAGTATTTAAAAGGCTTACTGCCAGGGAAATTGCACTGGGCTAGCAGGAGCTGTGCTCTGTCAGTCAAAATAGTGTTTTAATTGTAGTGCATTCATGATGCAACTGTAACAAAGTCCCTATGGGAGGATTGTAAGACAAGAACAGTACCAATGTATGGAGAACTCTTGAATTTGAGGGAGGAATGTGATGTAGTTTTCCTTGTCCTACCTCATCCTGCAATTTAATACAGATTTTGCTATGCATTAAAGATTATTTAACATTCAATTATTTAACCTTAAATAAACATTAAAGATATTCAGTAGTTTATTTAACTGAGTTGCTTTTCTTTTAGGTCAAGGTTTATCAAAAACTCAGAATCATTTAAACTTTATAAATTTGACACTGAGCATTATCTATATGTCAATTTTTTTTACTGAGACTAATGGTATGTTTCTGTGCCAATCAAAAGTATTCAATTACATTCGTATCCCAATAGAAAGTTCCCCCAAATGCACAAAACAAACCCACCACCAGAACTGAAACATCATCTTCCACAAATCCTCTTTAAAGCCAATTTACGACTATCCAGGCTGTATCAGAAACAGCCATGCATTTTATGTAACTAGACATTCCTTTGTGCACCAACAACTTGTTTAATTTGAGACATCTCTTTTGTTTTGGGTTCCAAATCCATTTTCTATCATGGTTGTCAGATGGCCTGAAAAAGGAGTGCTTCACATGTTCACATGAAACCTTTAATTCAACATGGGCAGAGGTAGGATGCTCAAACTTTTAGATCCCTGCACAGATACCAGTTTATATCCTGAGTGGAACCGTAGGGCTTTCCTGGGAACTTCAGCAGTGAAAGAAGCAGAATGTGGGGGCCGCCACTCCCAGGAGCCAGTGCCCCATGCTGGCAGCTCCTCCAGCATGGCTCTACTGCCCCCAGACCCACCCATTGAGGTGGGCACCGGGCTCACCGGCAGCTATCCCTGGTCTTGCTCTTGTGTTCATGTGGTGCATGTGCCCCCAGACAGGAGACAAACAACTGCATGGAAGGGCTGGGGGCAGGGCTGCCAAAGGAGCTGCTGGCATAGGGCGCTGGCTCCTGGGAACAGTGGCCCCATGTTTGGCTCCTTTCACCGGTACAGTTCCTGGGAGAGCCCTGTAGTTCCATTGATCTCTATATCTGCATCTGTGGTTATAAATTTTTATCTGCTCAGAGCTCTGAATTTTATTTGAAACTTCTCCTAAGTGTTTGTCAGCATTTGAATTGATAGACGTGTCCTGGTCCACAAGATCAGTGCTGTGGCCCAGCTTTTAAAGAGTCTCTTGGCGGAACCCCTTCAGTAATGCAGACCCCCAAGAGGTCTCTTTTCCTTCAAGGTAGGCCCTACAGCCCCTCTGCCTCTGAGTTCAAGCACTCTTGCTTCATACCATGAGCTCTGCCCAGCTTGTTCATTTCAGAAAGACTCCTGATCCGAGACTGCACTCTTCAGGGTCTGATGCACCACAGCAAGTATTTTCAGTGACACTAGGCAGCATTTTCAGAGCAGTAGGGTTTAATAGACATTTAGAATACAGCATTTTAAATCCCTAGATTAGCATAGAGAAGTGAAGTACAACATACTGCTCTGGCTTGGCCAGATGGACTCCACCAGCCAAGCTGTAGTATAGATTCCTTCTTAGGGCCTGTCTCTCTCTGACTCTTTGGAGCGTGCCAGGTGAGAACAGCCAGCCTCTTCCAGAAGCCCACTCTTCTTCCCCTGCTTGTCAGCTCCCACCTTCTTTGTCTCCAGTCAGGGCCATGCTGAGTGTTCCCCTCTTGCTGGAGCTTCCTTCTGTTGAGTGTCAATCATTCGGTCCTTAGCACTTCCATTGTCTCTGGAGCCTCTGTTGATCTGAATGAATAACCCATTCATTTTTCATTTGTTTCCGGCACTGTTCCAGGATCAGCGTTCTCCCTTTTGCACCCACTGGGTAACAACTGAAAGCATAGAAGGAAACTGAAGCACACATAGGCTTTGTAAAATTATTACAGAAAATTCCTACTTTTTCACAAGGGACTTAAATTTTTTTTAAAAACATTCTAAAAATCCCTTCCCTCCCCCCCCCCCCCCCCCGCTGAAATATCTTCACTCTTGACATAAGAATGGGTGTACTGGATCAGACGAGGGGTCCATCCAGCCCAGTATCCTGTCTACCGACAGTGACCAGTGCCAGAGTGAGTGAACCTAACGGGTGATGATCTAGCAATCTCTCTCCTGCCATCCATCTGACAAACAGAGGCTAGGGACACCATTCCTTACCCATCCTGGCTAATGGCTGTTAATGGACTTAACCTCCATGAATTTATCCAGGTCTCTTTTTAAACCCTGTTATAGTCCTAGCCTTCACAGTCTCCTCAGGCAAGGAGTTTCACAGGTTGACTGCACGGTGTGTGACAAACGTCCTTTTATTTGTTTTAAACCTGCTGCCAATTAATTTCATTTGGTGGCCCCTAGTTCTTATGGGAACAAGTAAATAACTTTTTCCATATTCACTTTCTCCACACCACTCATGATTTTATATACCTCTATCATATCCCTCCTTAGTCTCCTCTTTTCCATGCTGAAAAGTCCTAGCCTCTTTAATCTCTCCTCATATGGGACCTGTTCCAAACCACTAATCATTTTAGTTGCCCTTTTCTGAACCTTTTCTAATGCCAATACATCCTTTTTTGAGATGAGACCACATTTGTACATGGTATTCAAGATGTGGCATACCATGGATTTATATACAAGCAGTATGATATTCCCTGTTTCATTCTCTTTTTTTAATGATTCCTAACATCTGGTTTGCTTTCTTGACCACTGCTGGATGCTGAATGGATGTCTTTAGAGAACTATCCATAATGACTCCAAGATCTTTTTTTCTGTTTAGTTGTAGATAAATTAGGTCCCATCATATTATATGTATAGTTGGAGTTGTTTTCCAATCTCCATGACTTTACATTTATCCACATTAAATTTCATTTGCCATTTTGTTGCCCAATCACTTAGTTTTGTGAGATCTTTTTGAAGTTCTTCACGGTCTGCTTTGGTCTTAACTATTTTGAACAATTTAGTATTATTGCAAACTTTGTCAAGTCACTGTTTTACTCCTTTCTCCAGATCATTTATGAATATGTTGAATAGGATTGGTCCTAGGACTGGTCCTTGGGGAACATCACTAGTTATCCCTCTCCATTCTGAAAATTTACCATTTATTCCTACCCTTTCTTCCCTGTCTTTTAACCAGTTCTCAATCCATGAAAGGATATTCCCTCTTATCCCATGACAATTTATCCCATGACAACTTAAGAGGTTTTTGGTGAAGGACCTTGTCAAAGACTTTCTGAAAATCTAAGTACACTATGTCCACTGGATCCCCCTTGTCCACATGTTTGTTGACCTCTTCAAAGAACTCTATTAGATTAGTAAAACATGATTTGCCTTTACAGAAACCATGTTGACTTTTGCCCAACAATTTTCATTCTTCTATGTGCCTGACAATTTTATTCTTTGCTATTGTTTCAACTAATTTGCCCGGTACTGATGTTATACTTACCGGTCTGTAATTGCTGGGATCACCTGTAAAGCACTTTTTAATTATTAGTGTTACGATAGCTCTCGAACAGTCATTGCGTACAGAAGCTGATTTAAAGGACAGGTTACAAAACATAGTTAATAGTTCTGCAATTTCATATTTGAGTTCCTTCAGAACTCTTAGGTGAATGCCATCTGATCCTGGTGACTTGTTACAGTTAAGTTTATAAATTCCAAAACCTCCTTTAGAGCAGTGGTTCTCAAACTGGGGGGGGGGGTCATGGGGCAACTTCAGGGGGGTCTCGAGCTGCCAACGCCTTTGGCAACAGCTCCAGGTGGGGAGCTGTGTCCGCCGAAAAGCCACCAAAGTGAAAGCTTCCACTGCTGGCGGCATTTCAGCGGACACAGAGACGAATGCTGTGTGTCCGCCGAAAGTGGCAGTGTTCAGTTCAGGTGCATTTCGACGGACATACCCCCAGGCCACGAGACGCAGGAATAGAAAAAGGGGTCGCCGGCCGAAGAAGTTTGAGAACTGCTGCTCTAGAGACACTTCAGTCTGTGACAATTCCTCAGATTTGTCACCTACAAAAGAGGGCTGAGGTTTGGGAATCTCCCCAACATCCTCAGTCATGAAGACTGAAGCAAATAATTCATTTAGTTTCTCCGCAATGACTGTCTTTAAGGGCTCCTTTTGTATCTCTATTGTCCAGGGACCCCACTGGCTGTTTAGCAGGCTTCCTGCATCTGATGTACTTAAAAAAAATTTATTACCTTTTGAGTTTTTGGCTAGCTGTTCTTCACTTATGAAATAACTACAAGTCCCCAGACAGCTGTGTTCTTCTATCGACAACAGGGTAGAAAAGAGTTGTTGCTAATGTAAAAACAAAAGTGCCCCACCTTATAACTTCAAATAAAAAAAAGCCTTTGGGGGCTTTTATACCTCATAGAATAGAACGAAAAGAATTTATTTTCCTGTGTGTTCATTAGGTTCACAAATGTTGAGCTTGGCAAATACAGCAAAATTAGTGAAGAGGGGACTCCTAATTTGTAAAGCTGGGGTTCTCAAACTTCATTGCACTGAAACCCCTTTCTGATAACAAAAATTTCTACGCAACCCTGGGGGGGGATCAAAGCCTGAGCTGGGGGAGGAGGGGAAAAGAGGCTAAAGCCAAAGCCCAGGGACTTCAGTCCCAGGTGGGAGGCCTATAACCTGAGCTCTGACACTCGGGGCTGAATCCCTCAGACTTCTGCTATGGGCCACGGACTTTGACTTTGACCCCAGGTTTCAGCTTTGGCCCTGGACCCCAGCAAGTCTAACACCAGCACTGGTGACTCCATTAAAACAGGGTCATGATGCACTTTGGAGTCCCAACCACAGTTTGAGAACTACTGTAAAAGATATTGTCAGGTTTTTAATTCCAAGTAGAACACTTGCCTCTTGCTAATAAGTTAGATTGATAAACTAAATGTTAAGTATTTAAAACTTCTCAATGCTTTTCTTCATTTTGGACAGTGACAATAGATGATTCAATTCTTATTTCTTGTCTGATCCACTATTTCCATATTGTCCAAATGCACCACTGTTAGTACTGCAAACTGGAAGGGATGGGAGGAAATGCTAAATTGAAAAACACTTCCCCCAATATTTTAGTAGTATAGAAAAAAATATTGTAGAGTATCTTGTGGTTTTTCTGCATCAGTTAATTTCTGATTTCTTAATTTTTTTTAAGTGCATTTTTATTTGAAGTGCTGTATCTTTGTAAAGGGGGTGAGTGTCCTGAATTCTTTTGCAACAGGCATGTTGCTGGAGACTACATGTAATCTTCCTCCTCAGCCCTGGTGTACACATTCATGCTTTTCCCCTTGGGGGTATTTTCCCCAACTGGAAGCACAGGGATCTCAATTGACTTTAACTGAAATGTTGCTTTAGGAAGCTACCCTAATGTGTGAGCAGTAGTTCCTGTCCTCTGTGAAACTACAAAGACATCATGCAGCCTATTCCCTGCCTACCCAAATACTTCTAAGGAAAATTTATTTAGTCCCACCAATATATATGTAGAGTAGCTTCAACACCAGAATAAAACAAACACAATATTCAATGGCCCAGTAATACAGTGTAACCACCAAGTGACCTTTAACTGCAGTTGCAACTGTTTTAATGCAAACTGTTTCAACCTAAAACTGATGCCTATCATTCATCAAAAGCATGACCTTCAGTTACAAATTAGTGTTTTTAGCTATAGCTTACTTTTATTGGTTTACTTTCATCTAATCCTGGCCCTGATGCCCTGGCTTCTTGAGTGAACCCCAAGAAAACATTGCTGGTGGAAAAGAACAGAGAGTGACTATACAGTATTACAATATCTAGGAATTCCCACAGAGTAGTAATAATCCTTAGGGCCCCCACAAGTTAGAAACCAGATCACTGGAAAATTTTGGTAAAACTCTACGTGATGTTCACGTCCTAGGTAGTAACCTAAGCACCAAACCTTCAAAGGTTATGCAAAGTTATTACATACCAAATAATCCCACACTATGAGCTGTCCCCTATAAGTGGGTGCATGTGTCTTTGCAAGATTGGAGTCATAATTCTTCACACTTAACTTCTCTCCACCTCCCTCTTCCTTGTTGTGAAAGGAAGAAACAGAGTTTGAAGTTGTCATTGAAAGTGCTCATGAAGGCAGTAAAATTAAGAATGCAGTAGTTGTCTGTTGATCAGTGGTCCATCTCTTCCGCTGGGCAATTTCAGATGCTTCAGTGGGAAGGGTTTTTTGTTTTTAAGAAAATGACTAGGGTTGGCACAATTTTATTTTTTGTTTAAGCATATTTTAGAGCTTACACAGAGCTCTTCTTCAAGTCAGGGAAACATACTCAGTGTCACAGATAAAAAAAGATGGAACAGATTATTTGCATCAGCTAGTTATGCTATATGTAAGGAACCATCTGAGGTGGCGGTAGCCTATTAACCCCTCTAATCATCGTGGCTTCACCTCACAATTGTTATCAGGGAAATTAATGCACTGGATGAGGTACACCACATGTGATATGCATGTGTAGAACCCTTGAATCTTGAAAAGTTGTGTTGTGGGAGGTGTTGAACATTATAGCAGTAGAGATGTGTTTTGCATCTGTTCTGGCAAGGTCTGATGCTGCTTGGAGTTTGTGGCGCTTGCTTCTGATGATGAGCTTGGAGAAGCTGAGGGGTTGTTTAAAGGCCATAAGAAGTGATTCAGGAAAGATTTATTTCAGGACGGGGTTCCCATTGAGTATGGGTTATAGCTATGTGGGGTGTAGTGTGGGGTGTTAAGTGACAACTATGGGTCAGAAAGGCTTTTATTTCTGTATTACGCAGGTTGTCTCTGTATTTAGGTGGTCTGCTCTGTGATGCAGTCTACTTCTCTAGTGGATAAAGACATTGGATTTATGGTTTATTACACTAAGCTATAACCCACTAACAAACCAACCCTGCCCTCAGCTAACTTCCCTGCCCTCTTGCTTTTCCTTCCTTTGACTGGAACAGGGGTCTCCAAACTTTGTGAAATGAGGGCCATATTAGATTTTTGAAGGGGCTTCGCGAGCCGAAGGAATTGTGAAATATATATACACACTACCCCCCCTTTACTCCGCCGGCCGCTGCTGCAGGGGCACTCACCCCTCCGTACATGGAACTGCCAGCAGCAGCTCATGTGGTGGGGAGCACCGGCGGCTTCTCCAAGTGCTTGTTCAGCTGGAGGGCCGGACAAATTGAAGCCGCGGGACGAAGTTTGGAGACCCCTGAACTAGAGGGGTGTTGGCAGACCACTTAACCTTAAATGTTCTCTCAAAATATGAGTTAACTGGTAATGCTAAACAGTCTGTTTCACCTTGTATTTAGCTGAGATGCTGTGTACCTTTCCTAGATCTAAGGAAGAGTGAGATCTGTTACCTTAACTACTTTGTGTCTGAGACTCAATGTCAACCGTTATTAAATATTCAAGTTAACTTTATAACCCTCTAAAACACAAATTATCAGTGTGTCAAAATATACAAAGCTATATTAAATAAAGCTCCAGTAAGTTCTCAAGCAGCATTTTTCTTCCTTTGCCTATTTATAAATTTTAACTGTTGGTAGATGTATTTTTTCCCCCATCAGTTTGCATGTACAGTGATTTAACACTTATGGATAAAAAAATTGAATCCTTCTGGACCTAAAATAATATAGCATAATGGTCAGTTTGGCAATAACAAGTCTATGGGCAAACTGATGGTCTGTCATGGACCGTGAGCATGAATATACATTATGAATTTTCATCCTATCTAGTATTGGATATTCGAATGAATGTCTAATCTTGCTTTTAAGTTCTTTGCTATGACATCTCTTGACAATTAACCCTGTGGGTTATATATTCAGTCTCTTAAACTTTAGTTTTCTCAGCCTTCCCTTAGGCTAAAAGTCAGAAACTGGCAATGGGCAACAGGGGATGGATCACTTGATGTTTACCTGTTCTGATCATTCCTTCTGGTGTACTTGACATTGGCCACTGTCAGAAGACAAGATACTGGGCTAGATGGACCTTTGCTGTGACCCAATATGCCCATTCTTCTGTTAAAAACTTAACAGCAGCTTAAAAATGTAGGCTTTTTAAAAATCCATTCTTAGTCACTTGCCTGGTTTTAAAAAGTGCTGAGTACCTAGCTGCTCCCATTAAAGTTAATGGGAGTTGTTAGGTGCTTCACATTATTGAAAATCCAGCTACTTGCTCAAGAGCTTAACTTCAGGTGCCCACTTCTTTAAATCTTGGCCTTGGTTTTCCTACCATAGTTGCACCTAATCAGTCCCTGTGCCATATATTATTTTATAAAGTCATATTAGTCTTTTCACTAACTTGATCCTTTTGAGATAGTTGCATGAACTCACTATTCCTTAAAGCAAACAATCTAATGCTTAGAGATAGATGGCTTTCTGCATATCTGGAGAAACCAGGCAGCTGAAAATTGTATACATGGTTCAGAGGCTGTTTCAGAAGATATATTTTTAAACAAGTTAGAATTTGCTGAATAGAGCAAAGATTTCAAAGATCCTAAAATCTCCAGTCTGAACTTGTTTATACCCACAATTTTACCTTGTTCTGATGCTGAAGATGACCCACAAAAGAGAATTGGGGGTTGTACACTTGTTTCTTTCTGACCTAGACAAAAAAATGGGTTTTTAAATAAGCAGAAAAATACCTTTAACCTTAGATATAGCAGTTGTCTGGTCTTTCTAGAATTTTGACTTGGGGGACTTGATGCAGATGGACTATTACTTTCTTGGCCCTTAGTTGAAGGCATACTGTTCAGTCTTTCATTCAACTGTTTGTTTTAGGTATTTTTGTAAAAGTATTTGTTAAATAAAACAGGTTTTTAAATAGAATTTTAAAAAACACCACTCTTCAGTTAATCTTTCATTTTCATATTTTTTTTCTGATGTCCTGAATTATTCTCTGGTAATCTATTAGTCTTCCAGGGTAGACAAGATCTGACTTTCAAATATTCAGCATAAAGGAGCAAAACTGTGGACAAACCAGCTCTTCTTTTTTGGGTTAAAACCAAGCAAGAAAAGTTGTAGCCCCAAAGAACAATTTTTCTTTTACAAAAAATGGGAGAAAATGGGGTTGTAGTCATATGAGATTCCACATGTAACCTTAACTGAAGGGTTTGCTTCTGTAAATGGAAAAGCTGTATACTGTTAATCTGCGTTCAGAAAGCTTTATCAAATAAGACACTTGCCAAAAAATTAACCTTTGGCTGTTGTGGCAATGCTTCTGCACTTAGTTGTTATGAAAACTGGCCTAGCAGTGGTGAAGTACTAAAAATGAATCATAATGCTGAATTTTTATCCTTGGTTCGTAAGGCTCTGGTACTTTGCTATTTGAGTCAAGGTTGTATAGAGGGGGGATAAAATCTTATCCAATATGAAGAAGCTACCATTAAACATAACAGGAAATTATACGCTTATGCGACGGATTTTTTTATTTATCATTCTGATAACCACAAATTTGTATAGGGGAAACATATTACTATTAAGAGTACCCACTAACTCCTACAATAGCAGATTTATTTATTTTTAGTTTTCCTGCAGAATGTTTCAAAATAAACTGTTTAAGATGGTTTTGAGTGCATATTAGGAAGTCTTTGCTAATGTCAGTGTATCTCCGCAAATACTTATTTTCAAACAATTAGTCCTAAACTAAAAAACACTTAAGTCCAAATAATTGCCAAGAGTAGACTTCAGAAGAAAGTGAGCAACTGGACTTCAGTCTGAATTTTTCAGGTATAACAGAAGAAGATTCTTTAAAGATGAAGCTTAAACATAATTTAATGTCTCCTAATTAAGTTTGCCTACAGTTTTACAGATTCAAGCTTTATAATTCTGCTGCCATGACTAGGTATCTTCTGCACATCAATTTAAAAGTTAATATAATGAGGACTTTAAAAATACAGGCATGTCGCATCTTATGCGAGGGTTAGGTTCTGTGATTACACGTAAAGTGGAAATCGCATATAGCCAAACCAATTGAGTTTAATGGCGGGGTCCTCCCCACCCCACCCCCTTTTTTTTTTTCTTTTTGCCGATCGCATAAAGCTGAAATTGCGCATGTTAAATGCGCGTAAGATGCGACTTGCCTGTATAGGCAGGATAGGGTTTTGGAACTTGTTTCCTTTTGAGTTCAACTTCTTGAGCTGGCCTGTGTTGGTGCTGACCCACTGTAATATGATGACAGTTTCTCAGTAGTTATCCAAATATAACCATCTCCATAGATACAGATTATCAACTCTGCTCCCATTGAGAGATCTGGCAGGAGTTCCCAAAGGTAATCAGATTTGATCCTGTGGCAACTGTGGCTGTGCCTCAGGCACACCACTCTCCAATACCTATTCTTTTTTGTGCTTGCTCATGTCTATTCCGTATTAGGTGTGTGTGTGCTCACCACATGCACCAATGACAGACGTTTTTCCTTTCATGGTATCCATAGGGTACTGGCTGTGCTGCCCACATGGCACGGTATAAGGGGCACCACTGACTCCCCCCCCCCCCCCCCCCACCCCACCCCCACTCTTTCTTCTTACTACCAGTGACAGTGCTGGAATGTCTGCTGCTTTGGCTAGTGTTAGTTTTCTGTTGTTGCGAGCTTTGCAGAACCTGTAATTTAGTTGTATATAGTTAGTAGTTGAATTAGTTACTCTTAGTAGTAGTTCTTAAAGCCTCTGTTAGTCCCGAATGGGACTCAGCCTGGAGGTAGGGCATGCTTTAAGCCCTGCAATCACTACAAACGGCCCATGCACGTCAGCAATTACCATAGTAGCTGTCTTGGGTACTTGGCTGAAGGGCATATAAGCAATAAGTGTCATATTTGCAAGTCCTTCAAACCCAGGACTAAAAAGGAGCATGACAACTGCCTTAGCACTTCTGATGGAGTTGGCACTGGAGCCAAGGTCCGACTCGACACCGCTCCTCATTGCGAGGGATGTCCCACCACCACTCACCTGCCCAAAGTCATGACGCCTCTGAGCCAGAGAGGCAGGCTCAGCAGAACCCTTTTCAGCCCCGGATCTTGGGCAATGACAGCGGGATTCAAGGCATACCTCACAAGTAGCTTGGCACAGACCCACCAATGCATGCGCACCCCC
Organism: Sternotherus odoratus; assembly: GCA_032164245.1. Lineage (NCBI taxonomy): Eukaryota > Metazoa > Chordata > Testudines > Kinosternidae > Sternotherus > Sternotherus odoratus. The sequence goes on along the minus strand of JAVMKO010000004.1, from coordinate 98,916,331 downwards.
GTCTCTCTCCCCCGGTAGGAACACCAGACTGACCCTTCACGTCACCAAGAGCTTGATACAGATCCCGGGAACAATCAGGGGACCGAAGCCACTGGTCACCAGCCTGCCATCATCAGTCTCTGAGACAGGGATTGCCATATTCAGGAAGATCCTCCCAACAACCAGCTTGTGATAGCTCCCAGTCCCGCTCGATTGAAATCAGGGTTTTTTTGTTTTGGGTTGTTCTTTTGGTCTGGTGCTCAGCTACTACAGTTATGGAAGCCAATAAAGACTCTAGATTTTGCTTTTCACCTCTCTGACATCATTCCAGTTGCTTTGCTTAACCCTTATCTTTAAGGAGTGTGGAAGATGCACTCTTCTCATCTAGATATAGAAGTATGGCCATGATACACTCGGAACTACTCTCAGGAATTTTGCATTGAAATTGCATCTTCTCTAATGAACATTCTGGTCTGGAGAGCTTGTCAGTCTGTCTTGATGGATCATTGTTGCTGCAAGCATGGAAGGGAGATTGGGTTTTCTGTTTCCCTTCTCTCCTCCCCTGCCACCTTCTTTTTTTTTTTTTTGGTCATTTGCGGGTCTAATGGAAGAGAACCTAGTGGCCTGAAGAAGCAGTCAATCTGTAGCTGGATGATACCCTGTAGTTTATATATAGTTGAATTAGCAAGATGTGCCATCTGATCCATCATGTCCTGCAGCATGCCTAAAAGCACTCCTGAGCTCCTCTTGCTCATCATATGGCCTTCAAGGAGTCTGAATCAACTAGGGCCTTGAAGGACCAGAATTGAGGTACCTGAGCTTAATCTGGTGCAGATGAGTGCCAATTTAGCTCATTTCATTTGACAGTAATGCAATAGATTCACTTATTAGTGTCCCCTAATAGGTTCACTTATTACTACAAGAACAGTAGCTGAAACTGCTGCCAAGCTATAAGGACATTTTGGGACAGAACAACTTTGGCAGCTAAGTTCAGACCCCTTAGTGTGAGAGACAGGCAGAGCAGCCATGTCATTTTTATGGACAAAAGCATGGCTTAGTTCTGGTCATAGATCTAAGTTCAGATAATTTTAGATTCTGTTAAGGGAATCTATTCCCCTATCTAGGGATACCCAAATGTTTTAGCTAGTCAAACATCTCTGACTACTTTTTCTTTTCTTTTTTGAAACAGGATGTTTAGCCACTCTGCTTACTTCTTAGGTGGTGGTTCTAAAACATGAGAAGAGGTATCTTACCTTCCCACTAAAAAAGAAATGCTACTGTTTTCATGTTTGAGGCCAAGCTATTCATTCTTTTTCCTTCTGTAAGTTGCAACTTCTGGGTTCCATTTGTTTTATTTTGGAGACACCCACATGTAACTATTCAGTTTCCATATATTTGAATCTGGAGATGGGTAACTCCTGGAGAAAAGAGAATTACTTGTCTGTAATTCTTGCTCGCTGAAGATGGTCCATTTTGGATTAACGGTCCCCAACCCTGACTCCTCCCACAAGTTTGATTCTGTAATTTGCATGCATGCATAATTGGCTCCTTTTAAGAGTTACCACCTCTCCTTTCAAAGGAAACCTCATTTGGGCTTTTAGGTACTTTCCCAATACAATAATAAACTGAAATTGGATTGTAAGTGTTGGAAGTAGGACAGCATAGCAAATGTTTGAGACATACCTCTGGATGCCTCTGACGCTCAAATCTTAAACTATGGGAGTTCCTGACTGGTTTCATGCAGGAAGCACTGACTCAAAATGAGAATCTGTAGAGATGGCTGTACTTAAGAGAGCAAGAATTACAGGTAGGTAATCTTCTCTCTCCTTTTCTTTATAGGTTTGGAAGAGCAACATTTTAAGATACTGAAAAATCTGGACTTTTAATTATATACTTCCTAAAGAAATATGAGGCATTGAAAATTGTAGCCTTCTTGCAGTTTATTTTATGGTATCTGTACCTCTTACTTTTTTCTGTATTTTATATTCAAGAAACAGCATGAGCACAGTAAGTATTTTCTTAATGAAGTAAATGCATAACTGATTATCTAGTTCTTTATCATATTTTTGTCATTTGTGCCATCTCAAAACATAATATGTAGTCTGAACACCCTGAAGAAAATAGAAATTGCAATAAAAGTAAATTAAGGTGCCATAAAGTCCATGTTCTGTCCTGATTAAGTTTAATGTCTCTAGCTATTGTTAGCATTACTCCAAAAAACTCCTTAATTTTGGGAATAGTTTGGACAAAAACAGGACTAACTGAAGTAGTCCGTTTGAATCTAATGGTTAATGTAATCATGAAATGGCCCTCTTGATCACCAGTCATCACAGAAAGCACCTTTCCTCCCTGGGCCAACTGGTAAGAAGCATTGTGGTGATGTCTTTACTTTGGCATTTCCAATTCAGATGTTGGAATGAATCCATACAAAAACATATATGCTTCAGTCTTTCAGTTAGCAGCAATTAAAAACTCTCTCTATAAAGATCAGGTCTGCATTAATACTAGTTTTTAAAAAACCAAATATTTTTTACTCTTAGATTCAAAGAAAACGTCGTGGAGGAGCCATCAATTCTAGGCAAACTCGAAAACGAAACAGACTGGTAGCTTCAGCTACAGAAATGGCTTCAGAAGCAGAGCCAATAGAACTTGAAGAAAGTGGTAAGGGGTTTTTTTTTTTTTTAAATGGAAAAAATAATTTTGCTTCCGGAGTGTTATGAGCCCAGTTCACATGCAGAAGCAGATTATGGGTTTTGGGGGCTTACCTTCAGGTATGCTCCTGCCTCCCACTGTTCAGATGTACTTGTATCAAAATAAAGCTTCAGAATCCAGTTCTTAAAGGGGTTGAGGGGGGAGTGGTGGGAATGCTCGTTCAAGGATAGCCAGCACAGAACATCGGTGTCCATCTAACTTCCTAATCCTAAACAGATTAGAGGATGCATAGACATTTGGTCTACTATTATTCAGGCTTAGACTCTTCAAGATAGAGGCCTTTAGACAACTTGTTTCTCAGAAAAGTAGCACAAGAGGGTTAGCAATGTAAAGGCTTTTTCTTAGCCTTCCTAATGTACCCAGGGCATAGGGAAGGATAGCAGAGAGAGGTCCCGGAGACCGAATTTAGGTTGCTAGGTAAGAGATTGAAGTCCAGGGCCTCCAGGGTAGCATTCTTTGAGATGCTTCTCCGAAGCACGTGCTTTTCCGCAGGTCCGCTTTCCCCCAGCTCGTACTTTAAAAATTGCGCCACTACCTTTATAATTTTAAGTGCCAGCAATCTGGTTCCATTTTGGTTTAGGTGGAGCCCATCTTTCCTGTACAGTCTCGCCCTTTTCCGAAAGTGTCGCCTGTTCCTAATAAATCTAAATCCCTCATCCCTACACCATCATCTCAACTATGCATTGAGAGCCTGCAGTTCTGCCTGTCTAACTGGCCTGTCGCAGGGTCCGTGCAGGTCTCTATGCCTTGCCCCTGCGTCCTGTGTTCTGGCTGGTGAAAATCAAGGCTTCCACACCTACTTTCAGTGTTTCATCCAAGTGTCCTTTATTTACAGTGCTGGTTCCCCGGCCTCAGTGCAACAAACTGTACTTCTCCCCAATCCTCCGACAATCACCCCCCCTGTATAGGTTCCTGGGTTTCCAGGTCCCTGAGGTGTCTTGCTAGCAGCCAAGAGACAGAGTTGCAGCCTCCTGTTCCCTGCCTGGCCCCCTTGACTGACCGTGAGTCAGGGCTTTTCTAGCCCTTTCTGCTCCCTGCCCCAGCTGTGGTCAATCTGTCCAGCCTGGGGCTTCGAGCTAGCCTTCATTAGGGCTTCCAGCTGGGCTTCTTGCAGGCTGCTCCCTGCACCGGCCCCTGGCCCAGCTATCCACAAGCAGGGTTTAGCCTGCAGGGGCAGGGCATTCTCAGGCTTTTTACCCTTGCCCTGCCACATGGCCCTACAAAGTAAGAGAAGCAGTGAGGTAGAAAGGCATCCTTTAAAAAGTGGAAGTTAAAACCTAGTGAGAAAAATAGAAACTATCATAAACTCTGGCAAATGAAGTGTAAAAACAGAATTAGGAAGGCCAAAAAAGGATATGAGGAACAACTAGCCAAAGACTCAAAAAGTAATAGAAGAAAAAATGTTAAGTACATCAGAAGCAGGAAGCTCACTATACAACCTATGAAGCCAGTGGCCAATGGAGGTGTTGGGGGAAGAGATTGATTGTTGGATCTTTTCAGGCAGAGTAAGTAGCAGTGTCTAGGAAGTGATAGACTCGCAGTTTGTTGTTTGACAGTTCATGGAGGCCTTCATGACAGGGATTACCTGAAGTCAGAATATTTAAAGCAAGGTGGAGAAATTCCTGGGTATTCTCAAATAAAATTCTGTAGAAACTGTGTTCTTCTCTTAGGAGTAGTAAAGTAATACATTCAGTTTTACTGATACTTACCTCACACAAGTTATCACATTAAAAAGTTATGTGCATGGGTTGGGGGGAGGGGAGAGAATAACCACTGCAGTTTCTCTATTGTTACAAATCAAGACATGCAAAAGTAGTATTAGCTCTCCTAGCTTTTTAATGGGTCGAGAGTCTGAGAGAAGTATTCAATGTCTGCCTTAAAGGAGGGGACGGGGAGGGGAGGGAACATAAACTATCAGCATTTAGTAAATGATAGCATTCTGTGGGTTCATGCCTGAATCTTGTTGTGGAGTGGCAGGTGCTATATAGCTCTACATGCATGATGTTGACTCTTACCCTTGTATTTTTAAGCTGGTGAAGAAGTAGTAGATCTCACATGTGAATCTTCTGAACCTGTAGTAGTTGATCTAACTCACAATGATTCTGTTGTGGTAAGTAACTATTGGTGCACTTATCTAAATACTCTGGGCAAATTAGGTTAATGCTGTGCTTCTTAAAGGTTAGAACTTGGAAGGCAGCTAAAGCCACAATTTAGAGATATCTCAAAATGTCTGGATAAAGATAATGCACTGATGGTGTAGGTAGACCTAGCAGCCATTATTAGCTAAAGAATATCATCTCTCACAGCCTTGGACAGCAGAACATTTTATAGGGATATTTTCTGGGATTATAGCAGTCCAGTCTTTGAAAAGTATCTTGGTGAAATGTCATGTAAAAAGGCAAACTAGACACTAGAGTCAGTAATGTCCCTCTTTAAGCACAAACTTTATCTGTGTTTAAATGATAGCATGTGGTAGCATATGCAGCTTTTTATTGAAAAAAGTTCTAAGTAACTGGAAAGTGCCCATTTCTTGTTCTTGAGCAAATCGTTCTGAATAGTGTACATGATCACCACCTTCAGTGCATGTTCCCAAATGATAACGGAGTACTGTCAGTGTTGCTTTCAATCTAATACACAGAGGAAACTTAGTTCACTACTGTAGAGGATAGTCAGGACTTTCTGAAAGGGCATATGGATAACATGCTTTAAGTAAAGAAATGTGGAAGAATGTGGTTTTAAGATGTTGATGAATGATTTTCTACCATCGTTTCAAGATAAGTGCCTCAAACAAAATCAATATATTGAACTTTGGTCTGACAAGAATTGGGGACATGATGAAAAGAGATGGTAGACCAAAACTTTAAAATAGATTCCTAAAGTTCAGCTCATTGGTCCTTATTTTAACACCTACCTAAGTGTCCTGACTTGTGAATGGGCATTAATTAGGTGCTCATCACTTTTGAAAATATGCCATTTTTGAGGTATGGACTAATGAGCTGAACTTTAAGGCTTTTTTTTTTTAATTGACCATATTTTTTGTAGTATGATGCAACAGACAAAAGCTCACCTATATAGATATGGAAAAAGAGTTTACTACAACAAGTCTTAAAGCCCTAAATTCAGTAACAATTGCACAGAAGCCATGTTTCATGATACAGCACTCAGTTTTAATTGAATACTGAGAAACACTTGTTATAGTACACTGTAGATGCAGCCAAACTGCACACAAAAAATGCCATCAGATGAATGAGATACAACGGTGGAATGTTCAAAAGTACTCCGCACTGGCCTATTTCTGCTCTTATAGATGTAAGTGGTAAAGTTCCTATTGACTTCAAGAGAAGTAGAAAGGTCAGTGAAGTAGTTCTGAAATCCCACACAAGTTGTCTGAGGGTACAGCTAAACTACTCACCAGATCGGTGGGAAGCGCTTGATATATCTGGGATCTTTTTATAATGTCTTATCGAGACACGATAAATCGATCCCAATATCAACTCCTGTACTCCACCTCGGCAAGCCGAGTTGGCAGGGGAACAGCCACGGTCGACTCACCGCTGTGGGGGTGGCCAGGTAAGTCGACCTAAGATACTGAGACTTCAGTAACACTATTCACATAGCTGAAGTTGCGTATCTTAGGGCAACACATGCAGACACACGCACCGGTAGTGTAGCCCAGCCATAAGGAAAATAATCCCTTTTTGAAGGGATTCTAAATTTGTAAACCTTTTATCCTAATATTGACTGATAATTGCAATTTTAAACAAACTACAGTACTGATTTTAAAACAAGATGCCTTGCATCTGTTACTGTAGTACGATGATGAACTGTTAGGGCTGGTCCTCACTGGGGGGGGGGGGGGAAGTTTGCGTATCTGCCACAGACTTACCTCTCGTCCCCACGGCGGCGGCAGTCGGCGGCGCGCTCCCCCGTCGACTCCAGCTTGTGCCTCCCGGCGAGCTGGAGTTCAAGAGTCGACGGGGGAGCTCCGGGCGATCGATTTTCGCGATAAATCGATCACCAGAAGATCGATCCCGCGCCGCGCGAGTGAAGACCAGCCCTTAGCCACAGCAGAATTTTACGTTCTCTTCCATAAGGGTGTATGGCCAACACCAGGTTGATTTCCAGAGTTGAAGTGTTTCCAGCAATATGCATGATTATTGTTCTGCTGCTTGGCTTTGCTTTTACAGCTACAAATAAGAATGAACATAGCTAATGGTCTTCTGAGATGTTAGTCTATAATTCATATATGGGCACAACAGTCTAATTGTGTTTTTTTATTCTCTTCTCTCCCTCATGTTAATACAAGATTGTTGAAGGTGAGTAGTACTATTTCATGTATTCTCAACTGATAGAATTGTGATCATTTTGTAATGCATTGTATTGTATGTGCACACCTTGCCCCCATGGAGATGCTTTCCCTTTAAAATTGTCTCATTTGTTTATCTTCAGGCATATATTGCCTATATTGTCAAACTAGACTAATCAGTTAAACCAAATCAAATGTATTGCTTTTAATTACTAGTAATCAACACACTCATGCCAAAGAAACGCTCCCTGGGTTTATGCTACTATTTAATATAGCATCTGAAGATTTGATGTGCTGTATCAGCACTTATCTCAGGAAATAACCCCAATGTTGTTGTTGTCCCTTGATACAATTCTCAACACTTTCCCCCACACGTGGTAGTGAAAATAGTTTGAGAAAGTAGAATCAACTTGAAGATACAAAGTTGGTCTGCAATAAAACAGAACTTGGCCAAAATCTCAAATGCTCCCTCCAATTGGACTTCACAATCCCCTGGTTTGTGTACACATGGTGGGACACTATTACCGCTTTCTACTAAAGTCTTTATAGAAAAATGCTCATTCCAAGACTCCATGTATTACACACACGCACAACTTAAAAGAACATTTAAGTTTGCAAAGTCCGGAAATGCCAAAATTACAGTTGTCTGTGCAATCTTACTTCACTCCCCTTGTTCATAGGTGGTATGATAGTTTTCAGTCATCTGATCAGATTATATATTTTCCACAGAACCTCGGCCTCATTCAGTGCACTGAATGATGATGCACAGGAATGAATCCAGGTTATGCGGTAAATTATGCTGTTGTCTGTTGGACCTTTTGCCTCTTTTGGTCTTTCAGAAATTGAAAGGTATGTAGTGAATGAGGCAGAAGACTGCAGGGAGAGGGGATAATCCCATGATCGAAGGCACTGAATGCTGCCCTGAAGAATTTGAGTCTATTCTATCTTTATCTGATCCTGTGGAGTTTATTTAAACCAAATTTTACAAAGGTAGCCATTAATAGTGAGCTCACTTTCTAAGTATTCAGCCTGTGATAATTGAGGCCTGACTTCAATTGCAACTGAGTGTGTTCAGCACATCCAGAAGTCAGTGGAACCTCCTTTCTGAATATATCCCATGCTATAAAATGCTGAATAGTCTGAAAAATCAGGTCCTGATGTCTCAAGTTGGGCATCCAACCAATGAGAGTAGTGAAACACATTAAAAGGTACAGCACCAAAAATAATATCTCTGCAAACTGCATATAAACTTTTTAAAGACACCGTAATAGAGGCTCAACTTAAAAACATAGCCGAAATTAAAAAACAGAACCAAAAACGAGCCACTGTGGCTAAACAAAGTAAAAAAAGCAGTGAGAGGCAAACATATATCCTTTAAAAAGTGGAAGTTAAAATCTAGTGAGGAAAATAGAAAGGAGCATAAACTCTGGCAAATGATGTGTAAAAATATAATTTAGGAAGGCCAAAACGGCTAGCCGAAGACTCATAATAGCAAAAAAAAAAAAAAAATTACGTAAATTTTCAGAGGCAGGAAGCCCACTAAATAACAAGTGGGACTGTTGGATGATCAAGATGCTAAAGGAGCACTCAAGGACGATAAGGCAATTGCGGAGAAACTAAAGGAATTCTTTGCATTGGTCTTCACAGTTGAGGATATGAGGGAGATTCCCAAATCTGAGCCATTCTTTTTAGGTGACAAATCTGAAGAACTGTCCCAGATTGAGGTATCATTAGAGAAGGTTTGGGAACAAATTGATAAATTGAACAGTATTAAGTTACTAGAACCAGATGGTATTCACCCAAGGGTTCTGAAGGACCTCAAACATGAAATTGCAGGACTACTGACATTTAAATCCGCTTCTGTACCAAATGCCTAGAGGATAGGTAATGTGATGCCAATTTTTAAAAAGGGCTCCAGAGGTAATCCTAACAATTACAGGCCAGTAAACCTGACTTTAGTACTGAGTAAACTGGTTGAAACTATAGTAAAAAAACAAATTGTCAGGACGTAAATGAACATAATTTATTGGGGAAGAGTCAACATGTTTGTTTGTTTTTTTAAAAAAAGGAAATCATGCCTCACCAATCTACTAGAATTCTTTGAGGGGGGGTCAACAAGGTAGTCAAGATGGATCCAGTGGATATAGTGTACTTGGGTTTTCAGAAAGCCTTTGACAAGATTCCTTTCCAAAGGCTCTTAAGCAAAGTAAGCAGTCGTGGGATAAGGGGGAAGGTCCTTTCATGGATTGATAACTGGTTAAAAGATAAACAAAGGAAAGGAATAAATGGCCAGTTTTCAGACTGGATTGAGGTAAATAGTGGTGTCCCCCAAGGGGTTGTACTGGGCCTAGTCTTAGTCAATATATTCACAAATGATCTGGAAAGGGGTGAACAGTGAGATACAAAACTGCTCAAGATAGTTAAGTCCTCTCAAAAGTGGGTGGCTGGGTAACAAAATGACAGAAGAAATTTAATGTTGATAAATGCAAAGTAGTGCACATTGGAAAACATAGTCCCAACTATACATATAAAATGATCCACTCAATGTGCAGTGGCAGTCAAAAAACTAAATGGAATGTTGGAAATCATTAAGAAAGGGATAGATAATAAGACCAAGTATCATATTGCCTTTATATAAATCCATCGTATGCCCACATCTTGAATACTGCATGCTGATGTAGTCGTCTCCTCTCAAAAAAGATATATTGGAAAAGGCTCAGAAAAGGGCAACAAAAATTATTAGTGGTATTATTATTAGTGGTATTAGAAAGTAAATAGAGAAGTGTTATTTACACCTCCTAACACAAGAACTAGGGGTCACCAAATAAAATTATAGGCAGCAGGTTTAAAATAAACAAAAGGAAGTATTATTTCACACAAGGCACAGTCAACCTGTGGAACTTCTTGCCAGAGGACATTGTTAAAGCCAAGACTATAACAAGGTTCAAAAAAGAACTAGATAAATTCATGGAGGATGGGTCCATCAATCGCTATTAGCCAGGATGGGCAGGGATGGTGTCCCTAGCCTCTGTTTGCCGGAAGCTGGGAATAGGCAACAGGGGATGGATTACTTATTCTGTTCATTCCCTCTGGGGCACCTGGCATTGACCACTGTCAGAAGACAGAATACTGGGCTAGATGGACCTTTTGCCTGACCAAATATGGCCGTTCTTAGCCAAAACTAGTGGATGCTCTTGATCTTAATTTCTGTTTGCCTTGGATCCTGGTAAATAAGGCCAATAATACCATCTTATCTCACAAGGGTGTGGTGAAGACAAAATCATTAACATTTGTGAAGTACACAGATACCACAGTAATGCATGTCATTGAAAAGGTTCATGATGAAACTTAATGTTTTTTATCTAGGGCAAGATCTAAAGGGGGTGTCATAAATAAAACTTTATATGATGCATGTAAAAATAAATATCGAATAGCTGCTCATTCAGTGAGCAGTCTTTCCTTACGATCTGCAATTGAATACTTGAGCCAATAGCCTAGATTTAGGTAGTTTATGTAATCTGCAAGGTTATCGTCCACTTCTGATATGTTATGCTATTTTTTTTAAAAACCTGATCCATGCTGCTATCCAAGCTTTTTTGCTTAGCCCTTACTTTACTGTGCTAGTCGTAAAGTTAGCCCCTGCCTCTTCCCCAAGAACACTTTTTGTAATTTATTTACAATTACTGCTCAATTCAGCCTCCTCCTTGTGTGACAGAATGCCAAATCTAAAGACTTGTCTTCATGGGGATATTTAGCTGCATAATAAATTGGTATAACTACAGTAGTACTAGATAATTGTGAAGGTAAATCTACCCATATAGAAAAGGCTTAAGATCCACATCTGTTTTTCTTATGGAAATAAAAGCAAATTAGCACCTAAGATTCAGTTGTAATATACAATTCTGTATTTTTGGGGTAGTTGGAAGGGTTAAGTGTCACAACTAAACTTGCTTTAAAATAGTTTAAACTAAATACAGATTTGTCCATTTAAATAGTCATATAACAGTGCATTTTTAATGCATTGCAGAAATAATGTTTAAATCCTGGAAATATACCTAATTTAACAAAATTAAATTGTAGAGAATCAACATCAACGGAGAAATCTAGGTTTAAGAAGCCAACGGCAATCTGACAGCTGTGTATTAAGTAGTGATGATGAAGATGAATCCAGAGATAATGATGTATATGTAACAAACAAGGTGTCTGGAGATTTAGAAACACTAGAGGATGAAACTGCAAGTTCAAGGTATGTACCCTGTGCAACTTCCTGTAGACATGTAAAAAAATCAAAAACCGTGTCCTACTGAAAAGGAGGTGTGTGGTGGCATTCTGTATGTGGCTTAGAATCTCCTTTTTGACACTGTTAACCTATTCTACAGTTTCTATCTTCTCCTTTGAGAGAACGGGAATATTAAAGCTGCTATTGAAACAAGGGAAAAATGGAACAATATATTTAAATATTGAGACAAAATACCTGGCTCTTCTAATAATAATTAAAAAAAAAAAAAAAAAAAAAAAGTCCACTTAAGACAATTTAGAGAAGTGGCAAGAGGAAATGCTAATCAAAAGCCACAAATTGTAACTTACAGCATCGTTCTTTCATACAAAGCTCAAGGACTACGGTGAGGTAGGTAACTATTTCCATTGGTGTCCTACAGGAAGTGAGAATACTCACCAAGATTTTTTTCCTCTAAACCTTTTATCACTTTTATAGCTCTCCTCTCAACTCTCTCCAATTTCTCTTCTTCTTTGTCAAGTGTGGCAGCCAAAACTAGATATTGTACTCCCATTTTAGGCCTCAGCTGTACTGAGTAGAGTGGGACAATTGCCTCCCATGTCTTACACATAAGTTATTAGCCTTTTTTTTTTTTTTTTTCCAAACTGCATCACATTGTTGGCTCATTCACTTTGTAATCCATTATAACCCCCAGATCTTTTCTACAGTAGTACTGTGTAGCCAGTTATTCCCCATTTTTGTAGCTGTGAATTTGATTTCTCCTTCTTAATTGTAGTATTTGGTACTTACCTTTATTGAATTTCATTATGTTGATTTCAGACTAGTTACCCAATTTGTCATGGTCATTTTTCCCACTAATCCTGTTCTCCCGAGTGCTTGCAATCCCTCCCATCTTGGCATCATCCGCAAACTTTACAAGTACAGTAAAACCTCCATTTAACGGACTAATTCGGGCGAGGGGGTGTCCGTTAAATCAAAAAGTCCGTTATTTAATAATTTAAAAAATGAGCTGTTGGAGCAGCAGCCCACCCGCCACAGGGTCGGGGCGACAGTTCCGCAGCCCGCCCGCTGCTGGGACCCGGGCGGCAGCTGGGAGCCGGCAGCCAGCCCGCCTGGCTGCTGGGACCTGGGCGGCAGCCGGGAACCGGCAGCCAGCCCGCCCGCTGCCTGGACCCGGGCGGCAGCTGGGAGCTGGCAGCCAGCCCGCCAGAAATGGATCAGGAATGCATCAGACTTGCTCAGAAATTTTGTCCGTTGCATCCGAAGTCCGTTAAATCGAGGTCCGTTAAATCGAGGGTTTACTGTATACGCTACACTTCGTTATCCAAGTCATTAATGAACATATTGAATAGTACTGGACACAGGACTGATCCCTCCAGAACCCCACTAGATACACCCTCCTAGTTTGACCATTGATAACTACTCTGAGTATAGTCTTTCAAACAGTTGTGCACCCACCATATAGTAATTTCATCTAGGTCACATTTCTCTAGTTTGCTTATGAGACTGTCATGTGGGACCGTATCAAAAGCCTTATTAAAATCAAGATGCATCACTTAAACTGCTTCTTCATATCCACTAGACCTGTTAAAGAAGGAAAATAGGTTGGTTTGTCGTGGCTTGTTCTTGACTAATCCATGCTGGCTATTCCTTATAACCCTGTTATCTGCCAGGTGTTCATAAACTGTTTAATTTGTTCCAGTATCTTTCCACACCCTGAGGTTAGGCTGACTGGGCTAGAACTCCGCAGGTCCTCTTATTTATTTATTTGAAAGATAATTACTATATTTTCCTTATTCCACCTTCTTGGACCTTGCCCATCCTCCATGATACTGCTTCAGCTAGTTCTTCAGGTACACGTGAACAAGCATAATTCATACAATGATTAGCTATACATTTGCTTTGAGGTAAAACAAGGAATGTGCCCAAAGGGGGGGTACACAGAGTTTATCACTAGAAGCATTTTAATGTAATTACAGCTCTGAGACTGAATCTAGTTCTCTGTCTACCATCAGAATCCCAATTTGAATTGCTGAATTAAACTAATATGCAATAATGAATTAATATAATTTAGCTGTTCTCATTTTCATCCTTTTTTTATTAGAATATGCCAAGATTATAATAAAAACTTATTATAATTATTTCTATTATACACTGATCACAGGCTTTCCATATTTGAAAATGTCTTTCTTTCAATGTCCACAAATGCAAAAAGGATCCTTCATCCTGCAGAGTTTTTTAAATTTTAGTCCTTTCAAGAACTAATGCCTAATGATTCCCAAAAGAAAGGGATGAGAGGAGAATGAGGGTGCCAGGTGACTTCAAGATTAAGCAGCCCTCTCGTCTTCCCCGATAGTTCTAAATTTAAAACCTTACAGACAGACATTTAATATTGTTTTTTAATAAGTGAGCTAGCTAGCCATCTTCATGTGACCTCTCTTTTTAGGGATCCCTTATTGGTGCTCTGACTTTGAAAACTACTTTTTGTGGAAAACCTTTCAACTTTAGTGTCTGAGACGTCCACTAAACCTGCCAGGTAGGATGGCCAGTCTGTGGTGTGGGCACCTCAAATTCTAGAAACTCCCAGTCGCCAAATCCAGGCACAACATTTTCAAGTAGAAGAAATAATCCAGCATTCAGTTATTCTGGTGCAATCTTCAATTTTGTATTTCACATTTCTTCCTTTTCCCTCCCCTAAATAAATATCTAATCTGCATCTGAAGAAAGATAGTGTTAGATATGTCTGAACACCGCCTATGAACTGATTCAAACTTTGAGGATCAGCATGTAGCTTTGTGTGATGTGAATTCAGTACTCACTAAAGCATAGGGAAAACTACACTGGCTGCTAGTAACCCTTGTCCAAACTTTGCCAAAATATTCACTTCTGACCTAAAAATCTGGCTCCCCCAGCTACTGGAATCCGTTGGTCACCAAACAACTGCACACATTTATCGTATTCGGGATGGTAGGTAGCTTGAGCATTGTTTAATGGAATAAGACTATGAAACTATCTTTGTCTTGCATGCATGAAATGTAAATGCTACTGTACAAATCCACTATTCTTACCTCTCAGGAAGTTTATAGCCATATACACTTTGGTAGCTGAGGAGTTGCATATATAAAGTGAGATGAATTGTGATGAGAAGTATGCTGCACCTTGTGAGTTAATCTTTCGCCCTGGGAACTCCATCACCCCATCCATTCCTCCTCCTGCCCCTGCCATATCCCCTTTTTGGGACTTGCTGGGAGGCTGAGTAGGGCAGCCTGGTGGTTGTAGATGGTGCTTGCGCCTGGACAATTCCCTCCCACTCCAAAACAGCTATGGCACTTCTGAAGTCCTATGCACTGCTGGAGCAATGTACAGGGGTCAGTAGTGTAGGGGGGCATCCCTTCCTAGGACAGAATATTGGTGTTAATCAGAAATTGTCCATCTTTTATTTTAACTTATTTTCCCAGTTTATTTTGGATCACATTTTAAAAATATCCTTATTGCAAGACAATAATATGGCTTACTTGAGAATCAACCATCCTGTGTCTAAGTCTAGATCTGAAATTGCTAAATATAATGGACATGAGAGCGCATATCTGAATGCTTCTGTGTTCTGCCATCCCGAGAGCTGTCAACCTTCTATGAAGCTGGGTACTAATGACATAAATTGTCCTGGTCAGGATGGATTGATATAAATTACTGATTTTAATCATGATTCATATCAGCAAGTAGGATGGCTTGATGTTTAATCTATTGTAATTGTATTTTGCACTTGTACTTGTTTTTCTCATCAGTTGGTAACCATTAAAATTATTTGAAATTAAATATAGCCTTGACACTAAATTTGGTGTTTCCTTTTGCTTACTGGACGCATGTTTAAATAATTATAGCTTAAACTCCACTTTTATTTACATTTTTTTTATTGTTAGAAATGGTGAATGAAGTCTTATTTACCAGATGATTTTTTTTATTTTTTACTTGTGATTTGTCTATCTCTGGAAATTCAGAATGCAGAAAAACAGCATTTAAAATATTTATTAAATTACCTTCCATAAGAAAGTTTATCCAGCATATTTATCAACTTGTTTTGCATTTAAAATGTAACTGATTTATTAAACAAAGGGGAAATATGCATCTGTCGTTGATGAAGTGAAGTGATTGTTTCCGGTCATCATGTCCGGGAAGATTTTTTTTTATTACTAGTACACACCTCCTCTCACGCCTACTTTTTTATTTGAAGATTGGAAGAAGAAAAGATTTCCTGCTTTTACCACTCCCAGTTGGTTTCTTAACTTTGAATGAGCTAGTCACTAAAGTAAACTAGTTGAATAAACTGAAATGCTGCAAGTGCAGAGAGAGTAAGTGCTGTCAAAAGCTGGCTTAGCACTTCAGCAAACACTGATTTCAGATGTTTTGCTGGTGGCTTCCACCAGTTCAGTGATTAACTTCCTTTAAAACTTGGCAGGAAACATACTGCTTAATTTAATTTTAAATAGGTTTATTTTAAAAAATATACCAGTGTTAAAATTGATTTTTTTTAAAAAAATTAAAAATCAATTTTTATCCACCCTGGGTGGTGGTACATTCCAGTATATGTGTGTACACTAACATGTTATCACTAGTCATAATTAAATCTAACCTGCCCTCAACTTCAGCAGTCCAGCCACTGATGGAAAATATCTGCAGTGGGGAATGTTAAAGGGAAACTCAACAGAGCTTAAAATAAACAATAAATACATAATTTCAAGCAGGTTTCATTTTGCTCTCCGTGATAACTCAATTCATACTCAGTAAGATCATGAGCACGCTCCTTCCTTCTCTTTTTATTTATTTACTGCTTATTTAATAAGTTTATGGTTTGTTGGTTGATATGAGATGTGGTGAGCCTCCGCCAACAGAGGGGGTTTGGAGTTGAAATGTTTGCATGCTGTTCTAAAATGAAAGAACTTGGAGTATGTTAGTTAACCTGTTACAATGTGCTTCTGCAAGGAACAGCTAGTTCTTACAATTGTGAACTCTGTTCCAAAAAGCTTCTGGAGACTGCCTTGCCCTTCCATATGGTATGTGTATGTGGGCTATGTATACAGGGTTGTAAGTTACCACTATTTTCAAAAGTTACTACTTTGTTGTTAGGACAGTTATAGCGGGGATGAGGGAGAAGAAACGGTAAACATGAAAAGGATGAATGAAAATAAGGGCCTTCTCCTGTCAGGTGTACGAGACCCTCATCTCATTAATGTAACAAATTGAAAGCCTAACAGGAGCATGCCCCATGTGAGCCTTCGATTCAGTATACTTGAATATACCAGTGTTAAACTAGCCTAAAGCCTAGTTTCTTGAGTTTGAAGAAAAGAGGAGGTTCTTACGTGGGGCAAACACTAGGACACAAAATAACCAGATATTATTGTCTGAAGTTTCCAGTGCATAATGGAACTAACATATTGTTTTGGGGTTTTTTAAGGCCTTCGGGTACCGTTAGTTGTCCAATTTGCATGGATGGATACTCAGAGGTAAGAATCTATACCTTGTCTACAATATTTTTTTGTTCTGCTGAAGGAAGAATTAAAATGTGAGGTACAGAATCACTACACTTGTTAGTTGTATTTGGAAAGTCAAGCTATTGTACACAGAGAAAATCTTAGTTTTTAAGTAAGTGCATACGGGTGATAGCATCTTCTCCAGGAGCTTTTGAAATAATGTAATTATGAGAATGTAGTGTATTTCAATTTAATATTCCTTTACTACCTGCGTTAGTAGACTCTTTTCCATCCTCAAGTTGTAAGAAACCTGGTACTAAACAGTATCTCACTGACTGTTCCTAGTGACTAAGACTCTGAATTTCTAAATTTTGAAAGTATTTAAATGGTAGTTGAAATCTGATATGTTGAGCCATATATCCTAAAAAGCATCCTATTTTTCAGTATATTTGTTAAAGGTAACTTGCTCTTGAGAGCCAGCTGATGACAATACATGTTTCCATGTTAAGTCTTGAATAAACAGCGCTAAAGTTGCTGAATATTCTGGATTACAAAGATTTGCTCTTACACGGTTGTGTTATGTAATCAGTATTGCTCTTGTGCAAAGCTGAGTTCCTTTCCCATAGATTTCAGCTTTATAGTTTCTTCTCTTGCAGATTGTACAAAGTGGACGACTTATCGTGTCAACCAAATGCGGCCATGTCTTCTGTAGTCAGTGCCTCCGTGACTCCCTTAGAAATGCTAACTCTTGTCCAACTTGTAGGAAAAAACTCAATCACAAACAGTACCATCCAATTTATATATAAGCACTTTGAATTCTTCTCAGGACAGCCTCAACTGGATCTTGGTGAAAATGTCATGCATTTGTGATGCCTTGAAAATTAAAGGAGCAACAGGTTGTATGCCCACCCAATTGTAGTAAAATGGATTTTTGGAGAATTAACTTGTACATATCTAAACTGCTTTCTTATGGTCCAGTCATACTGTCAGAAGTAGTTTCTTGTTTTGTCATTTGTTCGTGTTAAAAGTTCTTGAAGGTCTGCAAACACAGGTCAGTATGTGTCACCAATGAAGCAGCTGATGTTTCATTTCCCTCTACTTCTTTTGAAGTGCTTGAACACGAGTTCTTGATTATTTTTTTTGATATTTCTTAAATGCTTTTAAATACTCCTCCTCCCCACCTGTCCCCTTCTTCCCAGATAAGTTGTATTGCCTACAGTATGAATAAATGCTTTCATTTGAGTCTTGTCATGATGCAGGTGGCAGGCAGCAAATTACTGGAAAGCACCCTGTTGCTAAAGCATGTAATCTTACCTGTGGTGCAGTTTGTCCAAATAGAATGAGTTCTGTGACAGGCAAAAACTTATCAATTAAATTGTATGCCAGGGTAATGCATTGAACAAATATGCCATTAGCCAGCAACTAACCTTTCTTTAACTGAAAGTCTTGAATATGCCTATATTTATGAGCTCCCTGAGATCTAGAGTACATAGCCAAATTACAAATTTCATAATATGAATGTGAAAGTATTTCATTTCTGGTGTATCTTTAACTGCCCAAGAATTAATTGATTTGAATTACAGTATTGAAGTATTTCCTAATCTGTGGTGAGATTTCTTGCTTTAATACTGTTCAATGTTTCCCTACAGTCATAGCTGAGTAGTAAGTAAATGTTTTTCTCTGGGCATGCTATTGATGAATAAGGAAAATCATCTTTTTATAAACTGAATACCAGACTAGACAAATATTGGTCTTATCTAAAGCATACCTAGTGTACTGTTTAAAGTTCAGTACATTCACTTTGCTGTGTATTCTCCTTCTATACTGGTAGGTTTTAGACCTATACAGTGCTGTGTGTTCATTGATATGGTTCATCTTAAATATATATAATTTAGGCTTCAATCACTGGCTTGGTATTAATAATGTTGGGGTAGGAACGCTGAGAGTGAAGTCTAATTGGTCACTCGTCCTGAGGATTTAAATGTGCAATAAAGCTTGTACAGGGCTCTTAAAATAAAAAAATGTTTGGTCAGATGTCTATCTGGTGCTAATGGCATCATTAGCCAGTTTGCCATTTATTTTCAGGACTGACTGCTGAATGCTATACAATAGAATTTTTATTTCAGCACAAAATTACAAGGTGATATGGTGCCTGGGTGAATTGATGCATTTAACTGTAATAGTTCTGTATGTGGGCAAGATGTTAAAACATCAGTTTTCTATGAGCTCTGTACATACCTGACGCTTGGGCCAGTGTTTTGTTCTACATTACAATATTATAACTGTTTATGAAGGTATCGTTAAAACTGAAGGTTAGTCTGTGAAACATGAACAAAAATAAACTGCCAGCTACTTTGAAGACTGCTAGAATACATTTTTCAGATTTTTTTGCCCCTCCCCCTTCCCCAGACTTCTGAAAACAGAATTTCAAGAGGTATGTAATGAACATAGATTAGTAGTATCTTCCTATATCATTGGGATAATGGATTGTTTTAGATTAAAGAAACTGCTCTTCAACGTTTAATTGGCTAATTAGAAGTGTCTAGCCCAGACTACACAATGTTTGGTAGAATTTTCAGTGGGCAGAATATGGCCTATATGTAGCAGTATGGTGACTGACCCTGACGAAATACAATACCTGCGCTACTCGGAGCCTTACATAGTCACAGTTTGTGTTACATAGAAAAGCCTGCGATACTGCACCCTATGCATCCTGGCAATACTTTCTACATATTAAAAGGATATAATCACCAGTAACTGCTCTCACTTGCACTGAATTATTTAAACCTAGTACCGAATGAAGACTTTCCTAAAATATTTTCAGGACAGTGCAATTAATTTCTCTATCTTTTGTTTATAAAAAAAAAACCTGTGGGATTTTAATTTTTTTTTCCTTCCGTGTCTCGGAAGACAAACTGAGCAAGAGCTTTAGTCCCTTTAGATTGTTTGGAACCATCTGTCACATGCAGAAAAAGCAGTCCACCATGATGCTGCCTAGTAATTTAGGGCCACATACACTTGACTATTAAAACTTCCCAATAATTTCTAAATAAGGTAAATGGCTCTCGTACCTGAGCCATCATACTTAAGATACTGTGTACAGGGAAGGCAATAAGAGCATATAAATGTAAGGGATTAAGTCTGGGGTCGTGGCTGAGTATCCTGTCCCTAGATCTTTAATTAGAGTACTAGCCCTAGTTTGAATTGTGTTTTTGCACAGTTTCCACCATGTAAATATCTCCTTTATAGCTTGCATATCAGTATATAAACCTACTTGGACTTTAGAAACCACAAACTGTAGAATATTCAACAACAAGATCCTTATTAAGTGCCACATTTTGTGTACTTGAAAACAAATTTTAAACTTTCAATATCAAAATGGCAAATGTTAAAGTTGCATTATCATTTTAAAAAACTTGAAATAGATATATTTTAATTTCCAGTA
Source organism: Sternotherus odoratus (assembly GCA_032164245.1). Classification (NCBI taxonomy): domain Eukaryota; kingdom Metazoa; phylum Chordata; order Testudines; family Kinosternidae; genus Sternotherus; species Sternotherus odoratus. The sequence continues at coordinate 98,896,184 of JAVMKO010000004.1, read as the reverse complement.
AAGGCAGTGGCTCAATATAGCTCATGACATTTGCAAGAACTGATAGATAATATAAAGGTTGTTTTGATTATGTAAATGTATGTTTTTTCACTTGTCATTGTATATAGTTCAAATTTTCCTATATTTAATTGTATTCATGTCTGTATGTCAGATCTACTTTGGACTCTACTGATAGGCAAATAATTCTTTAACAGATGGAAATAAAACTATTAATTTGACCAGTCAGAAGTACTCCATTTATTTTTGTCACCTTATATTACAATTCAATTTGGGTGGAAAAAAATAAAATGATTGCATATTCCTAAATCCCAAAGGTTTCCATTTTTTACTCTTAGTCAATATTTCTCTTAGGATGCCTAGTGCTTGGAAGCCTCTAATAGGATAAACAATTCAGTACTGATGTTACATGTTCAATACATAATGAAATGTGTACCTTGCAATGTAAATTTTTAAATACAAACTGTCAAGCTGCAGGACATGAGGAGGATAAGAAAGAAAAGGACAAGCAGCATGCGTGAGGGTGTTGAATTTTTAACTACAAAAGGACACAGTTTTGCCTAAACTTACGTTAAGGGGTACAGTACTGCAAAGACACAACTGTTCTTCTGAAAATCTTTATTTGATTTTTGTTACTCTGGTCACCTTAAAACTGAAATCTTGTTAGAACTATTCTCCAATTTTGCAACTTTTCCATGCAAATTAGGCATGTGTACGTACTCTAATTGACAGAGCATGTACATCAGCATGGTGCCCAAGTGCACATGCACTGCATTGGAGGGTTATTTGTACTCTTACTCATTCTTAAAATAAATGGTATGTGATGGATCTGAACAGCTACGTGATTAAATGTATTGCACTAAATTGTCACTGCTAATAAAACTGACTAAGTGTGTGTGTTTCCTGTTGATCTTTATTTCCAGTAGACTGATGGTTTTTCTGTATCTTCTAGTACCGTTTTTCTCCATTCCTCCCCACTCCTTAATCTCAGGCGTTCTCTTATGGAATGAGCAATGGAGAATCTCTTGGTAGTCCTAGATTTTTATACCATAGAAGTTCCTTTCCCTTAATTTTTTTCAAATTGAATTGATTACATAATTGCCCATCTTCTAAGGGGTTGTCTGCTTTTTTTCAGCCCCCAGCAAATCAGGGAGAGCTTGTGATGGTGTAGACTGGAAGAACCACCCTATGTAGTTATCGCTCAGCTCTAGGTGACACTTAGCCTGTGCTGCCTCTTATCTTGGATGGGAAGAGCAACCTAAATCTGTACCTGGCTAACACTGAGCTGATGATGCTAAGTAGTACTAAGAAACCCTCTCCATAACCGCTCAAATTGAGACATCTGCCCTCTTATTGTTAAATTGGCCCACAGCCTTAGCTTCCTTTGCAGTACCCATCTAGCTACTAGGGGGGGAGGATATGTCCATTTCCATCTGATCAGCTGGGGCTGTGATCTATCCATGTCTAACATCAGGGCTTAACTACAACAATTATCTGTCAAGGAATGAAGTTTCATTTCTTGACCAACAGCCAGTTCATTCAGGATACTCCAGCATGGCTTCTTTCTACCACAAGCCTGCTTCGCTTCTCTATGCTGTCTGTCTAATGAACACATCCTACTTCAAGGTCTCTTGACTGTCAAAATGCTTTAAGTGAATGGGATCCTATCTATATGAGACCACTACTCTCGGACTTTGCCTTCTCTCAACATCTCCAGTTCACTAGCTCAGTGAAGCTGCCAACCAGTAGAAGGATAGTCATGAGTAGGGAAGATTGAACTTCTTTACAGAAGCCCAGCCAAGTCTACAGAACCCCCTCAGACAAAACAAGGACTATTAACCTCAGTCTTCAAAATGAAATACAAAATCCAACTCTTTGCTATCCATAGGCTCAGGTAAGAGGTCTTCTGGACAATCGGCAACATTGTACTATTATCTTCTCACCCATAAATTGAATAATTGAATTAGGCATAATTATTTAAATCTTGACTCTTACTAGTAAGAAAGGAAGAGAGATGGTGGTGGGTTGACTTTTGGTAGGGGTGAGGGAACAAATTAACATGTTCACCAGGGCTTACTACAAGAACCCAGCTAGTTGTAACTCTTACTTGGACAGTGTGGAGTATCTCAGCAGTACTCATTCAGACCTACCCCCTATTAATTAGGCTTTGATCTAAAACGGGTACATTCCAGATCAATAGTAGGATTTGTGTTTAAAGTGCAAAATAGCAGAACTTTAGTATTTTAATGTTTAGATTTAATTTCCATATCTAACGTATCTCCAATTTTTTGTAACTTTTTATTCTCCGCTGCTGTGCTGACACTTCACAAATTCCAGACAATATAGGGTGTAGCTGCCTATTCTCCATGTTTTAGGACATGAGCATATCAGCCCTATGCTCAAATCCCTCCAGTGTCTCCCAGGCACTTAACAGATCAAGCACCAGCAACGTCAGAGCCTGAATTTTGTTCTGTGAATCTCTTGTATGACATTACAAATCATGAAGATGAATCCTCCAAGAACTGTGGACAAAATGTTCTCAGTCAAGGAATCTTGCTCTGGAACAAATTTCCAGAAGAGATTAGGTGAAGTCTGACCATCTTTAGGAAATGGTGCAGTCCCTTCCTCTTCGAAAAGGCCTTTCCACCCTAAAAATGACACTTGAACTTATCCTGCAGTGATGAGTGGTAGCACACACCCTTAACAATTGTATAGTCAGGCTATCCGTATATCTATGTTCAGCAGTGAGGTCTTGTGCATGTCAGGTTCTGGAGGAGCGAAAGTGTCCATTGGGACGAAGTACCAGCTTAGGCCGTACCAGGGAGGGAATGGGCCTGTGTTGGCCTCTGAGGGAGCCTAGAGTACCTGACAAGGTAGAGGTTTGAGTAGCAGCTGTGTTAGTCTGTATCCACAAAAAGAACAGGAGTACTTGTGGCACCTTAGAGACTAACACATTTATTTCAGCATAAGCTTTTGTAGGGTATAGCCCACTTAATCGGATGCATAGAATGAAACACTCAGTAGGAAGATATATATATATATATATATATATATACGCACACAGAGAACATGAAAAGGTGGGAGTTGCCATACCAATTCCAAGAGGCTATTTAATTAAGATGAGCTATTATCAGCAGGAGGGGAAAAAAACTTTGTAGTGATAATCAAGATGGCCCATATCAGACAGTTGACAAGAAGGGATGAGGATACTTAACTTGGGGAAATAGATTCGATTTGTGTAATGACCCAGCCATTCCCAGTCTCTACTTAACCCTAAATTGATGGTAAATTAATTCCAGTTCAGCAGCTTCTTGTTGGGAGTCTGTTTTTGAAGTTTTTCTGTTTTAAAATTGTCACCTTCAAGTCTGTTGAGTGACCAGGGAGGTTGAAGTTAAACTCATTCTGGTGGACAGGAGGCTTGCCTGAGGGAGAACTAGCCTCAGAACAGAGATACTCCTGAGGCATCTTCACTCCCAATCCTTATTATGGTGGAGCCAGTGGGTGCTTTTTACCACCATATAACTCTGGAGCCGAGACAAGAGGTCCCAGTGGTGACCACAAGATTCAAGCGGGTTCAACAAGATGGCACTGTTCACAAGGAGAATTAAAACCTTTCCACTCCTCCTTGCCTGTGCATCAGTAAGAAACATAGGGATGAGCATGGGAGTTACCCACATCCCCTCCATGCTTATGTGAGGGAAGTGATAATGTGCATGGTCACTAGGGCTAAAAGAATGGGTGGAAAGGGGCAGGGGAAGAGGAGGGCAGAGAAGGTGGTTGTATGTCATTGTTTAATTCTAGGGTATTTTTTATTTCCTTACTCAGAATTTACCTTTCCTCAAAGGTGTAGATGGGACAAGTAATCAGATACATTATGAATGAAAAATTTGGACAGAGCATCTGCCTTTTTTCTAAATGTGTATTTTCTTTCCCGGTAGAGGTGCATGCATTAAATATGAGCAAAATAATAAAATGCTTTCAGAGCCTTTTGTAAACTGAAGCCCAGATGCCATGTACTGATTTCATTAAAAGTCCTTGTGGCACCTTTGAGACTAACACATTTATTTGGGCATAAGCTTTCATGGGCTAGAACCCACTTCACAAGATGCATGGAGTGGAAAATACAGTAGCAGGTATAAATACACAGCACATGAAAAGATGGGAGTTGCCTTACCAAGTAGGAGGTCAGTCTAATGAGACAATTCAGTTAACAGTAAGATACTAAGGGAGGAAAAGAACAGGTTAGACAAACATCTGTCAGCGATGGTCTAGAGTCTAGACAATATTTAGTCCTTTCTTGAGTGCAGGGGACTGGACTAGATCTCTCCAGGCCCCTTCTAGTCTTACGATTCTATGATTCTTTGTTGGGGTGTGGATGTGGGGGGTCTGTGGATAGGTGAGAGATGCAGGGGTGAATGATTTAAGGGCAAGGTAAGGAGGGATGAGTAGAGAATGGGGTAAGAAAAAACAAAAATGTTAATGGCAATCATTACTTCATTGATCTGTTTCTGTATCTTGTCCTGCTCCTTGTAGATCTTGCCTGAAGTTGACCCTTCTATGCATAGGGTATACTGCAACTTCTGTGGCAATAGTAATATCACAGTGTGGTCAATAGCCATTGCTCCAATACATACTGTACATAAATATTCAGGGAAAGAACTTAACAGTATCTCTTGCATCTTCACTGAAACCAATATATTCCAGTGAGTAGCGTTTCTTATTCGGACTCTTAAATCCTTTCCTAACCCCACCAGGCTATGTGCCTTGTAACAAATGTTCAGCAATCTAAAAATTTCAAGGTTACTACCATTATGGGCCAAATTTTCAAGTGCTCAATACCCACAATGGGGACCAGTTTTTCAATAGAACTCAGCACTCCCAACATGCACCTTATAAGCAGTGGTGAAAATTTGTCCCCGAATGTGGGTGATAACATCTTTGGAAACTTCTGGTCTGTATTGTATAGATTGGAAGCCTAGGAACTACTCTTCTGACAGTGAAGCAGAACTTTGATCCCCCTGCTCCAGAAAGTCTCACCTCTACCATTCAAACTATTAATTTGACACACAATGACCAGCTTTAATTCCATCCAGGAGAGGGCAGTGGTTCCCATGCAACGAGCCGGTTGGTAACAATATATTGTTAGACATTAACATGAATGAAAATGGACTATTGTCCCAGAGTGGGTTTGCTGCTGTGCTTTCTTTTTAGCCAGTTTTACTTTCCTTTTAACAGTCCCACCACTTCTCAGACAGTATCCCAATACTAAAGTTTTTTAAAATCACCTATTGCCTTATAAATCTTGCTAAACTCTGTTTCACCTAAAGTAACAAACATTCCCCTTTTCAATTTTTATAAATTGTCTCTAAATGTGCTGACATCTTTGAATGAATTCATCAATATTTCTCTACCCCCTGCAAACTGGTTACCATCTAATTTCCTGGCATGATGAGTTCACAGCATAACCACTATAAGAGCAACACAGAGAGATTGCTCCATGAAGTAAAATTAATCTATTGTCAAACAGAATTAGGCTTCACATTAATTTTTTGTTCTAATTTTGGCAGATATCAATATTTGTTAAGCATTTTTTAAGATTCTTATTTATTTAAAAATTTCTTAGTTGTGTTTTTGTTTTTTGTATCTTAGTTGTTTTTTCTGTTTTTATCTATTGAAGTTTCCAGTTGCAGGAATTGGGGAGGGAGGGCGTCAGACAATAATTGACAGCAGACATTGAGATTCAAAAAGTTAAAGCTTTATAAACCATAAACACAAACTGTCAACATCACATGTCAAAATATGCAAAGTAAATATCCTTAACCCTTTCCTCCAATGCAGGCATTGCACTTTAAGTTCTCAAGCAGCATTTTTCTTTCTTTGCCTGTGTGTAAATTTTGATTACTAGCGATGGAAATATTTTTGTTGTTGGTGTGTACAGTGAAATTTACTGATTAAAAATCTAATCCTTCCAAGCCTAAATCTGAGAGCCTTTGTGTGTAAGACGTCCCTTTCACCAGTATGTATGTCTAACTCTGCTTCAGACATTGAGGCAAGTTAGGGTTGTACCAGAAGAAGAGATTTAGCAATAACAATAGAAACACACTTTGATCTTACAAACCTATAGGGAGTCTGCAGCTTTGTCTCCCTTTCTTTTCCCTACCCCAGAACTCTTGAGGGCATTCTCCCTACCAACAACACCTATATTTTTAACTGCATGCTAACTAATTGCTTACACTTATATTTAATTGTTCTACAATAAAAACACAAGTGAAGTACACAGTAGAGTTCATCAGGAGAAAATAATTATTTGCCATCCCAGGAGAGCAGTGCAGTGACACAGCCTATACTGTGGAGCCTATATGCCCAGCAGCAGCAACAAACTAAAATATCAGTCTGTTAAGAGAACAGGATGGATCAAGGGATTGACTGGGAGGTCACTGGTTCAAATCCAGCCTAGGCTGGCAGTAACCAAAAGTCATTGGAGTCTAAATCTGGTTTCTAGTGGAATGGTGTCCACATCACAAAACTCACTGTAAAAACCAGCAGCCTCAGCAGAAGCGCTACTAACTGAATGGGTGTAAAGACATAACTTCTCTCTCACTCTTCGGCCTGATCTACACTAACAGGGAGGCGGGGGGGAGGGTCGACTTAAGATACACAACTTCAGCTACGTGAATAATGTAGCTCAAGTTGTCGCATCTAAGGTAGACTTACCTGGCATCCTTTTGCGCCTCTTGGCGAGCTGGAGTTCCGGAATCGACGGGGAGCGCCTTTGGGATTGATTTATCGCGTCTAAATAAGACACGATAAATTGATTGCCGATTGATCACTACCCGCCGATCCAGTGGGTAGTTAAGACCTACCTGGTCTTCACTGGGGAGGAGATCGGCTGTAGATACGCAAATTCAGCTGCGTGAATAACGTAGCTGAAGTTGGCGTATCTACAGCCGACTTACCTGACAGCCCCACGGCAGCGGTGGCGGGTGGCGGCGCACTCCCCCATCGACTCCAGCTTGCGCCTTTTGGCGAGCTGGAGTTCCGGAGTCGACAGGGGCACCGCTGGCGATTGATTTATCGCATCTTGACAAGACACGATAAATCAATCGCTGCAAGATCGATTCCCTCCCCACTGTAGTGAAGACAAGGCCTTAGAGAATGTCTCTATGCAGCCGGTGGGAGGATGCCTCCCACTGCAGGTGGACAGATGTTTGTTAGCTTTGTGCAATCAGTGTAGCTGCGGTGGCTCGGGCTAGCTGCCCAAATACATGCTAAGAAGGTTGAGCAGGTTTGTACTCAGGTGGGTAGCTTGAACTGTCACTATGGCCACAGTGCTATTTTCCAGGAGCTAGCTCAAGCTAGCATGTCTTTGTCTACCCAGCTTGGAAACATGCTCCCTTCTGCAGAATAGACGTGCCTGAAGATATGAGCTAAGGGCAAGGACTGTAGCCCTGTGGTAGTGTAAGGAAAGGTTAAAAATATAGGAAAATGTCTTACTGAAGCTGTGTAACTAACTCTGGGTTGCTGTAAGTTTTTATCTTGTGTTCTGCATTCCTGGAGGCACCACTGGGCCTCACTCATATCTCCATGTATTCTTACCCCATATGTACCATTTCAAGGTAAGAACTTTAGGTTTGGATGTCCTGTTCTTTCCAGACAAATAAGTAAATAGATAGGAAACAACGTCATGTTAATTTGCATGAGGCCCTTCTTGCCTCCTCCTCCATGTAAAGAACCATATAAAAAGTCTTGTAATGATGTATGAGGGAAGCCATAATTTGAGAGCTATCTCTGTGGCTTCACTTCGCTAGCGAATAAACTTTTGTATTTGAGCTTCTCCAAGGCCTGCCTGTTCTTTGAAGGTAAATTGGGACACCTCCAAAGGAAACGAGCCATTTGTGCAACAGTAGGCACTTTGACAGCCTGTGCTGTACTTTTCCTGTGGATAAACACTGGGCTACAACTGTTTTCACCCTAATCCATCTGGTACTTTTCATGAGCTTTGAATTACCTTAGAATAGTTGTAAACAAATACAAATGAATGTGTAGTGTGAGTTTAGTCTGTGTCACTACGGCTGTACCACCCTGAACGTGCCCAATCCTGTCTGACCTCGGAAGTAAAGTAGGGTCGGGCCTGGCTAGTACCTGGATGGGGGACCTCCTGGGAATACTAGGTGCTGTAGGCTTCACACCTGGCAGTAGGTATAAAATGCCTCCAGTGACGGATGGCACAATGCATCAGTTGGAGTATCCCCCGGTCGTATCACTGGTTCTAAGTGGACCCTACCATAGTGCAGGAATAATGCTAAGACAAACACAGAGTGAGTTTAGTCTGCAAGGTGCGTATTAAAAGGCTAGAGATTTCAAGAGCAGATCTAAGCATTCAAAGAGATTTATTTCAAAACCATTTCTGTTGAGAGCTCTCAGCAATACTTGAACTAATGAATAAGAAAAAATAATATAGCCTGGTGATTATTCCATAAGAACATGTTGCTGAAATAACACTGATACTATTATTGAGATACTTATGATGTGCTCTGGACTGAATATAGTACTCTCTGGAGCCATCTACGTCAAATCAATAAACACAGCATCTTCGTGTAGCCCGATAACTAAAACTCGCCCTTATTACTACGGCTGCTGGAAATATATACTGTGTAAATGCCATGCTTTAGTGTAGATTTAGAGTCTTCAAATGGGTTTCATTGTTTTCCATAGAAAGCACATTTTTCATAAAATTATTACTTTTATTTCTAACCTCTCTGGCTGCAGATAACTTGCTGACTGTTACCCAAGGTAGTGCTGTGTTGCTGAGTCTGCAGACAGAAAGCTCACAACCATGTTATTAATATTTGTCCATAGTGCCATTGGTACATATGATATTTGTGTGTTCTGCAAATTCAAACGGGTGAAATTTACCCTGGAATCCCCTCCTTGCTGTTGAATTGTGCTTGAGAATGTTACATGAAAAACACTAAACCTCTGTGGCCCTTTTGGTAGCAAAGACAACTCTACAAATAAGAGCTGAGTGTAAATGTTTGCAGTGTTGTTTTCTAATCCTGAACTACATTCTAAAATAGTGGTGCTCAGACAGCTAATGGAGACAATGTAAATATCATCTCAACAATTGTACTTCAGTAGTCAAAATAAATAGCAGGAGCTACACCATGACAAAGAGCTATGGAAGCCGAGCTGAAAAATCTGGGGCACAGCAGGCAACCATTGAAAGACTTTTCAGAAACGAACAGGAGTGAAGAAGGAACTTCGTCACTGCCCTGAACGCCAGAGGTGTAATGGGAACGTGCTGATGATGACGACGGTGGTAAATGGAATATTCATTTTCCTATTCAAATAACTAAACCCCACCATTTTTAATTATATAAATAAGCCACGGAAGGTTGTCTCCTAAATCATAGTGCCACAGACTTCCCAGGAATCTTTCAGTCGAATTTGCACTCAGCTTGCCATGAATCATAGAGAGCCTTGGAGTACATCTGAGAGGCTTCTCATTCATTTCAATATGATGTGAACTCTGAAGCCGAATGACAACAATAAAAATGCCAATATTAATTCACTGCTTTTTATGGTTCAAGGCTTAAACCAAATTCTAAGCATATGGACCAGGAGAAAATTTCTCCAGTATCAGGTTATCTCCTAATTGCCTAGTGAGGGTTTCTTGCCTCTTCCACAGAAGCATCTGGTATTGGGCTCTATCAGAGAAGGAATGCTGGTCTAGAAGCACCACTGGTTTGATCTAATCTGACAACTCCCAAGGCCCTATTATTTTAGTAGTAACACCCAGCTAATGTGCTTTACTCAGTGGAGGTAGTCATTTTAAATGAAATTCCACACAGATGGATCTTAAAATGTTCTTCTCTCTTTAAAATGTTAAGTATGTGTAATAGAGAGGACTCTACAAGGAAAAGGTAGAGAGAAACTCATGCTAGAATGATTGGAAGATCTCAGGGGGAAGAAAATCCTTGGGGAAATAAGGGAGGAATTTTTTTTAATAGATGACATTTAGTGAAATGTATCTTTTAAAACCCAAAGTGACATAATTTACGGAACAATATGAGCTTAGAAGATCCAATCAATGGAAAGACTCCCTGAGACTCCAAGGGGCTTGGAATCCAGCTGTAAATCAACCTGCTTAAAAATCTATAGAATCTGAGAGGGGAAAAAATCTCACAAAATGTTAAAAGTTTGGTAACATTTCTTACCAATTTCTAGTGGCCCTAATTGTAGCCTGAGTCCTAGACCCATGTGAGATCCCACTGGGGCCTACGTATAGGTATTGCCAAACGAATTCAGAAAATAAAAGATTGTGTGTGATTTGTGGAGTGAAATATCTTTAACCCCCCTTCTCTACATGTAACCAAAATGCACCTAAGTGTGACAAACACTTGTGAATTATAAACAACAATCACTGAATGCTCATGTTACACTTTCCTCCTAGGTGTTCATTACAGCACTTGCCCCCAGCAGCCATACTTTTACCTGCATTCATTATCTCAGGAAATAAATGCACTACTTTATCTTTTCCTTTCTCGTCTTTTAATCTCTTTTCTAAAACAAATTGGTCTTGCTCACTCCCTTTGCCATCTTCTTTGTAACAACAGAAGCAGGTGATGAGCCAAGGGCATCTCACAGCTATAACTGCTTCTAGCCACAACAGAATGTTTAAACTACAACTCTCACTGTAGAAATAGCCTAGCTGCTTTATTAAGTTATTTATATAGCGCCCAAGGGTCTGCTGCTTGCTTTGCAGACAAATGAGAGAGACCCAATGCCTCCCCCAAACAGATCAGTCTAGCACCCCGATCCTGCAAACAGCTCCATGCAGGCAGACCATCGGGGCTCTGCGCACCAGGGTTTCTCTTATGTTAGTCATGACTCAACTGACAGCAATCAGCCAATGGGAAAGGAGGAAGGACTAGGGAAAGGGATAAAAAAATTACTAAAGTAACAGGGCTTCTTGGTTTGTTAAATGCTTGTCTTGATCGTTCCCTGATGCCTACAGTAAACATAAACATCTGGGTGTGGACAGTGTCCATGTGTGTTCAACCTTGATTGTATACTTGCAGGCCTGTCCGTTTAAGGCAGATTGGTAGGCATGTGAGAAGCTTTACTTGTACATACACTATCACAGCATCTGGGGTAATTTCTCAGCATGTGGCTTGGGTGAGCTGAGCTCCTGTTAACAACAATGAATGATGTCTGTGCAATACCCAGTGTACAATACGTTATCCTTTCGAGAGCCTTCGTTATGAAGAGGCGCTATGCTCAGTAATGATCTTATGCATCATGTAAAGTGTCCTTTGCTGTAAGGCCACTCACACTTCTCAGGCAGGTAGAATTTCATTAAGGTAAAGTAAATGATTTCATACAGGGAATGGTGGGAAAAAAATGCAAATGGCATTGTTCCTTTGCCTGCAAATCTAAAGCTATTAAGGTACGTTTACATTGCAATTAAACACCTGTTGGGCTTGTGGGCGTCGGGCCACAGGGCTAGTGGGCGTCGGGCCACAGGGCTATTTAATGGTAGTGTAGACATTCAGGCTTGGACGGGACTCTGGGACCACATGAGGGAGACTGATCCCTGAGAACGGGCTCCAGCCTGAGCCCAAACATATCTACACTGCAATTAAACACCCTGGAGCCAGAGTCCTGCGAGCCTGAGTCAGTTGCCATGGGCCAGCTGGGGGTGTTTAATTGCGATGGTAGACTTGGCCTTAATAATCAAGTCAGCACTGCACGCGCTCAGCTTTTTATGCAATAGGTTTACTTGTCAGTTGCTGAGGTAGGTAGAGAAAGCATTAGTCTCTGCAGACGTTCAGTGGTGGAATAAAAGGAGGATGGTCTTCTCTCCATCTTCTCATTTTAATTACATGTTCCTCCAAGCCGGGCCCAACTTACTATCCATCCCCCCTTCTCACGTGCAACACCCTATCTGCCTGCCTCAGTAACTCTGCAGCTTTATGGCCATCCATGAGTCATTTAAGATGGCAGTCAAAGAGGGGAAATGGGGATGGGAAAGAAATGTATGGTGAAGATTTTAGTTGTACTTGCTATGTACATCTTGCTACAAAACAAAGGGATCCTGATTATTTGGTCCCTAGGATATTCTGCTGGAGCTGCCCTACTGCTTTGACAAGAGTGTAAACTTGAAGGTACAACGGATAGGACAAGTTGCTGTACTGAAAGCAGTTGGGACGTGCTGTCGCATGTATCAGCTGAGGGTGCCTCTCACTATGTGACAGTCCTTGACGTCTGAGGTGTGCAGCATTTCTGGGTGAAACTTCAAGGTATTGCTGATACTGTATCCCTTTTTGGGGGGCTGTTTTGACCTCACTCATGCTGGTGTTATTAGACCATTTAATTCCACTGACTTCAAAGGTGTTATTTTGATCTCCCTGAGGGGGATGTGATTTCAGCTGAAGCAGTTTTGCTGGCATACCTATCTAGCTTCACTTTGGTGGTATCCGAGTAATTCATAATAACTGTAATAATAACTGAGTAACTCATATATTTATTCTGACAATACCCTTGTGAGTTAGGGAAGTGGCATCATCATTACAGGGGAAATTGAAGCACAGAGAGGCTAAGTAAGTGATTTGCCCAAAATCACACAGGAAGACTGTGTCGAATCAGGGACTTCAAACCAGGTCTAACAAATCATAGGCTAACATGCTAAGAACTGGAGCATCCTTCCTCTCTATTCTAGGTTTCCTCGCTTATTGTTCCTCCACTATTGTTTTTATCCATGATGCACCTAAGTGATAAGGTAGATTATTAAAAGTGCCTCTGCTTCCTAAACATGATTACTTGTATGTGCACTTGGAGCCATTGATACCCACTTTGAAAAGAAAAGTGTGGCATTTTCATGTAAATGTTTAATGTACTGTATTTCTCATTGTTGCAAGTTACAGTATTGAAGCGCATTTTATGGTATACACTGGAAATTGTATGCGCAGCTGCAGTAATTTAATGAAATGCCATTTAGTTAAAATGAGGTTGCAACAATTAGTTTCCGTAGAATAAATGAATGTTGAAGATAACACATTTTCTTATCTGGTACATCTGCCCCGAAAGCTTCTCTTTTGAAGGAAATCACACAAATACCTCTGTATTTATTGAAGCAAACACTGTTATAATACAGTGTGACAAGCTGTCATGTCATACAGTATTATTCTTATTAAGAGCAATGAAAAGCATCCATTAACTGTGCAAACAGGGGCAGCTAACAGCGATATTTGAGAGGGAGTTTGGAAGGGGAGTGGGAAGGTGGCAAGGTACACTTGCTATTCTTTAAAACCTTTAAAACCAAACTATAATCAAAAGTTCTCGATTTAAACAAAAATCTCATCATTAACGTAGGTAGCGATAGGAGAGAATGCAGGCAGAAGCCCAGCAACAGAGTGGGGGGTTATCCTATTTATTGCACTCAAGGAAGCATGTATGCTTACCTGCCCTGTGTGTGGGTACCGTATGTGTGGATTCGGTGCAAGGAGCTCCTGGCCCTCAGAAACCGCATACAGGCTTTGGAGGCCAGGGTGGCGGAACTGGAGGAGCCAAGGGAGGTAGAGAGGTATGTGGACGATGCTTTCCAGGCTGCTGTAGACTTGTCCCACCTCCAGTCAGACAGTCTCTGCACTGTTAAGGAAGATGAAAGACCAAAGAAAGGAGAGCAGTCAACTGGAGCAGAGGGAACCCTTCCCATAGTTGCAACTCTCCTTCCAGATGCTGATGGGGTATCCTCTTGCACTGAGGTTACCTCTCCGGGAACTCCAGTCATTAGGAAAAGACAGGTGTAATGGGAGATTTGATCATTAGAAACATAGATAGCTGGGTTTGTGATGACCAGGAGAACTGTATGGGTGACTGGTGCGAAGGTTGCGGATCTCTTGATGCATTTAGATAGTCCTGTGTAGTGGTGGGGAGGAGACGGTGGTCGTGGTACATGTAGGTACCAATGACATAGGCAAGGGTAAGAGAGACGTCCTGGAGGCCAAATTCAGACTGCTGGGAAAGAGACTGACATCCAGGACCTCTCTGATGACGTCCTCAGAAATGCTTCCAGTTCCACACACAGGGCCAGGTAGGTAGGCAGAGCTTCAGAGTCTCAATGTGTGGATGAGAGGAGGGGTTTAGATTATTAGGAACTGGGGAAACTTTTGGGATGGGGCAGCTTATACAGGAAGGATGGGCTCCACCTAAACCACAGTGGATCCAGACTGCTGGCACTTAACATTAAAAAGGTTGCAGAGCAGTTTTTAAACTAAGAGATGGGGCCGATTGCTGCAGAGGAGCATGTGGATTGGACAGAGACTTCTCTTACAGGAGAGTCTACTGAGAGAGATTCTCTAGGTTTTAGTCAGGAGGAGAGGATAGAAGAGGATAAAATAGGGGCCAGCTCAGATGAGAAACATTCACATAAAAAAGAATCTGACACAGATGACCAGTTTTTAAAGTGCTTTTACACAAATGCTAGAAATCTAAATAATAAGATGGGTGAACCAGACATCCTCGTGTTAAAGGAGGATATTGATATAATAGGCATTATATCAGAAATTTGGTGAAGTGAGGACAATCAATGGGACACAATCATTCTGGGATACAAATATATTGGAAGGATAGAACAGGTCATGGGGGGTGGGGAAAGTGGCACTATATGCGAGAGAAAATGTAGGATCAAATAAAGCAAAAATCTTAAATGAAGCCACATGTTCCATAGGATCTCTATGGATAGTAATTCTGTGCTCTAATAAGAATATAACAATAGGAATCTATTATCGACCACCTGACCAGGACAGCGATAGTGATGAAATGCTAAGGGAGATTAAAGAGGCTATCAAAACAAAGAACTCAGTACTAGTGGGGGATTTCAATTATCCGCATATTGACTGGGTGGGTACATGTAACCTCAGGACAAAATGCAGAGACAAAATTTCTCAATACTTTAAATGACTGCTTCTTGGAGCAGCTGGTACAAGACCCCACAAAGGGAGAGGAAACCCTCAATTTAGTCCTGAGTGGAGCGCAGAATCTGGTCCAAGAGGAAACTATAACAGGACCACTTGGAAATAGTGACCATAATATAACAACATTTAACATTCCTGTGGTGGGAAGAACACCTCAGCAGCCCAACACGGTGGCATTTAATTTCAGAAAGGGGAACTATGCAAAAAAGAGGTTAAAAGAAATTAAAAGATACAGTGACTAGAGTGAAATCCCTGCAAGCTGCCTGGACACTTTCCAAAGACCCCATAATAGAGGCCCAACTTACATGTATACCCCAAAATAAAAAACACAGGAAAAGAACTAAAAAAGAGCCACTGTGGCTTAACAACCATGTAAAAGAAGCAGTGATAGTTAGAAAGCATCTTTTAAAAAGTGGAAGTCAAATCGTAGTGAGGTAAATAGAAAGCAGAATAAACACTTCAAAATTAAGTATAAACCCTTCGAAAAATGTAATAAGAAAAGCCAACAAGGAGTTTGATGAACAGCTAGCCAAAAACTCAAAAGGAAATAACAAAATGTTTTTTAAGTACATCAGATGCCGGAAGCCTGCCAAACAGCCAGTGGGGGCCCTGGGTGATAGAGATACAAAAGGAGCCCTTAAAAATGACAAAGTCATTGCAGAGAAACTAAATGAATTTATTTTCTTCAGTCTTCATGGCTGAGGTTGTTAGGGAGATTTCCAAACCTGAGCCGTCCTTTGTAGGTGACAAATCTGAGGAATTGTCACAGACTGAAGTGTCATTAGAGGAGGTTTTGGAATTAACTGATAAACTTAACAGTTACAAATCACCAGATGGCATTCACCTAAGACAGGGGTCTCAAACACGCGGCCTGCGGGCCACATGCGGCCCACCAAGCCCTTCCCTGTGGCCCGTGAAGCTCCCCACACCCCCCCCCCTTCCCCAGTTGTTTTCTGGGGCCGCTAAGCTCTCCGTCTCCTCCCTCCTCCTCACACTCCCGGTGCCCTACCTACCGCCAGGCAGTTCTCTGGAGGCACAGCAGTTTCCACGAGGGAGGGGCCAGGAGTGGTAAGTCTCACGCAGAGGGGAGGAGGCCCCGCCAGACTCCCCGTGGCCCCCCGCCCCACTCTGCAGGTGGCTTGCCGCTCCTAGCCCCTCTCTCCCAGAAACTGCTATGCTGCCAGAGAACTGCTTGGTGGTAGGTGGAGCAGCGGGGGTGGGGTGAGCACAGCTTGGCAGCCGCAGAAAACAACTCGCGGGGGGGGGGAGGGTCGAGGGCTGAGGAAAGTTTGTCCCCTCCCAGACACCCAAGCCCGTAACATCCCTCCCTGCGGTGCTGCCAGCACGGGCACTCTCGGGCTCACTGCTTTCCACCGGCAGGGAAACTTCTCCCCGGGGCAGGCTCCAATTCCCCTCCAGCAGCTCTGTTGGCTCCAGAACTGGCTGCAGCCCTCGGATGCTCTCCAGTGCAGCTGCAGCTCGGGCAGAGCAGCATGGCAGGGGGTAGGAGGGGGTCGGGTTTTCCTGGCTGTCTGCAGCCCTTGGACGCTCCCCTGCATGGCTGTAGCTCGGGCAGAGCAGCAGGTCAGGCCAGAGCCCTCACAAAGGAGGCTGCCTGAGGAGGAGGGGGAACAGGGGATTTCCTCCCCTCCCCTGGCAGGAGGGAGATTCTGGGAGTGGCACACTGCAGCCCATAGTCTAGGGCCAGGTACAGCTCTCCAGCATAAAGTGCATTTTTTAAGTGCCTGCATATGTCACTGCTTTAATTGCTGTATCAAAGCCTTGTGCCAAGGAAGAGAGGAACAGATAAATAGTTACAAGGCTAAAACAAATGCAGCAAACATGATCCTACAGTGGGTAGCTGAGAACACTGTCAGGAACTGAATCTCTTGTCTCTTAATTCTGCTGCAGACTCACTGTCCAGCGACTTTGGGGAAGGAGTTTGAAGGGAACAAGGAAGGGGTTGGAAGAAGCAGAGCAGGAGTGCAGCCCAGTGCAGGGGTGAGCTTTAACAGAAGTAAAGAAGTTAATAACAAAAGTGAGTAAATTTAATAGCACACTATATTACTCTTCATTTTTGGCTATACTTTTGTATCATTGTAGGTGTAACACTGAGGCTGAATATGAGGCTCCAATTTGGTAGGCGGTGGAGTAGTTCACCTAAGGCAGGAGTCTCAAACACCTGACCCACAGGGTTATTTTCTGTGCCCCACCAAGCTCCCCGCGCCCCTTCTCTCCCCACACTTGATTTCCTGCAGTTGCCAAGCTCCACATGCCCCCCTGCGTACCTCCAGGTGTTTCCCACTGCCAAATAGCTGTTGGCAATGTTTAGTGCTTTCTGGGGGGAGGAGTGGGGAGAAGCGCACTCAGAGGAGGAGGCGGGGCAGGGGTGGGTTCTCATGGAAGTGGTGGAGTGGGGGCAGGGGTGGGGAGGGGTGGGTGTCAGTGATGCGGCCCTTGGGCCAATGCACTAGTCCTCATGCGGCCCTCGTGGTCAGTTGAGTTTGAGACCCCTGACCTAAGAGTTCTGAAATAACTCAAATGTGAAATTGCAGAACTATTAACTATGTTTTGTAACCTGGCCTTTAAATCAGGTTCTATACCCAATGACTGGAAGATAGCTGCATGGACACTTTTCAAAGACCCCATAAGAGAGGCCCAACTTACATGTATACCCCAAAATAAAAAACACAGGAAAAGAACTAAAAAAGAGCCACCGTGGCTTAACCACCATGTAAAAGAAGCAGTGACAGTTAAAAAGCATCTTTTAAAAAGTGGAAGCCCAATCCTAGTGAGGTAAATAGAAAGCCAATATTTCTATTTCTATGGCCAATGTAATGCCAATATTTAAAAAGTGCTCTATGGGTGATCCTGGCCATTACAGACTGATAAGTCTAATGGCAGTAGCGGGCAAATGAGTTGAAACAATAGTAAAGAATAAAACTGAGCCACATAGCAGAACATAAATTTACTAAAAGTAAATTTTAGTGGACAAATTGCTTGAGATGCACCGTATTAATTCATAGGGAAAAGCCACGGGCAGTGGGTGAAGCTTCCCTGGGGGGAGGCTAGCTCCCTGTCCCACCTCTTGTGCTCATGGCCCCACCCACACTCCACCCTGGCTCTGCCCCATGCCTGGCCCTGGTCCCCTCCCCCTGCTTGGCTCCTTCCCTGCTTGTCCCCACCCCACTGCTTGCCATATCCTTCCTTCCCCGCCACGAAAGGCCCCATTGCCTGCTGCTCCCTGCATCTCTCCTTTCCTCCCTTTTTCTGCCCGCAAGGTCCCCACTGCTCACCCTCTTTGCTTCCCTCCTCTCTTCCATCCCCCTCCCCTGTTGGGGCAGACAGATGAGGAGGGATGCAGTGAGCGGGTGGAGTCTTGCAGGTGAGGAGGGTGAAGGAGAGGAGGGACATAGCAAGTGGTGGGTGAGGGGTCTCGTTGAGGTGAGGGGGGTGCAGAGGGATGCAGCGAACAGTGGGTGGCCTTGCTGCGGGGAGGAACACGGTGGGCAGGAGGGTCTTGCAGGGAGGGGGAGAGAGGAGGGATATGGCGAGCAGGCGGGGTCTCGATTGGAGAAGAGGAGCGATGCAGCAAGTGGTGGGGATCTTGGGGAGGGGGATGGAGGGGAGGAGAGGAGGGACTCACCGGGCAGCAGCGGGCGGTGCAGGCCTTGGGAAGGGGAAGAGGCAGAGCGCAGGTGGGGGGACTACAGCCGGTGTTTGGCAGTGGGGGTGGCAGCAGCAGCTGCACCAAGGCAGGCTTAGCCTTCCCTGCCCTGACTTCAATGGAACTACTCATGGCTGTGTTTGCGGGATTGAGCTGAAGGGCCTGATTCAAAGGCAATCAAAGGAGCCCTTTCATTGTAATCTCACTGGGGCACTGTAACTTCTATATAGCTGTACAGTACCTAGCACACTTTGGGTTGCTATGACCCAATTATTTATTATTAATTATGTAGTAAGATCTTTGGGGGGGAGGGGAGGGGAGCAGGAACTGTCATTTTGTTCAGTTTTTGTATAATGCCTAGCCCAGCTGGCATAATAACAAATGATTAATAACAATAGGCAGTAGGAGACGTCTCTTTACTTAGAGTGATGAACTCATCGAGTGGTACAATTCTACAGATCATTGTCAGGTGTATGATAGGACACAGCCACAAACCTTCCAATTAAACTGTAAAAGCTACCTTGCGCTTTCCTATGCTCATGGGAATTTTGAAGACAGAATCTGACCCTAATTGAGCCCTGTGGAACTCTGCACACAGCTTTTTATAGACTATATGCCTCAAAGACTACTCTATAACATTGGGGAAGACTGACCTGTTCAGGTGGCAAAACATTGGAATGCACGGCAATATGCTTACAATCGCTCTGTCCATCAGCCCTGTTGTTTGTGACAGTTTCGGGTGCCATTCTGAGCAGTTTTGAAAGGATTAGCCGTCTAAATAATATCGTTTGGCCCAGGAATTCAAAGTGTAAGGCTCTGGCAAAAAGAAATAGTGAGGCAAGTGAAAGTTAATTCTCTCGTGTTTTAGCGGAATGATTTAGTTTTCTTAGTGACGATGAGGAGCACTACAATTGAGCTGATTCAAGTAAGGGCAAGAACCAAAGTCTTTAGAGCAGTCACAGCCACGGAGTTTGGTCACATCATCGCCCCGCCCCATTCCATTCTATACACATTTCAGATTCACCATTAAACTGGCAAAGTGGTTTCTAAAGCAACCCAGGCCTGCATCAGCACAGCAGCTAAGATTGGACTGCAAGTTAAAAATGCGGTGTAGAGGCAAGAGCTGTGAAGGAAACACCACAAGTCTCTCGTTTTCATGGGCAGTAAATTCACTCACAGATTTAAAAAATACCCCAAAACCACAGCTCTGCTTTTCACAGCTTATAAATATTCACAACCTCGTTCAGGCATGGGAACTGTTTTTAATTTTGAAAACTGAATTAAAAAAACATGATCTGCTGGCCCTTTATAGTCTGAAGGGTAAAAACAACATGGTGATGCTTCTGTAAAAGGGAATTAAACATGGTGATGACAGAGTATTATTACTCTTTCTGCTGCAGTGTTGACTGCTTTTTATTATAATAGGTCCCCAGATTAATGCATTTTATCGGCAACACATGGGGAACATACAAACTGACAGAACTGAAATCATTGTTTTGGAAGCACGGGGTTGGATGAATGGGGACAAGTGTAAATAAAATTACTAGGAAAAGATAAAGCTGGCTCCGGATCAGGCTTAAATAAGAGCATGCCAAAATATGAAATGAAAGATAGGAGTTCTCTAGATTAAAAATAATAGCCTATGTAAAAATGATGCTTTATGAAGTAAAATCACAGTTTCTGCTGTGTTGTATATTTTTTGCTTGACATAAAATGTTTTTGAAGGTAGGACAAGGTGGACGAGGTAATATCTTTTATTGGACCAACTTCTGGTGGTGAGAGGAGAATGCTTCCAAAGTTACGCAGAGCTCTTCTTCAGGTTTGTGGGGCAGTGCATTTTGTATAACACTTATAATTTGTTTGTATGACAGGAATGGGCAAACTATGGATCCCATGGGCTGGATCCGGCCTGCCAGCCGTTTGAAGTCAGCCCTTGAACTCCCACTGGGGAGCGGGGTCTGGAGCTTGCCCCGCCCCAGCCGGGAAGTGGGGTCAGGAGCCACTCTATGCAGCTCCTGGAAGCTGCGGCATGGCCCTCCTCCGGTGCTCCAGCTGGGGAGCAGGGTTGGGGGGCCATTTCATGAGGCTCCCAGAAACCACAGTGTGGCCCCCCCTCTGACTTCTACAAGCTCCAATGTCCCTGCTCCAGTGGCTCCCTCCAGCGCTCCAATGGGAGTTGCAGGGGTGGTGCCTGCGGGTGGGGCAGCGTGCAGAGCTGCCTGGCCGCACCTCCAAGTAGGAGCTGGAAAAGGGACATGCGGCTGCTTCTGGGAGTTGCTTGAGGTAAGCGCTACCCAAAGCCTGCACCCCTGAGCCTCCTCCCACCCTCCACCTCTTGATCCCAGCTTGGAGCACCCCCCTGCACCCCAAGCCCCTCATCCCCCAAAGCACCCCAGAGCCCACGCTCCCAACTGGAGCCTGCACCTCACTCCCCTGCCCCAGTCCATAGCCCCTCCCACACCCTGAACTTCTTATTTCTGGACCCACCCCAGAGCCCGCACCCTCAACCAGAGCCCTCACCCCCTCCCGCAACTCAACCCCAATTTTGTGAGTATTCATGGCCCGCCATACAACTTCTATTCTCAGATGTGGCCCTTGGGCCAAAAAGTTTGCCCACCCCTGCACTAGGAGCATAACCGGCAAAGGCCTAGCTCCAAAGAACTCACAATCTAACTAGCCATCATACAGGACAAGGTGGGAAGGGGATATGATATCAGCAGTGAAATCTGAGAGTGAAATAAAGCACGTCTTTCTACTTCAATGTGTACATAGAAATATCTTTTTCAGTAGGCTGAGAAAGGCTAGTCACAGAACAAGTTCACTGTAGGCAGAAGGTTTGCTAGAACGGAAACACCACATTGCTCATTACAAGACAATGAAACAACTGTGCACTTTCAATCCACAGCACTATAGCCTAGAGTTTCCCTTCTTGTGAGGAGGAGAGGCCAAGTGTAGTCATTGTGCCAGTGGGGTCAAAAACATTAGGAAACTGTGATGCAAGATTGCTTTGAGTTAAAAAAAATCTGCTTCCAACACTCATCTTCATACTATCATATATTGTCATCTTGAATTGCATCAAAATATAACCATACAGTAATTTGCCACTGGCTACAATTCAATATGATAAAGCATCAAAATATCATCTGGTCCTATCGCTTCATCTGCATTCTGCAATGCTATTTCATCATATTGTGTCAAAATATAGTGATAGAATGTCACATGATTCATGGTCCTTTGTCATGCCACAAACATAGATAATTCCAGAAAGTGAAAATCCTACTAAGTAGTTGCTGATCTAGAAATCCACTGATAGAGTATTAGACAGAGCAGGGGTGGGCAAACTTTTTGGTGTGAGGGCCACACCAGGATTCCAAAATTGTACAGAGGGCTGGGTAGGGAAGTCTGTGCTTCCCCAAACAGCCTGGCCCCGCCCCCTATGTAACCCCCACCCATTTCCTGCCCCCTGACTGCCCCCCTTAGAACTCTCAACCCATCCAACCCTCTCTGCTCTTTGTCCCCTGACCACCCCCTCCAGAAACCCCCGCCCCTAACCACCTCCCCAGGACCCCATCCCCTATCTAAGTCGCCCTGTTCTTGTTCCCTAACTACCCCCTCTGAGACACCCACCACCCTAAATGCCCCCCAGGACCTCACCCCCTACCTGTCCCCCCCGCTCTCTGTCCCCTGACTGCCCTGACTTCTATCCCTGCCCCCTGAGAGACTCCCGGGCCCCCCCTCCTCCCCGGCCTATACAACCCCCCACTCCCATTCTCCGTCCCATGACGGGGGCCCCCAGAATGTCCGCCCCATCCACATTCCCCCTGCTAATCACCCCGGGACCTCCTGACCCTTATCCAATCCCCCCGACCCTGGTCCCCTTACAGCGCCATAGCATCATGTCTGGCTCCACGCAGCCTGCTGTTCTGCAGGAGCGTGAAGTGTGCAGCGCTGCCGAAGCCACCAACAGGAGCTACGGGCCAGAGTGCTGCCCACGAGGCATGCTAAGACTGCGGGGGGGGGGGGGGGGGGGAGGGAGGGAGGGAGAACAGCGTGGGAGGGGCTGCGAGGAGCCTTCCCAGCCGGGAGCTTGGGTGCCGGGTAGGATGGCCCCCTGAGACAGAGATAGAGTGGTGGGCTTGTGGCATTTGTATCACTGCCCTCTACTGGATGGAATTAGAACTTCTCAACTGTGTGTAATAAACCTGTTACTACAAAGAATTAATGGAGATTTTCCATTAGCACAAGTAATAGGGGCCTGTACTTTTGGATCAGGAACCAGCTTGAATTTACCCTGGTGTTAGAAAAAGTGTAGAAAGTCAATGTTGGAAACACAGTGATAAGTAGAAGTGACAAAGAGTCCTGTGGCACCTTAAAGACGAACTAAAGTATTGAAGCATAAGCTTTCGTGGGCTAATACCCACTTCGTGGGATGCATGCAGTGGAAGTATCCAGAGGCAAGAATAAATAAGAGGCAAGGACCAGGTTAGAGATAACAAGGTTAGTCCAATCAGGCTGAACCAGTTTGTTATCTCTAATCAGGGAGGATGAGATCTAGCAGCTGATCTGGAGGTGTGAACACCAAGAGAGGAGAAACTGCTTTTGTAGTAAGCAAGCCACTCATAGTGATAAGTCGGAAGACCCAGATCCATAGAGGTACTTAGACACCTGAGTTCCAGTTTTAGGCTTCACTGCCATCCACACCACCATCCTCAAAATTCCTTCTCGGCTGCCACATAATCCTAATTCCTCCCTCTGGGCATGGGCATGCTCAGACACCTATGTCTTGCCTAAGCCCCAGTGTGATCTACAAATAGGGAAAAATAGGTGTTTGCCTGACTGTCCAATAGGCAGCCTTTAAGAACCCCCTACAGCTCAGGTCCCATTCAAAATCTGGCAAAGGAAGGAGCTGACACTGATGCCCACCTTATAACTGTGAAGATGCTGTTATCAAAAGTAACTATTGAAATGGTTTGCTATTGTGAATTTAGCAGTTAAAAATGCTTCGTTTTTTAAAATGGTATGTTTTGTATAATACAATGTATTTGCAGAAGGCTTCGTAGTAGTGTGTTTGAGATTTCAACTGCATTTTCACTGGAAGACTCTACCTGTGGAAGCTCCAAAGGGTCAGACCTCAAGTTAATAAATATATATTTCCAGAAAACAAGCCCTATATTTAAAGGTGTAACAAATCCACGACAGCTCTGATGAGGTAAAACGCTGTCATCATTCAGTGGATGTTTGGGGCCATATTTGCGATGAGTGTGATTGGCTTTAGCTCCCATATCCCAAACTCATCACTGTGCTTTGCACTAATTGGAACGCTCGGTAGAGGGCAAAACCTGCAAACACCATGGAGACTGAACTACATTGAAGTGAGATGCATTGAAATCATGTTCATTGCATGGGGGTTCCACTGGTGAAAAACGCTGCAGCTCAGCTTCCTCAGACTTCTCATCTGGAAATTGCAGCGCCATTAGAACCAGCTGTCTTAGGTGCACGGCTGGGAAAGGGCATTGCACCTAATAAAGTAGCCACTCTGTAGTATACACTGTACAGGACTGTCCTGACATACCCTCTGTCTGTGCAATGGACTCTTGGAGGGCTGCCTAAGGACTCTACTCCTTTAAAAGCCCCTGTCTCCAACAATCACGTGGTGCTGTTAGACTACCCCGCCCCTGCTCCTTCTTTGCGGCACTGTAGTCCCCTGACAAGGGTGGCAACATTGGTCAACCGGGCTAACGGCTGAGAAGAAAACTACACATCCCATCGAACGCTGCGAAGCGAGATGACATAACCGACCGCTCCCCGTTGGGAAGCGCAATGCACGCCGGGAGTTGTAGTCCCATCTCCTCCGGCTGACAGGATGCGGTGCCGAAGTGGCCGCGGGTTAGGACTGCATTTCCCGGTGTGCTGCGCGGCGCGGGTTCCCGTCAGCGTAAGGGGGAGCCCCCCGACGTAAAGGGGGATCACTTTCCCCTTGTGTCCGCCATATTGGACGGTAACTCTGGTCAGCGGCGCTGGGGCCAAGGGAGTCCCCGTTACAGTGACAGTTCGCGCCCCCCTGCTCCTGGCTGCCCGGGGCGGCCTGTGCCCCGGCCTTACCCGCACCCCGTTCCGGGCGCTGACGGCGGCTCCCAGCTCCTCGCTGCCCCCTCCCCGCCCGGGTGTCAGACACGATGAGTCCGGCCGACGCCAAGCGAGGAGCCAAGCGCAGAAAGAACAAGCGGGGCGGCGGCCTCGGCAGCACCGGCGGCCCCGGACCCAGCGGCGGGGCGGGAGGCCTGAGCAAGAGCGGGGCCGCCTCGGCATCGGCCGCCCTGCGGGCTCCAGCCCAGGCGGTGGCTGCCACGCCGAGC
This sequence comes from Sternotherus odoratus, assembly GCA_032164245.1. Lineage (NCBI taxonomy): Eukaryota > Metazoa > Chordata > Testudines > Kinosternidae > Sternotherus > Sternotherus odoratus. The sequence goes on along the minus strand of JAVMKO010000004.1, from coordinate 98,871,186 downwards.
GCGGGGGGCGGCCTGCTGACAGCGCCGGCAACGGCCACCGGCAACGGAGCCCTGAGCGGCGGCGCTGGATTGGCCGGGGCGGGACATGGCGAGGTGAGGGGCGCGCGCTGGTCAGGGGGGGTGGCCGCACCCGCCCACCCCTTCTCCGGGAGCCCCCTGGGTGGGGAGGGGGCGTCTCCCTCCGGCCGCCGTGACAGGCGTCCCGCTGCAGAGGAGCCCCGGGAGAGGAGGGCTGGCGGGGCTGGGCGGTCATCCGGGGTGACGGGCAGAGCCCCTGGGGCCGGTTCGCTGCCCCCCCGCAGCAGGGAGCCCCGGAGTGTTTGTCTCCCGCCCTTGTATCCAGGATGCGGGGCTGGGCACTATTCTCTCCCCCCCCCCCCCCCATGGCAGCCTGGGCCATGGCATGTCGTGGGGGGGAGTCTCGGGGAGTAGTTGGAGCTTCCCATGCCGGGCATCCCATCTTTCTGCGTCCCCAGGGCTTGTGCTGAAGCTTGTGGAAGGAGGAGCGAGAGAAGAGGTTTGAGGCGTTGCCACCTAGGGCACATGCTATCTCCTTAAAGTGAAGTTCCCTTTTCTCCGAAAATATTTGCAGTGAAAAGTTGCATGTTCGTTGTTAATGGGCTTGCAGGCTTGTATGTTGTGCTGTTGAAACCATTTGGGCATGGTGGCTCAGTTTTACTAGTTTCACTTTGGTGAAGTTTATTGTAAGCATCTCCTATTGTGCAGTGACACCTGTCTTAGGTGACTGACCGAGGGTCAAGCAAAAATCAGTTACATTACTGATTATTATTTTTTTGAGAGAGAGAGACTCTGTTATAACTAACAAGACAGCAAGGGAGATTGACCTTTTTTTTTTTTTTTTCTTTAAAGGCTGAACAGATTTTTGTTTAAAGGTTCACCAATGGTAGATTTAGGTACCCTACTTACCGGGGTCGGTTGGAAGGGGGTTGCCTATTGGTAGTGTCCTTACTTTCAAGTTTCAGTGTATACCTCATTTAGCATCTTCATCTTCCTTCTCCATAAGGAAATTGTCAGACACATGGGAGAAGAAAGAAAAAATGGTTTCTGTGATGTCATAGGGATCCAAAGTACTTAATGATGTAACCAACTGGATTTTAGTTCCGTGTGTGGTCTTGCCTCTTGTTTGTTTTTGCTAGGGCAATAAGAATTCATAAGTGATAAATATACATTTATTTTCTTTATAAATACAGTAGTTTGGCCCTCTCACCTCAAAGCCCTTCACGCAGCATCAGCTGCAATTTAGCTATGACAGCTACGAAGCATCATGCTAATGCAGTATTTATGTCAAACATAATTTCCATTTGGGACAATAGGCACTAACATAATTTGTGAATATCTAGAAGAGGTATGGATTTTTACTGCTACATTGAAAGGATGCTGTCAAACTCTACTGTTATCCTAGAAAATATCTACCAAGGGGCTGAAGTTCAATTTAAAAATCTATATAACACTTTAATAGAATGCAGGTACTTCAGGGGCAGGATCTGTCTACTACAATGCCAAACGCAATGGTGCACCAATGTTGGTTGGTCCCTAGGCACTGTGGTGATACATGTGATTAGCAATGCCAGGGGAAAATGGAGCAGGCATACTACACAATATGGTAGATTGAAGTAATTCAACCAGTGAAGGGGTTTACTCTCCCTGATAAATTGGGTTGTCTATAGATTATGCATCTGCGATATGCAGAGACCAGAAAAATATTCTGCAAGTGGCTTTCTTAAGATGGTCACTGACTTGCCGATCTCTTGCAAAAGCTCATCCCAGGAGGACAGAATGGGCTGGTTATCCTTCCACTTAAGGGCTGTCTTTAGATTTTAGACTTGGTAGTTGTCATTTGTATGTCTCACTGAAATTATACATTATTTAAACTTTAAATAATTGTGTAAATACTTTCACATGTTACTGTATGCTCCTGTTCATAGTAGAGAACTTACAATAATTTTTCCGCCCTTAAATGAGAGAGTACTGTATTATACAAGTCATTATTTTGTAAGTCAGTTTCACATATGACACATTTATTTTACTTCTTTTGCTTGTACTTTTAAATATACTCACAGGTTATCAGCAACACTGATGTTGAAACATTCCATGTTTTTACAACATTTGATGAACAGTATGTTACTAATGATTCTGCAAGCTGGTTGGCAAATATCTGTTGGACTGCTAGTTGAGTTGGAAGTAAACTCATGAGACTGGATTTATATAGACAAGGTAGCAAACATTACAGTTGGTTTATAATGAGATCAAGCAGATAATCCACTAAACCATGTTCCTGAAAGCCACATATACTTAATACTACATTTGAACACTGATAGATGTAGATGGGCTCGCTTGCCTCATGTCATATACACTGATATTTTGCTTGACATGTTAAATATTTTTTGGTTGTGGTGATGCAACAAAATTGCCAATACTTTCTCATTTAGTGCCACAATTGTTTCAAGATCTAAGATAGGATAACATCTCCTTTCCTAAATGTTGCTCTTGCTCCAGAATGTAATACTCTAAATAGTTAGCCACTCTGAAACTAAAGAGTACAGGATCAAGACAAGATTTGTGATCTTCATTCACTGGAGCAACGTCTTACCATGTGTTGCTTTCCTTCTCCACACAACCCAGATGCTTTGTCTACTTTTCATGAATGACCTGTACGAATCAGGTGAATTATTTATGTTGGCTGCATGAAAAGAAAATGGCATGCTAATATCTCTACAGTCGTAACCAGATTTGCATTACTTTCATCTTGTACAAAGTAGTTGCTGAGTGTCTGTGAGGTGGTATGAAAAATCAAAAGCCATTGTTCTAATTTACAAACTTTAATGGCTTCAGAACTCTCATAATATCTATCTATATACTAGCAAAAATACCCGGCGTTGCTCGGGTCAGTCGGAGGTGGAGAGGGGGCAGAGAGCTGAGCGAGTGCGGGGTCCGTTGAAGGGGGCAGAGAGCAAACCCGACACCCCCACCGCACTTACCCCTCGACCAACCCGGACTCACATTTTCACCCCCCCCACCCAAACCCAACACCCCCACGTCTCCCCCTACCAATCCCAACCCCCCCTGACCAACACCCACACCTCACCCCCCGTAGACCAAACCTGACACACCCACCTCACTTTCCCCCCCCAACCAAACCTGACACCCCTACCTACCACCACAAACAAACCCGACACCCACACCTCACTTACCCCTCGACCAACCCTGACCCCCCTTCTAACCCACCCAAACAAACCCAACACCCCCACCTTACCCCCACACCAACTCCAACACCCCCTGACCAACCCCAACACCCACCCCTCACCCACCCTGACACCTCCCCCCCCCCCCGGGCAAACCCGACACCCCCGGCTCACTTACCCCCCCCCCCCCCCGACCAAACCCGACACCCCAACCTCACTTACCCTCTGACCAAACCCAACTCGGGTCCGTCGGAGGTGGGGTGGGGGCAGAGAGCTGAGGGATTCCGGGGTCCGTTGGAGGGGGGAGGGGGCAGAGAGCTGAGCGAGTACGGTGTCTGTTGGAGGGGGTATTATGACATCATAACTGTGGGCATGTCTTCACTACCACTTTAATTCGACCTTAATGATGTTAGGTCGAATTAAACGTGTACCTGTCTTCACATACATGCCCTTAAAGTCGATTTAAAGGGCCCTCAAAATCGAATTTGTAACTCCTGCCTGACGAGAGAAGTAAGGCTAAAATCGACTTCTCTACGTCTATTGTGAGGCAGTGAAGAGGCATCTGAAGTTAAGCCTCCGACCCCTGCCCACCTTAACAGCCCCCCCCCCAGGGGGCTGCCCTGCCCACCTTAACAGCCCCCCCCCTTGGCGGGGGGGGGGAGGGGGAGCCATGCCGTGGGCTGCTTGAGCAAGCCGGTCAGCTGCTTGATCAATTTCAGGTGAAACTGACTGTCACTAGGCAGCTGACCGGCTCGCTCAAGCAGCCCTCCGGCTCCCCCCCCCCTCGGGCGGGGGGGGGGGGTCCGGCGGGGGTGCTGTTCAGGTGGGCGGGGGGCTGCTCGGGTGGGGGGCGGGGGGTCCGGTGCGGGGCTGCTTGAGCGAGCCGGTCAGCTGCCTAGTCAGTTTCACCTGAAATTGACCAAGCAGCTGACCGGCTTGCTCAAGCAGCCCCGCGCTGGCTCCCCCCCCCCCTCTGGCGGGGGGAGGTCCGGCGGGGGGGCTGTTCAGGCGGGCGGGGGGGTCTGCGGGGCTGCTTGGGTGGGGGGGGTCCAGCATGCATTGCACTGTGGGCTACCTCCCCACAGTGCAATGCAGGCTATGTCGACCCCTGCAAAAGTTCTAGGACAGACAGTGTCGACCACTGTCGACCTGCTGTCCTGGTGGGGACACACTGATTCGATTTTCTAAAATCGAATTTAGAAAATCGAATTAAGGGAAATCGACCTAGTCCTGTAGTGAAGACATACCCTGTGTCACAGAGAACAGCAGCTGCCCAGCTGATGTGATTGGCCTTTAAAGAATTTCACCCCTGGGGGGCGTCAGAGGTGAGATTTGAAAATTTTTCAACTCTTACCCTGATTAGGACCCCAAGACCTCAAACTGTACCAAATTTCAAGTCTCTAGCTCAAACGGTGTGGAAGGAGTAAGCATACATACATACATACATACACGCATACACCATTTATTTTTTTATATATGTAGATAAAAGTCAAATGGTGTATGCGTGTATACATGTATGTATGTATGTATGTTCCCTTACTACTTGCACACTGTTTCAGCTAGATACTTGAAATATGGTACAGTTATAGGATTTAGGGTCCTAATCAGGGTAAGAATAGAAAATTTTTAAAATCTCACCTCTTACACCCCGTAGGGGTGAAATTCTTTAAAGCTCATTAACATCAACTACACAGCTCACATAACATCATCTGGGCAGCAGGTGAACACATGCTGTTGTCTGTGACATACTTACGATGTAATAATACAGATAACCAGAGAGCTTAGTGTTGTGTAGCACAAACATAATTAAATACAGTGTTTTTTTCTTAAAAAGGACCCTATTCGTTATGCCGCGTAAAAAGCGAAACTGTATCGGAGAAACCACATCTAAATGCAAGAGAATGAAATTAATTAGACAAAATGAGACTTCTGAACAAAATTTGTATTAATAAAAAACATTGTAGTCTTTTTACATCCCAGTTTCCAATTACAAATACCCCGAGCAACGCCGGGTATTTTTGCTAGTATGTTATGAAATCCTGTTACTGCTTAGTTGGGACTGCACCCCATAATATAATGTAGTCAAGTTGCTAGTCCACTAATGTTGCTCTGTGTCAGTTGTGTGCCCCTCATATTAGGTTCTCCATTGTTGGAAAGACTGTTTTTATGTTGCTGAACTATGGTGTAACCTCCCATTATAATTCTATTAGTGTAAACTCTCTTTAGAACACGATTAGATTTAACCTACACTTTGGAATTTTTTTAAATGAATGACAGCTTGTATCCTGCATATTTGTTATGTGCAAATCAGTTGCTAATTATCTGGTGGTAGATTGATAAAAGATGCTGTATAATCAAAGTTAGATTGAGTTTTAAAATATATACATATAATTTTATAATCCAATTAAAAAGCCCTTTTCTTAATTTTTCAAATTCTAGCTAGGATTTTCATAGTTAATGAACATCATAATCAAATAGAGATTTTTATGGTTCTTAACCTAAGATTCTCATTTCTGGGTAGTTTCTGCATTACATTTATGCTAAATCTTGTCCTATGATTCAAGCAACCTATTCTTAATAAAAAAAAAACACATTAGAAGTTACTGTTTTGGCCCTGTGTACCTACTTTAAAATATACGAATTCTTGTCTTTCAAACAATATTCTACAAGTGTTATATAGAAACTGAAGATGCTATGCTTGGTGTTCCGCCAGTAAGGAAACTTATTGGTGACACCAGTTTAACTGGAATTGGAAGCTATGCAATTTATGCTTGCAGGGTAGGATCATAAGACTTTACATATATCTTTGTAATGATAAAATATGGCTATTAGAGATAGTGTTGTGGGATGGTGAGTGTCACATTAAAAATAGAATAATTTATCATCTGAAGTTTGAACATATAGACCATGCATTTTAAAATTAATATCTCATTTATATGTGAAAAGTGCGCATTTAAAAAAAAAATGTGATTATACTGTGTTTTGTGGTGATGAAATATTAAGATTTGGATTAATGGTTGGAATTTTGATTGAATCTGTGGGATATATTTGGAGTTGCTTTTTATTGGTCTCTGCACAATATAAGATTCTGTGGTGAAGAAACAAATTGTAAAGTTGACTTTGGGCTTGTCCTCACTGGAGGGGGCGGGGGATCCAACGCCAGATACGCAACTTCAGCTACGTGAATCATGTAGCTGAAGTTTGCGTATCTGCCGCTGACTTACCTGCCGTCCCCACGGCGGCAGCAGTCGGCGGCGCGCTTCCCCGTCTACTCCAGCTTGCTCCTCCCGGCAGGCTGGAGTTCCAGAGTTGATGGGGGAGCCACAGCTGATCGATTTATCGCGTCTTAACAAGATGCGATAAATCGATCCCCAGAAGATACAAACCCTTTGTGTGGTAGCTTGCCTAGGTAGTTTGGTGTGAAGAAATGCTTGTCTATGACTGACCTGTTCTAGTAGACCTTCCTACAGGTCTGAGTGAATTTGTGTGCGTTAACTAGAATGAACAATGTAGTAGGCCAAAAAGGGGAGAAATTCCTATTCTGCACATCTTAGAAATATTGTCTGTAGGTAGTGTGTACTAATATGATCAATATTTATACAATTAAGAACCTTCTGACACAGACTAACTTAAAATATTTTACCAAAACTCTGTTAGATGTACTCTATTTACTTTCTCTCATTATCAAAGGTACTGATGGATCCCTCTCTAAAATAGGCTGGTTCCTCTGGTTTGATTCATTCACTAACTTCAATCCAGTGCCTATGACATTGTTACTTTCATGGCAGTGATATTGCATGCACTGGATTGTGGCATTACTGAATGATTCAAACAGACATAGAAAACTGATTACAAAAGAGGCAGTTTCTATTCTTATTGAAATCTAAATTTCAGCTTACACTTTTCCTTTTGTTCTGTCACTCTTTTTTTTTTTTTGTGTAAGGGTATATATTATTTTTGACCAACTTTATCCAGTGTCAAGTAGACACTTTCCTATTAAAACCAATAAGTATATTGGGTATTGAGACACTTCTGTAGCAGTTCACTTGTGCACTTAACTGCAGGCAGTACATTTTAGTTTTATTATTTAAATGTAGACTGTCCCTGCCCTAAAGATCTAACAATCTGATAATAGTAGATACGTTAAACAGAATGGAATAATTAGGATGGGTTTTTATAGCTTACATCGTTAAATAGACTTGTGAAGTTAGACACAAAATCCACTGTAGTTTAAATTATTTTTAACTCTGATCACTTGAAATTTCAAAACAAGCTTGATGTCCCCTTTATACGGACATAAGAGTGGGCATACTGGGTCACACCAAAGGTCCAACTAGCCCAGTATCCTGTCTGCCAACAGTGGTCAATGCCAGGTGCCCCAGAGGGAATGAACAGAACAGGTAATTATCAAGTGATCAGTTCCCTGTCGGTCATTCCCAGCTACTTTTGACAGAAGCTTTCATTTTATTTATTCCCTGGGCTAAATGAAGTACAGTAAATCCTCCATTTAACGGACTAATTCAGGCGAGGGAGTGTCCGTTAAATCAAAAAGTCTGTTATTTAATAAATAAAAAAAAAACACGAGCTGTCGGAGCAGCAGCCCGCCCGCCACAGGGTCGGGGCGGCAGCTCCGCAGCCCACCCGTTGCTGGGACCTGGGCGGCTGCCAGGAGCCGGCAGCCAGCCCGCCCAGGTCCCGGCTGCTGGGACCCAGGCGGGAGCCGGCAGCCAGCCCGCAAGAAATAGATTTCAGATGCATCAGACTTGCTCAGAAATTTTGTCCGTTGCATCCGAAGTCCGTTAAATCGAGGTCCGTTAAATCGAGGGTTTACTGTACTCTGATAAATCTGACACATGGGAAGAGTGTATGTATGTATACATGACATTGATGGATATCAAATCCATGTCTTTTGGCTGTATTTTTCCCCACTATACATGTGTTAATGTGAGCAGATATCAAGAGTAATAAGACTTGAACTGGTACATTAAACATCCAAACAGCTTGTCTAGAACAAATATTAATATAGTTGAATTCTGTGTCAGATTCTGGCTAAGCTATGCCATCAAACATTCCAGCCTCTCATTCCATGGTAAAGGAGATCAAACCTTCACCTTTGATAGAAGGTGAGGAGAGACTGCTTTTTCTCCCTTTCAAGGTGCCCTTTGATGGGTTTAGTGCAGGGGTAGTCTAGCCTCTGATTACCTAAATCTGCAAATAAATATTTTATTTGGAATCGTCCTAGAATCTATATATATAAAAGTCAAATGGTGTATGCGTGTATGTATGTTCCCTTACTCCTTCCACACCGTTTAAGCTAGAGACTTGAAATTTGGTACAGTTATAGGCTTTAGGGTCCTAATCAGGGTAAGAATCGAAAATGTTTCAAATCTCACCTCTGACGCCCCCTAGGGGGAAAATTCTTTAAAGCCCATTAATATCAGCTGGGCAGCTGCTGTTCTCTGTGACATAGTTATGATGTAATAATCCCCCCCCTCCAACGGCCCCCCGCACTCGCTCAGCTCTCTCCCCCCTCCATCGGCCCCCCGCACTCGCTCAGCTCTCTCCCCCCTCCATCGGCCCCCCGCACTCGCTCAGCTCTCTCCCCCCTCCATCGGCCCCCCGCACTCGCTCAGCTCTCTCCCCCCTCCATCGGCCCCCCGCACTCGCTCAGCTCTCTCCCCCCTCCAATGCCCCCCCGCACTCGCTCAGCTCTCTCCCCCCTCCAATGCCCCCCCGCACTCGCTCAGCTCTCTCCCCCCTCCAATGCCCCCCCGCACTCGCTCAGCTCTCTCCCCCCCTCCAATGCCCCCCCGCACTCGCTCAGCTCTCTCCCCCCCTCCAATGCCCCCCCCCGCACTCGCTCAGCTCTCCCCCCCTCCAATGCCCCCCCGCACTCGCTCAGCTCTCTCCCCCCCTCCAATGCCCCCCCCGCACTCGCTCAGCTCTCTCTCCGCCCCTCCAATGCCCCCCCGCACTCGCTCAGCTCTCTCCCCCCCCCTCCAATGCCCCCCCGCACTCGCTCAGCTCTCTCCCCCCCCCTCCAATGCCCCCCCGCACTCGCTCAGCTCTCTCCCCCCCCTCCAATGCCCCCCCCGCACTCGCTCAGCTCTCTCCCCCCCCCCAATGCCCCCCCGCACTCGCTCAGCTCTCTTCCCCCATCCCCGCTCCAACGGACCCTGCAGTCGCTCAGCTCTCTCCCCCTCCAACGGACCCGAGCAACGCCGGGTATTTTTGCTAGTAGTTAATATCTGAGAGTGCTGGTGTCCGCTTCCTGTAGACCCAAAAGTCGGTGAGCTGGGACCTGATATTTCCAATCAGTTTAAAAAAAACCCAACTTTTTATATAGAACGGGAACTACCAAAATTCCAATGCTGTGTTCTTGCATGATGAGACAGCAATAGAATAAGTACACCACTATTTCTTTTTCTGGTCTGATTATTACTAAAATTCATATTGAAAACTCCCAGATCAATTATTTGGTATTAGACTATTGCCTTATATTCAGCACTTGGCCGAATTAAAATATGTAAGTGGGGGAATTTTTCTGCTATTGTGGGGCATTTTCCTGGCTTCTCTACTACCCAAGTGGAAGTGGATAGTGAAAGGATCTGATTCCTTGCCCCAGCTCCCTATAGCCAGATGCCTTTCCCATGCGGCATAGTCTTTGTAACATTGATAAGACTGGACCCAGGATTCCTTGGAGGCTTACACCACAGTAGTCTCGTGGTTAGGACAGGATAACACAGTGGTTTTCAATCTTTCATTTTTTTCCCCTCCTTTCATTTGCTGATCCTCAAACATTTTGAATGGCAGTGCTTTGGAAATGCCACCTGTAGTCTGAGTCCCTACCATAGAAGACAGACTGAAAACTGACTGAACAGAATTAAACTATAAATGTTGCACGTGCTCAGCCCAGCATGTGAAGCAGTGTGAGAAAGGGCAGTAAACTGGGTTCCTATGGTGATGGCAACACTTACAGGTTTTGACCTGTAAGTGGGGGTATTCACATACTTTTGAATGATCAGAAAAACCAGATCTGAAACTTCATTTTCATAGTCACCTTTTGCAGACCCCTTAGACATAGTCTGCAGACCCCAAGGGTTGAAAACCACTGGGCTATGATCATAGACTCTCAGAGTTGGAAGGGACTTCAGGAGATCATCTAGTCCAGACATGGGCAAACTACGGCCCGCGGGCCACATACGGCCCGTTAGGCTTTTTAATCCGGCCCGCCGAACTTGTCCAAATTATAGTAAAAACCTCCTTTTTTTCCCCTTTCCCTGCAATGCCCACGTTTCCCCAATAGATGGCGCACTCAAAACACATTGACCGTTGTTGGAGTGGCGCGTATTTCTCTTTATTTCACTTTAATTTTATCCGGCCTGCGAGCTCTTGGCAGGGGAGTGGTGCCAGTGGCCCCCTCCTCCGTGCCCAGGGGCCGAGCAGCGCGGTGAGGGGCGCCGCGCTCCCGCCCGGGGGTGCCGGGCTGAGCTGCCGGGGCCAGGCGAGGAGCCAGATGAGAGCAGCAAGCCGTGGGGCCATGCCCGGTTGAGCAAAGTAAGCAAGAACGGGGGTGAGGGGCGCTCAGGGGGGCTTGGGTGGTGGTTAGGGTGGGGGGGTCTCGGGAGAGGGCAGTCAGGGAACTAAGTGCAGGGGGCTTAGATTGGGGATTCTGGGGGGCAGTTAGAGTGGGGGGTTGCTGGAAGGGGGCAATCAGGGGACAAGGAGCAGGAGGGCTTAGGTACGGGGTAGGGTCCTGCGGGGGGAAGTAAGGGAGGGGGGGGATCTCTGGAGGGGGCAATCGGACAAGGAGCGGGGGGGCTGGATGTCTTGGGAGCTCTGAGGGGGCAGTCAGGGGGTGGGAGGTGAGTGGGAGTCAGATGGGGGGGGGCAGGCTATTTGGCGAGGCACAGCCTTCCCTACCTGGCCCTCCACACAATTTTGAACCCCAATGTGGCCCTCGGGCCAAAAAGTTTGCCCACCCCTGATCTAGTCCAATGGTTCTCAAACTTTTTGCATTGGCGACCCCTTTTGAACACTGAGCTTCTGACCGCAACCCCCTCTAGAAATTAAATACACATTTTTGATATTTAATACTGTTAATACTAAATATAAACCCCATTGCTTAAAATTAATTTACCTTTTCTCACTGCTTTTTAAATTTAAGACTAAAACATTTTTGTTTCATTAAAAATAAGTGGAGAAGTTATTTTTTAAAAATTTAAATAGAGATTGCGGCTGGAGCCACTGCTGGCCCCGGGGATCGTGGCTGGAGCCACCGCCGGCCCCGGGGATCCCACAGCGCCAGCAGCCCATAGCTGGGGTAGAGGCTCAAGGTGTCACGACCCCCCCCCACTTTGAGAGCCCTGGATCTAGTCCAACCCCCTGCTCAAAGCAGGAACAATCCCTATTTTTGCCCCATATCCCTAAATGGCCCCCTCAAGGATTGAACTCATAACCCTGGGTTTAGCAGGCCAGTGCTTAAACAACTGAGCTATTTCCCCCCCCCCGGTCTGGGATACTCTCTCCACAGTGTTAACTTCCCTGCCCCACTGATCATTAAGTTTAAACCAAATACAGTTTATTAAATAACAACTTTAAGAAAAATGGAAAAGGTTAAAGGAAAATGGAACCCTGCCCTGTGGGTGTAGCGAACACCCTGCGCAGTAGTGTCTGTGACCTAAGTTCCCAGTTTATTCCTCACATGTCCCAGGCCTCCATCCCTGGCCTTGGCTGTGCTGCAGTGATACTGTGGATCAGACACCTGCTCTGGTCAAGGCCAGATTAATCTTGGGGATTGGTCCTGCTTTGAACAGGGGGTTGGACCTCCTGAGGTCCCTTCCAATCCTGGTATTCTATGAAAGTAGGACCAATCCCCAACTAAATCATCCCAGCCAGGGCTTTGTCAAACCTGACCTTAAAAACCTCTAAGGAAGGAGATTCCACCACCTCCCTAGGTAACCCATTCCAATGCTTCACCCTCCTAATGAAAAAGGGTTTCCTAATATCCAACGTAAACCTCTCCCACTACAACTTGAGAACATTACTCCTTGTTTGTCATCAGGTACCGCTGAGAACAATCTAGATCCATCCTCTTTGGACTCCCCTTTCAGGTAGATGAAAGCAGATATCAAATCCTCCCCCCCCCCCCCCCCCGTTCTTCTCTTCTGCAGACTAAATAACCCCAGTTCCCTTAGCCTCTCCTCTTAAGTCATGTGCTTCAGCCCCCTAATCATTTTTATTGCCTTCCACTGGGCTCTTTCCAATTTTCCCACATCTTTGTAGTGGGGGCCCCCCAAACTGGACACAGTACTCTAGATGAGGCCTCACCAATGCTGAATAGAGGGGAATGATTATGTCCCTCGATCTGTTGGCAGTGACCCTACTTATACAACCCAAAATGCCGTTAGCCTTCTTGGCTAACTGTTGACGCATATCCAGCTTCTTATCCACTGTAACGCCCAGGTCCTTTTCTGCAGAACTTCTGCCTAGCCATTCAGTCCTTAGTCTATAGCAGTGCATGGCCGTTGACTCATATGACACAGTGTTGACACACTGGAACCACACTCAAAAGGAGCACCGTTTGAGTGTAGTCCCAGTGCCATTGTAAACCCGGTACTGGCTCTGGTGGTGGCCGCACGCCCTCAGGCTCCAGGTGGCAGGACCCTTCTCCCCAGTATTGGCCCTCCTGTCAGTTTTATGTCCCCTCTTCCAGTTCAGCCCGCAGGGCCCTCATGTCTGGCAATGACTCCCTCTGTTTAGCCCTCTCTGATTAGGGCCCCACCTCACTCCCTCCTGCCAGTCACCGTGCTTGACTCCAGTGTTACTTGTGGCGCAGCTGGCATCTGCTCCCGTGCTCTGGCCCTGCTGTAGCTCAACCCTGGCTCACCATCGGAGAAACTGATCTGTGCTGCTCCAGTTCTCCAGCTCTGCCTCCTCTGGCTCAGGGCTATTGTTGCTGCTTTGCCCCCAGCTCAACTCTGGCTGCTGAACCTTCCTTAGCTCTGCTCTACTTTGCCACTGGCAGTCTCCGCTCACGTGGGGGATTGGTCGCAGGCTCGACTCCCTCATTGGCTGACTTGCCTGCCTGTCAATCTTGAGGATTTGGGAGCATTGGCCTCTTCCCATTTGCCCTGGGAACTGTCAGTCTCAGGATCCTGCTTTCTCTTCAGTCCTTCCCCTTTCTCATGATATTGGGAGAGGGCCAACCAAAAAAGCACACACCTAGGGCTGGTCTTCACTAGGGGGGTAGATCGGCTGTAGATACGCAAATTCAGGTACAGTGAAACCTCGATATAACGGACTAATTCGGGCGGGGGGGTGTCCGTTAAAACCGAAAGTCCGTTATTTAATAATTTTTTAAAATCATTAAATAACGGACTTTCGGGTGACAACGGACACCCCCCCGCCCGAATTAGTCCGTTATTTAATTAGTCAGCCCACCCCACCCCCTCCCCCCGCCCGGCTCCCCGCTGCGGGGAGCCGGGCGGGGGGTTGACAGCTCCCGCCTGGCTTCCAGCTGGGGGGAGCCGAGCGGGATCTGTCAAACCCCCCGCCCGGCTTCCCGCTGCTGGGAGCCGAGCGGAGGCTCTCAACCCCCCCCCCCCGCCCGGCTCCCCGTTCCGGGGAGCCGGGCGGGGGGGTTGACAGCTCCCGCTCGGCTCCCCCCAGCGGGGAGCCGGGCGGGAGCTCTCAACCCCCCCCCCCCGCCCGGCTTCCCGCTGCGGGGAGCCGAGCGGGGGCTCTCAAACGCCCCCCCCCGCCCGGCTCCCCGTTGCGGGGAGCCGGGCGGGGGGGTTGACAGCTCCCGCCCGGCTTCCAGCTGGGAGGAGCCGAGCGGGAGCTGTCAAACCCCCCCGCCCGGCTTCCCGCTGCGGGGAGCCGAGCGGGGGCTCTCAAACGCCCCCCCCCGCCCGGCTCCCCATTCCGGGGAGCCGGGCGGGGGGGTTGACAGCTCCCGCCCGGCTCCCCCCAGCGGGAAGCCCGGCGGGAGCTGTCAAACCCCCCGCCCGGCTTCCCGCTGCGGGGAGCCGAGCGGGGGCTCTCAAACGCCCCCCCCCCGCCCGGCTCCCCGTTGCGGGGAGCCGGGCGGGGGGGTTGACAGCTCCCGCCCGGCTTCCAGCTGGGAGGAGCCGAGCGGGAGCTGTCAAACCGCCCCGCCCGGCTTCCCGCTGCGGGGAGCCGAGCGGAGGCTCTCAAACCCCCCCCCCGCCCGGCTCCCCGTTCCGGGGAGCCGGGCGGGGGGGTTGACAGCTCCCTCCCGGCTCCCCCCAGCGGGAAGCCCGGCGGGAGCTGTCAAACCCCCCGCCCGGCTTCCCGCTGCGGGGAGCCGAGCGGGGGCTCTCAAACGCCCCCCCCCCCCGCCCGGCTCCCCGTTGCGGGGAGCCGGTGGTGGTGGTGGGGGGTTTGACAGCTCCCACAGGGGTCCCTGCTGCGGGGAGCCGGGCGGGAGCTGTCAACCCAGCCGGCTCCCTGGGGCAGGAGCCGGCAGCCCCCAAAACGGATTTCGGATGCATCGGAAATTTTGTCCGTTGCATCCGAAGTCCGTTAAATCGGGGTCCGTAAAATCGAGGGTTTACTGTACATTAATAACGTAGCTGAATTCAGCGTATCTACAGCCGACTTAACTGGCGTCCTCACGGCAGCAGCAGTCGGTGGAGTCGACGGGGGAGCGCGCCATCTTGCGCCTTTTGGCAAGCTGGAGTTCCGGAGTCGACGGGGGTGCTGCTGGTGATCGATTTATCGCATCTTGACGAGACATGATAAATTGATCACCAAAAGATCGATCCCTCCCCACTGTAGTGAAGACAAGCCCTAAGTTTCAGTACAGGGCCAACAGTCCTGTTACATATATATTTGATCAATATATTAATTCTGAGTCTGAATCGGTTAAATATTTAGAGCAAATGAGATGCATAAAATTAAAAAAATTGTAATAATTAATTATATAAATATTACTTTAGACTGACCACTAATTTAGGGACCAATGTTTTTAAAGAAAATGCACTAGTGAATTGGCCTGATAATGTTGAAAATGCCCATTTTGTTATTTCAGTCTTTCTAATGAGGTAGAAACATGAACATTTTTACCTTTTAGAGAAAAGGCATCTTTGGAATGAATCAAATTAGAAAAATGTTTACTAAAACATTATTTTATGATACTGAAGATTGTGCCTATTTAGTCTCTACCCACTTACCTAAGAAGTG
Organism: Sternotherus odoratus; assembly: GCA_032164245.1. Taxonomy (NCBI): domain Eukaryota; kingdom Metazoa; phylum Chordata; order Testudines; family Kinosternidae; genus Sternotherus; species Sternotherus odoratus. The sequence goes on along the minus strand of JAVMKO010000004.1, from coordinate 98,855,776 downwards.
TATTCATGGCATCTTTGTAAGACATGTAGCATATGTTTGTTTTTTAAAAGTGGAGAATGATAATTCTGGGTCCACTTCAAAACTAAAATTCCACTGATACTATCTTTTTTTAAATTTTTGAAATAAAAGAAGTTTGCTAACTTAGTTCACTCCATGTAAAAGCCTACAATTTTACTCTGTATTTTTCTGAAGCAAAGTTATGATAGTCCAGTTATGGGCACTTCCATGAAATCTCTCTGTTGCCAAAATATTTTTCCTGAAACCAGTGAAATAAGATGGGGAGGGAGTCTAGATGAAGAGGTAATCTGGAATATGATTGAACCTCAAGAATTGTCTTCAAGTGCAATATTCTGCACAATAGAGGTCCTTTAATATACAATGATCCATTGAACTGAGCTATGATAGCTTTGTAAAATAGCTAAATTTAAAGTTCTTCAGAATAGTAAATAACAAAGAAAACTGACATTTCTGTTTTCATTAGATAATTGTATTCATTCACAAAGTACAAAATTCATAGTATTTCAGAATTGAGATCTTCATTACATTTCAGATCCCTTAGGATGGAAGGAAAGGGCATTACTTGTTTTAATTATTGAAATGTTAAATAACTTGTTGCTTGTGTCATAGTCTGTCAGTTTTGTTCACTTTCATTTTTAGAATCAATAACCATTATTTTTCACTGGAGGTTAGTACTGAAATTTGTATTCTTCTAAGAAGTGTACCCGATCTAGAAGGATGAAGTAAACTAGTCATTACAAGTACTTTAAGCTGACTTATTTGAACAGCTCTTGTCTAGAGAAAGTTAATTTTAATCTTTTTCCTCTAGATTGATGAGATCTAATGGCTGGAACAGCAGAAGTTAGAGAGTCACAGTAAAAATAGGTGTCAGATTTTTTTTAAAGTGGGAATAATAACCATTAGTATGACCCAGGAAAACTTTAGCACTTCTGCAGCATCTAAGTTTTTTTAAAAAAAATTATATATATATATATATATATATACACACACAATCAATCAATCACATATAGTAGCATGGGATGTTACAATTAAATCGATTATATATACATATTAAATACACAAATACACCTTAAGACTGTATGATTGCTAAATGTGACCAGAATGTAAATGAATCCAATTGTGGTCTGCCCGGGTTTGCAGACAGATGGCTCTAGTGCTGCGGTAGCTTTCCAAGCTGTACCAGACTGAGAACTGACAAGATTGTTTTCATTGCTTCTCTTGAAAACCTTGGTGGCTGCCTTTAAATAAATTCTAAGTCAACTCAGATTTTTGGGGCATCTGTAAGCTTACAGCAGATGCAAGCACACTGAAACTGTTGATTGAAAAGCATAACTCAAACAGGCTGGGGGAAAGGATTGAATACTGGGCATATCACTCCACAGGATTTATAAGCGGGATGTGGAGGGGAATACTGTAGCAGAAACCCCACTCATAGTTGCAATTCTTGGGAGACTTCAGGAAGGGGCGAACATAGAATGCTCTTCTGTCTCACAACCTGGGGGAGTAGTGGGAGGGGCTTCAAAAGCAAGATGGAGCCACTGATTAGGTTCCAGGGATAGCACCCTGGCAGTAATTGAATTGTAACAGCTGCTAGCTGCTGATTGCTGGGATGAAGAGGGAAGAGGGAGAGGTTACATCTTCTGTATATTATGTTTGATTAGTTGATTTAGTCCCCTGGCTGTTACGGCTTGGAAATTTTACCAGACACCTGTCTGAGGGGGCTGTGTAAGTGATTGAGTATGGGGATGGAATGGGCAGGTGAGGAAGGAGTGATAGTCTGCTCCCAAAGTCTCTTCAATTTAATCTAAGAAGGCTTTCTACCTTGATGTAGGGGAAGAGATAATAGGAGAGGGGGAAGAGAATGAAAAGAAGAAACACTAACAAACCAAGAAAAGATGGATAATCAGAGATGATAAAGAATTGATGAAACCACAGAGACAGAATCTAAGCAACAAAGTTTTTAAAAATATATATTGAAATGTGAGTGTTATACAGTTAAATACTTTATTCCTTTATTACTGGGTATATGGCCTGAGGGACAAGGATGCATGTGTCATGGCATTACAGGTATTTTTTTGCCTTGGCTAGTAAGAGTATCCTTTGAGTTCATAGGTGTTAGATAATAATGATTAAAACATTTACCTCTCAGTGCCTCTGTATTATAACTAACCACAGCCATTCACTTGGTAAAACTACTACAGATCCAAAATGGGTGGAGGGAGTCTATTATATCATATAATCTGAAGACTTTTCTTTGTGTGAATTATGAGTCTTCATAATCTGTGCATTTCATTATTGAGATTTAGCATTCTATTACAAATAACTTGTATTTATTTAAAGTATTCAGCATTAATGTAATATTTTACAAAGTGTTCTGAGTCTCTGTTGACTTATATTCCATTTAAAACCTCATACTGTCGGAATGCATCTATGGCAGCACAGTGCAAATGAGAAGAAGTGGCATTGCCAGTTTTGAAATGCATATTGTCCTCAACCACTTGTTATCTTCAATGCTTTTTAGAGGTGAGGAAACTGGTGTCAAGTAGCTTTATGCTGAGGTGGTTTCTGAGCTAATAAATAAATAAACCATAGCGGTTGTGAACTTTCACTTCTCTTACACATCAAAAACTAAGTGTTATTGGATTTAAATGGGGAACTAGTTTTTATTTGAAAATTAGATCTCTTTCATTTCCTATTTAACCAATATGGTTAAGTGGTAGTTTCATCTCCCAAAGGTAAACACTTAAAAAGCTCTGAGGATGGTACTAGAATCAGATGTTGTGTGAAAGAGTATATAAACTATTTAAAAACTCTCATTTTTTCTCCAACTTTTAATTAAGTGTGGATAGCCCCACCTGATTAAAATGCTTTGAATAAATAATCGTTTGTGAGCATTTTTGATGCCTTTTAAGACAAAATATGGAAACAAAATTTTGGCACAGTAGTATAGATATTTAAATATTAACCTGAACAGTTTATGCGACTCAGACTTTTTGTAGCTGGAGTTAAAAGGATGCGTGAAGCTTTGTGATTTTAGTTAGAATGCTACCATTCAGTGTGAATTTCTGGACTTCTGTCACTAATAGAAAAATGTTATACTGAATTTTCTTTAAGAATGTATTAACATCATGAACTTTGTACATATGTAATACATACTCTTCTGGATGTATTGGTGTACATTTTTATTTTTTGGGTAGGAAGTCACTTATATACAATATATCATTTGAGTTCATATTAAGTAAAGGTTATAACAGGGGTCGGCAACCTACGGCATGGGTACCAAAGGTGGCACACAAGCCAGTTTCTGATGGCAAGCGGTGGCGGGCTGAGCCGATCAGCCACCATCGCTCTGGGGTTCCCACTCGGGGCTCCTGCTAGCTGGGGGCTCAGCCAGCTGCCAGCTTGGGGTTGCTTCACCCAGGCTAGCAGCAGGAGCTGAGTGGGACCAACGGCGGGACCCTGGCTGGCAGGAGCCCCGGCGGGAACTCCAGACATTCATCTGATGAAGTGGGTCTTCGCCCATGAAAGTTTATGCTCCTAAACATCAGTTAATCTATAAAATACTGCAAGACTCTTTGTTGCTTTTGCAGATCCAGATTAACACAGCTACCCCTCTGATACTGAATTTATGTGAAGTTAGCAACCAAGTGATTGCTTAGCTTTATGAACTGTTATAACTGCTCCAGGCTGTTAATCATCAATAAGCTGCTGCTACAGCAGGTGATAAGTTAATGGTTTTGCTTAGGGTTCATTGTAGGTGCTCCACGATCCTGTTGTAAAATAACAGCGATCTGTTTAGATATAGGTAAATTGCTACAGAAGAAAGATATCTAGTGCTGGAAGCACAAGTCTTCTTCAGTTTGACTTACTGTAATATAAATCAGTTTTGAAGTTTTATTGTGTAGATGTGTGGGAGATAAAGGACTTAATCACTCCTGAATGGGTGACAGAATGGATCACTTGATGATTACCTGTTCTGTTCATTCCCTCTGGGGTATCTGGCACTGGCCACTGTCGGAAGACTGGATACTGGGCTAGATGGACCTTTCATCTGACCCAGTATTGCCATTCTTATGTTCTTAGAGGCATAGGCACTGACTCCGTGCCTATCCAGTGAAGATGTGTTCCTGAAATGCTTATGAGTACAGTTTCCCAAGAAAAAATTAAAATAAATACAAAATTGCATTTTTAAAAAAGCGCTTGTCACAATTACTAGAAATCTACCCCTACTCCACCCAAAAGACTCACAACTCAGAGTAATTGGTTTGGCAATGTTCATGCTCCATTACGTGAAACAGCCACATTTACATTCATGTAACTTCTGATCCATAAAATGGAGATGGCAGAGTCACATGTTAGAGACTTCAAATTCAGTAGCAAAGACTTAAACATCCCAAAAATTGGGAACTAAGATTATTTAGCAGCTAGACAGAGTAGATCTGTGGAGAAGGAAAAAGGAGAGGGAAGTACAGCTGCCCAGCAAGATGTCTTGCTGCTAATCCCAGTCTCCTAACCCAATGTCTAGCCTGCTTGCCTCATTTCTTTTCCCCTGTTCTCTAACAATTAAGCCATTGTTTGGGAACAAGGAACTGGGCTATGTAATTAGCTTGGGAATGACAACTTAATGGGGGGCCATGGAGACAGCAGCGATTCCACTGGCCAGACCTGTTTCCTCCTTTTTCCTTCTTGACATAGATTAGAATGACCCCAGCGCCCCCAGTTCCCTGCCCATTTCTCTAATATTGATAAAATCTCACTGTGGTTAGATACCTGCTTTGATCTCTACTTAGTAAAAACCTAGAAAATTCCCCTGCAAAACCTCACTACTTTGCACTATAGTATATACCTGACATTGAATTTGACTGGTAACTATACAACCGTTATGGCAGTCACCAAAACTGCCAGTTCTGACAACATGCACAACTACACTAATCTCAACTTGCATACCTTGCTATTTGAACCACATAATAGCCAAGCAGTCAAACTAAATTTTAGTCTTAAATAACCCCCAAAATGCACAAGCAGAATTCACAACTATTACATTTAAATGTCCAACCTTAACAATGGCCTTGGATAGAGTAAGAGAGAGAAGTTGTGATAAAAACTGTTAATATTCTCTGTACGTAAATGTCATAGACTCCTAGTTTAAGGTCACAAGGGACAATCATGTCTGACCTATATATCCTAGGCCATTAATTTTCACTCTGTTTTCCCTGTATTAGAGCGTCATAGAAATGTAGCGCTGGAAGGGACCTCATCTAGTCTCATTCCCCCATGCCTCTCAATGCTGAGACAGGATCAAGTATACCTCCTAGACCATTCCCAATAGGTGTTTTTCTATCCAGGGCTCCCTGCCTGCCCTCGCCCGCATCACGCCTCTCCTGGAAGCGACCGGCACTACGTCCTTGTGGCCCCTGGGGGAGGGAGGCAGAGAGCTCCGCACGCTGCCCTTGCCTGTGGGAATCTTCCCTGAAGCTCCCATTGGCTGCGGTTCCCTGTTCCCAGCCAATGGGAGCTGCCCGGGGGGGTGGGAGGGAACAGAGCCTGCAGGCGAGGGCAACACACTGAGCCCTCTGTCCCACCCCACCCCCAAGGACTGCAGGGATGTGCTGACCGCTTCTGGGAGCAGCACAGGGCCCGCAGTGGCACGGGGGTGACAATCCCCATGGGGTGGCTGGATCCAAAGCCCTGATGGGTTGAATCCGGCCCATGGGCCATAGTTTGCCCACCCTTGACCTAACCCAGGGGAAGGCAACCTATGGCATGCATAGGTTGCGAGATGATTTTCAGTGGCACTCACCTGCCCGGGTCCTGGCCACCAGTCTGGGCGGCTCTGCATTGTAATTTAATTTTAAATTAAGCCTCTTAAACATTTGAAAAACCTTATTACTTTAATATATAACTAAACTATTGTTGTATGTATAGACTTATAGAAAGAGACCTTCTAAAAATGTATTACTGGCGCGTGAAATCTTAAATTAGAGTGAATAAATGAAGACTTGGCACACCAGTTCTGAAAGGTTGCCAACCCTTGGTCTAACCTGTTCTTAATTTTCAGTGATGGAGATTCCATAGCCTTCTTTGCAAGTTTATTCCAATATTATAGCTAGATTTTAGGGGGGAAATGTAATCTAAATCTCCCTTGCTGCGGATTAAGCCCATTACTACTCTTTCCTACCTTCAGTAGAGATGGAAAGCAGTTAATCACTGTCCTGTTTATAAGAGCCCTTAATTTACCTGAAGACCTATCAGGTCTCCCCTTCAGTCTACTTTTTCAAGACTAAACATACCCAATTTTTAAGTCTTTCCTCATACATCAGGGTTTCTTAACCTTTTATTATATTGGTTGCTCTTCTCTGGATTGACTCCAATTTGTCCACATCTTTCCCAGAACTGGACACAGCACTCCAGCTGAGGCCCCACCAGTGCATAGTAGAGTGAGACCGTTCTCTCCCATGTCTTGCATATGATGTTCCTGTTAAAACACCCTAGGATATTTGCCATTTTTGCAGCTGTATCACCTTGTAGACATAATCAGCTTATGATTCACTATAACCTCCAGATCATTTTCTGCAGTACTACCACCTAGCCAGTTATTCCCCATTTTGTAGTTGTGCATTTGATTTTTTTCCTCTTCCTAATTGTAGTACATTGTACTTTATTGAATGTCATGTTGTTGATTTCATACCAATTGTCCAATTTGTCACAGTCATTTTGAATGGTAATCCTGTCTTCCAGAGTGCTTGCAACCCTTCTTAACTTGATGTAATTGCAGTTTTTATAAGCACACGCTCCATTCCGTTAACCAAGTCATTAATTAACACGTTGATTGGTACTGGTCCCAGGACAGACCCTTGTGTGATCTGACTAAATAAATCCTCCCAGTTTGATAGCAAAACATTGATACCTACTCTTTGCATACAGTTTTTTAACTGGTTGTGTATCCACTCTGGAGTAATTTAATCTAGTCTGTATTTCCATAGTTTGCTTTCGAGAATGTCATGTGGGACTGAGTCAAAAGCCTTTCTAAAATCAAGATTACATCTCCTGCTTTCCCCAGCCATTAGGCCAGTAACTTTTTCAAAGAAAGAAATTGGGTTGGTCTGGCATGATTTGTGTTTTACAAATCCATGTTGGCAATGCCTTATAACTCTATTATCCCCTAGACTGCAGTAAATTAGTTTTTAATTAGTTCCAGTATCTTTCCAGATATCAAAGTTAGGTGGACTGGTAGGTAATTCCCCAGGTCCTCTTTGGTCCCACTTTTAAAGATAGATACTATGCCTGTCCTTCTTCATGTGTTCTTGAAAATAATCTCAGAGGGTTCAGAGATCGCTTCAGTTAGTTTAAGTACCCTGGGGTGAATATTGTCTCGCCTGTCTTGCTTGATTGCATCTAACTTGTCTAAACATTCTTTTACCCAGGGCTTTGGAGCGGTGCTCCGGCTTTGCTCCGGCTCCAGGCAAAAACCTGCAGCTCCACTGCTCCGTGCTCCAGCTCCAGGCTCTGCTCCAAAGCCCTGCTTTAACCTGTTCTTTTCCTATTCTGTCTTGTATTCCTTCCCCCTTGTCATTAATAGTAATTAGTGAAGACTGAAACAAGGTAGGCATTGAACATCTCAGCCTTATTAATGTCATCTGTTGTTAGCTCACATTACCCATTAAGTAGTGAATCTACTCTTTTCTTTGTCTTTTGCTGATAATGTATTTATGGAACCTCTTCTGTACATAGTGAAATCCCTATGTAAATAACCATAGTGTTCTCCACACCAGGGTGTTCTCCATACCTCCCTCCATCCCTGCCTAACCCATGAATGAAATTAATGAATGAATGAAAAGCAGATGGAAACTCTACCTCTCTTTGTAGCAGTAATTCTTCTTATACCAGCAGAACAATGAACTAGATACCTTTGTCTTGTTAAATTGGGGGTGGGTCAGGTGCTATCTTTAAACATTGTAAAGGAAAATGCATGCAGAAACATGCTCAAGTTCCCTTCCCCTTCATCAGTCTCATCTGCACTTGTTTGGCAGGAGTGCCTACCAGGGTTTCTCAAACTGGGGGTCGCGACCCCCGGGGGAGCGTGTGCTTCTGCTGCTGCCGAAAAACTGCCAAATTGACTAGTTCCGCATTCGGTGGCTTTTCGGTGGACATACCTAGCGTTCTCTGAAGCGCTCAGCATGTCCACCAAAAATAGCCGCCAAATGGAAGGGTCTGCCGCGCCACTGAGGAACAGGAAAAAGGGTCACGGTTCTCAAAAGTTTGAGAACTACTCGCCTAGACAGTGGTGGAGTCTCAGTCATGTCCTGGCTCATAGCCTGGTTAGAATCCTGTCCCCGCCTCTCTTTCCTTGTCACTGTTCATGACAAAAGGTCTTGGGCTCCTCCAAGATATCCACATTGGTTTGTGGGTTGCTGGTGGAATCTTCGTCAACTATGGAAGCACTAGATGTATTATGACCTCCCTGGCCTTCTGGTATCCCTGACACAGCCCCTTTGCTTTCATGCAGTACTGCTGCTGATTCCCATCATGTCCCTTTATTTGCATGCCTCTTGCGCAATCTTCTTATAGAAGATGATGTTTCTACAGCTGGTCTGTAGCTGTGGTTGCACAGCCTGTCCTGGGCCTGTGGGGAAAGAGATCCAGTATTTCCTGTCTCCTCCAGGAAGGACTATGTCTAGTGCTTGAAGCCAGCATGGTCAGTTGCTCACAACATGGATGAGCGGCTAGATGTGGTTGCCAAGTTAGACAATCAGGAAAAGGCATTTCAAAAATGGGATGGTGGCTTCCAGTCTCTGTGTCCCCTGGGTGTTGAAGTTTAAAACTGTGACCAGAGTGGTCACTATAGCAGGGAGAGTGGGGCATTATGTTTTGCTGCTGGAGGACTGTTGATACACAGGTCGTAAAGTATCTACACTTTAACTGTATAAACCTCAGTAGGTGCACGATGGTTTTGTGCCATTTGGGAGGGGTGCTTTTACTGTGTAGCTATAACAGGGAATCTAGGGGGTGGGGGATAGCTCAGTGGTTTAAGCATTGGCTTGCTAAACCTAGGGTTGTCAGTTCAATCCTTGAAGGGGCCATTTAGGGATCTGGGGCAAAAAAAAAAAATCTGTCCAGGGACAGTACTTATTCCTGCTAGTGTAGGCAGGGGACTGGTCTTGATGACCTTTCAAGGTCTTTCCAGTTCTAGGAGATAGGTATATCCATTTTTTATTATTATTACGTCAGGTGGAAACAAACTTGGATACGCATGCATAAATAAGTCAATGCAAAGTGGTTTATGTGACCTAACTTTGTAGCGTAGACCACAACTTAAATCATAGAATATCAGAGTTGGAAGGGACCTCCTGAATCATCATCTAGTCCAACCCTCTGCTCAAAGCAGGACCAATCCCCAATTAAATCATCTAACAGATTTTTGCCCCATATCCATACATGGCCCCCTCAAGGATTGAACTCACAACACTGGGTTTAGCAGGCCAATGCTCAAACCACTGAACTATTCCCCCATCGTCATTGGGTATCTGAGTTGACATCTTTAGAGCTATTTTTAGGTTTGCTGCAAACTCACATAGACAACTCTACATCTAATGCCCCTACTCTACTTTATATTGATGACATCTTCATCATCTGGACCCATAGAAAAGAAGCCTTTGAGGAATTCCACCATGATTTCAACAATTTCCATCCCACCATCCCCCTCAGCCTGGACCAGTCCACACAAGCGGTCCATTTCCTAGACTCAACTGTGCTAATAAATGATGGTCACATACACACCACCCTATACTGGAAACCTACTGACCGCTATACTAACCTACCTGCCTCCAGCTTCCATCCAAGACACACCACTCGATCCATTGTCTACAGCCAAGCTCTAAGATACAATCACATTTGCTCCAATCCATCAAACAGAGACAAACACCTACAAGATATCTACCAACCATTCTTAAAACTACAATACCCACCTGGGGAAGTGAAAAAACAGATCGACAGAGCCAGAAGAGTACCCAGAAGCCACCTACTACAGCACAGGCCCAACAAAGAAAAAAACACCACCATTAGCCATCACCTTCAGCCCCGAAGTTAAACCTCTCCAACGCATCATCAAAGACCTACAACCTATCCTGAAAGATGATCCCTCACTCTCACAGATCTTGGGAGACAGACCAGTCCTCACTTAGACAGCCCCCCAATCTGAAACAAATATTCACTGGCAACCACACACCACACAACAAAAACACTAACCCAGGTACCTATCCTTGTAACAAAGCTTGATGCCAACTCTGTCCTCATATCCATTCAGCAGACACCATCATAGGACCTGATTAGTTGTAGCTAAATTAGTCCTCATCTTATTGTATGTATAGTTGGGGTTATTTTTTCCAAACTGCATTACTTTACATTTATCCACATTAAATTTCACTTGCAATTTTGTTGCCCAATCACTTAGTTTTGTGAGACCTTTTTAAAGTTCTTCGCAGTCTGCTTTGGTTTTAACTATCTTGAGTAGTTTAGTATCATCTGCAAACTTTGCCACCTCACTGTTTACCCCTTTCTCCAGATGATTTATGAATAAGTTGAATAGGATTGGTCCTAGGACTGGTTCTTGGGGAACACCACTAGTAACTCCTCTCCATTCTAAAAAATTACCATTTATTCCTACCTTTTGTTCCCTCTCTTTTAAACAGTTCTGAATCCACGAAAGGATCTTTCCTCTCATCCCATGACACCTTAATTTACTTCAGAGCCTTTGATGAGGGACCTTGTCAAAGGCTTTCTGAAAACCTAAGTACACTATGTCCACTGGATCCCCCTTGTCCACGTGTTTGACCCCTTTAAAGAACTGTAATAGATTAGTAAGAGATTATTTCCCTTTATAGAAACCATGTTGACTTTTGCCACAAAATTTATGTTCTTCTATGTGTCTAACAATTTTATTCTTTACTATTGTTTCAACTAATTTTCCCGATACTGATGTTAGATCTACTGGTCTGTAATTGCCGGGATCACCTCTAGAGCCCTTTTTAAATGTTACTGCTATCTTCCAGTCATTGGGTATAGAAGCTGATTTAAAGAACAGGTTACAAAACATAGTTAATAGTTCTTCAATTTCACATTTGAGTTATTTCAGAACTCTTAGGTGAATGCCTTCTGGTGATTTGTTACTGTTAAGTTTATCAGTTAGTTCCAAAACCTCCTCTAATGACACTTCAATCTGTGACAATTCCTCAGATTTGTCACCTACAAAGGACAGCTCAGGTTTGGGAATCTCCCTAACATCCTCAGATGTGAAGACTGAAGCAAAGAATTCATTTAGTTTCTCTGCAATGACTTTATCGTCTTTAAATGCTCCTTTTGTATTTCGATTGTTCAGGGTCCTCACTGGTTGTTTAGCAGACTTCCTGCTTCTGATATACTTAAACATTTTATTTCCTTTTGAGTTTTTGGCTAGTTGTTCTTCAAACTCCCTTTCGGCTTTTCTTATTACATTGTTAAACTTAATTTAGAAGTGTTTATTCTGCTTTCTATTTACTTCACTAGGATTGGACTTCCACTTTTTAAAAGATGCTTTTTAACTCTCACTGCTTCTTTTACATGGTTGTTAAGCCACGGTGGCTCTTTTTTAGTTCTTTTCCTGTGTTTTTTATTTTGGGGTATACATGTAGGTTGGGCCTCTATTATGGGGTCTTTGGAAAATGTCCATGCAGCTTGCAGGGATTTCACTCTAGTCATTGTACCTTTTAATTTCTGTTTCACTAATCCCCTAATTTTTGCATAGTTCCCCTTCTGAAATTAAATGCCATGGTGTTGGGCTGCTGAGGTGTTCTTCCCACCACAGGAATGTTAAATGTTATTGTATTATGGTCACTATTTCCAAGTGGTCCTGTTATACAGTAGACTCTCGGTTATCCAGAATTGGATTAACCAGGATGTGCATTAACCAGGATGTCAAAAAAAAATAATATGCGCAACTCGCAGGGCTGGCTCTGGCTTTGCTGCTGCCCCAAGTATACACAACCCCCCCCCCCCCACCATGGTGCAGGTCAGCCAGTGAACCAACACCCCCTCCCCACAGCGCAGGGTGGCTGGTGAACCAACCCTCCCTCCCCATATTTCCTACGGATGGTGATTATCTGGGATTTTATTAACCAGAATTAATTTTTTCCCTATCATCCTGGATAATAGAGAGTCTACTGTAATTACCTCTTGGACCATATCCTGCGCTCCACTCAGAACTAAATCGAGAATTGCCTTTCCCCTTGTGAGTTCCTTTACCAGCTGCTCCAAGAAGCAGTCACTTAAAGTATCAAGAAAATTTGTCTTTTCATTTCGTCCTGAGTATTATTGAGTTCTTTATTTTGATAGCCTCTCTAATTTCCCTTAGCATTTCATCATCACTATCGCTGTCCTGGTCAGGTGGTCGATAATAGATCCCTATTGTTATATTCTTATTACAGCATTACTTTCAGGTTCAGTGATTTTTCATTGCCTGGTGCCAGGGTTTGTGTTTCTTTAAGGCAACATTTCCTCTTTGTCACCAATGAACATGTATTTCCTGCAGGCTAAACCATGCTGGAGGGCTATGGTCAGGTATACTTTTTATACTACAATAGATTGAATGTGCACTGACATGATAGCCCTGATCCTGGCTTATTCAAATACGTCACACAAGGCATACATTTATATAGTTGCCACAGTTACCACAGTTGTTTCAGTGGATGGTCCAGTGGTAAGAACAGTAGCCTAGGCCCTGTGAGATCTGGATTCAATTCCTGTTCTGCCACAAACATCCTATGTGACCTGGGCAAGTCACCCCAGATGTTTGAGGCAAAGCAGGAATTACATGTGTCTCCATTCTCCATCTGTAAAATAGAGATAATGGAACTTCCTGACCTCACAGGGTTGGTATGAGGGTAAGTACATAAAAGATTGTAGAGCATTCAGATACTGTTGTGATGGGGTGGCCATAAAAGCACCATCAATAGCTATCCTATAGTTGCTGTACATTGGATATCATTGTGAAAACCAAAGTCAAATTTTTAGTGGCAATTGATCTATCCATGTTTAATACTTTTTCTGACATCCAGAAGTGTGATTAAATTCTTCACTAATTTTTATTTTTCCCTTTCACCCAAGGAACTCAGCTTAGCCCTAATGAACTTCCTTTAGTTATCCCAAACAATAAAGTCAGATTGCCTTCTTTTGAGAGTAATGTAGTTGTGGATGATGGTGATGATGATTTGGTTGGTAAGTGATGAACAGTAGACTTTTCACTGCTCTTTTCTAGATACAAGGGTATAATTTCCTGACAAGAGCCCTCATCTTTCCTGAAGATTAACAGAAGCTTAGGGTTTTGTGTATGTGGTTTTTTTTTTTTTTTTTTAATTATTGTTGGAACTTTCTTTTTCCACACATCATATGTATCAATTCTTGCTGCTCAGACTACTGATCTAATCTTAGTGTTTTTGTTTTGTAGCAGATTTCACTGACTCTTAGGAACTCTGAAATCCCTTATACAGATGCAAAGAACTTTGTCATTTTATGAGATGCCTTTAGAGCTGTCTTTTGCTTGTCTGTAGTCATACTTGTGACGTTAGCAACCAGTAAATATTCTTTTGGGCTTTTTTTTTTCTTTTTCTTTTGCTAGTTTCTTCTACGCTATAGTAGTGAGACACTCTGGCAAGAGTATGTGTTAGCAGAAATAACTCTGCCTTCTGTTCATCACCATCTGAGGTGAGCAATTATCACCCAGAAATGCACTGCCTATAGTGTCACCTTTCTTAATTAAAACATCACTAGTTCTCAGTCTGTTTTTGTGGACACTTTTTTTTTTTTTTTTACCAATAACCTACAAATGCTGTTTTTCAGAGCTCTTTATTTATTTAAATATGAAGAGCAAAGACCATTATTGCAACAACAAAGTATTATTGCACTACTTTGTCAACAAACTATGATAATATATTGGAGAGCTGAAGCTCTAGTTTTGATTGCCACTACTGAAAAGCTTATTTTGTGATGTTCGCCTTTTAAGGGATGCAGTCATCTTAAATTGGCTCCAAATTTAGATGTTCTAGACACTTTTATATTACTGAAGAGCAAAATAAATGTACTCCCTAAAATCAAAATAAAAAGCAAATGTTTTTAAAACTGTGGTTTTAAAGTGGCTAGAAACTATGAATCTGGTAATGAAACTAACTTCACTGATTTTTTTTTTTCATTGTGCAAGCTGAGAGAAATATGAAAGTGTGTTGTGACAAACTGAATTTCTTAGGCCTTGCACTCTTCATAATATAAGGTGTAATTGTAAAGAAATCTTTCTGTTTTAACATGATTTTTTAAATATGCATCCCTACAATTGGGCAGTTTGTGGCTGCAGTACCTCTATAAGACTTAAAAGCTTTCAGTAGTATTAAATATTAAATAATCCAGTTTTAACAAGTACAAATGTTAACTATATCCTCAATTTTGGGGAAGGAGATGAGGCGGTGATAAAGTCTTGATACTGTTGGCCGCCAGACCCTGGCAGGGGCAGACACTGTCGTCTTCTCTGAGAAGATTTGGGAGGGTAGTCTTGGGTAACTGCTTATCTAACCTGAGGGCTTTAATCTGTCAACCCTCTTTTAACATGTATGTGAGGTCATTCAGGGTAATAGGTGACATGAGGAGTTGCCCCTCCAGAACACAGATTAGTCAACTTCTTTTTCATGTAACCTGGTTTATGCATATAATTCTGTGTCTTGTTGGGATTGTGGAGTTTTCATGGGTGATTTTTAAAACATGTATGATGCTGAATTCTTAGAAAAAATTGACTTGCCCAATGAGTAGGAAGCTTTCCCAGACTATTATGTTCTACAGAGTCTAAACATTCATTTAAAACCTTCATATTTCTTATGGAATTTAGAACATTCTTTAGATTGACCAGAGTGCGAGCCAGAGCTATGTTCCTAAGTCTTTCAAGTCAGATTCCAAGGCAAGAAGGGACCAGTGTGATCATCTAGTCCAGTGGTGGGCAACCTATGGCCTGTGGGCCATGAGATAGTTGGTTTACAATGACTGCCTGTAGGCACGGCCACCCACAGCTCCCAGGGGCCGCAGTTCACCATTTCCAGCTAATGGAAACTTTGGGAAGCAGTGGCCAGCAAGTCCCTGCAGCCTGTGCCACTTCCTAGAGCTCCCCTTGGCTGGGAATGGCAAACCAGGGCCACTGTATAGCTTCAGCCCAGAGTTTGTTTGCATTGTATTGGGAACCCTGAAAGCAGCAGTGAAATCTATTCAGTTCCATTCTACTTGTGCCTGAGAATACTGAGTTGCAGCAAAGTTAGGCACTATATCTAGTAGCTGGGGAGAAAACCTCAAAAAATAAGGCCTAGAGAAAGGGTAGACTATTTGTGCTGATCTCCTGTAAGCATTGTACCATCTGTGATGCATCAATGGAAGATCAGATGTACAGCAGAGTACCTGTGGCATATTATTGGTACCAGAGTCTGAGGATACCATACTGAAGGTGGTTATAAGTAGATGAAGAAAATCGATTTGGGGACAGGGTGGATCCTCGTTACTTGGTAGATGGGGACCCTTACCGAACAGTAGGAGTTCAAACGAGGGCTGCCCTATGGATTCTGTTGGAAAAAGATGATTGAAGAAAGCAGAGAGAGTGTCAAGAGGAAGAAGGCAAGGAGGGACTTACCCACCTCACACAGAGACAGGGCCTAAGGACTCACAGAAGGGGTTAGGGTAGACTCAGATAAATACTGTTATCGTATTTACTTAGTAACACAGCACTCATGGTGGAACAGTATGAGCACTGAGAGCAGGTCTCTGGTTGTCAAGACTTCTTTTTTGTGCTTTTCAGGGGGATTTACTACTTGCTACTCCTGAAGGGAGACATTGACTGTTTTGGTAGTGGACACAGTTGTTCAATGTTGTCTCATCCACCCAACAGGCGTCTTAAACATTCTTGAGAGGTTTTTAGGAGTTCTAAAACCATGTGTGGCTTGTGCTAAACTTTAGTCATATTGGTAAATGTCAACAGGACCAGTTATGGATAGTCCCTGTAGATAAAAACCCACTAAATTTCTTATTTCTAATCCAAAACCTTAAATTTCTGTTCGTACCATTCTGCAAAGTATTAGAACTGAAGATGACTTAGTTCTGAAGGAAGGTTAGAGTGGAAAGAGATCAGCCTCAAAATAGAACTGTAGCAAGGCGGTTTAAAAAGCATACGTTGTGTAGCGAGTGGCATAAATAAAACATTCTGATTAATGAGTTCATCTGACATCTCATTTAAATCCTGTCTTTATCACAGAAAGAGGAAAGACTCCTCTATTGTCTTAACACTTTTTTTAAATGCTTGCTGGATAGTGGTTTTACTAAATTTATCTTTACTCAGAGGGAAGACCATATTGAAATCTATTAATCCTGTGTGATATTTAGAATATCATCAAAATATAAGGCCATATGTGGTAGTCTTACATTTTCACCAGCCTCAATTTACACTTGATAGCATATCATTTCCTCAGGGTGTGCTTCCTGTCCTATCGCTATTTGACGGAACATGCTCCACTCTAAATTTTATAACTTTCTTATATCGGAGTATTCACTGACTGAATAGCACACATTTTCCTCTTTTCCCAATGTAGTACTAACCTCAGCAGAATCTTTGTTCATAAAGAATATATGCACTCATAGCTACTTAAGAGTGGAGTAGGCTGTTCTGATATGACTAACAGATAAGGTGCTACTGGACTCCTTGTTTTTGTGGATACAAACTAACACGGCTACCCTCTGATATGACTAACACTGCTATTTGGCTACTGTCACAGTCAGCAGTCTCTTCATAAATAGTATTACATTTTTTGGTAATAATGTAGTACTGTTAAAGTTGGAGCAAAGCTTTTTTTTATAAATATTCTTAAATGTGTGTCTTCCATTGAAAAGATACTGGAAATTGAAAGGTTCACTTACAATTTTCAGACAGCAGTAGACAAATTTGTACTTTACAAAATCAAACTTTTATTGAACTGTTCTGCAGCTTAATAATGAGAATGAGAAAGCCTGTCTTCAAGTTCTGTATTCTCCTGTACTTCCACCTAATATGAATGTCACTTACTTTTCATTTTCTAGCACATCTATGTGATTCAGCATTGTTTTATCATTTTAAAATGAGCTAAAATAGTATTTTAGAATCAGTAATTTGGTGTTTAACTCACTGAAGCTCTGATAAAATCACCCTTTCGTTATTGTTGATAGCAGTCAGAAAATTACGACCCATGTTTAATCTTGTATGTATTACTCCTGGG
Source organism: Sternotherus odoratus (assembly GCA_032164245.1). Taxonomy (NCBI): domain Eukaryota; kingdom Metazoa; phylum Chordata; order Testudines; family Kinosternidae; genus Sternotherus; species Sternotherus odoratus. The sequence continues at coordinate 98,838,458 of JAVMKO010000004.1, read as the reverse complement.
GCTATTTTGTGCATGTGCAGAATTTACGTCCCCCACAGATTTCTTTGCTTCCCTGCAGAAAAATGACTTTCTGACGGGAAAGCAAAGGGAAATCATGAGTGGTCATGTGACTCTCTCCAGCAGTATATCTTGGGGGCTCAGGGCAGCTGGCAGAGAGAGAAATTACTGTGAGGCGGGAGGCGGAACTGGGTAAGACCTGACTGGTAGTTCCTTCTTTGCACTGGGCTCAGCTGCTAGTCCTGGCTGGGCTGGGGCAGACAGAGAAATTCCTCTTCCCTTGCACAACATCCAGAGCCTGGCTCAGACCTATGTCCAGGTTTCTACCCCAGCTGAAGGAAACTCTCTGCAAACTCCCTTCCCCTGCTTCCTGCACCCATCACTCCTCAGCTGTAGGTGGAGGGATCCCTATACAGGGAGCTGCTCCCCGAACTGCCCAGCCACTGTGCATCCAGACCTGCTCATACCGAGACCCTCCCATCAAGCCTCCCCTTCCCTCCTGCACTCAGAACCAGCCTCCCACTCCCCGATGAGCTCCACTTCCCCTGCACCTGGACCATCTGAGGAGCCACCCATGTCCCACTGAGCCCCAGTCAGCTGCATCTGGACTCTCCACTGACACCCCACACCCATACCCTACTGCCAAGCTCTCTCCCCCCACACCCAACCCGCACCGTTGAACTCCAACTACTTCCACCTGGACCTCCTTGAGAGTCCCATTACTGTGCACCCAGAACTCTGCAACAAGCCCCTGTGCATCCAGATCCCCCCTGCACCTGGATCCCCATGGAGCCGCTTGCACTGATTACCCCACACAGAACCCTCTCAATCCACACCTGGACCCACATTAAGCCCCTCCACACTTGTATCCTGCCTGCCCACAAATGGTGCACCTGTTACAAAGGGGTTGGGCCCTGGGGTGTTTCTAGGGCACACTTGGTCCTTGCACTGTGTCAGGGTTGGTTGCAGTCTCACCACTGAGTCTGTGTCCCCGAGGGGGGAGCTGTATAGTGATCTCCAACCTCTGTGCAGTCAGTGGCCTGTGCTCCCCAATGCCATGCTGGAGCCTCCACAGTTATTTTGTCAAATAAAATTTGCAGAATTTTAAAATGTTGTGTGCAGAATTTTTGTTTTTTGGGGGGGCACAGAATGCCCTCAGGAGTAATGCATGTATAAATGCCAGTTAGCGTTCTCCAAATCCTGAAAGCTAGATTGTTGCAAGCACGATGGTTGTAGTTGGGACTCTTCTGGTTGGTTTTTTATGTTCTGTGTATATTGAGATTATACTACTGAATAATTTATCCCATAATTGAGCTCTGGAAGCTAAGCTTTAATAAGATAAAATAAAAGTTAAAGGAATGCCACCTTAATCATGCTAGCAAAGATTTTTATTCCAAATAACATTAATATAACTAATGGAAAGAGAGAAATTCTTTTATTCCTTTTTGTGTGTGTGTGTGCCTTTAATAGCACTTCCTATGTACTCAGTTTCACTGTTTCCCCTCCTGTTGGGAAGTGCCTCTGTGTCCAAGGCTGGCAGTAGCGCCTTGTGGCAGATGTCCAGGACTGCTTTGCCTAGCTGCAACAGTTCATGGGAGTGTTGCCCAGTGGCCAGAGTCAAGGGCCACTTTGCCTAGAGGCTACCATCCCTGGAGGAGTGGGGGTAGTTTCCAGAAGCTTGGCTAGATAGACTCAGTCCCAGCATCTTGTCCGCAGGAGGTTACTGCACCCAACTGCTCTCAGTCAGCACACACTGAGCTAAGCTGCTCCCTTCTGTATGCTCCTGCCACTAGGAGCATGCCAAACAGAGGGGAGGAGGTGTGGCTTCCTGTGTCTAGAGCAGCTCCTTAATCCTTGCCTCATCAGTGCAGGATTGTGACAGGGTGTATTACCTTCTCACAACAGAGAAGAATTTTCGAATAGGTAAATCTGATTGTAAAACTAGTGAGAGGCTCCTTCACAAATGTAAAACCCTGCTGGGCTTTTGATACCGCAGTGGGGATACAGATCTCTCTTCCCTCCCCCCCAACCCCCTTTTTTGGGCAAGCAACCACCTGAATGCCAAAAACTTAACCTAGCTACCACACCTTCATAGATGTCAAGCTTCACTTGCTCCTTTTCAGCTATTAGAGACTCCAGATTTCCGGAGACAACTAATTCAGTTCTTCTTTGTAAATACAAAAATCAGCAATACCTTGTCTAATTAAACTTCATGTCAAAAGAGAGATCACCCCTACCCCTCTATTGTTTGAATTGGAATAGGAGAAGGATAATGATGAATAATTTTAAGTCTGTTATGCCACATGGTCACTGGGCCTTGTAAATGTCACTAATAGCCTGTAACAGTAGAGTTTAACATTATCAAGGTGCTGTGCAACCACTAATCTTTGCGGTATCTCTTGTGAGTTTAGCACTGAGCCACTTCTCCATCCTACCAGTAAAAAAAAAAAAAAAAAAAAAGAAGAGTTAGTAGAAATCTTCTTATTCAAGGCCATCCAGTGAGTAGGCATCATTGGTCAGAAATTCCTAGTTCTATTGATGTGCAGGAATAATATAGACTACCTCATACTGTAAGTTTGTGGCCTTTGTTGTGCAAGCAGGAGTAAAAGCATATTCTGTTCACTTAAGTGAGCAGATCCAACACAAATACATGCTTCTCTTAAGTAAGAGGTGTTTGTTTAATTAACTACTTATCATACTAATCTCATTGTTACATAGTGGAGTGGGGGCAACAAAAAGGGATAAACAGAAATGGAAAAAGGAACAGGATGATGATGAAAATAAAGTGAAGACCTGTCTGAAATCTTAGAGGTTGGGCAATACCAAACAAAGAGAAGGGAATGGGGATAATCTCCTTCCTCTCCTCCAGTAAAAAGCCACTGAAAAGAATTGACATTTGAAAGTTCCCCTCTCACCCTCCCTCCCCCCCCAATGCACTTTGCTTCTCTCACAAATGAATTGAAATCTTGTTCTTAGAGGATGACCTAGTTATGAAATTATATTTGAGTATTATCATTGATTTAAAGTTGTCCTATTTTCACTTTATTCTACTTTAGTGACATACAGTGTTGTGACGATGCTGTGTGTGGGAGCCCGCTGCGTTCACTCAATTAGGGTGAACTGCAGACAGAATGGGGCAGAGAAACTCCCAAAGCTGGTGGATATTCCGATACTGATTTGCCAAACCAGCACAAAACCAGTTCTATAGTATCTCACTGGTTACTCAGAAGTCCAAATAACACAATAATAAGTTCCCTTAAAGTACCCAGCCTCAGGCCTCCATCCAGAGACACGTCAGCTATGATGATGATTACTGATGATCACTGTTTGTTTTTTTTTAATTGGATTTCATCATATAAAAGAAGAGTCTCCCAATCCCAAAGTATCAGGCCCCAGACCCAGGTCCAATTATACTTAGATCTTATGCAAATTACCACTTACAGTCGATTCTTGTTAACTAAACTAAAATTTATTAAAAAAGAAGAGTGAGAGAGTTGGTTGAAAGATCAGTATACATACAGACTTGAATAAAATTCCTTGAGGTTCAGATACATAGCAGAGATAAGCTTGTAGTTGCCAAAAATCATTTTAGAAGTAGTCCATAGTTTATAGCCCAATGGCCATATTCAGAGTGACTCCGGTCAGTGACTGGGGATTTCAGTCCATATGGCTAACGGTTCCCCTCTTGAAATCCAAAGCAGATCTGAGATGAGGAAGAATCTTGTCTCAGGGTTTTTATATATTTCCTGCAGCCTTTTGGCCTGAGAAGACAATAGGCTTAATTTTTCTTCTCCTAAACATTATGGTAATTAGCACAGAATAATTTATTCATTAAACAATTAAGATACAGGTTGCCATAACCTTCAAAGAGAGACCTAGACAACAATACTATTTCACTCAAGTGTCTTCATAAATGTTAATATTCCTTTTTTGATCTTTGAATCAAAGCTATAGCAATAGACAAGACTTTTTTGCTTACATCACAAGACCTGAGCCAACATCTATCCTATCTCTAACAATGCAGGCTTGCATTTCAAAGCTCTGTTTGTTTACATATCTTCCTAACCAGTCTTTAAAGTTCTGCATGGGTCAGGTCAGTCTGTAAGTTAATTAACTTTCTGACCCTGTCACCTTTCCATGAGACATTATATTAGGGCATGTCTTCACTACCACTTTAAATCGATGTTAACGACGTTATGTCGAAGTAAACGTGTACCTGTCTTCACATACATGCCCTTAACGTCGATGTAAAGGGCCTTAAAGATCGATCTTGGCACTCCAGCCTAACCAGTGGCATAAGGCTAATCTCGACGTTCCAAGCTCGACTGTGGGCTAGTGAAGACGGAACCCGACATTAATAGCCTCCAGAGGCTGTCCCACAATGCTCCATTCTGACCGCTCTGGACTGCCTCACTACTGCTCCACTGTGACCGCTCTGCACTGCACTCTGAACTCGCTGCTCTGGCCAGGTAGATAAGACCCGGGAACATTTGAATGCCATTTCCTGTTTGGTCAGCGTGGCCAGCTCACCTGAACTGATCAGTCGCCATTCAGAGCAATCAGCACTAGCCGCCATGCAGAGCTCAGCATCACAGGAATCCATGATGAGCTCATCTACCCTGGAGACCAGCCAGAGGAGAAGAGCTCCAGCATGGTCCACTCGTGAGGTGCTGGATCTCATCGCTATCTGGGGAGAGGAATCCGTGATGTTGGAACTCCGCAACAACAAACGGAATGCCAACACCTACGGAAGAGTCTCCAAGGCCATGCTGGAAAGGGGCCACAACAGGGACACCACACAGTGCCGCGTGAAAATTAAGGAGCTGCGGCAATCTTTCCAGAAAGCCAAGGAGGCAAACGGGCGATCAGGGGGCGCGCCACGGACATGCAGGTTCTACAATGAACTAAATGCCATAATGGGGGGCGCCCCCACCACCATCGCGCCGGTGTGCGTGGACTCCACCGATGGGATCATCGTCAGGGAGGAGACTGATTCCGAGGAGGACGAGCATGAAGAAGAAAATCTCACAGAGCAGCAGGAGCCCAGCGGAGAACCCTTGTACCCAGAGAGCCAGGAGCTGTTTGTCACCCTGGAGCCAGTACCCTCCCAAGCCTCCCAGGGGGGTAAGTGTTTCTTTTTTAAGGGATTACATGACGCGTGATTTTGTAAAGGAAGCATTTATTAATGAGTAACTTGCCCTAAGGACTTAGCGTGCTTTCATTGCTGGTCAATTTCTACTCAAAGAGTTTGTCAATATACTCCGGGATTGACCATAAGTCCTCCGCGGACATTTCAATGAAGCTCTCCAGGAGGTAGCGATGAATCCAGCGCAGCAGATTTCTGGGGAGAGCTGCCTTATCTGGTCCCCCGTGATAGGACACCAACCCACGCCACGAAAGTAGTAGGTTGTCTGGTATCATTGAGCAGGCCAGCATTGCGGCGTATGGACCAGGACTTTGCATGGACTCAAGGAGCATGCGCTCCCTATCTCTCCGAGAAATTCTCAGCAAAGTGATGTCATTCAGGGTTGCCTGTTTGAGATACGGACTGCAATTAGTCGGGAGATAAAGAGTCCCAGCTGCAAAGTTCTCTTTTCTGCTGAGGACCGACGAACCGAGCACCCCCCCCCACGAACGCTGACCGCCGCCCCCCCCCCCCCCAGCCCGTAGCGTTAGCTGGCAGGGAATCCGAGCCGTCTGCACGCGGTCTGAAGAGCCCCAAAAAGACCTTAGCCCTTAGCGAGAGATTTTTTGGCATTTGCTTTGCAGTTTGCGGTTTCAGTGGGAGCCAGCCACGCGGTGGGGGGAAGGGGGCGGGGTTACTCTACAGTATGCAAGCGCCACTTTTAACTTACCATGGCCGGCTGCACGGTGATTTCAGAAGCCGTCTTGGGCTGAGGCACGCATATGTGTCTGAGATGCTCTGAATTTTCTGAGAGCTTGTCAGTCAGTTTTAGGTGTACAACATGACCTTGTACAGAAATCATATCAGGCCTCTGAATACTGAGGTTGCAAATGAAATACTACTCCCATTGTGTACCGTCCGAGACTGCCTCCTAACCTTGAATGTATCTGTCTCATAACTTTCAAACTTTCTTTTTCCCACACTTGCCCACAGATGAACAACAAGTATCTCACAACCCCCCTGCCTCCTCATCACGCCGTGCACCGCAGATAAGAAAGCGTAAAAAGAAAACGCGAACGCGCGATGAGATGTTTACTGAACTCGTGGAGAACTCGCGTGCTGAGGCAGCCCGCCAGACGGACTGGAGGGAAAGAATGATAGAGGCAAGGGATCGAGAGATTCAGGCAAGGGATCGAGAGATTCAGGCAAGGGATCAAGAGAGAGAGGAAAGGAAGCGAGAGAGAGAGGCAAGGGATCGAGAGAGAGAGGCAAGGAATCGAGAGAGGCAGGAATGGAGAGCCGCTGAACAAAAGAGGGTAGAACGTGAGGAAAGACGCATGGATGCTTTCCTCCGCATAATGGAGGACCAGAGCGACATGCTGCGATCTCTGGTGGAGCTGCAGCATGACCAAAGACCACCTCTGCAGCCCCTGTGTAACCACCTCCCCCCCTCCCCAACTCCCATAGCTTCCCCACCCAGACGCGGGTTGAGAACACGGGGGGGCAAGCTCCGTGGGCCGCTCCACTCTACCCCACAAGCCAGCAGAAGCAGCAGCAGCAGCAGCAGGCTGACATTCTCGGAAAACTTTTGAAAGCTGCTGAGTCTTGCCAACCCCTCCTCTCCACCCTTCCCACCCCCCCTCCTTTGCCCGCTCCTCCCCACTGCGACTCCAGGATCCCTCCAGGATACCAAGACAGTGATCCCCTGTATTTGTATTTCCGAGTAACCAATAAAGGAACCATGATTTTTCAAACAGTGATTTTATTTTCTCTGCAAGCATGGGGAGGGAGGAGGGAAAGCATGGGGAGGGGGGAGGGAAAGAGGGTTCAAGGGCAGCAGGCTTACAGCACAGCAAGGGAGCAGATTCTCAAACGCCATCTCGGGCACTGATAAAACTGTCTTTCAAGGCGTCCCTGAGGCGCAGGGCCTCACGGTGGGCTCTTTTACTTTCCCTGCTGTGTGGCTGCTCATAAGTAGCAGAAAGTAAATTTGCCTCTGCCTCCCAGCCCGCCATAAACGTTTCCCCCTTGCTCTCACAGATATTGTGGAGCACAGAGCAAGCAGCAATAACAATGGGGATATTTCTCTCGCGGATGTCTGAGCGTATCAGTAAGGAACGCCATCTCCCTTTCAAGCGGCCAAATGCACATTCTACGGCCATTCTGCACTTGCTCAGCCTGTAGTTGAACAGCTCCTGACCCCTGTCCAGGGCTCCTGTGTAGGGCTTCATAAGCCAGGGCATTAGGGGGTAGGCTGGGTCCCCAATGATCACGATCGGCATTTCGACCCCCCCCACGGAAATTTTCTGGTCGGGGAAGAAAGTGCCTTGCTGCAGCTGTCTAAAAACCCTAGAGTTCCTGAACACTCGAGCGTCATGAAGCTTTCCCGGCCACCCCACGTACAGGTCGGTGAAACGTCCCTTGTGGTCAACCACTGCTTGCATGACCATTGAGTAATATCCCTTCCGGTTTCTGTACTCGGCGGCCTCGTGGTCCGGTGCCAGGATAGGGATATGAGTCCCATCTATAGCCCCACCACAGTTAGGGAATCCCATGGCGGCAAAGCCATCTATTGTGGCTTGCAGGTTTCCGAGGTTTATAACCCGGTGTAGCAGCCGCTCGACGATTGCCCTGCTTACTTGCATCACAGCAAAGCCCACTGTAGACCTACCCACCCCAAACTGATTCGCGACTGACCGGTAGCTGTCTGGCGTTGCAAGCTTCCAGAGGGCTATCGCCACTCGCTTCTCCACTGTAAGGGCCGCTCTCATTTTGGTATTCCTGCGCTGGAGGGCCGGGGACAGCAAGTCACAAAGTTCCATGAAGGTGCCCTTTCGCATGCGGAAGTTTCTGAGCCACTGGGAGTCATCCCAGACCCGCAGCACTATGCGGTCCCACCAGTCTGTGCTTGTTTCCCTGGCCCAGAATCGGCGTTCGATGGCATGAGCCTGCCCCATTGCCACCATTTTTGACAGATTGTCAGTCGCCCTACTTGCAAAAACGGCAGTGTCCCTGTCGTCCCCGCTGTGCACGTCAGTGTCCCTGTCGTCCCCGCTGTGCACGTCCGTGTCCCTGTCGTCCCCGCTGTCCTCGTCCATCTCCTCCTCACTGTCATCGGGTTCCAGAAAGCGCGGTTCTCCCCGGATCGCATTCCTCCTCTGCAGACGGTGCAGCAGGAACTCAGCAACCGTGATCGAGGTCCTCACAACAGCCATTACTGCAGCCGTGGTGTCAGCGGGCTCCATGCTTGCAATGCTATGGCGTTAGTTCGGTGGGGAAAGGGCGCGAATTATGGGATGCCTACCCACAGGGCACCGCTTGTAATGGGGGTGGGCGGCGCGGAAAAAGGGCGCGAAATTTGGAAATGCCTACCCACAATGCTGCACTCGAAATGGTGCCTGCTGGGGGATCAGGGAACTGTGGGATAGGTACCCAGAGTGCAACGCATGTCATGTCGACGCCTGCAAAAGTTTTGCAGACAGACACTGTCGACTTGCTGTGCTTAGCTGTGCGTAGTGAAGACAGACAACATCGACTGTATGCCGTCGCGTTCACAAGATCGACATAAAGGAAATCGAACTAATGCTGTAGTGAAGACATACCCTTACACTCATACTGTCACAAGTGTCATTTGTGGCTTATCAAGCAATGCTTAGTTCAGGGTCTTCAGTATGTATGGAGAGGAGGTTGGAATATTAGTCTGTCTAAAACAGCGGTCCTCAAAGTTTTTTGTCCGGGGCCCCTTTCTGTAGTATGGCTTCCATTCGTGGGCCCCCCTGGGGTATGTCTGCCGAAATGCTGCTGAACAGTGAAAGCTTCCGCTTTCTGCGGCGACATTTCGGCAGTACAAAAATAGACCACTGCCAAGTTTGGCGGCCTCCCGGGTGGGATCGGTGGCGGCGGCGGCGGGGTCTTGCGCACCCCACTTTGAAGATCACTGGTCTAAAAAAGTCTCAGGTTTAACCAGATGTTATGGGCTTAATGCAGGTGTTACTGGATGAAATTCTATGGTCTGTGTTTTCCAGATCAGTCTGGATGATCCAAGTGGTTCCTTCTGGTCTTAAAATATATTGTCTAATTTCAGATGTTTTTCTGAGGGGAAGAATCTTGCTTAGCTAATGTGTGAAAACCTGTTTTTCTAAGCTATATTATGCAGAACCTCCAAAAAAGTTAAACTCTTGTAAATTGAGATGATAAAAATACCAAAACCATAACAGTTAATGAAAGGCCTACATAAATCTGGAAACTTGAGAAAACAGGCAATCATATTTTTAGTCCTTATATCCATTTCAATGGGTGACTTCGCTCTATATTTGGTGTTTGAATTGCATTTGTAATGGATCCATTCAGTTGCTATTCATACTGTAGTACTTCGGTGTATCTGGAGAATTTTAACACAAGGGGGAAAAAATGTCTCTGCCAAGTCTTCTGGAAAAATAACGCTATAGATATACACTCAATTGTGGTGGTAGCAAATGCCATTCTCTCTAAGATGCAGTAGAAAACAAGAAATATTTAGCTGTTTAATCAGTCTACTCTTGTTTTCCAGGTTTCATTAAATGGTACCCAGTTTACAGATAGTTCCGTTGGATCAGAGTTCACAAGTGTTTCTCAGGTAGGTACAGTCAAATTTGGTTGGTCAATAGTCATTGAACGATTTATTTATGGAAGAAGTACTGAAGTGCAAAAATGAGGTGGAGACCTCACTACAGCATTTAAGGAAAAAATATAGGTTTTTAGGGTTTGACTCTGTTCACTGAAGTCAGTGGTAGCCCTACTCTACACTAAAAAAGCGATACTGACCAAGCTCCCATTGTAAACGGTGCTATGTTGAAGGGAGGCTTCTCCCTTCAACATAGCTAGCCCCTCTTGGGGAGATGGAGTACCTATGTCGAGAGTAGAAGCTCTCCCGTCAGCATAGGTAGTGTCTTCACTAAGTACTACATTGGTGCAGCTGCGGTGGTGCAGCACTGTGAGTCTAGACTAGCCCATAAGTTTCCAGTGACTTCATTGATGCTGAATCAAATACTAAAGTATTACAAACCCTAATAAAATGTTTATTCTCATGAAACAATGTAAAAAAATTCCTGCAAGATTTATATCCCAAATAGTGATGCACTTATGAAAGTGACTAAATGGTTTCGTTGTGCAAGCTAACAAAGTGCAAAAATGACAGCATGAATGCTGAAAAGTAAACTAGATTTTAAAACAATTATTTGAGCTAATAATCTTTGAGGTGGAAACAAACTTAAATAGATTAATAAATATTCCATTTAAGTAATGCTGTTCTTCCAAATTTGTTAACAAATAAAATTATAAGCAAACTTCTACAGACATCAGATCTCTTCAAAACCTGCTATAGCGTTGAATGAGGAAATTTGATTAGCAAAGTGGAAATCTTTTACCCACAAGTGTACACTTTTTACCTAGAAAATGTGACTTGTGAAATGTACATATGTGTGGATCTAGATTCAAGTTTATGTAACTGTGAAAGAGCTCAACTGTTATTGTGGATGCTTTCAAATACAAGTATGCATGTGCTCTCCACCTTTGAGCTGAGAGAAAGCATGAGAGATTTCAGCCCCACGTTTCCGGGAAAGCTGCAAAAAGATATGAAAGTAGGGGTTTAGAATTGATTGGTTCTCAAGGTATTTTAGAGACTAGTTAGAATTTTATGTGGCAGAAGTAACAGAAAGTTGGCGTCTCGGATTGCCCATAATCAAGATGGTAAATGTTAATTTTGTTAAAATACAAAATAGTTTAGAAACCACCACTCTTTCTGAATATCAAATAATGTTTCTTATTTTATGAACCAAATATGTGTAGTTCAACTTTTAAAACTGTGGTGTAAATGCAGATTCATTTGAGAGATTCTGATTTTGTAAACAAAGGGAATCTTCTAGATGGCTAGCCTTTGAAATTATTGTTCCTGCTGTCTGTTGTGGTGGTTCTCCTCTAAATAATATTGACTAGTTTTAATTTTGCTTGTGCTACAATGCAACTATCTAGACTGAATTTACAGCTCTTTCTATAGGAAGCCTGGAGACCAGCTTCCCTGACCTTCACCTATTTAAAAGGTTGAAGGTCAGGATGTGTTGATAGATACTTTCAATTATTGTTTGAGATCTTTACTCTCCTGTCTTCCTTTTTGGAAGCAAAAAGCCCTATTTCTGTTGTCCATAAGGATCTACTGGTAAATAGCTCTACACAGATCCTCATGGCAGCAGCAGGGAGGCACCCTGACTTCTGAAAAAAATAATCTTTAACCAGGAGAATTGCAGGGCCAAGGAGATGAGCAGCCAGGCCACCTGCTGCAAGCTTTTCAGACTGGTTCCAAGTATTAGCAAGATCCGATTGTTGCATGGAGGGGTGGGTCCAGGAACAGTGCTCCTAGGAAGAATGGCTGATTAGCTTTGCTGCTCTTGAAACCTGTTGTTTGACTGGGCAGAGCTGTGAAGTGACATGTCAAGTCCAGCCCATAAGGAGACAAAGGGGGCCTCTTCACTCTCAAAAGTCCTTCCAGTGGAAGTTTGCATGAGGGAAAAAGAACACAATGCTTTTCTCCTTTTCCCCTAATGTAAATTATTATGGCAGGAAATGGTGAGGTATCTTCAGCTTGCAGGTAGGATCAGGAGGCGGCCAGTTGTAGACAGTCAGTTTCACAGGTAGTGAAAAAAGCTGGCTAAACAGTGTAGGACAGTGGTGACAATCTGTGACCCATCAGGATAATCTGATCACAGGCCACAAGCCGTTTTGCTGTTGTTGACAGTCTGCAGACATGGCCCCCCGCAGCTCCCAATGGTTGTGGTTCACCATTCCCAGCTAATGGACGCTGTGGGAAGTGATCTCTGCGGCCTGCTGCTTCCCACAGCTCCCGTTGGCCAAGAACGGTGAACTGCAGCCTCTGGGAGCTGTAGGGGGCCACACCTGCAGATGGTCAATGTCAAGCAAGAATCAGAGAGGTAGCCGTGTTAGTCCGGAATAGCAGAGGTAACAAAGAGTCCTGTGGCACCTTTAAAGACTAACTATAAAGTATAGAAGCATAATCTTTCATGGGCTAATACCCACTTTGTCAGATGCAAGCAGTGGAAGTGTCCAGGGGCAGTGGAAGTTTCCAGGGGCAGGACACCTCCACTCCTTGCATCCGACGAAGTGGGTATTAGCCCACGAAAGCTTATGCTTCTATACTTTATAGTTAGTCTTTAAGGTGCCACAAGACTCTTTGTTACCAATGTCAAGAAAATGTCTCGCAGCCCCATAATCAGATTACCCTGATAGGCCACATGCATGCCGCAGGTTTCCCACCACTGCTGTAGGACCTTCCACTTCCTGGAGAAAGTTTGGGGGTAGGTGGAGAGGATCGATGGTAGATGACTATTTGAAATCACTGTGTTCTTATACAGGCCTGGGATTGTTAATTCTTCCCCCACACCCACTTTCCACAATGGCAGTAGGAAGCTTTTGTTGTTAGTCTCAACTCAGTGAATCTTCTGTTCCTGGCATTTGGACTCCCTGATTCTGCAATAAGGAAAATGCAGGCAGATTCTCGTCAGATGTCCGCATTAGGCGATGGAGGTTATTGCTCCATGGAGGAAGAGTAGGGTTAGTGGGACACAAATAAGATTGGTCTTCCTCTTGATATGATCCTTCTTGTTGTGCCAAAGTGAATGTCAGAGATCCAGCCATACTCTAACCTTGTGAATGTTCAATATGTTTCTAAAACAGTACTGGTTATTTGTTAATGCTGAAGTGTTGTATTTGGCTTTGTGTGTTCTAATACAAACACCTAAATGCATTGAGAATCCCTAGTGCTTCCATGCTTTGAAGAAAGGCTTTGAGATTTGGTAGAGGATGGCCCTTATGTCAGAGATGTGCCCCTTGCTCTTCCCTGGAAACACTGCACAAATCTCATTCAGTTATAAGCTTTTGAAAAATCTGAAATTGCACAAGTTCACTAGTGACTTGCTATAGTTTGGTGGCTAAATTCTTTGAAGATTCCATCTGCACTGGCCCAGGGCTGCAGGGGATGAGCAGGACTATCTCTGTAGTTGCTCTCAGATGCTGTAGGCTGCTCTGGCACCAGGAACTAGAACTGAAAGCAGGGTATGTCTCTTTCCAGTACTATGGGTGTCAGAGGGAGTAGATTTAGCCAAGCAGTTTGTGGGGAGACGGAGACTGGAAGCAGTGGTGCCTTGGACTGATTATGGAGACTGGAAGGCAGGCAGAAACCAGCTGCTAGAGGTAGACTAAGATCAGACAGATAGCCAGGGTGGGGAGACTGGGTCTGGCTGGGCAAAGAGGCTGGGGGAAGAGAAAGACTGGGAGTTTAGGATGGAGGTGGTCCAGGTAAATGGGAGCAAGTGGGAAAATGGCAGTTTGTCATCCATTCTCTCCCACACACAGTCCCAGAGAGTCAGTGGGGTAGGGAAGGATGACTAGCACTGACTCAGTAGGCAGAAGAAGTCAGACTTGTGGGGAAACAGAGGCAGAAGGGTCTGTGACCTCTAGAGAGCACTCCCTTCCATAGTCTTGACTGGAACCCAAGATTACTGAATATCCTTATTTCTCCTTAATAAATGGGTCAATACGGAGGAATATTGACCCATTATATACACATTTTTGGATAGTACACAGTAGGCATTTTATTGCTGGAAACTTGTTCCTTTTTACATCCACTGTCCAGAGGAGGGTCTAGAGGAGAAAGGAATAGCTCTAAGATGCTAAGACAGGCGTGGGCAAACCTTTTGGCCCGAGGACCACATTGAGGTTAAAAATTGTATGGTGGCCTAGGTTAGGGAAGCCTGGCCGCACCCCCTGTCTGACTTCCCACCCTCCTCAGAACCCTCAATCAGTCCAACCTCCCCTGTTCCCTGTCCCATGACTGTCCTATGACAGTAAGCTCCTTGTCCTCTGATTGCCCCGACCCCATACACCCCTTGACAGACCCCTGGGACTCCCTGCCCCTTATCCAAGGCCCTGGCCCAGCCCTTCCCCCCCTTACCACATGGCTCAGGCCTGCCGGAGCGAGGCATGTTGCCCTGTAGGAGCTCGCAGCCCCGCCTCCTTACCAAGCCGCTCAGAGCAGCAGGAGCTCAGGCCCTGCCAGAGCCAGCCACACTTCCTGACAGCTGCAGGGGAGAGGGAAGGACAACGGGAGGGGCCAGAGCAGCCTCCCAAGCTGGAGCTTAGGGGCCGTCAGGAAGGGCCCGTGGGCCATTGTTTGTCCACCCCTGTGCTAAGCTGACTTCATTCCGAAGCAGTTTGGGGCTCTCTTGTAAGCCACTTCAGAATTGCAAAATCTAAATCCAGTCTTTATAGCCAAGTTAGTTAAAAGTGTTTGGGCCACAAATTGATGCTGAAAGAACAGCTGGGCCCATAGCAGACAGACGGGAAGGAAGTCTAAGGAGCCATTATATTTTCCTAATTTTTTTCTCTTTAAAACAAAAAACAATAAACATTTAAAATAGTAAAAGGAGTTCCATTTTTCTACTATTTTAACTTCTATTTTGAATCATTTAATAGTAGAAAGCTATAGTGCAGTCCTCCCAAATTAAAATTTTATTTAAATGAAATGTGTAATTATCTAGCCTTATTCATAATAGCAATAAGACCTTCTAGAATATGGTAATGGAATATTCAGCATTGGGGTTTCAATGTATCCAAACAATGCATCAAATAGTAACAGAGACTTTGCTCCTATTGAATACTTTGTAGAATAAGAAATGTAACAATGACTTTTTTTGTCTTTTAAGTATGGAAATAACCAGTTGTTGTTCAAATGTTTGTTTATAGACTCCATTTACTTTTGGCTTGGGTCAAAGGGCACCATATACAACAGGCGAGCATTGTCTTCTTTGTAGAAGTGAACGGAAAGATACCTTGCTTTCAGAGAGCGGGATTAAAAATTCTAGCAAAACAGCACTTTCTACATCTCCAAAAGCAAATAGTATGCTGCATCTTCCACTGTGGGTGTGTCCAGATTGTCGACGAACAGTCGAGAAGGAGGAGAGGCATGCCACGCTAGAGCAATCTCTTGTGGTAAGTTTCAATGCATGAGTTGACTAAATTGAGATGATAGGCTAGACACTTGATGGGCTAGACCAGGGGTCTCAAACTAAAATGACCATGAGGGCCGCATGAGGACTAGTGCACTGGCCCGAGGGCCGCACCATTGACACACACACACACACCCTCGCTGTCCCGGCTCTGCCCCCACTCCACCCCTTCCATGAGGACTAGTGCACTGGCCCGAGGGCCGCACCACTGACACACACACATACCCTCGCTGTCCCGGCTGTGCCCCCACTCCACCCCTTCCATGAGGACTAGTGCACTTGCCCGAGGGCCGCACCACTGACACACACCCTGCCCTCGCTGCCCCGGCTCCGCCCCCACTCCACCCCTTCCAAGAGGTCCCACCCCTGCCCCACCTCCTCCTCTGAGCACGCAGCTCCCCATTCCCTCCTGGAAAGCGCTAGGCACCACCAACAGCTGTTTGGCAAACAAAGCAAGAGCAATATAGGAAGTCCAGAGCTAGAAACACGCGCGGGCAGCAGAGAAGCCTCCACTTCTGGCCCCTCCATCCTGCAAACTGCTATGGGGGGACCGGGGGGGAGGGGGGGCACCAGGAAGCTTGGCGGGCCGCAGGGAAGGGCTTTGCGGGCCGCATGTGGCCCCCGGGCCGCATGTTTGAGACCCCTGGGCTAGACACTTGATTTTCTTTATAAATCCATATAATGTCTTCATTTGGAGGGGAGTTTCATTCTAGAAATGAAACTGAATGTCACCTGATTCACTAGCTTTGAAAATGAGTCTCTTAAGAATGTTTTGGGCCATAAGATAGAATTCAGTCTTGGACCCTCTTACCTGATTTTTGTTAAGCCCTTTCAAATTTTCTTTTCCTACTCTTTGCCTTTCCCCTCAATTTTATTATTTCTACCTTCTTCCATTCCTTTTTGTATGATCTTTCCCACTCTTACCTTGTTTTGTCCATTTATGCGTGATCTTTGACTTTTTTCTTTTCCCACATATCTATCTATCCTTTAGGATTGTCCTTTCTGTCTTCCTCTCAGGTTACTATTCTTTCATTGCTGCTTTTCTTCAGGTCTTTTGTTTTATCCATTCTGCTCACTTTAGAGAGGCTATTAAACATACGCCTCTTTGCATGGTATGCAGGCAACAAGCACTTATGCCATCTGCAACCCAATAAATTCAGTATACTAATTTGAGACTCAAGTTTTAATTCTTAAAATTTAACACCCTTTAAATTGAATCTTCCTTTTTAAATGGTAGCTTATGTACACCAAGTAATACAGCAACAATGCATATATACCATGGAGAAATATATTTGGACAGAGGTTTTCAGTCACGGATCCCTGACTGTCCATAGAATATCTAAGATTCCCAAAATGGGTCTGCACCTCCATTTGACATTTTGACACTTCGAACTAGCTTGATATTGAAGGACCAAAGGGCATCTATTGATAAATCAACAAGCCAGTTTTAGAACTGTGATCTGTTTTATACAAAAGGAATCAACTCCGCTATAATGTGAGTTTTAAGTTAATGAGCTAGACCTAAGCATGTTTTACCCATATTAACCCTAAACAGTGTTTGTTGTACTTGTCATTAAATGTTGGCTAATGAGATGAGAATTACCATAGACAGGCCATCTTCAGAGAGGAGGTAGCTTAATTCTAGGCCTCTCCTAAAAGTTGCAGAAAACGGTGGGCTCAAAGGACAGTCTTGGCCAAGTCACAAGGCCTGGGCATTTTTTCTAAATTCAGCATAAAAAAATAAAATAAGGGAGAATAAACAGTGAACCAGACACCAGGAACTCCAAATTTTGAAGAATAACGAAGAAGTTGAAAGCAATTGTATCAAACTACAGGTAAATCAGGTGAAATAAAAAGCCCCTAGATTTAGCAACCATTATACTTGTCATGCTATCTGCAGTGGCTCATAACCATGAGTGCCAACCTTAAGGAAGAATGTCAAAAAGCTGGGCAGAAACCTCAAACTGGTTGAATTTTCTATCGTTAGCTGTTACTAAGTTGGTAACAAGTGTGTGAACTCCTAAAGTACTGTAACAGTTTTACCATGGAGTCACAGACAGTGCTGTTGGGCATTTCAGTCCATCTTGCAAACCAGGAAGCTGGACTATGTGATAAATGGTCATGTTACACCAAAAATCCCAACAATATTCAGGTTACTTCCAGTCCCAAAAGTCATTTACCCCAAGTCAATTATACTGAGATCTCAAACCAAAGACAATACCTGTAGCCAATATTGTAATAAACTAAAGATTTATTAACAAGAAAAGAAATGTTATTTGCAAGGTTAGAACAGGAAACACACACACACACAAACAACGAGGAGTCCGATGGCACCTTAAAGACCAACAGATTTATTTGGCGCAGAAGCTTTTGTGGGTAAAACCCCCCACTTCTTCAGATGCATGCAGTGAAAATTACAGATGCAGGTATCAATATGCTGACACATGAAGAGAAGGGAGTTACCTTACAAGTGGAGAACCAGTGCTGAGGAGGCCAATTCAGTTAGGGTGGGTGTGGTCCACTCACAATAATTGATGAGGAGGTGTCAATACCAAGAAAGGGAAAATTGCTTTTGTAGTGAGCCAGCCAGTCCCTATTCAAGCCCAGATTAATAGTATTAAGTTTGCAAATTACAGTGGAGCCCCACTATAACGCGACACTTGGGATCCAAAAAATCCCATCGCGTTAAAAGCGGGGTCACCTTCGAGTGGGGTTTCTCTCCCCTACTGGGCAACGCGGAGAGAAGCTGTCGCCCGTGCCTGCCGGGGACAGAGAACACGGCTTTAGGCTTTGGGCGCCGCTGTCCTCTTTTCTCCTCAGAGTCTAGACAGCATGAAGAGACCAGTTTCTTCTTGTCATGATTTTTATGCCCTCTCACCCCAGAATCCAATCTGATGTGATGAGTTCATGTGTAGGTCCCCCTTTCCTGGAGGGAGTCAGGAGTACAGTCACTAAAGTCTCTGTCCACTAATTTGCCTTCAGTGGGCCATTTTGTGTACAAGGCGAATATGTTACCTTTATTAATTCTGCTTTCCCTGTTTGGTGAGTTGCATAATTAGAGATTTACAGTCAGCTACCCTGCTAGCCTGGGTGTGGGAAGTCCAGGCTGGCAGCGGGAGCTCAGACCCCGGCTAGCAGGAGCCGGTGGGGAAACTCTAAAGCGGCAGCCGGTTGAGCACTCAACCTGCCGCCTCTTTGGGGTTTTCCTCCCAGGCTCCTGCCACCTACCCCACTCAGCTCCCGCTGAAAACCTGGGTGCAGGGAACCCAGGCTGACAGTAGGAGCAGACTGGGGCAGGAGGCAGGACCCCGGCTGGAAAGGGGCCAGCGGGGGGAAACCCCAAACTGGCGGTGGGCTGAGCGCTCAACCTGCTGCTGCTTGGGGTTTCCTCCGCTGGCCCCTTGCCAGCTGGGGTCTCAGCTGCCGCTTCTCAGTTCTCTGCCCCTTTAGACTTTCCCCCCAGGCTCCTGTCAGCAGGGGTCTCAGCTCCTGCTGCCAGCCTGGGCTTCCTACACCCAGGCTGGCAGCGGGAGCTGACTGGGGAAAGCAGCAGGACCCCAGCTGGCAGGAGTCCGGGGAGAGAGCCCAAAGCGGCAGGGGGTTAAGCATTCAGCCTGCCGCCGCTTTGGTGTTTTCCCCCCTTGGATCCTTGACAGCCAGGGTCTCAACTTGCTGCCAGCCTGGGTGTAGGAAGCCCAGGCTGGCAGTGGGAGCTGAGACCCCCTGCTGACAGGAGCCTGTGGGGAAAGTCTAAAGTGGCAGAGAGCTGAGAAGCGGCAGTGGCGGAGCTCTCAACCGGCTGCTGCTTTAGAGTTTCCCCGCAGGCTCCTGCTAGCTGGGGTCTCAGCTCCCGCTGCCAGCCTGGGCTTCCTACACCCAGGCTGGCTGCAGGCTGAGACCCCAGCTGGCAAGGGGCCAGCGGCGGAAACCCCAAAGCAGCGGCAGGCTGAGCGCTCAGCCTGCCGCCACTTTGGGGTTTCCCCCCGCTGTCCCCTTGCCAGCCGGGGTCCTGCCTCCTTCCCCAGTCTGCTCCTGCTGTCAGCCTGGGTTCCCTGCACCCAGTCTGTCAGCGGAAGCTGAGTGGGGCAGGTGGTAGGAGCCTGGGGAGAGAGCCCAAAGCGGCAGTGGGCTCAGCACTCAGCCTGCTGCCGCTTTGGCCTTTCCCCGCAGGCTTCTGCTAGCCGGGTCTCAGCCCGCTGCCAGCCTGGGTTTCCT
This sequence comes from Sternotherus odoratus, assembly GCA_032164245.1. Classification (NCBI taxonomy): domain Eukaryota; kingdom Metazoa; phylum Chordata; order Testudines; family Kinosternidae; genus Sternotherus; species Sternotherus odoratus. The sequence goes on along the minus strand of JAVMKO010000004.1, from coordinate 98,819,066 downwards.
ACACCCAGGCTGGAAGCAGGCTGAGACCCCAGCTCATAAGGGGCCAATGGGAGAAGCCCCAAAGCAGCGGCAGGGTAAGGCTCAGCCCGCCGCTTCTTTGGGGCTTCCCCTACCGACCCCTTTAGACATCCCGGTTAATCCACAGCCCGGTTAACCCGCGCCCGGATAATCGGGAGTCTACTGTATAATTAAATTTCTATCTAGCACTTAAGAACGGCCATACTGGGTCAGACCAAAGGTCCATCTAACCCAGTATCTTGCCTGCCAACAGTGGCCAGTACCGGGTGCCCCAGAGGGAATGAACAGAACAGATAATCCTCAAGTGATCCATCTCCTGTCACCCATTCCCAGCTTATGCCAAACAGGCTAGGGACACTAATCCTGCCCATCCTGGCTAATAACCATTGATGGACTTATCCTCCATGAATTTATCTAGTTCTTTTTTGAATCCTGTTATAGTCTTGCCCTTCACAACATTTTCTGGCAAGAAATTCCACAGATTGACTGTACATTGTGTGGAAAAAATACTTTCCTTTGTTTTAAACTCGATGCCTGTTAATTTTATTTAGTGGCCCCTAGTCCTTTTGTGAGGAGGAATGAATAACAGTTCCTTATTTATTTTCTTCATGTGATGACTTTACAGACCTCTATTGTATTCCCCCCTTAGTTGTCTCTTTTCCAAGCTGAAAAGTCTTATTAATCTCTCCTCAGACAGCAGCCATTTCATACCCCTAATAATTTTTGTTGGCCTTTTCTGAACATTTTCCAATTACAATATATCCTTTTTGAGGTGGGCAACCACATTTGCATGCAGTATTCAAGATGTGCACATACCATAGATTTATATAGAGGCAATATGCTATTTTCTGTCTTACTGTCCCTTAATGATTCCCAACACTCTGTTCACTTTTTCGACTGTCGCTGCACATTGAGTGGATGTTTTCAGAGAACTATCCACAATGACTCCAGTATCTTTCTTGAGTGGTCACAGCTAATTTGGACCCCATCATTTTATATGTATAGTTGGGATTATGTTTTCCAATATGCCTTACTTTGCATTTACAGCTTATTGTAAAATATTATTTATATTAGTGAGAATGTTAGTCAACATGTTTTAGGCTTAGTAGAAGAGATATTTTAATTGTTATTTCCACCTCTGGATTTCCTTTTTTGTCAATTCTTGTGATTGTTTCTTAGACAATAAGCTCTTAAAGAAAGGGAGTGCGTTTAGTTTTAAGTTGTACAGTGTCAGCGCTAACGGCTTGTCTACACTTATAGTGCTGCAGTTATGTTGCTGTAGTGCTTGGTGAAGATGCTACCCGTGCTGATATGAGAGCTTCTCCCATTAGCATAGGTGTTCCACCTTCCCGAGAGGTGGTGGTTATGTCTTATGTCGATAGGAGAAACTCTTCTGTTGACGTAGTACTTTCTACACTGTGAGTTCAGCTGGATATCCACACCCAGGAGCAACATAGTTATACCAACATAAGTTTGTAGTGTAGAACAGGGTTTTATAAATAAGCTTTGAAGGAAAGTTCATTCTAGTTATTAAAGATTTGCCTGTTTGTCTAAGTTTCACGTTTGTCTGTTTTGTAACGTAAGTTTGTTTTGTTTTGTTTTTTAAAACAGAGCCACGATTTCCTTTTGCACATGCCTCTTGGAAACAGTGGATCACAGCAGGAATCTGTAGGAGGAGGGAGAATAACTGTTGGAGCACAGACAGTACCCTCTGCAGATCTCAGTAATTCCTCTCCTTCTGATGTAGCGTGTAATTGTGAGGCCTGTAATGAGCGCAGGTGAGGCTTGCAGCAAACTTGAGGCTGCAATCCGTAAACTTACTAATATTGTAACTTATTCTGCTTGCATTTTGCATATTAAAATAAGAATTTTTGTAATTCAGTGATAATTCTACTTTTTAATTGGTTTCCTGATCTAATTTAGTTGGTGGATAGGCACTCCGTTTTTACTGAAGTGCATCTTTGAAATAATGTGGTGGTACAATAACCTTAGTTTGTATGTTATGTTAACTTTTCTGGCATTATTGCAGAGAAATTTCAGCAGAGACTGAACGTGAATCTCAGCAGCTTCAAAATTACTGGTCAGAAGTAAGATACATGGTCCGATGTGTATATCGCCAAGCTGGAACTCCATTGGCAGATGATAAAGACCAATCCCTGGTACCAGATAAAGAGGGAATGAAGGAGTTGGTGGATAGGTATAAACAATTTTAATAGAATTTTCTTATGTAGATTGGAGCTCTTCTTCCGGTTTAAAGGTTCTTTATTATGAAGCTGCAAAATAATTCAGAATCACTAATTTCTTTAGTAGAAGTGTATTTACCACCTCTTAATCTGTGGCCATACTTGTTAAAATAATCAATCTTACATGTCCAAATATTCAAAATTTGTCATTGGAATGAGGAATCAGAGGAATTTTAACTAAAACTCCTGCATAAATACATTGAACATTGTCTTAAATGTATCTCATGAAATTTATTAAACTCTGACATAATAGTCTGCAAGAGGGCTATTGATGCATGCATTTTAGGACATATCCATAATTTATCTTCTCCAAAGAACATGAGGGGATTAATATTAAAAGATGATGTATTACTCCCAGCTGACATTTCCATACATGAGACTTTGTCCTTATTTAGTGCATTGGATTAGAATGAACAGTGGCAGATTCTTATAACCACGATGACAGCTAAAATATTATTTTTTTCAAAAAAAGAAATTAGTACATACCAGTGGATTATTACAGTAGGAAAATTATTCAGATTCGTAGACACTTAAAAATTAGTTGCGTATTTGGAATGGGAATCTTTTCTTCGTATGATGTAGAGAAGATTAGTTTAATGTGATTACTGAATGTTCATGCTATTGAAGATAACATAACAATCTGAATGTCTTAAATTTACCCAATATACTGGGTAACTATCTTAATTTCTTAGCCTCATTGGAAATGTGAATCCAATAATATCCTACTGGTGTACTGAACATTTAAAATATTAGTGAGTCCGCTCTCTGGTACCTAATGACAGTAGCATGATGAGTAAGAGCTTCTGGCTGGAACTAAGGGCTTGTCTTCAGTACTGCTGCAATCGATGCAGCAGGGTTGATTTAGTGGGTCTAGTGAAGACATGCTAAATCTACGGCAGAGCGCTCACCGGTCAACCCCAGTACTCCAGCTGTGAGAAGAGTAAGCAAAGCCTACCGGAGAGCGTCTCCTGTTGACACCGCGCAGTGAAGACACGGTGTTAGGTCAGCCTAAGCTATGTTGACTCCAGCTATGTGAATAACATGTCATTATTCACATAGCTGGAGTAGCATAATTTAGGTTGATTTACCCCAGTAATAAAGACAAGCACTAAATTATGGCAAGATAAGTGATGGTGGGTAGAGAGTAATGTTTTGAAGGACTTCACCTTCAATTGATACCATCCTGGAAGAGTCAAATATCATGCAGTCTGTCTTATTCTGGAATGATTGCTCTGGGATGCCCAAATAATCTTTGACTATAATTGGCTAGTCAAGAGGCTTTGGTTCTTTCTGTAAATTACAGCTTGCCCTGGTGATCCACTTGGTCATCATCTTTCTAAAATTGCTCTTAATCTGTCAGTGTTTTGTTGATTAGATTTTCTGACAAACAGTGGATTGCTGTTTGAATATCTGCTTCTACTTCTACTGTGTGAGACTATCCACTGGGTTTGAACACATTTGTTCAATTATACTGCAAGAAAATATCACTGTCGTGCCTTGTTTGTTAAATGCTTAATAAAAACATATCTAGATAATGTTAAAGTCGTGACTCACTATTTTTTATTTGATTAAACATGCATTATATGTGTGTTTACATAAATTAAGTTTCTTTTTAGCAGAGGACATTTAGGAATTGCAGGATGTACCATGTGACATTTTTTATGTAGCTGCAAATGTTACATACATAAGTTTATTTTACATTTGAGGCATGGGGGTGGGGAACTAGTATTTAAGGTGGAATTGTGTTTCTCAATCTGAAAGAGTTGGAAACCACTGTTGAAAATTATGATGATGCCCTAGATCTACATTATCTATATTCCCCTCTTTTTGGGACTGCTCTGAACCTTTGGCAGTGTGAGAGACAGGAATCCTAAGATGAGACTCAAATCTAAGGCTTTACACAAGCCAAGTATATTGTAGTGTGAGTCCAATAATAATGTTTTTATAGCACCGTACAAACACTAACTATTCAAAATGTTCTACAACATACGAGATGTAGGTACAGTAGGGAAGCATATTATTCCAATCTGTAAACATGAGAGGGGAGCTAAGTTGCCAGAGTCCATGTGATGAGCTGAGTAGAGCCAGATTTAGGATTCAGGAATTCCTGGCTCATAGCTGCATGCTCAATCTGCTAGACCAGGATGGTGCTTAGCTAAATCTGCCTACCTTGAGTACAGGTATGCCCCAATTACCATAGTTTCTGAGAACCTCACAATGTAGTTATCCTCACAAGTTCAACAATGTACTGTTATCTCTTTTATCCATTTGAGAAACTGAAGCACAGAGATACTAAGTGACTTGCCCAAGGTTACACAATAAATTTGTTGCAGAGCAGGGAATTGGACCCATGTCTCAAAGTCCTAGGTTAGTTCCTTAACCTGTAGACCATCCATCCCCTAGAATAATGCTCACTGTCTCCTAAATATTCCTAGGAGAGTAAACACTATTTTGATTGAATTTTTGGTCCCAATTATTATTCCAAAAATGCAGGCTTTGTGAAAGAGATCCTTATCAGCTTTATCAACGGTTGGAACAGCAAGCTAGAGAATACGTGCTTGAAATGAAGGTTCGTCTGCTCAGGCACTTGTCGCTGGGATCTAAAGTTGCATCAACATTATCAATACCAGGCCCACCGCAGGCACATCAGTTCATCTCACTCCTTCTTGAGGAATACAGTGCACTCTGTCAGGCAGCATGCACAATCAGCACTTTTCTTGTCACTCTGGTAAGATACAAAAAAAAATTCCAGTGTGCTATTGATCTGTAACAAATTTGTTAAAAATATGTGCTATAAATTCTTTCACAATCCATTTGCAGATTGCAGAGTATAAGCTTTTGTGTGTTTGGGTGGGAGAGTGGGGAATACGCTCAACTTCTATGTCCTCATTTTGAAGTCTACCCTGGGACATCTTTAACAAAACAGTTCATTCACAAAATGGGTGAAATTGCCAAAACTGTCCATTTGCGAGGGGCAGGGTGAGCTTCTACATCATTTGAATGATCAAGAGAAAGCTATTAAACAAATACTGCAAATGGTTAATGGGACTGACTAGTTTCAAAACAAAACTTTTGAGTGGTCTGTTCAATATTTAAATATTTGGTGTTGCAGTATTTTGAATTATTTTATTTTAGACAGCCCCATATCTAGGGTGGGTAGAAAATACACTAGTCAACTTCAGAGATGTCTTAAGAAAAGTATTAGGAAAGCTTTAATGCTCTTTCAGCTGCATTAATTCAGATATTCTGATTCTTTTCTTTTCCCTGATCATCAAAGATGCTTGCTTGAGAAGACAGTCTCTTGCTTAGGAATTAATCTGCTCCTGATACTTATTACAACCAAAGTCATCATTCTCTTCAATATAATCCTTTGCTACCAACCAATTCTGTTGTCACAGTTTAGGTTATGTTGACAGGTAGAGAACAAGCAGCAGGCAAAGGTCTACCAGAAGAGAAAAGAAATACAGAAAATATAAGTAGTAGAAACAGTTATTTCTAATGTTGTTTTTTTTTTTTTTCATTTTTCTTTGAGGACTAAGGTCTTTGCAGCCTTTTGTTATGCTGTACTCCCTTATTTTTTTTCGTAGTATGTACCTGCTGAAGACTGCAAAGGGAATTTTGACAGAGTAGTGTTTGGTTTTGCTATAGATGGGCTGGAGAGGAGTGGGACAGAGCATAGTTATAGAAAGAAAGGAATGAAATGGGCAGTAGGTAGTGGTAGACAAAAGGGAAGAAATATAGAAGGGGATGGTGTTCAGACCTCTTAGGTGATCCTAAAAAAACTGATGGGGAAGATAAGTTTCTCAGAGAAAAGATACATTTAATTAAATGTTCAAAGAAAAAAATGATTTGTGTTCAGATATACAGAAGCATATGATAGCTGAGTGTTTCCTACCCTCCCTGGCCTGTGCTTGCTATTTTCTCATCTTCTTTTCCTGCCCTTAGACCTGGTGCACTTTTATTGGAAATAATTAATTACCTCCCATTCACTGGCATATTCCTGTAGTAGTCAAGTCTTAGTATTTCTCTCTTGAGAGAAGGGTTCTTAAAGTTACTGAGTTGCTTTTCTGTTTAAAAACATACTTCAGAACAGATTTATTGCCGTATGAAAATCAAATTGATTCAACTGAAACTAGATAATGGATTCTTAGAAAGGAAAATAAAAACTAATTTTATACACTTTGTTGTCAAGAAGATGTAGCTAATCAGGAATTCGATGTTTTCATGTTTAGCCACTCTCCTTTTCCTGGTCTCTACTGTGGACCAGTAGTAGTAAAGTTGACATATGTAAGAGATCAGATTGACAGGAAATGCTTAGAATAGACTTGAACTGACCAGCCTACCAGTTTTTGCCCTACTGAAGTGGAAACAGAACCTCATTCTCCAAAGAGTGTGAGTGCATATGGTATTTTTACACAACCCCTTTTGTTATGTGTGATTGGTTCAGCAGTTGAGTTAGTATTGAACAGCCATTGTTCCTCTAATAGGCTTTAGCATTCAGAAATTAAACTATAAACTGTAGTAAGAACACAGGATATTGTTCCTGTGGTGGTTTTTATATAGATTTCTCGGATCGCTACATGGCCTTTTCCTTAAGCTAATAGTTAGAGCTGAGACTTAATTGCAGAGAAAATGTAAGGAAGTGGTTTCATTTAGCTTTTTCAGTGCACATGAATGCATTTTGTTAAGACTCCACTGCACTGTTTGTGATCAGGAGAAATCCTTTTAGCCTCAAACACACACAAGTGGCTAGATCATCATATTGTAAACTTTGTAATTCAGTCTTCCACTTGGCTAAGGTCCCACCTTTGTGTGTAGCCTGCAGTATGATGGCAGGAAGCGCCTTGAACCTCCATCCATGTGGATTTAATTTCTTAGTGAAATTATGACTGATTTTCCTTCCTTTCAAAGGAGTCCAGCTCTTTGGAGAGGTTCAAGAACAAGCATTAAAGCCTTTTTGCCCCACCAGGGGATGAGACACCATACCAAGATCAAGATGGAGAGACTGTGGTCAGTACAGAAAAGTCCCTCAATCCCCATTTAGAGGTCTAAAAGAAAAGCTTGCCTGATACTTTCTGTAGGCAGTACAGAGCCTGATCAACTGAACTAGGGATGTAAGCCTTCTAAAGAAGTTTTGTTCTCCTCAGACCTATGGATCCTACCAGAAGGCTCACTTGTTTTCAGGATAATCAGGCTAAAATTTAGTTTTATTAGTAATGTGTAGGAACTAAAATCTCTTAAATCATTTATCATCCAAATCAAGGGAATACATTGCTTCATTGCACACCACAGGAGTGGAAAGGTTATAATTATGTATAGATGAGTGTTTTCCATTGTTTTCTTTGAGCAATGCTAGCCAGACTAGCAGTGCTTGATACTGAGGTCTGACTTGGAATACATAACTCCTGTCCATTTGAGATCTAAAAAATAAGATGACTGTATCTCATGTGTTGCTTGTATTACTGATTACTCAAAGCCATAGTGCAGAGGATTCACTTGCTGATGTGACAGCCAGAATGCCTTCGTTTAATTTTGCTGAGTGTGGGGTCTGATGACACAAACACGTGTCTGTCTTTTTTTCCTTAAATGAAACACTTGCTGAATTGATGGTTAGGGGATCTCTCGTAGAGGGTCTGTCTGTTATTCAGCTGTCAAAACTGAATTACTATAACCATAGATATTAACTCTTCTGTTTAGAAGTTCCTCAAGGTTAGAAATGGGTACATGGTTGATAGTCCAGAAACCAAGCTGCACATTTAGTATGTTAGCTAGATGAGTAAGTAGATTCTTGCTTGCTTCAAGAAGAACATTTCTGAGTAACCATACTAAGAAAGGGCAACTTTTTTCAGTTTTTTAGTTAAACCTTGTGGGAAAAGCAGAACTTGCTAGGAGAGCGGTATCTCCTGCTAGACATGGTAAAGAACAACCTAACTTTGATCAGAGATAGCAGATCAAAACCTCTAGAAAGGTCTGACTAAGATGATGCACTCTGTCTATTGAGAGAGAAATTGAACTGTGAATTTGTGGAAGGCTTTCAACAAGATAGTACCTTCTTTTAATTTTCCTTTTCCTTTCCTATCCCCTGACTATTCAGAAAGATGAGAAAAGAAGCTAGAGTGACTTTTAGAAGTCAGTGAAGGTCCTGATTCATAGATTAGTGGCAAAATAATATATTATTGTTAGTGTTAAAATTGGTTAAGGTCTAAGCTGAATAACCCATTATCTGGGCTGGTGGGTTTAAAAGGTTACTAGCTAAAGAAATTTTCTTTCTGACATCTGAAGAGGTCTTTAGAAATATGTTAGATTTATAGAAAATTTAAATATTTTTAATAGGAAAATGAACACTTGAAGAAATTTCAGGTGACTTGGGAATTGCACAATAAGCATCTATTTGAAAATCTGGTATTTTCTGAGCCACTTCTGCAGAACAGCTTGCCAACACTGGTGTCACAACTAAGGTAAAGTCTCTTTCAATATACCTATATACCCACACATTAAGTAAAGAGAATAATAGATTACATATTATCTGTAACAAAATAGTTAGATACTTTTGATAAGACTAATGGTAAAACTGTCTTTTTTTTTTTTTTTTTTTTTTTAAAGGAATTAGATTCTGTGATTTATTTTTTTCACTAGGCAAACCACTGAAATACCTCTTCATGTTCCTCACAAACTACTTTAAAATGAGGCGTGATGAAAACATCTGTTCAGTTGGTGCACTTGCATATAAATTAGGTTTTTCTTTTCATTACTGCATGTTTATTTAGAATCTTTAGCTGGTCTACTACTGTAGGTACCCTGAAAAACACACACCTTACAAATGTAGAGCTCAATCCTGCAAAGGTTCACCCCTGAGGATGATACATATTACCATGATTGGATCCATGAGTGACTTCACAGTATATCCCTGGTGGTAAGTGTTAGCAGAATTAGGCTCTCATAAGTAACTCTCAGATGATGGTCTCTTTAGCGGTGGCCTATATGCCACTATCCTAAACACACACCAAAAACATAAAACAAATTAATGGTCATAACATATTAATATTAAAGAAAAGCAATCAAAGGGACAAAACCCTATTAAACAGGATTTTAAAACATTGCTGCTGTTTTTCTGAGATTTGCTTTCATAGAGGCCTTTAAAAATGAGTTACTTTCTTAGTCTATGCACCTGTTTGTATGTGAAATTGCTGGTGCACTAGAAGAAATGCAGTAGCACGTTTGAGTAATAGTTTTGATTTGTAAATGGATCATGTATTTTGACCCACATATGCTAGGAATATTTACTCTGTCTTGGATCCCATACAACTGAAAGATTAAACTCTCTCTATTTAGTAACTATTGCCCTACGTTTGCCTCAAGCAAATAAATTTGTTGTAAATGTGTAAATGCTAAGTATTTTATTATAACTCCTGATTTTATACAGGTATAAATACTGCAGTATTGCCAATGGAAAATGTAAAATCATGAGTTGGCCTTCAGAAATGGAAATTTTGAAAAAAAAATATTTTGGGAGTTTTATTTGCCTTTTGGTTTTTGAACCAGTGTAGGGTTCATTGGGGTTAAATTTTCATGTTCTTTACAATCATGAAGGCTAGAAACTTGCTATTTTATATAAGAAGGGTAAGATTCTCCAGAATTACCATTACTTCAGGGCTAGGGCATTAAGAAAAAATAAATTTTGTGAGTCTCATGATAAAAATCATGAGAATTAGCAACACTGATTACTGGTAGAATTTAAGCACCATTGAACATTTGATATACCGTAATTAACCTATATTCTTGATACATTTTTTTGTTTGTTTGTTTTTTGGTATGTAGAAATTATTATCCTAAACAGACTATAGCTAGGTTTCTATGAAAAATAAACAACTTGAGATCTTGGGTGAAATGAAGTTAGTGGCTTCGGTTTACTACAAGACAATAGTTGTCTGCATTCACTTTGTTCTTAGTTATTTTAGGTTCTCCATGTTGAGACTGAGAAATTCCTTACCATTGTTGCCAGATGGTGGTAGGCAGTATTACATAGCAGTTAGAACAGAGAACTAGATATGAAGTCCTGGCCCCATTGAAGACAATGGGAAAACCCTGTGAACCTCACTGTGACCCTAGGAGTCGAGATGCCTGGTTCTGACTCTAACTTTTTGAGAAGCACCAGGCAAGTCACTTAACCTCTTTGCCGTAGTTCACTGAATGGTAAAATGGGGATAATACTTGACTGAGTGGCATGGCTGCCATGAGTCTTGGTTGATATTTGGAAGAACTCGAAGACCTTTGTAATGAAATGCACATTAGAAGTGTGTAACATACTGTAATCTCTACCTTGCTTGGTTCTGAGACCAAGGTTCAGGATGCTGACTTGGTAGTTTTTGAGGATGCTTGCAGTGATGCTGTATGGCAGACCTCAAAGAAATAAGCAGTATAAAACTGCTGATTCTACAGGGGAGCAGGAAAGCCTCTGTCTTCCATTCCTGAGACTTCCCATTTGAGGGAGAAGTGTCTTTTAATCTACCAATCTTAAAATGCTGCCTTTAATGGGTAGGAAGTGAGTTTAATCCTGAGGGAATTCTGCACCAAAAATTCTGCACACAATATTTTAAAATTCTCCAAAATTCTCCAAATTTTGTGTATCAATAAATAAATGCAGAGGCTCCAGCGTGGTAGCAGGGAGCGCAGGCCACTGACTGCACAGAGGTGGGAGATCACCCTGCAGGCCTCCCTCCACCAGACATGAACTCAGCAGCGAAGCTGTACCCAACCTTGAAATAGCGTAAGGGCTAGGCCAAACCCAGAAAACCTCCAGGGCCTAGCCCCTCTATGCCACGCACGCTAGATGTAGGCAGGCAGTTTCAGCCCAGCAGGATTCAAGTGTGGACTGATTTAAGTGGAGAGATCCAGATGTGGGTGATTGGGTTCTGTGTGGGACAATCTGGGTGCGGGCAGCTTCACTGGGGTAATCCGGATAAACAGAGGTTATGGGTGCAGAGACAATGGACTCTTCAGGGGGTCCAGGTGAAGATAGTTTGGGCTCTTCAGTGGGGTCTGGGTGTGGAGGGCTCAGCTGGAATGGGGGTCCAGATGCTATCTTGGTGCGTTGCAGTTCTGGGTGCTGGTTTGGTGGGGTTGGGATCTGGGTGTGGGGGGCTTGTCAGGGTGGTCCAGGTGGGGGATTCAAGTGTGTGTGGGGTAGTCTGGGTGCAGGGGTGGAGTCCAGATGAAGAGGGTGAGGCTTGTCAGGGTGTGGGGTCAGGGGCTTTGTGGGGGGAGTTCTGGGTGTAGGGGGTGATGCTTGGTGAGGTGATTTGGTTATGAGGTGGGTCTGGATGCACAGGCATTGGGTGGATGGGGGAAGTAGCCACCCGTAGAGTGGACTCCTCCTCTATGGCTAAATAGCCATGGAGTTAGGAAGGCGGTGGGTGGTGGTGCGGAGCTTTCTGTAGCCGGAGAGGTTTGGGGGGCTGGCTGCTCGTTGTAGGGGAAAAGGAAATTCTCCTTCCCTGTCCAGCTGGGACAAGCAAGGTAGGAGTCACTGGCTGAGGCGTCCCCAGCCCTGCCCCACTTTCTCCCAGGATTTACCTCTCCGCTGGCTGTACCAGGCGCCTAAAACAAGAAGTGTGTAACATACTGTAATTTCTACCTCTGCATGTGTTCTGTTGGGGAGCAGCAGCATGATCATTCTTGTGGCTTCCCTTTGCTTCCCAGTCAAAAAGTCATTTTGCTGTGGGGAAGCAAAAAAGCCTATGGGGGACATGAATTCTGTAGCACTGAATTCCCCCAGGAGTATGAGTTACTGTGTGTAACCGACTTATGCAATACAGTACAGACCTGTTTACGCACAAATCCGCTTAACGCACAGTAGTGTTATGCCTCCCAGTGCTACCTATTTAACATGCGAGACTCATTAACACGCGGTACAGTAACTTGCTATGTAGTGATGCAGATTTGCTCGCTGATTCACTGACATAGAAATCGACAGGAAGTGCATAGTGGAAACATGTTGTAAGCCTTCCTTTTGATCGCCGATATTGGTAAAGACGTTTCGTGCATGCTTAGTCATTGGCACGCTAGAGAGATGTAATATATTGTCTGTGTTATACATTTCAAAATTGTTTGAGTCTTGTTGATTTGATTCTAATGGGAAACCTTTTTTTCGTGAATGGAATGCCGCTTTCGCATCCTTTCGGTGAAAGGAAATTCCTCAGTGGCATTCTTTTCGCTTTTCTTTTGCTGAAAGGAATGCTGCTAAATTGGCCAATTCTTCAAGCCCAAGCGACAGAATTTGGAAGTTTAACGGGGAATGAATCATTCCAAGCCAGCAAGGGCTTTATAAGTCATTTTTAAAAGTGTCATGACATAGTGCAGGTATTAATTTCTGGAGATAGCCGATCAGCTGATTAATTGGCCACAAACGCATTTCCCAGCGAGTTAAAATCCTGCAGTATTTGGGATGCCGTGAATACGTATCTAATCCTAGATAATTATACAGGTACTGTATCTCTATATCTCAATATCTATCTCTATATCTCGATATCTATCTCTATATCTCGAAAGATATACATATATATAGATATAAATATAAAGATATTTCAGCATGGCCCTCTTAACCTGCGGTCCGTTAACACGCGGTCATGACGGCTTGACTCCTGACATTTGTGCATAAACGGGTTTGTACTGTAGCTTGATTTCATGTCTCTTTCCCCAAGTGGAGGCCCAGCATCTCTAGCTATTAAATAATTAGTGTCATCCTTAATCATTGTGCTGATTAACACTTCACCAGACATGGGTTTTTCTTTGCTATCCATATATTTAGTAGATGGTCAGCTGTACTTAATGCATATGTAGTTTTGGAAGATAGGTATGATCAAGCAATAAAGCTGGGTGAATAAGTATGGCTCAGTTGTGATGACCCCAGGTTTGCTATGGAAATGCTACACTTCTTACTTACGCACTGCTTTTGCTTACACTGGTTACAGAACATCAAGAGTGAGCTGTTGTCAGATCTTTATGCTTAAAAATACAGATAACATGTTTTGGGGAACTAGTGACCAAATAGCTTCTGTGTCAGTTAATCACGTAAAGCTCTTTTTTGAATCCTAAAATTATTTTAAAATTTAGTTGGGGATTGGTCCTGCTTTGAACAGGGGGTTGGACTAGAGGACCTCCTGAGGTCTCTTCCAACAATAATCTTCTGTGATTCTAAGTGGTGGTGTATATCAGGTTAGTGGACACCAGTGAATCATTCTGATTATTCAGTGGATGCCTCTGCCTCTATTTCATACTCTAATAATTGCTATTTAAACTTTTAGGCTTGGAACAACACACGATTCCTGTAGTGAAGATATGTATAGTACCTTGCTACAAAGGTATCATCAATTGGAACAGGAGATGGGTCAAGTGGCTGAAGCCTGGCTTGAATGCCAGAAAAAAATAGATGATTATGTAGATGAACAGGTAAGAACCATGTATGTTATTGCCTGCCTTGCAGTAAATGTAAAACATACAAAATTATATACTGCATACATAATAATTCTTACAGGTACTCCAAAAATCTTGACCTGTAGTCAAGGTGATATAATAGGCGCTGATAAAAATGAATGATTATTTAGTCTGACTTCCTATAGCACCTATAGATAACGCCCCTAGGAAAGAGTGGATTCTTTCTTCTTTAAAAGAGTAATTTATAAACAAACCGTTGCTTGCTTTAAATGGTCCTACCATTGGGAGCATGAGTGAATGGTGAAAAGAGGTGAACTGGACCTCCCTCCCTGAAGAGAGCAGTACACTGGCATCACAGTCAGAGAGAAGGACCCTTTGCTAACACAGGAGGCTGAGACAACAAAACTGTTGAATTGCCACCAATTATTTAACTGTATAAATGGAGCAAGAAGTAGAGAGAACTCCAGTAAGTGAAAACAAGCACTTTCTTATGGTAAAATGAGCTCTCGTCTAAATAAATAAAAAGCTGTGATTGGGCAGAAGCTATGCTGTGCTTTTATAGTTTCTAAATATATGGGGTTTTCAGAATCCATATTTAAGGAATATCTGAAGAGAGAGGGATCACTGAGATGATCTCTGGGAGGCAAGGCAGTATAAAGTTTGTCAATAAGGACAATGCTCCTGTTGAAGATGCACAGACATTTTAAAAAAAATAAAAATCAAAGAATCTTACAAAAAATAAATTTTGTTGTGCTGCAACTAGACTTTTCACCCTCGTCATCCTGGATATGTTGGCAAGAATGGTCAGAAGTAAAGTTACAGGTTAGAAACAGTTGCCTTGTAGCATGTGAAAACATTTTAAAATAGCACTAGGAAAAATAAGAAATGTGTGTTGCTGTTGAGAAATTAAACTGAACCAGCATATCTAAAATCCACATTGGAGTGACAAATGCTACCTCCTATTAAGGCCTCATAGAATTTGTAGGCATGAGAAAAACTCGGCCAACTCCTTATACAAGATCTTCAAATATCTTTGTGAATAAAAACCTTGACAGGTGTACTCATGGTATTAGACATGTAAAGAGTCACAAGTTAGATAATATAAAATCAAAGTAGTTTTAAAACAAAACAAAACAGATGTCATTTAAATAAAAGCATGTAGGGGAAACAGCAATTAAAGTAGGAGACAGTTTAAAAAAAAATGTGGTGGACCAATGCCCAAGCGATCAAGTTCCTGATGCCCTAGGCATCACTAGAGCAAAAATATCCATCACCTTCTGACTTAAAAGTGCAGCACTGAAAGATGGGCCTGTCAGAGCAGTTACACCACAGGAAAATACTAACACAGACCATCTGAAATATGTCCAGGTTTCTTCCTGGATCCTGTTGACTTCTAAAATTAATCTGTTATGCTATCAGCAGCTAGTAGAAAGAACATTTAAAAGTCCTAAAGAGGAATTACAGCCTGTGATCCTCATTTATTTAATGAAGTAACATTATTCTGGAAGTAGAGCTTCTTTTTCTGTAATGATTAAATTCTCACAGAAACACTAAAAGCAGTTTCAGGCTATTATGGTATCAGTAATTTACATAATGAAGCCACTGAAGTATTCAGAGGCTAATGACTCTGAAGTAGTCTTTCTGCCATTGCTTCAATAACATGAATGTGGGGATGTCTGGTAGTACTAGTCTTAATGTGCATTGGTCATACTTGGCAATCTTTATCCATTTGGAAGATCATATTAGTTTGTGAGACTCCCTATACTTAAAGGTCTAGATTTTGTCTTTAAGACCACAGCCCTTTTGTAGAGAGGATTGTGGAATCTAACCATGCCAGGAAGAACACTGAAGAAATTATGCCTGCCTAAGACACAATTACACTGGGGCTGCTGCTTGCATATGAGGTCCTTGAAATCAGTTCAATCTTGTATGCCAGCCCTGCTCTGCAGGCTGGTGCAAAGTGAAGGGGACAAAAATAATGACCCCACTCCTTTTCCACCGCTCTTCACTAGTTTTCTCCCATAGAGAGGAAAAATACAGCAATTAAAGTTGAGATGCACAGGTATGTAGGAGAGGCTTCTTGCTTGTCCCTCCACTCCTGTCTGCCTAAGCGAGGGCATCTCAATCTTGCCCAATACAGTAGAATTGAAATTTCCCAAACTAGAAGAGATTAAATGCATCCAGTATAGGGTTGTGGTTACAAAGCACTGTACAAATGTGAATAGTTGGTCCACATGGCACCACATAAGGTAGGTGAATACTTTATTTAAAAAAAAAAAAAAGCCTACATTTAGCAGTGCTAGGTTCTACTTTAAGGGATGGATAAGTAGGTAAAATAACTGATACAGAAATCAGGTGAGGGCCCATGTCTTCAAAACAGTCAGTAGCAGAGCCAGGAATAGATCTTGAGCATTCCTGATTTTTGTCCCACTGAAAAGTGGTACAAAGGATGGTCCATACATTCATGCTTACTATTTCTCTTAACCATTTAAAAGCTTTCTGTGACTTACAGTATTGCTTTTAGTGTAAATTAACATATTCTTTTCAGAGCAAGGGAATTCAAAAATTAATCGTAATAATCCAGGTTACATTTGATATATCTGATTCAGCATCAGAGAGCAAAATCATGCAAAGTGACGTTCAAATTCAAGTGTGGAGGTGTAGTGGGGATAGTTCAAACATGATATTTCCTGAGTAAAACAATACTTCTATTGCAAGTGGTAATCTTTTAAGCTCATGTTTGAATTCTATGTTCATTCCTTTAAATATGAATTTAAGGTAATATTACAAACTGAGGGTTACAACACAAGCTAATCATGAGTTCTGGTTCATTTGCTGCAAATTTTGTTCCATAAATATATAACTTCTGAAAGGTTTTGAATTTCTAGTACTTATATGCTAAATAAACAAGGTAAGCATTGAAAGAAACCTGAATAGGTGCTTTCCATTACCTACTGAACCAATTTCAAATTGATTTGGGAAACAGATACAGAAACTCCATTTTTGTACTTCACTGTTAGTTTTTTTTTTATTTTTATTTTTTTACTGTATGTAGTATTGTTGAATGCATGTTTGTCCCAATATACTAGAGACAAGATGGGTGAGGTATTAGTCAAATAAAAGATAACTTCTGTTGCTGAGAGACAAGTTTTCAAGTTCACAGAAAGATTCTCTTTAGGTTTGGGCGCTCTCTCACCAACAGAAGGTGGTCCAGTAAAAGATATTCTCTCACCCACAAATTTTTGTGTCTCAAAAATTTACGGATATTTCTTTTGTTTGTTTTGTGTTTGTACCACTGTTTAACTCCAAAAAGTGTACTCTTGAAAGACAAAATGTAATCTGATTTTAATAGCTTTTCCAGTAATGTGCCCCAAGGTACTTGATAATTAATAAAAAGTATCTTGCTGAGTTAGTTAAGCCATAGGCAAGAAGTACATTTTAAGCTCAACCTTAAACACTGACAGTCAAGATCAGACATGGGGAAATTATGGCCTGTGAGCCACATCCAGCCCGTGGGACCCTCCTGCCCTGCCCCTGACGAAGTGGGTATTCACCCAAGAAAGCTTATGCTCTAATACATCTGTTAGTCTATAAGGTGTCACAGGACTCTGTCACTTTTGCAGATCCCGACTAACACGGCTACCCTCTGATACTTGAATAACTTGCTTAACTTTCTTTTTAATTACACAAGATTCTTGTGAGTTTTCTGATATAAACAAGGACAGGATAAATAAAATAAAATTTGATGGTGATATAACAAATACAGTGTAGTAGTTTCACGTTTAAACCAATGAATCTCCTTCTATCCTGTTTTAGATGGCAATGAAAACAAAACAGCGCATGCTAAAAGAAGACTGGGAATTTTTTAAACAGAGGCGTTTTATTGAAGAGCAGGTAGGATTATGGTGTTTTATATTGGGTAATTTTAAATATTTTCTGTGTACTATGAGAGCCAAACACTTGCAGCCGAAAGAATAATCTGTATATTGCACTAACCATATGTGCTCTGATTCTTCAACCCTATGCCTAGAGCTCACTTGGATAAAGGGGAGTTAAGCACAGATCAGCTACAGAATTGGGCCCCCCACGTTTTTTCTAAACTTTAAGGGTAATTGAGTTTTTTACTACATTAGTCCCTTTGTATATCCATAAAAGGAATGTAACTGCTGAAGTGAAAGAAAGTGTTGTGATCTAATAAAAATAATATACAAAACTCCAGTTATATCTGGTCAGAGAGATTGACTTAGCCATGTGATTTCTTTAATATGGAAATACATTTTCTTTGAGCAACATATTTTTGAATGCCAGGTGTTTACTTCTTCTAACTTTAAACTTTTGTAGGTAAAAACGTTTTTGACTTGGGGTATTGTGATAGATGATCAAAAGGATACTTTTATCAAGTTATTACTTGCATTATAATTGTCTTTTAAAGTTGGACATTATAAAAGGAAAGGATATTTTTTGCCATTAGTTATTATATAAACAAATTAAAATTTTAGTGAACATATGC
The DNA here is from genome assembly GCA_032164245.1 of Sternotherus odoratus. Classification (NCBI taxonomy): domain Eukaryota; kingdom Metazoa; phylum Chordata; order Testudines; family Kinosternidae; genus Sternotherus; species Sternotherus odoratus. The sequence continues at coordinate 98,800,862 of JAVMKO010000004.1, read as the reverse complement.
TTGCAATACTAAAACACTGCCTTACAATTTACTTTAGTTAAATAACAAGAAAGCACTAGCTGGTGAGAACAACTTCACAGACACAATGAGGCATATGTTGTCATCACGTTTGAGCATGCCTGACTGTCCCAACTGTAATTATAGAAGAAGGTGAGCTGATGTTTTTAATACGAGTTCATAATAAAACATTAATCTCTTGGGTTAGAGAAAAGAGGATATCAAATATTGTAACTGGCGCAGTGCATTTCATAAAATTGAATGCAATACCTTTTAAAAATCTGAGACACTGATAAGTTTTATTATTATCTTATTTCTTGAGCAGATGTACTTGTGATGACTGCAGCCTTTCACACATTTTAACATGTGGCATCATGGATTCACCAATAACAGATGACATCCATATTAATCAGTTACCACTACAAATTGATTCTGCTCCGGATTATCTGTCTGAGATCCGCCCACCTAGCATGTCTTCGGCAAGCTCAGAATCAGGTTCCAGCTCTCCTATCACAATTCAGCAGCACCCAAGACTCATCCTTACAGATAATGGCTCTGCACCAACTTTGTGAGTTCTGTTTTTATTGTAAATTTTGGAATCTTAATGAAACCAAGAGAACTATGGAAGACAAGTTACAGAAGATTGATGGTCATTTAAAGTGAAACTGTCATTGTTTAAAGATGTAATACTTATATTTGCAGTAGTACTTAGCCACATTGAGGAACTTACTCTGAGAGGTATCAACAGCGTGAATTCATTACAATGAAGTGGTAGTTCTTGAACACAGACTTAGTTTTATACCTCCAAATGGCTGTATATTCAGGAGTTCAGGGAGACATACACAGAACCCTACATACACATTTAGCCATTGGCAGTGGCAAGGATAAACTTTCTGGATGGTGACCTGCTAGCCAGATGACTTGTCTGTTGTTCCACATATTTTGTCACATCATTTGAAATCTTGCTTTAGACATCTACTCTATATGAAATCAGGGTGAATTGATATAAAACACTGATTTTAATCATCATTTAAATCAGAAAGCAGGAAATCTGGATTTAAATCATTGTTTTAAATCTTGTTTTGTATTTGTACTTTTTAGATATTTTTCCAAAGAAAATTTGAGTGGTTGCTGACCCTTAAAACACGTTGGTTTGCCTTTATGCTATATTTGTTGCTGCTTTTGCAAACCAAAAGGATATGCTATGTCTATACATATTCATTGAGATTCTTAATTTTATATGAAGATGCGAGGGAGATTCCCAAACCTGAGCTGGTCTTTTTAGGTTACAAATATGAGGAACTGTCCCAGATTTGAGATGTCATTAGAGGATGTTTTGGAACATATTGATAAACTAAATTTGTTGGGGAATAATAAACATGTTTTTTGGAAAGGGAAATCATATATCACCAATCTACTAGAATTCTTTGAGGGGCTCAACAAGCATGTGGACAAAGGGGAATCCAGCGGATTTAGATTTTCAGAAAGCCTTTGACAAAGTCCCTCACCAGAGACTTTGAAGCAAAGTAAGCAGTCATGGGATAAGAGTGAAGGTTTTCTCATGAATTGGTAACTGGTTAAAATTCAGGAAACAAAGGGTAGGAAAAAATGGTCAGTTTTCAGAATGGAGAGAGATAAATAGTGATGTTCCCCAGGAGTCTGTACTAGGACCAGTTTTATTCAGCACATTCACAAATGATCTGGAAAAAGTGAAGTGGCAAAATTTGCAGATGATACAAAACTACTCAAGATAGTGAAGTCCCAGGCAGACTGCGAAGAGCTACAAAAGGATCTCTCAAAACTGGGTGACTGGGCAAAAAAACGGCAAATTAAATTTAATGTTGATAAATGCAAAGTAATGCACATTGGAAAACATAGTCCCAACTATACATATATAATGATGGGGTCTAAATTGGCTGTTACCACTCAAGAAAGAGATCTTGGAGTCATTGTGGATAGTTCTCTGAAAAATCCACTCCAATGTGCAGAGGCAGTCAAAAAAGCAAACAGAATGTTGGGAATCATTAGGAAAGGGATAGATAATAAGAAAATAACATATTGCCTCTATATAAATCCATGGTATGCCACATCTTGAATATTGCATGCAAATGTGGTCGCCCCATCTCAAAAAAGATATATTGGAAAAGGTTCAGAAAAGGGCAACAAATGATTAGGGATATGAAACAACTGCCATATGAGGAGAGATTAATAAGACTGGGACGTTTCATTTTAGAAAAGAGATGACTAAGGTGGAATATAATTGATATCTATAAAAATCATGACAAAAGGAAGTATTTTTTCACACAGCGCACAGTCTACCTGTGGAACTTCTTGCCAGAGGATGTTGTGAAGGCCAAGATGGTAACAGGCTTCAAAAAAGAACTAGATAAATTCATGGAGGATAGGTCCATCAGTAGCTATTAGCCAGGATAGACAGAGATGGTGTTTGCCAGAAGCTGGGAATGGCGACAGGGGATGGATCACTTGATGATTACCTGTTCTGTTCATTCTCTCCAGAGCATCTGGCATTGGCACCTGTTGGAAAACAGGATACTGGGCTAGATGGGTCTTTGATCTGACCCAGTATGGTTATTCTTAAGTTCTATATGTTATGTTAAAAACTGTGAATCATGTATTATTTACGAGATAAAATTTTTACTTGTGATTTGTGTGAAGGTTGGGTGGCAATTCAGATGTAATTTTAAAAAGTGCAAAAACAACATTTTAAGGTTGGTTTTTGATTAATTAAATCTACCTTAAATCTGTGTGGTATATAAGTAAACTTATAAAAACAGGTTTTGAGTTTTAAAACAAACTGATAGCAACTGACCTGACTACTACACCCTGTTATAGTACATGACTCATCAACAACAGTAAAGAACATTACGTTGATTCTGCTATAGTGATCAGTAGTGAAATAGCTAACCTAGCCATTTTAGGGAGTTGTCATTAAGACTCACCGTTAACATTTTATTGAAATGAATGGGGACAGCACAGATATGTCAATTGCTGTTTCAAGCTAATATAATTTCATTGATTTATACCAGCATCTTGTTTCAAAATTTATCTTTGCATTTATTATGACAAAAGACTTACAGCTTTATAATGAAAGCATAGATTCTGGAACATAATCTTGTGGAAAGTTTTTTGAAAAGGACATTTATGTGGCAATTTATGCAGTGGCACAATTGCATTATATTCAGTGTTTCTGATCATTTTAATTATTTTTCTGTTTGAAGCAGTTAAAGTGCCAGAAGTCCATTCAGCTTTTTTATTTTAACACCCAGATTAAATCGACATGTGTCCAAAACAACTAGCATTGTGGAAGTATTTCAGTTTTCCTATCTACTTAAATACTAGTATCTATATCTATCTTTTTTTTGCTGTGCGGATACTAGCTAATGCCTAAATGAGACCAAGACAGTTGTTTGGGTAGTTCTCCAATGTTGCATTGTGGTGTTATGAAAAATTTCAGTAGGTTTTCTTATCCTGCATTTTTTATCTATATCTTCTAGTTCTTCATCTTTGTAAAATTTTCAAAGCTGAGGGAGGGCTTTTGTAATATTACAGATCTGCTTTTGCCAATACATCTCTACCCTGATGTAACGTAGTTCAATACAAGGCAAATTCTGATGTGGTAAAGGAACGCTCCGGGGGGCGTGGCTGTGCGCTCCTCTACCTCGATATAACGTGTTTTCACCTATAACGCTGTACGATTTTTTTGGTTCCCAAGGATGGCGTTCTATCAAGGTAGAGGTGTATTTTGTGTTATTATTTTAGAAGTTCTTAAGCTAACTTCAGTTCTCCAGGAATGAAGATCAATAATATTAACTGTCTCATGAGATGCTAATTTAAACAGCACTTATGGAAGGCAGTGTTATCTACAGACAGATACTAGTTCTCTCTTCCTTCAGGGGAGGATCATTCTGTTTCTCAAATTAGGGCCTAAATAACCTCTTAGGTATTTCTATCCCTGTGGCAAATGTGACTTATGCCTAATGGTACTGTTCTGTAATTAAATCTCAACAAAAAATCTTACTGGAATGCAAAAGGGCATAATACACTTAGAGCGCTTTATATGTTTGAGTGCTGTACAAATATTACTGAATTAAACTTTGCAACACCCTCATGAGGTAGTTAACTAAGCTTGCATACTTTTGTTTAGTTGTGGCAGGAAACATTTCTAGTCCTCTGTTCATGAATTGTATGAAAAGGCACTATGAAAAGGCCTGAACACTTTTAACATAGCTAAGATAGCGTGGTATCGAAGAATGTGTTATTAGGGGAAAAAATTAAAATGAATGATCACTAATCAAAAAATGAGATTGTTATATTTAGTAACTTGTGTAGGGAATTCTGGCTTAACATTGACAGAGTTCTGTTAGTCTATAAGGTGCCACAGGACTCTTTGTTGCTTTTACAGATCCAGACTAACATGGCTACCCCTCTGATTGTTGGCTTAACATTGTCAGTGATTGAAATGCTTTAAACTTTTATACTTCACACATTTTCTACCAAAAAACTCATTGAAATAAGGCTTTTGTCTCATCAGAAGAAAGCTGGATTTACTCTTTGCGTTTTGACATGGTGGAGTTATTAGATCTCTTGATGGCCCATTATTAGGGAAAAATTACACACAAAAATACTAGAAAATCTTAGCCCGGGCTTTCTGCTGAGGAATTAAGCTAATACCATAAACAGGCAAGATGATAGGTAGTTAGCAAGTCTTGTGATTTTTAAAAACAGATATCTTTAGCTAATTTTGAAGCAGATCAATTGAAATTGAAATACAAATTGTGTCTAAATTTAATTTCATTCATTCATTTATTTAATTCATTTTGTAACTGCTTTCACGGTGGCTTAGGTTACTGATCATCATCATTTATGTAAGCCTCTCTTTCCTCAGTGGTAGTGATGATGAAGATGTTGCACCATTATCAGCAAAATTTGCTGATATCTACCCATTGAATAACTATGATGATGAAGAGGTCGTAGCCAACATGAATGGAATCCATAGCGAACTAAATGGTGGAGGGGAAAACATGGCATTGAAAGATGAGGTATAGCACTTTACATAAATTTTGTCTTTAAATCTGTCAAATGAAATAATCGTTGCAGACTGGTTTATACTTAGTGTTTTTTTTAAACTACGGATTTTCAGTCTCCTCAGGTGAGCAGTACTAGCAGCAGTTCTTCAGAAGCAGATGATGAAGAAGCAGATGGGGAAAGCAGTGGTGAACCACCAGGGACTCAAAAGGATGAAATAACTCTAGGAAAGAGAACAATAAGGAAAGATGAAGCAAAAATGGATAGTCCACCCCCATCTTATCCCAGTCAGCAGGTATAGCTCACTGAAGTCTTACATCTGTTGTAAGTTGCTTTGAAATCTTGACTGTTTGAGAATGAGTGAAAATAGAGGGTAAGTTGCAGATATAGGGAATCTTTTTATCTGTGTAGCTGTCATTATGAGACTTTATTATATATTCAGTTGTGAAAATATTTGTTAGAAATCTAATGATGGCTGGCCTTCCTGGAACCTAACTTTGAGACCTTTTGTAATGAGTTGAATTTTTTGCTGCTGCTGTCATAAAAAGACTGCTTCCTGGTTGAAATAGTTTAATTTCATACTGTCTGAAGTACTGTTGAACATATAACAGAAATCCATGATGAACTTACGGCTCTGAGCTTTAATGGTGAAAAAGTTGAGTGACAGTGATTTTTTTCTACTAGTTGAAGTAATTAATGAATATTTCAATAATATATATCTAAAACTGATTTGCCAATGTAGGGAGTCTAAGGGCTGGTCTACAGTAGGGGGAGGGATCGACCGAAGATACGCAACTTCAGCTACATGAATAACATAGCTGAGGTCAGCGTATCTTCGGCCGACTTACCTGCCGTCGTCAAGGCGGCGGTAGTTGGCAGCGGGCTTCCCCGTCGACTTCAGCTTGCGCCTCTCGATGAACTGGAGTTCCAGTGTCGACGCGATAAATCGACCGCCAATCCAGGATACTTCAGTGCTTCATACTTTCTTTATATGGATGTCTTACATGTAGATCTGATTTGACTCAATATTTTATTGGATTGCTAATCTGTTTACTAAAAATTCCCAAATATCATACTTGGCTCTCTCCTCAGTGTGTAATGGTTTCTATTTTAATGAGTAAATAAAAAAAAATAGTCAGTTGTGTGAGCTAATTTTTTTTTTTAAGACAATTGCTTCAAATCCAAGGGAACCTTTATGTCCTATTGAGGGAAAACAACAATTATACTCTATTATAAACCTACTTGCTTGCATTCATAATGCCCTATTCTGACTGGATCATTTCCACACTGATAATCAAGCTTTTCAATAGTTTGATTGTGGAACAAAATCGGTTGCTTTTGTTAATTCCTGCCAAGCAAGAATCAAACTACGCTCATTCCTTTGTAGTCCTGACCACAGGAACCACCATAAAAATGCTTTGAATAGCTATACATTGCCTTTACTACAACTGTGGACCTGTGAACCCAAATGAATATTGAACTTTGGCTTTAAACCTGTATAAATGTGTAAATATCTCCTTTATTATACAGACTAAACAATATTTAGACTTGCTGTTTTGTGACATTTAAAAGAAATAAAACTATCTGAATTCCTTGTCTGACAAAATGAAGAGAGTAACTTTTCATTCCTTACAGGCTGACCAAGGTCCAAATACTTGTGAATGCCATGTTTGCAAACAGGAAGCTTCAGGGCTGACGGCTTCAGCGCTTTCAGCTGGACGTCTTCCTGCTGGCCATCAGTTTGTGAACCCAGAAAAACCTGCACATCCTGCACTTCACCTTTACCCCCATATACATGGACATGTACCATTGCATACTATTCCTCATCTGCCTCGTCCGCTTATCCACCCTACCTTATATGCAGCTTCCCCCTTTACACACAATAAGGTAAGTGTGACTAAAAAAATGCTTTCTGGTTTCAGGAAAACAATTGTAAATTTGTGTGCATGACAGTAATTTAACTTAATATGGCTTTATTGGCACGTTACTCTTACCTTTATAAATTAGGAAAATAGTAATCTACTAATACATTCTGTAAATGGGAAACCCAAAATTGAGAATACCCCAGTTCTGGAATTTGCCCATCACTGGATTAGCAGTTGCTATCATCAGGCTAATCTTGGTAAAGATTTTGTCAGTTTCTTATCAGTTGGAATAGATATTTTTAAAGAAGAAATCTTTTAAAAAAAATCACCATAGTTACATTAAATGTAATACGGCTGGACTAAATTTTAAATGTGTATATATTTGAGGTCAAAAGTGTCTTGAAGAAAGGCAGCTGTTGTTCCTTTTCAGCATAGCTGTCCTGGATTTGGGTCAGAATGGTAATACTGTGAATAAGGTCAAGTGTAGAGGACTACTTGTTGAATGTTTTTGTGCTTTAGGAGAGAGCAAATTCAGCAAAGCACTCCTGCAAAAGAGTATGGCTAACTAGCAAGATAAGGATATTGTAATCCCTGTTCATCTGGACATGTTCAGGGACCCTGACACTACAGTGAGTGGGGCCAGATAATTGCCTAGTTAATTTTTCAGAAGTTGCTCTGATTTAAATTTTTGAGAGTTTTTTGCACTTAATGAAGACTGATAAGACTGAAACAAAAATGTAATTCACCCTCACAGTACAAGACTGAAAAGGGATTCTAAAAATTAGCTCTGTGGAGTTCCACATTTTATTCAAAATGAAATAGTTAATTGTTCATGTATAACGCATTCTAATCAGCCCCATAAACTCAGTCAGAGCTCCGAGAGGTGCCAAATGGGGTGGGGAGAGGACAGCTGGGGGGGGGGAGGAAAGTTCCTTCTGCTCTCATGCATAATCACCTCTGAAATGAAAGGCTAATGGGATTGTGTAAGTAGTGTGGAAGCCTGCGTGGCACTATCTGCAGTGGCTCATTATTGTTAATGTCTATCTTATGGCACACTGTCCGAAAACCGGGCAAACACTCCTTGCTGGTGTGTTCTATAATTAGATTTTACAAAGCCAATAACAAATGTGAACTTATGAATCACTATACAAGTCTTACCATAGATCAGACAATCCCCTTAGGCCCTCCAGTCTGCCATGCCACCTTGACAGACTGGACTTTGTGATTTAAACCAAAAATCGCAATACACTCAGGTTGTTCCCAATCCCAAGAGATCAGTCACTTACTCCCGATCAATTGGTATTCTAGATCTTAACCAAAGACCACTCTGGTAGCCAATTGTATAGTAAACTAACTAAAGGTTTATTAGCTTAGAGAAGGATGTAAGATTGAGAGCTTAAAGCATGAGTGAATTTGTAGTTCCGAATGGTGGCAGTGATTATAAATTGTCAGTTTCCCCAAAGTCTTTTCAGGGTTCTCAGATTGTCTATGGGGAGCTCGGCTTTGCATCTGATACACTTCCTTGTAAGAACTCTTTCCCAGAAAACAAGCAGACAGTGTTCCTACCCACATGGGCTTTTCATTTGATGACTGATAGTGAGGAATGCATTTTGAGTCTCTGATCTCCAATGAGTGATCACTTGCTTTGAAATTAGCACTTTTCTGTTAAAATTCATCATCAGCCTTCCACAAAGCTTCTTTCTCATTTCATGGATTATTTAGTAACAGAGGCATACACAATGTAAATGTTGGGTACTATATTGTAACAGGATACAAATAAGTGAAAACAATGCGAGTAACATTTTAGTTTTCATGAAGTTCAAACACCAAATACACTCTTGTACATCTAACAATAATGTTGATCTATATTAATACACAAGTGAATTGGCCTGGAGCTCGGGCATGAGCTGGCACCTGGTCTGCCAGTGACACAGGCTGAATCACTTTTACTGTCAGTGGTATGTGAGATGGGGCAAAACACAGCTTCACTTTTAGTTTCCAAGTTGTATATGCAGAGCTGGCAATTGGAAAACTGCAGATCTTTAGTTGAGAATGGAGCAGACTTGATATGGAGTCAGTGACTCAGAAAATGTGGGACTCTGCAGTGCTACTTTTAGAGTGTAACTACCCAAATTAGAGTAAACTTGCACTCCCAGATCTTAGTCTGATTCAGATGGAGGCTTTAATGTCTCGTCCAAAGTGAATGAAATGTGTTTTCCTGTGATGAAAACAAAGATAGTTGGAATGCAAAAATCTTAGTGTATCGTACAAAAAGATCACAGAACACATCAATTGGTGTATATATTCAGATGAAAGCAAACTATATTGGTAACATCTGTAAAAGAGATATGAAGTGAGTATATTAGAAAATCTTCAGGGATAAGAAGAGGAAAAGTTAAGTCAGAGTAGGCTTTAATTGGTTTCGGACTTTTTGACAATCAGGTAGAAAGCGGGTTCTAAAATGGGGTTTTAGAATTGTCAATGAGCTGAATAGGCACAGAGGGAAAGCTATTGCAGATAGTGGTGATAGCATAAAGAAGGATATACTAGTCCCTGGAGAGTGGCAGAAAGTAAGGGAGTAAGATGGGAAATAGGAAGTTGGTGGAACAGCAAGTCTGAGCTGGTCGTTACTATGGGGAAATCGACACAGTACGGGTGATTAGTGGGTCTTCACCAGATCTGCTAAAATTGACAGCAGAGCATTCTTGACCCGGGTACTCAACCACTTTGAGAAGAGTAAGGGAAGTCGACCGGAGAGCGTGTCCCATTGGTTCAGCGCAGTGAAGACACCAAGGTAAGTCGACCTAAGTTACATCATGGCTGCAGTTGCATAATTTAGGTCGACTTACCCCAGTAGTGAAGAAAAAGCCCTCTGAGAGAAACTTTGGAGATCGCATAGGAAGCTTTTGTGACTGGCTTTCTCTTTATTTTTGAAAGTGCTAAATATTTGAGGAGAGGATATGGAGTGTTACTAGACACAAGTAAGTCCAGTAGGAGCCTTTATATAAATGGGAAGATATGAAATTAACAATTATTATAGGAAAGAGGTTGTTTCTCAAAAGAGATGATCTTTTGGTTAAGGTACTGCATTGAGGATAAGGTTTGAGTTAAATTCCTGTTTTGATACCATTTCTTATATGCACTTGGGCAAGTTGTTAAATCTACCACATTCTGCTTCTGTGTTTAGAAAAAAGACAGGGCAGGAGGAAGAATATTAATAAAAGGGAAAAAGTAAACAAAACTTCTCTACTTTACAAGGTGTTGTAAAGATAAATTCATGAAGGATTGTTGTGCTTATGATGATGAGAGACATATTGGTATGTGTGGGTTTTGGGGAGATTAAATTTGTATTACAGTAGATCTACAGGCTTTCATCAGGTCACATTCCTTTGTGAGGTGCTCAACAGGCACAGTGAGACAGAACTTGTAATGTTTAATTCAGAACAAAGTTTAAGGGGTTGGTGAAACTGAAGGAGAAGGGGGAACAGTGTGAAGGTGTATGAAAATATCTGTTCATAGACCAGCTTTGTGCCCAATTAGTAGGTGCAGTTTTTTGTTACTGCAGACAAGTAGATCTGTAGAAGTGATCTCATCTTCTATCATCAGCTGATAGTGTTCTGTAACCATCCCAGTAAAAGAGTTGGAAAGAGAACAGGGAAGTGCTGTGAGAGTGTTTTGAAGGAATCTATTCCATACAAGAGCGCATGCTGTTGCTTGTGGAATAAGTGGGAAACTAAGACTGGTATCTTTGCCAGAGAAGTGGGGAGTTGGGGATGAAGTACCAAGAACAAATTTGAAACGGGGGCTAAATTTGTGAAGACCCTTCTCAACTGAGTGTTTTTACCTTAGCTGTTAGAAAAGTTATTGGACACAACCAGTGATTTCAGTGTTAATATATGGATTTCCAGATGTATATATCTTTCTATCCCATTAATTTTGGAAGAATAGAACTGAAATATTTTTTCCAGTCTTGCTTAAAAGCCATGGTACTCATGGGGCTTGTTCAACACACTCAAACTTCATCCCTAATATTTAATACTGAAATTACAAAATTTAAGCCAGAAGAAATCAGGAACCTACTTCCATGCAACTAAAGGAGGATGCTGTGTGCTTTTGGCCTAATAATTCTAGAGACAAAATAATTTACACATGTCTTAGATTCCAATTTTTAAAAAATGAATGTGTCAACACTCCCATTGACATAAGAGTAGATTTAGAATACTAGAAAGAATCTATTTAGAAACAAATCTGTATAGGTTAGAATACATACTGTGTTTCTCTTTCTCCTGTGCTTATTTGCCAACTGATATTTTCATAATCCCCTGATCACAATTGGTTACTGTGGTAATGATTGTATTGTCACAGAGGATTGTTTTCTGGTGGATAATGGGTAGTTTAAAATGAGTTCTTAAAAATTCAGTTTTTATGTAAATATAATTTTTAATAAAGTGAAGACCAACAAAAACACAGTATGGACACAACTTTTTATAAAAGGAATTTTTTTCAAATTTTTCTGTCAACTGGTTGCTCTTTAAAAGCTGTATATAAGTGTACATAGAGCAGTTAAGATATGACCCACACATATACATATATAAATATAAACAAACCTGCCATAATTGTTACTTTGGGAAACAATCTTGTATTAGTTTTTAGTTTACATAATTTCTTACATGATCATAGCACTTGAATATTGATGTTGGAATAACTGTGTAGGCAGACAGACTATTAATTAGAAAATACTCTTATAATTTTTGTAGGCATTACCACCAGCACCGGTTCAGAATCATACAAACAAGCATCAGGTATTCAATGCATCGCTCCAAGATCATATTTATCCAAGCTGTTTTGGGAGCACTCCAGACTGGAACAGCTCTAAATTTATAAGTCTTTGGGGATCAGAAATGATGAATGACAAGAACTGGAATCCAGCTACTTTTTTGCCTGACACACTTCCTGGTGAGGGTTTGTTGTAATTTCACACTGAATAGCTATGAAAACTGCATTATGAAACTGAATATGACATTTTGTCTGGCAATGATACATTTCGTTGTCATTTTTGAGAGAGCAGTTCTGGTAAAGATTTGCATGGCAGTTATAGTGGCTGAAAACATGAAAGTAGAAACTCTTTTTAATCTCCTTGCAGGGGCAAAATCAAAAAGAAACTGCCCCTCTCAGCTTCCGGTATATATAGAGAGATTTATAGAGATGCTTGCATCTTCAGATTTGTGCAGGTACAGAAGGATGTGGGTTTAGCGATATGCTTATAAGGAACGGATAAGTAAAGATCTTGAGTCTCCTCTCACAAGACTTTGATCTTGTTTCATAAAATTATAGGAGTACTGCTAGACTAACACCACAACAACTGCCACAGATTCCTTCCTCTTGTCGCTGTGATGGGAGAAAAGCTAGAAGAACCCAGAATGGATGACTTTGATGCAAAACAAGCTTCAGAATATTTTCATGTTACATTATATTGTAGAATCACTTCCTTAGACATTTCAATTAATTTCACTGATCATACAAAGGAACAATTTATAGATCAGCTGTCACTATAGGGTCAGGTATTTAGGGGCTTATCCAAATTTCAATGTGTATAGGTCTATTTCATGTGAGTTCTGTATGTCTTGCTTCATTAAATTAGCAAGTCTGAGGGAATTCTAATTGGCAGCTGGGTACAGAAAAGTCTGTGCTGCTTTGCAGCAACATTCCTGAAATCTAAAGTACTGTTAAGGTGAGATAGAATAGAGGAAACTCAACCAGGAAAATAATACCTTAGAGTATACTAAAATAGTACAGTATGCATGTAATTTGCATCTCTTGTTTTCATTACAAATATTGCATTTTTTGCAAGACTTCTTCCTGTTGTAAAACATGACTCACTGAAAAACTGTCTTGTTCTGAGATTTTATTTTGCTTTTTGTTTTGGTTGTCTGGCCTGTTTCTGATTTGTACCCAGCTACTATAGTAGCATAAAAAACCTAATAGAATACTCCATCCAGGTCATTAGTGGAAAACAAGCGAGAGTAATCTCAGTTATGGAAAGTCGCATCTTAAAAAACACCAGCATAAACTGGCATTTGGAGTCATCAATAACAAAGTAAGCATTGAGGCTACATTTTCTTCTCACTCCGAGGTGGTATGCTGTCAGTGCCTGTTGAATTATATGGCTAAACTGGGCATTAGACTCCAGAGCTGTCAGTCTTACATATTTCACAAGTGTGAGTTCACTTAAAAAAAATTAAAAGGTTGAACGGATATGTACAATAATGCAGTATGCTGCTTTTTACCACTACTGACATTTGAACAGGTTTCAAATTTTAGTTTATATGACAAATTGGCCTGAGCATTTAAATTGTTACACTTAAATTTAAGCATTTAAATTTAAATGAAGGAAATTAAAACATTTAAATTGTTACACTTGCACAGACTAATATTCAGTAAGAACATATTTACTTCAGTAGTACTACCATGCCAGTAATAACATACGTGGCTAGATATAGAAGTACACATAAAGTTCATCAAATTATAACCCGCTTAAATCTGGCCAAGTGCCATAAACACAATTCTGGCAATTCTGGAAGTCTTAATTTCTGTGTGTTTCACTTGAAGGGAGTGATCTATTAGCACCAGCACTCTCAGAAGTAAGACCTGAAGCACTTCCTACTACATCTAGCAATGAAACCACAGCCGTTGCAGATAGCAAAGAGAAAAAAAATGCTGCAAAGAAGAAATGTCTGTACAATTTCCAGGATGCCTTTATGGAAGCTAATAAAGTTGTCATGGCAACCTCTTCTGCCACTTCTTCTGTCTCCTGCACAGCTACTACAGTGCAGTCAAGCAGCAACCAGTTTAAAGTATCCTCTAAGAGACCTTCATCAATAGGTAAGAACTATAATGCATGTGAAGTTACTTGAAGTCAGCTGCTAAATTAATGAGCCACAAAGGTTTGAAGGTATTATTCACATTATTTATTTAAATGGTTTAAAGAGATTCTTTTAATTAAAACTCAGCTATTATTCTTGAACTATATTTTTTCTGTATTCTCTTAATCCAATTAAGAGATCCATGATCTCTTAATCACGAGTCCCGAGATTAAGGTTGATTTGGCCAAAATGTTGGTGTGTAAAAAGGGAAAATACATTTTAAAAATATATTCTTTAAATATGCTTGAATATCTTAATTGCTTAGTCTGTGACTAAAAAGATCATTTACCTGATTTTTAAAGAGCTAGAAGTCAGTCTCATATCTCAGCTGGAATGGTTGGTTGGAGCTTGAGGAGGTTTCTGTTAATTTCCTTCAAAAAATGAAGCAACTTTTCTTTTTTCTTTTCTTTTCTTTTTTTTCCAAATTTAGGAGAAGTGTTCCACAATATCAATAAAGAGGACCATAGACATTCTGCACCAGTTGCACCACGAAATAGTCCTACTAGTTTAGCATCCCTTCCTTCACTCTCTCCTGCTGCACTGTCTCCAGCCACTACACCCCATATCCCAAATCTTGCTGCTCCATCTTTCCCCAAAACTGCTGCAACGGCCCCTGGATTTGTGGATCCACATTCAGGTCTTTGTCCCTCCACAGTTGCACCCCCTACTTCAACCACAAACAGCTCTGTAAGTGCGCCACCAAGTGTCTGCAGGTGAGTTTACTTTGTTCATACTTAAGTTAGCATTAAAAATAGTAACAAACATGCAAAATAAATTATACTCTTGCAGCACCATTTTGTACATCGTTATAATGTGAGAGGGAGTTTTGTCCATTTGATAGATGAGCAGGACACCTGAGTTCTGTTCCCTGGTTTGCCACTCCCTAGCCGTGTGACGATGCACAAGTCACATCAGGCATGGTGTTATTCTCAGGAAAGTATGGCCATGGTGTTTCTGGGGTTGGGTTGCATTTTTTTTGTCACATGCAGAATCACACTTGTTCAGCTTAGAAATAAAAAGACATGTTTTCTCACTGTGTGTGCTGAAATGTCACCTGGGATGGAAAGGTCAAACTATGCTTTCTGGTTTATTCATCATTCCCAATAATAGTTTCTACATTTGGGACTCAATAGAAAATTCTGTTGATGATGAGCAAACCAGAATAGATACCAAAATTGTTATGAAAGGGCTAACAGGAACAAAAAGCAGTGACAACTTACTTTTTGTTAATTTAGTCAGCAGACTTGACTTGGAAACCATACAAGGAGCATATTTCATGGGAAAGCTGCCATATTTAAGCAGTGTTTTGATCATAACTACACTTGCAACTTTTCTGAGTATCCATTCCCCATTTGTAAAATGAATGTAATAACTAACATTTTTGTGATACTTAAAATTTTAAATATCTTTGAAAGCATTGAGGTGAATTGTGCAGTATGAGTACAGGACATTATGGCAGAGTGATTTCATAGTCATGCTGATTCTCCAGTGTCTGAAGAACAGGAATGTCCTAAAGGCAAAGTAGCTGAGTCATTCTTCTGAGTACTCTGACTTGTAGTACTGTGGTGATGATGGTTGTTATGGAGGAGTAGTTATAGCAGTAGTTACAGTGGGGCAGCTTGAGAAACAAGAAGAGTTATAGCTATCCACTTGAGTTACTTTTTAAAAAGTTAGCTTTGTAATATCTGGCTAGCTTTGTATTACTGCTGTTTGAACTAAAGAAATTATTTAAATATAAAAATGATTCTTTTCAATAAAAAGAGAAATGTTTCTTTGAGCATAGATTGCCTAGTGTAGTGTAATAGAACACAAATTTATGTTAGCACCACTCAGTGCTGATGTAATGCAAACTATATTAGGATGTGTTGGAAATGGGATGGAGACAAAGACAGAAAATGTCATGCTATTATGTGAATCAATTGTACATCCTCACTGGGAAAACTTTTGTTCATTTCTGTTATCCCATCTAAAAAGGATATAGTTGAAATAGAGGGAGTTCAGAGACAGGTGATGAGAATGGGAAGAGACATGGAAAAAAATTCAGTAAGAAGAGTGAAAAGATTGGGACTGTTCACCTTGAGAAGAGAGGTGAATAAAGAATAAAAAACATAGAACATGTAGAACATGTACTACATTTTACAGCTTCTCATAATTACATTAATTATAAGTCCATTTTTCACACTATGCATAGTTACCTTATGGAACTCATTTTTGCTATCTTTGAGGACAAGAGCTTATAAAAAATCAAAAAGGATTGACCACTACATGGATTACATGCTTTGATGGGGCAAGGCCAAATGGCTATAGGAAAGTGCTAAGGAACAGATATGTTAGTCTCAGGCTAAACAAATCCCTGGTACCACTAGAACCTTCTAGAAAGCAGTAGAAATTGCCAATCAGGGACTGGCTGAAACCAGTTAAAAACCTTCCTGTTAGTCAGGTGGGATGTCAGGAGCTGCGGGAGGAAGTTGTGCTGTTGGGGAGACTGAGTGGTAGACACCAGATCATACGCAAGGAGGAGGCCCTGAGGTAAAGATGAAGTGGAGTTTGAAGAAGAAGGGCTGCTGTGGGGAAGAAGCCCAGGGAATTGTATTGTGTTGTGTGACTAAAAGGTCAGCCATTTTAGCCGATACGAGTAGGATCCCTGGGCTGGAGCCTGGAGTAGAGGGTGGGCCCGGGCTCCCCCCTTTCTACCTCCCCTAATCACTGAGATTGGGAGACAACAGAGACTGTGCCAGGAAGGATAGCTTCTCCTCACTGGCTTATGATAAAATGGCTCCATAGGCTGTGACCTTGTCTCTAGAGAGAGAAGGGCTACGGGGAGAGTCACAGTGAACCTCTGAGGCTAATGAAATCTACCAGGAAACGCAGGATCCACGAAGATAAGGACAGAGCTTTGTCACAATGCATATGCAAAGTTATAAGCATGAAGTTTTATTTTAAATATTTAAGGACATAAATCAACCTGTGTTTCTTGGTGAATAAAATTTCCCTAGGCTAAACTATTTTATAATGGCCTCCTGCAGAGTTTTATACCTTCTTCTGAGGCACCTGATACTGGACAAGGAGATGTCTGCTCCTTGTTTTCAGCTGATCTTGAGACTCCTGTTTGTAGTAAAGAGTTTGGACACCTGTAGGAGCAAGGGGGAAACAAGGAGGAGAGAAAATACTGTGTCACCAACCAACTCTACTGACCACCAGTGATCCATAGACTACAGTTTGTGAATCACTTTGCTTTAACAAATTAAAGTAACTATTTTCCAGATTATGATTACAAGTATACCTTTTAGACCAGGATAGATTTCTCTAAACAATGATTCTTTAGTTTACTCATTCAGTGGACTACATCACGAGCATTTCATGGAGCCATTTCCCCTTAAAACACCATAGTGTCATGGCTTGGTTTTGGACATACAGGTTTGCAGACTGCTAGAAGAGGTTTTGGGGTGATGCACATTCCATGGTTTGAGAGCTGCTGATCGATATCTCTCTCTCTCTCTCTCTCTCTCTCTCTCTCTCTCTCTCTCTCTCTCTCTCTCTCTCTCTCTCGTTCTATTGTAATAAACCCTCTTTTGTTTAATACAGTGATCCTGACTGTGAGGGCCATCGCTGTGAGAACAGTAATACGTATGATCATCAACAGTATGATGGAGAGGAGAGCCAAGATGAAGACAGCTGTTCGGAGCATAGCTCTAGTACCTCAACATCCACAAATCAGAAAGAAGGAAAATACTGTGACTGTTGCTACTGTGAGTTCTTCGGTCATGGAGGAGTAAGTTTTTGTTTAATTATTTTAATAAGAGTTACTGTTTTCAAGTGTGTGGTCATCTGTTGCTTGTTGTAATATTATCTAATTGGCTGTAATTGTTTAGTGGCAGAAATAGTAAACATAAATGACCGTAAATTCCTTTTTTCATTTTTAGCTATAAATTTTAATCAAGTATCTTCCTGTAAAGATAGGAGTTTTGTAGATAGAAAATGCATTCTAAGGTATCATCTAAGAGGCACTAAAATAAGCTAGTGACAATAAAACTATTTCACAGCTAGATTTCCAGCACTGTAGGAACTTAGGCAAATTATTTAACTGCTGTGAAATAGAGTGATTGTACTCTAGCCACCTTTTGTGATCCACTAAAAATAGAGAAATAATAGAAAGGGATGGAGCTAGACAGGTTCAATATAAGGCTAGAAAATAAAATTTAAACTGGGAAATTTGTACATCTAAAAATATGTAACGTGATTGTTCAGCTAGAAGTAATTTGAGAGAGAAACAAATGAGGATTTAGGAGGAGGCCAACTTGAAGAAAAGATTGACAATAGGTGATTAGGCTGGTTTCATGATGGCTAAAATGGGTATCCTGTAGCCATGTATGAGTAATTGTAAAGTTTAAGAAGAGCTGTGTATGGCTCAGAAGATTGTCTCCCTCACCAGCAGAGGTTGGTCCAGTAAAAGATATTACCTCAGCCACCTTGTCTCTGGGATGAAATCAAGTTATTTAGGCTTGTTCATATGTATATATCTATAAGTAATGAGATGACATTGAGCAAAAGAGCACTGCGTTTCAAAACATTCTTGCCACAAAACCTGAGGCACCTCCTTGACACTAGAAATCTGCATCTCTAATTTTATAACTCTGTGACTAACTCTGAAGCTTTAAAGCAGTGTCCAATACGTTTGGCACTAGCCACATGTGGCTAATAGGCTATTGAATTGTGGCTAATGCATGTGACTTTTTTATAATGTGGCTAATAATAAAAATTCAAAACCACAAGTGTGGTTAGCATCGAATTTCAGTTGGTCACTGCTGCTTTAAAGGGTTAATTTTAACTACCAAACGCTTTTGGGGGGTCGTGGGGCGTGTTCAGGCATCATCTAGTTCGAGCAGAGCTTTAAAACATTTCTTTACATTTAAAAAAAAGTTTCTTAATACTTAGTTTTACAGATACAATTCTTGAAAAAAATTCACTAATAAGTATAAGAAAAGTGCACTGTGACACAGCGACTTGACCAACTTAAATGACATTTTGTAGTAATAACAAAGCATTAATACTTATTAATTGGCTATGAGATCTTTCCTTTTGTCTGCTTTTCTTCAGTGCTGAGGGTTTGACTGAAGCCTGTTTAAGTCGATGGGAATTTGAAGACTTAAGTGCATACTCTTTGCATAGGCAGCAAATATGAACATTTTTAAAGTTCTGTTTAACTCTGTTTTACAAATTAAAATAGATGCTTTTAATGTGGCAATCTTTTTAGGGTTTACATTCATTACCATAGTAGCTAATTTATCTTCCATGTAAAATTTGTAATAATAGTTAAGTACCTAGTGGACTTCATGGAGTCTCTGGTGCTTTCCCATTTTGGGGTAAAAACTATGTGTATAGGTATTAAAATCAGCCAGTACTACCTATATTGTATAGCAGTAAAGACAATTCAAAATGACAACCGACCCAGCTCCATGGATTGGGCTATAGTTTTAGCCCAAAGTCAAACTAACAACTGCATGAAAGTGGTGGTGGCTTATTTTTTGCCCTACCACTAAATACTTACATGGAAAACACCGGCAGCAAAGATATTCCTTTTTCTAATTACATTCGATAATCTGTTAACCACTGTAACTAATTCCTTACCTACCACTGGAAACTCCTCTGCTGGCATTTGGTCTCCCTTTACTTCCCCACCCACCTCTTCCACTGCAAGATGAAAATAAACAAACAGCCCTGGCTAATGAGATGGACAACAGCACCACAACAGATTTTTGGCTGTTGCATACGTATTGCATGTGCACACAACTGGCATTGGGACTCGGTATATTTTATGCACTATCTGAAACTTTATATTGCAAAATTCTAAGCAGTACTATGAAACTTTCAAAGCAGGTTACTGTATCTTTTTTTTCTCTTATGGCTTTTAGCCACCAGCTGCACCAACCAGTAGAAATTATGCAGAAATGAGGGAAAAACTTCGTTTACGATTGACAAAGAGGAAAGAGGAGCAGCCGAAGAAACCAGACCAGATTTCTGAAAGAGAGAGTGTGGTTGACCATCGAAAAGTAGAAGACTTGCTACAATTCATAAACAGCTCTGAGACCAAACCAGTAAGCAGCTCTCGGGCAGCCAAGCGAGCGAGACATAAGCAAAGAAAGGTAAAAACAGACCCATATTTGTCATAAATTATCCAACTTGAATTTATAAAATCATTGTGTAGATAGGTATTTGTGCAAAACTTTCCATCAGCATCATTTTGAGCGGCAGACTACTGATTAAATGTGTGACTGATTTTAAACTGCCATTGATGTAGCCTCTAGCATACAGGTATATAACACAGCTGGTTTAATCTGGTGAGTATAGTCATGGTGATGTTTTGAAAGATATCTGAGCCTTTTTGTTCTGAGAAGATTTACCAGTCTATTATAGCCTTTTTTTTTTAATTGCAAGTAAATTACATATTAGAACTGCACATCATCAAAGGGAGTATTTCTTAGTGTCAAAAATGTCAGGATCTTTAATGCAGTCTGGGATGGTTACCCAATGTAACACATTAGATGTCAAAATCTAGCATTCTTTACTAGGACATCAGTTCAGCTCCATAAAAATGTTCCTTCAACCGTGTAGCATAGGAGCAGTAGGTCTGTGCTTCTGTGGAGGAGACTCAAGGTTTGTAAGTAATTTGGGCACCCTCTACTGAAGGGATCTCAAACTTGAATCACCAGCAGGGCCACATGAGGACTAGTACTTTGACCTGAGGGCTGCATCACTGACACCCAGCCCCGCCCCCCCACTCCACCTCTTCCATGAGGCCCCACCCCTTCCCTGCCATGCCTCTTCTCTCCTTCTCCCCTGAGCAAGCAGATCCCCGTTCCTTCCCCCTCCCTCCTGGAAAGCGCTAAGTGCCACCAAACAGCTGTTTGGCAGTGGGAAGTGCCTAGAGGTAAGCAAAGGAGTGGGGAGGTAATCAGAGGAGGGGGGATGCAGCGCGCTGTGGGAAGGCGGAGTGGGGGGCTGCAGGAAATAACCACGTGTTTGAGATTCCCTGCTCTACTGGATTTGAAGCTGCTCTGTGGCACACTTTACTGTGGTCTAAGTGGAATTAAAGACAGGTTGAATGAAGAGTCATGGTCTTCCTGGTTGGCTGGAGGATAAATATTCATAGATTCATAGAAGATTAGGGTTGGAAGAGACCAACCTGAGCCTAAGAGTTTACCAATGTACATTGGCAAAGAGCCACAGTAATAAGTCATCAGCCCCTTCATAAGCTCCCCACCTCCCACTCACCAGCAGCCCCACTGATCAGCACTTCCCCCTCCCTCCCTGCACCTCCCAATCAGCTGTTTTGTGGTGTGCAGGAGGTTGGTGGGGGAAAGGAGGAGTGGGGGAAGGGGTAGAGTGGGGGGCAGGGCCTGTGGCAGAGCCAGGGGGTTGAGCAGTGAGCACCTCGCCCTCCCCACCCCACCCCCGTCCCCTCCACGGCACATTGGAAAGTTGGTCGCATGTTAACTTCTGAAGAGCCCAGTGTGACTCTGGAGCCACAGGTTAGCCACCCCTGATCTAGTCCAACCCCCTACTCAAAGCAGGACCAACCCCAACTAATGCATCAAATCACCAACTAAATCATTATCGGGTCAGGGAGAAGTGGCAAGTTGCCTTATGAAGTCTGAACTTAGCTAGTTTTCAAATGTCAGTTGGCAAAAAAAGAAAATATATGGAATTACGTCATTCAAAAATTGTGAAGATTTGGTTGTGAGGGGATACAGGAAAATGGTTTAATTTTTGTCTTATCCTAAGCAGAAAATCTGGCTCTCTTGTTGCGTTGATATCTGCATACACTAACTTCAGGATATACAGGAAAAGGTTCAAAATAAGGCTTAAATTACTGTGGATGTTTGAAATCTGGAAAATAAATGTTATAAGCTCAGTAAATATTCCACTTTGTATGTGATACTTTACTTTGCACATATAGATTATTATATTTTTGCTATAAATTTGTAGTTTGGGGTATTTGGAGGGGGGATGCAAAGTTGTTTCTAACATAGGCCATAATAATTTTTTTCATAAATCCCAAAGTTAAGTAGTAGTTTTCTTTAAACTGCTTGTTTTTAACATTGTCCAACAATTCATTTTAAAAACACAAATTATACAGATACAGTGCTGTGTACTCCAGAAGAAAAAAATCAGAAGATTTTGTGGGATTATTTTTTCAAGAACTCTCCCTGCTCCCCCCCAAAGTGCCCCAAACTTGCTAATCTCTTAAAATGAATGGGTCACATATAAGGGCTTCCAAAAATCCACAATTTTTTTTGCGAGATCTGGCTGTCTACTAGCAAATGACACTGTGCAAGAAGCTACTGCTCATAATTTAATTAAGAGGGGATAAGCAAATTTAGCACAATAAAACCTTGATTATTTTCAATAACTGGGAGGCCCATTGTGAATTTGTAATCAAGTAAACAGTTTTTAAAAATTAATAATGAATGACAGCCCTTTTATTTTTTTACAACTTTAGAGTTAACGTGCTTCATAATGTACAAGTAAAAAGGACTGTGATTCTCATATAGTGTTTCTGGATGGGATTTTTATTGATGGCTGTTAAAATTTAAACTATTGTGGAATTTTCCAATTAAGAGAATATTTTCATATCAATTTGTCAAATGTTCAGTGGAATTCTAGACTTTTAATATTACAAAAACAATACTGAGAAAAGGATGTGATCCCCCTTTAGTGATGTGCCGAATACCTTTATTCTAGGTGCGTTCACTGGATTTTCAGGGTAAGGGTCTGTTTGTGATCAGGAATAACACTGTCTTGTTTCTTGTGTCCTATTTGCACTTATTGGTATTTATATATAAACACTCAGCCTTTATTCCCCCCCCCCCCAGCGATCTGTTCTTGCTCGTGATAATATTATTAAGGATGTATAGTTATGCACTCAGTTGAATATTGCCTCTTTCTTCTTTTTCTTCTTATCATCTTCGCTCCTGGTGGAGCATAAGGCGCCAACCATTCTTCTCCATTCGCTGAAGATTTGGTTGACGTTTCTGTAGCATTCGTTTTTTACATGGTGGGTTGCTAGCCCAACGCAAAACCCTCCTCCTTTCACATCTTGGGCTTGGGATCAAGCAATGGCGGAGTTATTGCCTCTTTAGTGTTACAAAAATGAGCTGAAAAGTGCTTTTTTCCTGCTTTCTATTGAGGACAATGCAAGTTATTGTAAATGGAAAATGTGCTATAGCTTCATGAACAATATCGGTAGGTAGCTGCTAAGTGTGTTCATTTTAAATTGTTTGCCCATTCTAATGCTATTTTTGAGGGGTACATTTATGTTTTGTACTGTGACTTCTAAAATTCCTTAACACATCCTTGTAACGTGGAATGTTTAGAAATTAGCTATTGAGATGAAGATCTTCTCCCAAATGTCTAGTTCTTAGGATCTTTTGATCATTTATTTACTAAACTGCCTCTTTTGTAGCTAGAAGAAAAGGCTCGTCTTGAAGCAGAAGCGAAAGAGAGGGAGCATCATCAGTTGCTTGAAGAGCAGAGACGGCAGGAAGAGGAAGAGGAGGAAGAGAGGCTAAAACAGGAGCTGCAACGACTTCAAGAACTTCAGCAATTACAGGCTGTAAAGAAAAAGAAAAAAGACAGAACAAGTAAAGACTGTCAGAAGATGGAAATGCTTACTCGAAACTGCCAGGCAGTGAAGGAATCAATCCCAAACGCACCAGAAGACATTCAGAATGGCATACTTGAGCAATCAGAAAAGGTAGAAACCTCATCTAGGTCACTGTCTAGGCATGTAAATCATGTGGAACAGAGGCCAGTTCCTGAGATGGTCTGTGAACTATCTGATCCGACAAACACTAGAGACTCAAAGTTGCTTTTCCAGAAAGAGATGAATGTGAAACAGCATGAACCCCTGTCTTTTCTCTTTGATATAATGCATCATCATAAAGAAGGTAATAGTAAACAAAAACTAAAACAAATAAACAAACCGTGTGCTGAACAAATGAAAAAGCCTGCTGAATCCCCCAAAGCAGCAGAGATTCAGTCTAAGACAAGAAACCAAATAGAATCCAAAGTGAAAGCAACAGAGCTCCCACTGCTTGCAGAGCCGAAAAAAGAGGAGAAAAAACCAAGCAGTAATAATAACAAAAAGCAGCTGAATCATGTAAAGGAAGAGAAAACACCTGTAGTGAGTGAATCCCCTTCTCCAAGTGAGCTGCAACAAAACAATAAACTGATACTTGCAGAATCTCCTCAGCCAAAAGGCAAGAACAAGAAAAACAAGAAGAAGAAGGGAGACAAGGTCAACAATTCCATAGGTAAGTGCATAGCTAAGAATTTTTCATATAGATTAGTTTCAAAATTTTTGGACAGCTCTCCAATCACTCATGTCAGTGTAAATTGGGACTAACTCACTGATGTTAAACAGGTGTGACAGGAGAATCAGATCACCTTCATCTGTTGTCAGTCACTATAATGACATTTTTAGTTAATTCTGCTATTTTTCTGTGCTCTTAGCATTGATGTTTAATTTGATGTTCAGTATTAATAATAGAGATGCAAATAGCTAACCAGTATGGAATATTTTGATGACAAAACCCATCTTGGAGAAACTCTAACTAGTTTTCAAAGCAAGTTTTTAAAATTAATCACTGCTGTGATAGTAGGATTGAATCAGTAGGAATATAGAGTCTAAAACCAGTCACACTCATATCACATGGTAAATCAAAGAGCACAGGATTCTGCAGACAGAAAAGAGTTAGTTATACATAAATTATTTTTAACTGAAACTATTCTCCATAGAACCTCATCTCTGTACAGGAAAGGTGATTATAAAGCAAGTTCAGCATTTCATTTTATTCCACTACAAACAGTTTCACTGTCCATTCACAATATATATAGTGTGAAGTACAATAATTGAATATGAATTGCCATCCAGATAACACATACCAGATAAGAATTGCTTCATCATGTATTTTATGCGTTTTTTTAATGCTAAGAAATTATTAATGAGACATGTCATTATATTTCTTACACAAGATGGAAAGCTGTAGAATTCTTCTCGAAGTGATTTTTTGCACTTCTAAAAATGTACAGTTAACCAGGTATAGCGAAGTTGAGATTCACTGGCGCCGCGCTCCTGCTTGGGAATTAGCTCTTTCAGCACTTGGAGCGCCCTCTGCAAGCTGGTGTCTCACCTGCGGCTGGCTCCGTATCCCTCTTGGACCCCAGTGCCTCTTTACCTTGGGGTTCTGTCCCCGGAAGTACCCCCGCACTCTGGGTCTTCCCTCCCAGGGGAACCCCCAACCCTCTATCCCCCACCTTGCCTCAGTGACTACTGCCAGTTCTCATCTAGCCCCTGCTCACTGGGGCAGACTTCAGTCTGTAATGGCCACTCATAATTGGCAAGGAGGTTGGACTAGCTGCCTTTCCCTAATCCTGGGCTGCACCTCTGCAACCCCAGTACCTGTGTAGGCCTTCCCCAAAGCCTGCAGCCTGGGGGTTTACCAGGCTGGAGCTCCCCAGCTACCTTGTCCTATTGCCCAGCACTGCTCCAGCTTCAGGTACCATATGTTCCCCAGCAGCTAGGCCCTCTCTCTACAGGGCTGGAGAGAGATTTCTCCAGATTTCTGAGATTTCTGGCCCACAGTCCTCTTATCAGGGCCAGCTGGGTCCTAATTGAGTTGGTCCCAACTGTGGCTGCTTCCCCAATCAGCCTAGGTTTGCTGCTCTCACTCCTCTTCTCCAGGGCTGCTTTTACTATTGGCTTCCCCGGGCAGCCCTCTCCCAAGGCTGTTTTTAACCCCTTCAGGACCTGAGTGGGGTTTCACCCCGCTACACCACGTTACTTTAGTTTTCCTTTCTAACTTCAGAACAAGCATAACCGCAGGTGCAGTGCAAGCTTCCCCAGAGTGCCCTGCCAACATGCTACCCTGAATACCACTGCCACGTGCTAGCGTAGTTCAGAAGCTGTGTCTATTCAGCCTTTGATGAGACTACTAATTTAATTATATGGACACTTGTGTACTTGGAGTTAGTCTGAGAATACCAACTCATTTTCTATAAATCACCAAGTAGCTTTGTGATGTCAGTGCTTGAACTAAGCCTCTATGGCATAATGGCTTAATTTTAGTATTTGTGTATTTCATCCCTGCAGCTCCCTTTAGCATTCTGCAGTTTAAGAACTGAGGTCCGTGGAAGGTGGTGCAGGGTATGTTCCCGCACTTCACAAAACTGAATTATTGTAAGGTTCATTACCAGAGCACAGAACAAATGCATGGCAGACATGAGTGCTGGATAGGGAGCCCAGGTTTGTTTTCAGTGGTCTTATGCTGGGATTGAATGGAACTACCTCAGATCTCTGTCACATTCTTCCCATTTCCTTGACCCTTTTGTTTCCCTTCCCTGCACATCTAGTTGTAATTTGTTGGGGGTTGGTGTTTTTTCTTTTCTTCACATTGACCTCACAACCCTAACTCCTTTATTTCCCAACCTCCTGTGCATACTATCTTCAATTTGCAGAGAAGAGTTGTAGCCCATGCCACCTCTCTTCCTCCTGAATATATTTGATGGGAATTAATGATCACTACTGGTGAGGCTCTATAATAGAGCTGGATGAATAATTGCATTTTTTGCTTTAGCTAGCCAAGTGAAAAATTAGCTTTAATTCCAAAAATGTCCAAGGCAAATGCCCTAACCACTGGACTAAGTTGTGTGTCTGTACCTTTAGTCCAGTGGTTAGGGCACTTTCCTGGGATACCCGGCTTTGAATTCCCATCCTAGCAGGAACATGAGCTCTGTTATCTCTCCTCCCAGGTGAGCATCCTAATCATTAATCTATAAGGCATAGGTGGGCAAACTACGGCCCGCAGACCACATCCAGCCTGCGGGACTGTCCTGCCCGGCCCTTGAGCTCCCGGCCCCTCCCCAGCTGTCCCCACTCCTCCGCAGCCATGCCGTTGTGTGGACAGTGCAGCTGGCTCCAGGCGGCACAGCTTCCAGTCCTGCTGCTCTGAGTGGTATGGTAAGGGGTCAGAGACGTTGGCTAAGGGGCAGGGGGTCCTGGTGGGCAGTTGGGAGCAGAGGGAGGTTGGATGGGGTGGAGGTTCAGGAGGGTGGGGCGGTCAAAAGGTGGGGACCAGGAGGCGTTGGATAGGCATGGGGAATCCTGGGGGGCTGTCAGGATAGGTCGGGGCAGTCAGAGGACAGGGAGTGGGGGGAGGAGTTGGATGGGTGTGGGACCCTAGGGGAGTGGTTAGGGGCAGGGGGTCCTGGGAGTGGGCTGTCAGGGGGGCAAGGAGCAGGGGTGGTTGGATGGGTGGGGGATCCTCAGGGGAGCAGTCAGTGGGCAGGAAGTGGGAGGGTGGGAGGTCAGGTTGTCTAGGGAGGCACAGCCTTCCGTACCCAGCCCTTCATACAGTTTCACAACCCCATCGTGGCTCCTTGGGCCAAAAGGTTTGCCCATACCTGCTATAAGGTATTCTCGGGTGGATGTTCTCAATCTCTCCTCTTGAAGCTATTCCACTTTGTGTACCTAAGTATTCATTTGGCCAAAGACCGCCTGACTGGGACTCTGTAGCCTAGTGATAAAGGCTTTCCCCTGGGAGGTAAGAGACATGGATTCAAATCTTCTTGCTGCCTAATTGAGCACAGTGGGGTCCTGGGTGCTGTGAACATACAAATAATAAATAAGGAAAGCAGTTCGCTCGTTAGTTTTTATACAAACTCAGGCTTGTTGATAGTAGATTTAAAACAGAGAGACTTTAATTATGCACATTTTTAGCAGCTTCAAAAGTTGCTCTAAAAAAGGAGACTGGAGTAAATAACCGTGAAAGCCCCTAGGTATCCCGGGATTTTCCAGAGTGCCAAAGCCAGTAGCATTTCTAGAGAAGTCTCATGTAATTTAATATGTAACTAAATCTCTAGCCTTTGAAGTTTACCCTTCTGTGAACCAAACAGCCCTGTAAATACATAGCATCTCTGCTGTACTCTTATTCTGCGTGGTTTCATCATAATGAAGAGCTATTACATTATCCTACAGTAAAAAGATGCTTTGTTAAATGAGAAGGAATCCCTCACTGGAAGCAGCACTAGCTTCTTCTCTCAAGTTTGCCTACTGATCCAGTCCTACTATTTTAATATTCATTTTCTAAGACAGTGAAGCTTGCCTAGTCGTCTTCCAATTATCTCCATTTTAAAACCAACCTTTTAAATTGGAATTATCTTTTCACCCTTCCTAATTTCATCTCATCTCCATTTTAAGGCCTGAATTAGGAGCATGCGGAAAATTACAATTAGTGAACTCTTGTTTGTCTTGCTGACCATAATTTATTCCAAATACAGTTTACAGATTCACTCTCCAGTAGCTCAAAGCACCTGCTGATTATCATAGAATTAACAAAATTTAGGGCTGAGGGGAACTGGAGAGGTTGTGTAGTCCAGGCCCCTGCACTGAGACAGGACCAAATATATTTTCTTAAAGACCTCCAATAACAGTACATCAGATTTTGTAGGCATCACGACCGAGTTTTAAGATGGGATTAGAAGGAGGAGAATGAGCAAGCTTTCTTTCAGCCTTTTTGGCAGCCAGTTGTCTTGGAAGGTGCAGCACAAAGATCTGTGCTAACAAGAAGACTGTAAAGTCTGTTGCTGCTGTTTGTTTTTAGCATATTTACTTAGATTACATGGTATAAGTGTGTGCTACCCAGTCTCTGTGCTCTTGAGTACAGAGAAGGGGACTCTTGTATGCCAGACCAACCAACTTTAACTGCTCTCCAGCTTAAGTTAATTCTCTACACCCCCAGACTCCCACACTTTACCAGCTGGGAACTTGGGGACCCCCGGCTGCCACCATCTGAGTAAATCTCCAAGGCCCTGGAGTGGGGTACTCAGACTCCCCAAAACCCTAACTCTGTCTCCCTCCCTGAGAGCCAGACACTTGGAGGCTGTTTCCGCTCCCCCCTCACCCTTCTCGGCTGAAGGGAGAGACAGACTCCGCTTCTCAGCTCCTACCCTGAGCTGGTCCTTTCACCTACTCCCCTCCCTCCTCTCTTCCCAGTCTGGAAGCAGAGAAACCCTTAAGGGAAATAAACCAAACACTTTTTATAACTAACAAGATTTAATAAAGAAAAGAGATTAGAACATAGGCTACAGTGCAACTTACAATTTAGAGTTCTCTAACTCCCCCTCTGAAAAGGATAGAGACATCCCAAATAGGTACAGAACTTAGGGAAATCAACATCACTTACAGTCAGCTAATTAGAAGTATAAGAAGGAAAGTAGAGTCATTCTCAATAACCAGAGACGCTCCGGGACCCTTGCCAAGCTACATGGCAAGCCAAAACTGAAACTAAAAAGTAACTACCTCCCTGCGTCATGGCAGGGAAGCTCTTGCGTCACTTGTTCTCAGGTAATATTAACCCCATACAGACAGGATAACCCTCTTCAGCACTTTACACTTATCACACATGGAGAGAGACTTTTTAGTAAAGCAAAGTTAACTTGTAACATAAAGCCATTGTATAGACCCAATTCCTGTAAAAACAACTTTATAGTCAACGATAGTAGTCTCCAACCATGGTTAAGATGCAATTAAATCTGGCAGGGTAGACTTGACCAAATTCTTTTAATGCCCTCTAAATCATGTTCTAACAAAACAAAGGCCATAGCATGGTTGTATAAGAAATGAAACATATTTTTGTCCTGAAGAATCTTTTCTCTGGCTGATTTAGAGGAATGATCTGAATCCATATATCCTTTCTTCCTGCTGAATATTTTAATCATTAGGCTGTAGAGTCATTCTCCTTCTCAGGCCCAATGAATATTTAAATATCTATACAAAGGGAAACGGCTTCACAGGAGACATTGTGGGGAACCCACTCTAGAATAGCCATAGTTAGTATGCTCACCTGGGGGATCTGAGTTGAAGTCTCTGCTCCAGTGTGTGGATTCAAACCTGGGTTTCCCATATTCCTTAAGCACTGGGCTAAATGGTATATGCACATTCATGAAGCTAATTAGGCTAAATTCAGGAAATAGTTTTCAGTTGACCAAAAGAGCAGGTTTTGGGGGGCGGGAGGGGGCTGGTGAATGAAATATTCATCTGAAAAATGTTGTGCAGCTCTAGTCTGTATCCCAGGTAGGGAGGGACAGAAAGGGGAGGGCAGCCTCTGCATCATATTACCTATTTCTGTTGTTTTCTCCTTATATCAAGTACTTCTTCCTTTTTAAATGTAAAATCACTTTTGGAAAAAGTAATTGTACACGGGCTCTGTTTTACAAAGCAGTAGTTTTATTCTGTAATTACTCTTTGAAGAACCTGGACTAGTGCAGAACAAATGAGGCATCCATTAATATTATTACAACTATTCAGAAGCAATACCCTGATCTGCTCTTACTGTGGATTCAGCCATCAGTATCAGCACTATGAATCTCCGATTACTCATGGGCTTTGTTTAAACTGGGAGTTCTTGGTCTTGTTGTTTCAAAGTTAATCGATTGCCGATTAACTGGAGTTACTAATATAGTTTTAGTGCTACACTACATGTTCCACAAGCACTCATGCCAGATCACGATTCAGCTCAGTGTAAACCGAACCATGACCAGGAGCAAATGATTGTGAAGTGGGATAGATAAGAAGACAGTAAATGTCACAATACTTCTGTATAAATCCATGGTAAGGTGACACCTTAACTACTTTGTACAGTTCTGGTAATCCCATCTAAATAAAAAAAAGGTACATTAGAAATGGAAAAGATACAGAGAAGGACAGCAAAAAATTATTAAGGATATATAACAGCTTCCGTATGAGAAGAGATTAAAAAGATTGGGACTGTTCATCTTGGAAAAGAAACAACTAAAGGACTATGATAGAGGTTTATAAAAAGATGAATGGTGTAGAGAAAGTGTATAAGGAAGTATTATTTACTCCTTGGCATAATAAAAGAACCGGGGTCACCTGACAAAATTAGTAGGCAGCAGGTTTAAAACAAACAAAAGGAAGTACTTTGTCACACAACACACAATCAACTTGTGGAGTTCGTTGCCAAAGGATGATGTGAAGGCCAAAAGTATAACTGGTTTCAAAAAAGGAATTAGATAAATTCATTAAGGATAGGTCCATCAGGAACTATTAGCCAGGATAATCAGGATGCAATCCCATGTTCAAGGTGTCTCTAAAACCTCTGAGTACCGGAAGCTGGGATCGGATGTCAGGGATGGATCACTTGATAATTGCCCTGTTCTCTTCATTCCCTTTGAAGCATCTGATAGTGACCACTGTTGGAAGACAGGATACTGAGCTAGATGGATCATGGGTCTGACCCAGTATGGCTATTCTTATGTTTAGATTAGCATTCAAATCATGTTAGTTAACTTGAGTTACAACCTGATCAAAAACTAGTCTAGACAAAGCCATAATGAAATGTGTTGGGTTTGTTTTTTTAAGCATTCCATCCTGGGCCAGCACTATTCTTTAAATATCTTAAATAGGTCCTTAGGTCAGATAATGTTTGAAGTATGGATGTTAATCATGGAAAGAACACAGAAGCTCACAATCATAGCTATATCATTATTCTGGTTCCGTTGTGGACAGGGCCAAACACTTTGACCCAGGAATTTGACCCTGTATTATCAGTTCTGCAAAAAAACAATTCTCAAAGTATTTTAAAATGCAAATGTGAATTAGATTGTTGCAAAAACTGCCTCTTGGGTGTATACATTCATTGGAGGGTGATGAGGCTAACAAGGTCAGGGCAGCCAATTAGTGTACATTTTTCACCCCAAGTAACCCTTGCTGACTGATCAGCTCTTCAGTTTCCCAGTCTGTTCTATAATTGAACTCTCTTTCATTCCTGTGGAATGTTTTGTAATCAATTTGAAGAGAGAATCTGCTGCTGATTCCTTTTTGTCTTTACTATTGGAAATAAGTTGTTTGGTTTTTTTAAGCCTTTAGCGAAAAGAGGTATACAAAGGCCAACCAGTCCTCAGAGACTTCACTTCAATCTGACCAATTTTTGTTTTTCTGTTAGGGTAAAATGGCCAACTGAAACTGATTTGAAGTATCTTTTCATTTTGCAGATGATGTGTTTCTTCCCAAAGATATTGACCTAGACAGTGTGGAAATGGATGAGACAGAACGGGAAGTGGAGTATTTTAAAAGGTAAATAAAAGTGCTGTCAACCCTGCATGTATGGCTGTTGTGTTGCTTAATATATGTGACCAAAATAAAAACAATTAACTTTTTGCTTAAAAGCATATGCTTTTACTAGGACTGTCTTAAATCACCAGTCACTGCTGACGCAATCTGGTTACTGTAATGAGCTTCAAAGCTGTAGCTTTATGGTAGAAATTATGGTCATGTGGCCTTAGCACAGAAGATGGCGAACCAGACAAGAGCCAATAATATATATTTGCCATACTGGAACAGACATTTATCCATGGCATCTGCTCCATCACTGACATGACTTATTACTTTGGAGAAAGACTAAACTTTCCCAGAATGCATTTAGCTATCTATTCAGTGCTATCTGTTTAGCTTTTTAAACTGTTGATCACCATTGTAACTGAACACTTCATACAATTTCTTCTGAATTCTGGCAAGTTATCTACTTAACTAAGAAAAGTCATTTATTGGGCTCACTAATTTTCTATCATTTTTAAAAAAATTGTTTCAGAGATTTCCTTTCTAGAAATAATGGAGAGTACAGCCTGAATCAGTCGGAATTCATAGAAAATCCAGTTACAAATATTGGTATAAAGTTTGCCAGTACTCTTTAGCAATTACTAGCAATGAATTGTACTACAGCAATGAACTGTACAGGATGACTAGGAGTCGTCTAACTGGTACTTTTAACTGCCTCTTTAATGTAGTGTCACTTTATCCCCATTTTGGAATTTCTCTAGCAAGTTGCCTTTAAATCTTCTCCATTCCAGGTTAAATAAAAGATTAGTCCTTGCAATGTAACTTTTCCCATATTTCTCTCACTGTTTCCTCTCTTCCGTGGACTTTAATTCTTAGGCCTCATCTACACCTAAAACTTCAGTCAACCTAGCTACATCACTCAGGACTATGAAAAATGTAATGCCCTGAGCCCTGTAGTTAAGTAGATCTAACACAGTGGTTCTCAAACTTTTTGTATTGGCGACCCCTTTTGAACACTAAGCCTCTGAGTGCGACCCCCCTCCCCCCGATTAGAAATTAAAAACACATTTTTTGATATTTAACACTATTAAATACTAGATTTAAACCCTATTGCTTAAAATCAATTTTGTCACTGCTTTTCTCACTGCTTTTAAATCAAGAGTGAAACATATTTTTAGAAAAGTTATTCTCAAGTAAATATTTATTTTAATACTTGACAGTAATTAATGATCTGAAACAAGCTGGGGTCAGGGTTCACAGCCTGGTGCAGGGATCGGGGTTGCTGGGTGCAGGGGCTCTCAGCCCAGCGCAGGGCTTGGGGTTAGGGCTTACACTCACCTTGGGGCTCAGGCTCACAGCCGCCTACCGGCACTGGAGTTTGGGGGTTGGGTTGCCTGTTCGCAGCCCCGCAGCTCTGCCTGGGGTCGTGGCTTGCAGCCCCACTCTGCCGTGCTGGTTAGGGCTTGGGGCTTGCAGCTCCACTGCTCCAGTTTGGCAACCCTGCAGTTCCAGCTCAGGGCTTGGGGCTCTCCGCTCCACCCAGGGTCGGGGCTCAGGGCTTGTAGCCCCGGCGCTCTCGGTCTGGGCTCACAGCTGGCAGCCCCTGCGCTCCAAGTCGGGGCTCACAGCCCCGCCGCTGTGCCGGGGTCAGGGCTCGCAGCCCTGCCACCCCGGGGTCGGGGCCCATTGCCCTGCCCTCCCCGCCGATCCACCCGGGCTCGGGGCTGCTCCAGGGCTCTCAGCCCAGCCGCCCCAAGGTCAGGGCTCGCCACACCGCTCTGCCCCGGGATCGGGGCTCGCAGCACTGCTGCCCTGCCGCCCCGGGCTTGCCGCTCCTTCTCGGGGTTGGGGCTTGCAGCCTTTCCGCCCTACCACCCCAGGGTCGGGGCTTGCTGCGCCGCGCTGCTCCAGGGTCGGGGCTCGCAGCACTGCTGCCCCGCTGCCCCAGGCTCGCTGCTCCTTCCCGGGGTTGGGGCTCGCCACCCCTCTGCTAAGGGGCTCGCAGCCCCGCTGCCCCTCCGCCCCGGGGTCGGGGTTTGCAGCCCTGCCACCCCAGGGTTGGGGCTTGCCACACTGCTCCGGGGTCGGGGCTCACCGCACCACTGCCCTGCCGCCCCGGGCTCGCTACTCTTTCCCGGGGTCGGGGCTTGCCACTCCACTGCTCCGCCCCTGGGTCGGGGGGTCGGGGATCACAGCCCCACCGCTCTGCTCGGGGCTCATAGCCCCTCCGCCCTGGGGATCGGGGCTGGACCCCAAAGCCCACCAGGGGGGTCGGGGTGGGAGCCCTCAAGGGGTCGCAACCCCCAGTTTGAGAACCAATGATCTAACACGTACTATAGATTGACCTACCTAGCTGTGCTGAGAGGTGAATTACCTGCATCAATAGAAAACCCCCTTCTGTCAGTGCAAGAAGCTTCTGTACTATGGTACTACAGCATCACAGCCAAAGCAGCATAGATGTACCTTTAGTGAAAGCAATTTAGCACACCAAAGAGGAACTAGATACTACTTTTGTGAATATCTACCACAAATGCTAAGAATTGCACAATCACGCTCAATGAAGAATACAGCTAGCCCTCAATACAGGACACAGACACACGTTAACAATGGTAGGAATACATGCTTACCTGTTCTATTGAGTTTTTCTTGAAACATTGTCTCATTCATGAACTGTATGTCCATTGAAACTAGGTAGATAATTTTTTTGTTTTTAACTTTTATCCAGACAAATGGACTATTGTCTTTGTACTAGTTACAGCCACTTCCTGGATACTTTCTCAGGGCTTCATGTCTGAAACATAGCATTAAAAAGTACAGATTCACTACAGTCAGGAGAGGACCACTGTATAGGAGTAATGGTGTCCTGAATACAGACGATATGTAAAGCAGCAGCACTGACCACTTAAGTTCATTAATTATTCTATACTAAAGTGGTTTTTTTCTCCTATTTTTACAAAAAAAAAAAAAAAAAAAAGTGTTGGCTCCGTGTCGAGGCAGATTCCAGTTTGGATAATATTTTGTTTGCCTTAGTACTTCCTATTCTTTGTTGAATGCAATAGTCTTCACTATGGGCTTGTCTTCACTAAAGCGGGGAGGGATCGATCTTTTGGAGATCGATTTATCGTGTCTCATCAAGACACGATAAATCGATCGCCAGCAGCGCCCCCGTCGACTCCGGAACTCCAGCTCGCCAAAAGGCGCAAGCTCGAGTCGACGGGGGAGTGCGCCGCCGTGAGGACGGCAGGTAAATCGGCTGTAGATAAGCCGACTTCAGCTGCATTATTAACGTAGCTGAATTTGTGTATCTACAGCCGATCTCCCCTCCCTAGTGAAGACCAGCCCTGTGTCTCTTAAATGTTAGTGTTACTGTGGACTGTTAAAATGGTTGGTATATTCCACACCAGCGATAGTTACATTTCAGTGGTGGGTCAAGTGTTTCTTCTGTGTGTGATTTACAGTGTTTTATGGTCCATTGGGATTAAAGATACTATTCAAATGCAAACTAATATTTGTACCTTTTTGTTGGTAAACAGTGTAACGGTTTCACTTTATCTCTTGCTTGTTATGTTTACAGATTCTGCTTGGACTCTGCCAGACAGACAAGGCAGAGACTTTCCATCAACTGGTCCAATTTTAGCTTGAAAAAAACCACCTTTGCTGCTCATTGAAATGACACAGTTTGGGGAGGGAACCCTGCAGGAATCAATGAAAGACAACTCCACTTATCTGTCCTGCTGTGCTGAGAGCTTATCTGGTCTTGAGCCAGTGCTGCCTTGCCTTGTCCCCAGTGCTGTGTGGATCTGCACTGAACCCCTTGGCCTGATAGTTCTTGCAGACTGAGAAATTGCCACTTTCTACCTGAATTTGTTAGCTTGTGTGCTTGTAGTCTGTGAGTGAGACTTACTTGATTGTAGCTGTATGCTGTTGGAGTTGGAACAATAGCTTTTTTCCCCCAACTCCTTCTGATTGCCTTGGCCTCAAAGACTTTAAACCTGCTTCCTAGGCTTGGGTGGAGGCCAAAATACTACTTTGCATCATCTGCAGTGGCTCCTGTCACTTCTGCATCTAGCTATGTTTTGTCCTTCTGACTCCTGACAAAGGAATGGACCTAGTCAGTTGTGCTTTCATCTGCTCCAGAACTTCCTGACACGGTTTCATGGAAAAGCGGCTCTCATGGGACAAGCATTTCCTCAGTTCTTTCACAATCTACTGTTAAAGAGTGTACAAGTTACGCTATTTGTGTTTTGATTTTTTCCTGACTTGTAGCCAGCTTGTGTAAGAATACTTGCAGAATGAGAACGTTTAAAAAAGAACAATACTCACACTATCAAATCTGTTATAGAGAGTATAATTGTATTAACACTGAAGCCTAACTGGCTACTTTTTTAACATATTGTTAAGTAATATTAAAATCATGTCTTTCTTTTTGAAAGATGGAATACATTAGTATGGCAGAAGGCCTGTGTCTTGCTTTTTTCTGCTTGGGGACAGGGAATGGAGGAACAGAAAGGGACTGGTGAGTAAGCTAGACTCTTCTAATGCATCTTGGATAAATGCAACTTGGATAAGATTGTCAATAAGAGCCCTGTGTGATTTAGCGAGTTTGTCTATGAACACTTGTACTGAACTCATCCAAAAGCAGGATGCATATCATCTGCTGTGAGTATAGTATACTCTTGCAAATGCTAGAATTCATACCATGGGTTATACAAACACTCTGACACCTCTCCCTCAATAGATATGCGAGGAAAGAAACTACACAAAGCTTTAATACAACTGTAGAAAATACGGTTCATAGAATGGCTTCCATGCTACCACAATACACATGTTAAATAATAGTAGTACAGGTCACCAATGCCTTTTCTAGCTTGAAGGAATAACTCAAGGTTCTGATTTGATTAAAAATACTGTTATGTAACTTTAGTGCTTATGAATGTGGCTGTGAAGTGATAGCCCTAGAGACTGAAATCTTCTTTGTCTGTAGATGAGACAAAGCATAGATAGAAATAGTACAGACTTTCTACTCTTGCTCAGCCATTATATCTCACTTTATCCTCAAGAGACTGCTTTATTAAAATGAAGACACTCCTCATGCACACCCAGTACCTGGTTTCTCTATTAAATCTACAAACAATTCTCCTAATTAATGCCAATTATTTTGGATAACTGACGGGCCATGCATGGGGAGTTAAAACCAGACTCAAATGGGAACAGCTTTTGATCTGTGCCAAACTGGGCTAAATTTTACCCAGTTATGTAAAAATGAAAAGATTCGTGTCCTCATCAGCCCTTTGTACTATATAATGCACTAAAGAATACCATTACATTGAAATCTAAAAGATTAACCAAGACCCAAACCACCATTGTGAAGATTGGCTATCTCAATGTGAATCTAAGCTCTTTAGTACCAAGGTATAACACAAGGTGGCACTGTGGATCACAATTACTGTACTTGCAATTTAAGTTTTAAATGATTTACTCAGTAGTGAAGATTAGTGTTAAATGGAAAAGCCGCATCCTGTCACGTGACCAAGTAACACTGGAGATTCCAAATACAGTAAACCCTCGATTTAACGGACCTCGATTTAACGGAATTCGGATGCAACGGACAAAATTTCTGAGCAAGTCTGATGCATCCGAAATCCATTTCTCGCGGGCTGGCTGCCGGCTCCCGGCTACCGCCCGGGTCCAGGCAGCGGGTGGGCTGGCCGCTGGCTCCCGAGTCCCGCCAGTGGGCGGGCTGCCGGCTCCTGCCTGCGGGCGGGCTGGCTGGCTGCTGGGTCCCAGCTGCCCCCCCGGTCCCAGCAGCCGGGACCCGGGCGGGCTGGCTGACTGCTCCTGGCTGCCGCCCCGGTCCCAGCAGCAGGCGGACTGCGGAGCTGCCACCCCGACTCTGTGGTGGGCGGGCTGCTGCTCCGACAGCTCTTTTTTTTTTTTTTTTTTTTTTTTAAATAACGGACTTTTTGATTTAACGGACACCCCCTCGCCCGAATTAATCCGTTAAATGGGGGTTTTACTGTACTGTGCAATTTTCTTCTCTTCCCTCTTCCCACCAATAGGTGTCCTATTAAGAGGGCAATTGTTGGGTTTTCTAAAATCTATTTAAAATACATACAAGTCACTTCCTACACTTAGAATGCTTTAATAAAAAGTACCTTTCCTTCCCATGTATTTAACATGGTGCACCCCATAAGTTGTTAATATAACATGGTTTTGTTTTATCTATTTTGAAAATATTTGTTTTATAAGACTTAACACAAAGAATTGCCCCACACTTGAGTTATATGTAACTTTCGTTCTTAGAAGTTGGTAACTCAATGCTCTTCACAGCTGAGCAGAATATACAGATAAAGCTTATTCAATTCCAGCCACTCGATGGAAAGCATGAAGAATGAGTCTGAATGGATCTCCTATTGCTCTTGTATGATGACAATTTAAGGCAAGTCACTGCTCCACCCCCCCCCCCAATTCATAATTGTTTCAGTAAGGACAATCAGAGGTGTGGGCTGGGCTGGGATCCAGGAACCCAGTACTAATTCTTGCTTCAATACTTACTTTTTCTATGATCTTTGGCAAATCACTTAACCTCTCAGTCTGTTACCCTGTCTGTAAAATGGGTCACATAATATCTTCCAAGCATACAATAAGGCTTCGTTTAGGTAATGTTTAAAAAGGTCTGTGAAGATGCAAAGTGGTATCTAAGCACTTAGCATTATTATTAAGGTTTGTAAAACACTATACAATAAAACCTCGATTTAACGGACTAATTCGGGCGAAGGGGTGTCCGTTAAATCAGAAAGTCCGTTATTTAATAATTTAAAAAAACGAGCTGTCGGAGCAGTAGCCCGTCTGCTGCCGGGACCCGGGCGGCAGCCGGGAGCCGTCAGCCAGCCCTCCCGCTGCGTGGACCCAGGTGGCAGCCGGGAGCCGGCAGCCAGCCTGCAAAAAACGGATTTGGGATGCATCGGACTTGCTCATAAATTTTGTCTGTTGCATCCGAAGTCCGTTAAATCGGGGTTTTACTGTATTATTGCCTGAAATATCATTATCTTTGCTCAGAAATACAAATTTTCTGGCTTGATACATAAATATATTTTCTATATTCAGGTCTGTTTCCTTGATCCTGAATGTAAGTAACTTAAAAGTTTTAAAACAGAATTGCAGTGCTTGCGAAACAGTTTTGCATCCAATCTGCTGTGGGGAGGCTCTCTCTTTTTTAACTATATTTCTTACATCATTGTCTGTCAAGCTTTGTCTATATTAGGTGTATTTTTTCAAACCATTTCCCCCCTGTTGTTCATGCCAGTTAAGTGCTACCGGTATTGGCAGCTTTGAAAGCCATAATGTAGACAGGCCTCCAGTTGCCGCTGGTGTTATAAGCACTGCCATCTAGTCCCCTCAGAATGGATCTAACCTGTAGTTCTTGGCCTGTCCACATGATGGCTCTTAGCATTGGTAACAGCAATTATGGTGAATATTAACAAGGTTGGGAAATTCTTGAAACAGTTTCCAAGTGCAGATGGGAGTTATGAACAGTGGAGTCCAAATCATAGAGGTACAGAACTGTTGAGGCCTTCATTACTCCCTAGATCCAAAAGGGGTTAAATGTGGATGTTCTAAGCCTGCACCCAAACTAGCAGTGTTCATTAGTGACAGTCAGGGCTGAATTAACACAGGGGCGTTAGGCACTGCAGCCCGGGCTCTTGGATTTTGAGGATACCCAAAAAATATGGATAATTTACTTTATTGTTCTTCAACTGGCAGCCTGCAGTCCATTTCTGACTTGAGGGGCTTCTGTTTGGCCCACTGCCGGGTATCTGCTCTCCTTTCGTGCCTCCTGGGAAGCAGCAGCCAATCACAGTGGCTCCACAAGCAGCTGAGCTCAGTCTCCTTCCCTCAGCCCCTTAGAGAGCTTAGCCCCTACTCTCACCAGGAAGGGAGGTACAGCGAAGCTGTCCCTGCTCACAGGAGAGGAGGATGAAACAGAAAGGGTTCTTCAGCTCTACACCCTCTTCCCTTCTCCCCTCCAGTGAGCAGGAATGGCTTCTCCCCACTCCCTCCCTCTCTGCAATGCCCAGCCTGGGAAGGAAGAAGGAGGGTGAAGAACCCCTGGAGCCACCCCCCACCTGGAAGCTGGGGAGCCATCCTCCAGCCCAGTAGAGAGCAAAGCCCTTTGGACCTGGCGACTGCCTTTTGGTTTGCCAGGATTTGGACATTGCCTTATCTGGCCTTCAAGAAAACGTAATTGAATACCACTGCTATATGTAATTAAAGCCATAGCATCACTGTGTATATTACTACCAATTATGTGCCTAAATAAAAATGGTGTTAAGCATTGTAACTAGGGCTGTCAATTAATCATAGTTAATGCAACTAACAAGCAATTGACTCAAAACAAATCTGATTTAAAAAAATCACGATTGCAGTTTTAATCGCATTGTTAAACAATAGAATACCAATTGAAATGTATTAAAAATATATTTGGATTCTTTTCTACCCTTCGAAATGTATTGATTGCAATTACAACACAGAAAAAGTGTACAGTACTCACTTTTTTATTACAAATATTTGCACTGTAAAAAGATAAACTGAAGAAATGGTATTTTTCAGTTCACCTCATCCAAATGCAATCTCTTTATCATGCAAATTACAATTGTATATTTTTGGTTACATAACTGCACTCAAAAACAAAACAATGTAAAACTTTAGAGCCTACAAGTCCACTCAGTCTTACTACTTGTTCAGCCAATCTCTAAAACAAACAAATTTTGTTTACTTTTATGGGAGATAATGATGACCACTTGTTATTTACAATGTTCTTCTTATTTACAAATATTCATATGCCCCTTCATGCTTTGACCTCCATTCCAGAGGTCATGCTTCCATGCTGATGGGTTCTGCTTGACAATGATCAAAAGCAGTGCGGGCTAATGTACCTTCATTTTCATCTGAGTCAGATGCTACCAGCAGAAAGTTGATTTTCTCTTTTGGTGGTTCAGGTTCCGTAGTTTCTGCATCGGAGTGTTGCTCTTTTAAGACTTCTGACAGCATGCTCCACATCTAGTCCCCCTCAGATTTTGGAAGGCACTTCAGATTCTTAAACCTTGGGTCAAGTGCTGTAGCTATTTTAAGTGCCGGTTTACACTACCGCTTAAATCGATGTAACGTACATTGCTCAGCAGTGTGAAAAAGACACCCCCTTGAGTAATGCAACTTACAGCGACCTAAGTGCTGTCCACACCAGCATTATGTTGGTGGGAGACTCTCTCCCACTGACATAGCTTTCACCTCTCAGAGAAGTGGAGTAATTATGCTGATGGTAGAATGCTCTCCCATCAGCATAGCGTGTCTTCACCAAACGTGCTGCAGCAGCACAGCTGCATCAGTGACGTTGAGCTGATGTATTGCTGTCATGTAGACTTGCCCTTAAAAATCTGACCACTGGTACCTTCTGTTCATTATGTCAAGTCTGCAATGAAAGTATTCTTCAATTGAATGACGTGTGCTGGGTCCTCATCAGAGACTGCCAGAACACAAAATATATGGCAGAATGCAGGTAAAACCACAGAGCAGGAGGCCTACAATTCATCCCTGAAGAGCTGAGTCGCAAATTTAATTAACCTACTTCTTTTTTTTTAACAAGCATCATCAGCATGGAAGCATGACCTCAGGAATGGTGGCCGAAGCATAAAGGGGCATATGAATATTTAGCAGACCTTGCAACACCGGCTACAACAGTGCCATGCGAATACTAGTTCTCACTTTCAGGTGACATTGTAAATAAAAAGTGGGCAGGGTTATCTCCTATACAGTTAAACAAACTTGTTTGTCTTCACTTTTGGCTGAACAAGAAGTAGGACTGAGTGGGCTTGTAAATTGCACTTTCACAATGAGAATGTGCTATAGTACTCGAATCAGGTGAATTGAAAATTCCATGTCTTTTTTTTTTTTTTAGAGGGCAAACATTTGTAACAAAAAATATAAAGTGAGCACTGTACCATTTGTATTATGTTCCGTAACTGAAAATCAGTATATTTGAAAATGTAGAAATTATCCAAAAATATTTAAATAAATGATATTCTAATATTGTTCAACAGTGCAATTAAAACTGTAATTAATCGTGATTAACTTTGCTAATCATTTGACAGCCCTACTTGTAACTCTTTCAGCTTTACAATTGGTATGTCACATTTAAAATCTGGAACTGAAACAATCAAGGTCATTTAATAAAATATTTGACATCAGGCATGCATGTTGGTAAAATAGTAAAGGGAAGGAACTGAGTATGCAAAGAGGGATCACAAAATTATAACTCATCAAACTTAATCCAGCCCTGCTGAATATAGCAATTATGAAAGCAGTAGTCTAGCCAGGACGCCAAAGATTTTTTTTATATATATATAACTTATTCAGAAGGGTGTCTTCAATACTGCTTTCTTTGCTGATACCACCAGCGGTAAACATTTTAGATCTTAAATTTGCTGGTGCAAATGAGACCTAACACAGTGAGGACCCAAATCTCAATGTAACCCATTTTGATGACTTTCCAGTTATACCACCAATCCCTTGTGGTCATTGTTGAAGTTAGCATTATTTGCTCTGATCTGGATAGTGGCTTTATAAAAAGACCTCAGCATATCACTATCTGTATATCAGTGAAGCAAAGACAACCCCTTTGCATCTTATTAGGTCTTTATTCATTTTAAAGTGGGCTCCTTTGTATTATAATACACAAATTAAACCCTTAAATATTACTGGTATAACTTTTATTGTGATAGTTTTTTACAGTTTCAAACATCTCTCAGCTCTAATTAAGTTGTGCAATTTGTAATTGTAGTAACCACACACATACAGTGGGTGTATCACTGTAGTACGCATATAATACATGTCTGAACAGGTAAGGCAGCATGGGGAGTACAGTATAGTTTTTTTGACTGCCTTATTTTGCATTTACACCTTCAGAAAAATCTAAATTTAAAGATTAAGTCAATTGATAGGTCTCATGCTTTAAAGGAGAACTTTCTATATTAAAAATTGTATTACAAGTAAGTGCTAATTATCTGAACCCCAGTTAGGATTATCTGACATTCAGGAATGTCTCTTCCTCCAAAAAAAAATCAAAATTTTATTTCTAAAGTATCCGTTTTCCAAATCTTACATTTCTGACCGCTCTGGAGACTAGAGGGCTTGTGTTTGTTACCCTTTTATCTTAATTCCCTATGTCTTAACACACAAGACTAAAAATGTTAAGTAAATTGATGTAACTATGCTGTCTTTTACTTTGGGCATATCACACTTTTTTGAGGATGAAACTAGATTGATCAGTTATAACCTCTTCAATCATTCTCACTTTGGTCTTGTCCACACTTGGCAATAGCCAGTTTACATGTCAGAGATCAGTTATCTGCAGAGATACACAGGCTCTTAATGTGTAGACAAGGGCATACAGGATCTTAAACCAATTGAATTAGTCTCATTTACTTCAGGAACGGTGCTGAATTAGGGTTATTCCGAAGTGTAGACGTGTCTTCGTTTCTATGGACTGCCACAGGTTCTGTTTGTAATTGGTGGTGATGGTGACGCATGTTTCTGTGCCGATCCCTGTGGTCTGGATGTCATTGCATAAACTTGAAAAAACTTCAGTTCCTTCTAGGAAACAGAATAAAACTCCTCTCCCCACTAGCTAAAGCCAGTTATTTCAGAAGTTTTGCATTTCAGTAGTTTATTTCCTAGAACATGCAACTAGACCTATTTCACAACTTCTTCCTAGGAGAAGGCAGATGAGCCAGTCCTTGTACCACACCTTAAGGGTGACATGACTCAGGCTCAGATGATCCCCATCTGTGACAAATTCCATAGGTAAGACCTGGGCTGACCTGGGCTTCCGGGGCTCAGCTGAAGGGGCTGTTCAATTGCAGGCCTCATACATCTGTTTCTCTGTCAAATGCCACTTTTCTGAGTTTCAGAGGTGGACTGATAGGCCCTAGCACATTTAGAGTATGTCTACACTGCAGCATAAGTCCAGGCTTTAAACTCAGGCTCAAGCCTAACTCCGGCTTCCATCAATGCACAAATCATCCTAAGGACCACATTGGGATGAAGGGCCTGAGGCTAAGTTGAGCTGGAACCCAGGGTTCAAACCCTATTGCTTTGCTCTGGGAGTCCCCCAAAAATATCCCACAGCCCCATGGGCTGACACTTTTTGTCCTCCAAGCAGTCAAGTTTTCCCATACTGCAGCATGAGCAAAAGACGAGTAGCCACATTTTGGGATGGCGCTAGGAAGGCTGG
Organism: Sternotherus odoratus; assembly: GCA_032164245.1. Lineage (NCBI taxonomy): Eukaryota > Metazoa > Chordata > Testudines > Kinosternidae > Sternotherus > Sternotherus odoratus. The sequence continues at coordinate 98,756,606 of JAVMKO010000004.1, read as the reverse complement.
GATGTGGATGGTTGGACTTGAGCCTACATAATGCCATGTAGATGGTGGAGCCCCAGGTTGGACCCAGGGTTCAATAATTCATAACTTGGGGGTTACAAATGAGTGTAGATGGTCAAGCCCTAGGTTAACAAACCCGGGGTCAGCTAACTTGAGTTCTACTAACCCTCGGTTTACATAACATTACCTTAGGCTATGTTTGACCTGCAATAAGACCCCTCCAGCTGCTCTGTGCCCGCTGACCTGGGCTCCCGGGGCTCAGCTGAAGGGGCTGTTCAATTGCAGGGTAGCCGTTCAGGCAGCCATGGGACCCTCCAACCTCGCAAGGTCCTAAAGCATTTGTATTGATTTAAATAAACAATGTCAACTTTCATTTTTCTTAAACTGAATAACTTGTTAAAAATGAAGTGTTCTTATAGAGAACCCCTTTAATAGGAGGGTCTGGATTATTTTGGGGTTGTTTTTCTTTAAACCTTCTAAAAAGAGTTGTGGTTCTGTCTGTTTTTTTGTTTGTTGTCTTCTCACTGTGTACCCTGGTGTATGTTTTAAAACTTTTGCATTAACTTAAGAATAATATTAACCCTGTCGGGCCCACTTTTTCTCCATCCTCCACTTCCCTCTCATTTCTCTGTACACACCTGCCTACACACCTAATCAGATTTAATTTCAGCTTTGCTGCTGCTGTTACCAATATACATCTTCTTGTAGCGTGTACATATGACCTTCCTGCAGTCCTGAGATGGCCTCCTATTTGGGCACAAGCTGGGAAACACAGCTAGCATCTAGGAAGTGGTTACACGAAATCTACCCAAATTGCTGATAAATGCGCCAAGTGAACAAACTGGTAAAAAATGTAAGGCAAAAAGACAGCTTTTCTGTAATCAGATTCCATTGTAATAATTTTATAGGGTTACTAGTAGCAATAGTAGATACAACCTACTCGGGGAAACAATTTACAGGTTGGCAATCTCCCATTTTAATCAGTGCTATTTAGGGGATGCATATACCTTGACTAGCTGCTCTACAGATCACTGGTTTTTCTGATTGGTTTCACTGACTTTTTAATTTAATACAAATTTTCTTGGTCAATTTTGCGGGTTTTTTGCAGCCTAATTTCGGGTCTGTGCTACTTGGCACTGTCCCTTTCAACAAGATAAAATTTCAAAGTAGAGCTTATTGTCATACATTCATTTGCAACGTTGTCTGATCGGTAGGCTATAAATGCAGTAAACACTGCAACTTTTACCCTTCTATTTAAATCTTTATTCTGTTTCCTCAGGTACTACAGAGGTGGGTGTGAGATACAAAATCTGCACAGATGGATGGATGGATCTATCAATGCAGGCTACTGGTCAATCTTTCCATGGAGCTGCCAAAAGACTGTAGGCAACTAGTAATAAGAATTTGGGGGGGGGGGGGTTTAACCAGCTTCAATCTCTGTTCTGCTTCCATTAGAAGCATCCAGCGCACAATTGTTGTATTTTTAAAGTCTTACTGTAAATATAAATAACAAGCTCATTCATTGCTTTGAGTTAGTGGCAGAGACAGATAAAGTAAGGTTTAGTCTTATGTACAGCAGTTTTATTTGTGGCGCTGTTTTCATTGTCTTGATAGATTATGTATCTTCCTGCTTGCTGCTTTGCCTCCTTCTCCAGATCCAATCAGATGAAAGCTCAAGTTTGTGCCAAGCCTTCTCTGAGAAAGGTCTTTAAATTCTTCTTTAGTTATGTCCCCTTTTCTTCCACCCTTGGAATCCTACCTGCTTCAATGACTTGCACCCTTTGACTTACTGGTCCATATAATGTGATGCATGCTCAACAAGTGGTGTCAACTATGAAATCCAAAGCTGCCATTGAATTCCATAGGGCCAGGATTTTACCCCTAGGGCTGGTCTTCACTCGGCGGGTAGCGATCAATCTTTCTTTTGATGATCGATTTCTCGTATCTTGTGAAGACGCGAGAAATAGATCGCCCCCGGCGCCCCCATCGACTCCGGAACTCCAGCTTGCCAGGAGGCGCAAGCTGGAGTCGATGGGGGAGCGCGCCGCCGACTGCCGCCGCCATGAGGACGGCAGGTAAGTCAGCTGCAGATACACAAACTTCAGCTACGTGAATCACGTAGCTGAAGTTTGTGTATCTGCCGTCGATTTCCCCCCCCCCCCCCGGTAGTGAGGACCAGCCCCTAGTGTCTGTTCACCACATCTGACAAAGTCTAAACTTCATTTCTAGTACCATCCATCCATATGGCTTCCCACCTATGGGAAATTGGAGGTTGTAGGCATATACAATGGCATACATTTCCCCCCTCCCAGGTCAATGCATTGAAAAATAAACAAAAAATCCACACAAGTGCAGCTGCTACCTTATCTACAGCTTATATCTGTAGTTGCCTAAGATAAGTATGTTCTCTGAGTCAGGTAGGTCACCCAACCAGTTTACGCTGGCTTGATTCTTGGAAGACGTGGGTTCTGTTCTGCACCTCAGTCCTAACTTGCTAACCCCATTTTGATTTCTGTTAAGCAGAGGGACTGCTTGTTCAAATCAAAGGTGTAAGTGTTTTTTTGCTGTGTGCAAACAGTGAGGATGAAGCTGTCCAAATTCATTTTCAATTGTGACCAAACAGAATTTAAATCCAGGACTCAGTGTTGAGACTTGTGTGTCCAAATCCACTAAAACACATAAATGGTCTGAAATCTGCTGCTGTTTTAATACACCTTGTGTTGCAGGCCTCCTTTTAGGGCTCTTCTATTGAAACCCTTTAACACTCTGGGAATAACCTCATGAAAATGTCCTTGCTTCCCTGACTAGAATCTGAAATCATGCCTTCAGTCCTGAATAAACGAGGAGTAGGATTCTAGGAGTAAAAATCTCCCAAGCATGTTTCACTACCAGAACCTATTTGACTGGAGGCTGCTCACTGTTAATTGGAAATATGTCAGAAGTATCTTTTACCCCAGGCTCATCATTTCCGAAAGAAATAGCAAGAGCAAGGTCTGTCAATGCCAGATATTTTGGTCTTCAAACAGCTCCACCTACACTCTCAATCCTCATGTCTTTGCAAGAGGTGTGTGTACGTGTGTGTGTGTGTAAGTAAAACGTGTAGATAGGGCTATGGCATAAGAACAGAGTTAATATCTATATCTATCATATTAGAATGCATCCCTAAGAAAATTCTCATTAATTTGATTCACTGAAAGAATCTTCTCGTGAAATGACTTTCAACCTTTCTATATTGCAGCCCCCATGTTGCATCAGAAAAAATATACAGTAAAACCCCCATTTAACGGACTAATTCGGGCGAGGGGGTGTCCGTTAAATCAAAAAGTCCGTTATTTAATAATAATAATAAAAAAAAAAAGAGCTGTCGGAGCAGCAGCCCGTCCACCACAGAGTCGGGGCGGCAGCTCCACAGCCCGCCCGCTGCTGGGACCAGGGCGGCAGCCAGGAGCAGTCAGCCAGCCCGCCCGGGTCCCGGCTGCTGGGACTGGGGGGGGGGCAGCCGGGACCCGGCAGCCAGCCAGCCCGCCCGCAGGCAGGAGCCGGCAGCCCGCCCACTGGCGGGACTCGGGCGGGAGCCGGGACCCGGCAGCCAGCCCGCCCGGTGCCGCGACCCGGGTGGCAGCCGGGAGCCGGCAGCCAGCCCACCCGCTGCCTGGACCCGGGCGGGAGCCGGGAGCCGGCAGCCAGCCCGCGAGAAATGGATTTCGGATGCATCAGACTTGCTCAGAAATTTTGTCCGTTGCATCCGAAGTCCGTTAAATCAAGGTCCGTTAAATTGAGGGTTTACTGTATGGATATTCCCTGTGCCTTCTCCTTTCCCTAATCTAGCCATAAAGAAAAGGAGGGTGATCAGATCCCCTGCAACATGTTTGAGATCCACCTTCCCATAGCTATGATCCATCAGATATGGTATTTGCACCGTGCTCCCAACCCTAGTGTCTGGCTGCCTTACAGTTTCTGAAAAGAAATGCACATTGTCTCTTCCTAGAACTGGAGAGAAGAGAGAGGTTTTTGAGAATAATTATTTTTGGAAAGACACTTCTAAGTAAGTAAGTAATCCTTTTCAGTAGTATTGCACAATGGTGTAACTGCATAAAATATGGATGTTACTTTGTTGGCTGCTGTGAAGTTAAGATTCACTCTGCTCTTCCCCCTTCTCCTCCCCATATCACTTAAAATGAGTATTTAGACCATTTCAGTTATTTATAATTTTACTGGAAGTTGAGGAGAGGAACTGTTTGAACACCACTTCCTGAAGCATCCTGTCATCTCTGTGATTGCTCTTAATTAATGTGCTTTATGGGTGAGGGGCTGTCTTTGTTACTTGCATAAGGCTGAATGTATTGTCTGCCCTTAAGATATTTTCAGTTTGACCAAGTGTATGGTATTCTGGGGTTCTCGCTTTAATCAAAGCCCTGTCTCCCTTTCTCCAGGAGGTGCAAAATTAAGTCAAGGCTTTAAACTGTAATTCCTTGTAGAGCCGCCTGTTGAAAGACTGCATCTAGTGTAAAGTGTGGATACTATAATGATGGCGGCTATAGAAATACCTCAGTGGATGAGTGGTCTAAAGATGAGAACCATGAAGGAAAGAGAGGTACATGGTATAAGATGTTACCTCATAAAAATTGCACTTTTGTTGCACATTCTCACACTAGACAAGGAAAGGGGGCATTGTTTAATAGTAAGCATGCTAGTCTTTGAGTTCAGTGTGGTATTGTACTGCTGAAAGTCCCAATATACCATCCTTCAACCTCTCTGGGCTGTTTACTCATTTGTAAAATGGTGGCAATATAAAATGGTGCTAAGAATAATTGGTGGTTATGTGCTTTGAGTTACTCTGATGATATTTGCATTGGGAACTTCTGTGTGTTAAGCTGTAGCTGAAGAAGTAATGATTGATTACTAGTTCTTCGTGAGTCTGAGTTGTCCTTAGCCTTTAACAGATCTGCAGGAAGAAAATTTAAAGTGAAGCAGAGCTACTGACTGGCCGCTCTCAGCAAGTATACTCTTATCTCATAAGAAATGTTGTTCCTTTCCAAGTGTTGCTCAAGTTCAGTTCTTTTGCAGAACCACACATTGGAGTCGTAGTGATTGCGTGTTGGGTATTTTTCATCCATTATTACTCCAGTAAATTGTGCCAAGTTAATAACCGCAATCCAAACTGGTCCTGGGTAAGCCATCACAAGTGCAGATGTTAGTGTGTTGTCCTAAGTGGTCTGCTATCTTTCATTTTTGATTGGATTAGTCTTTCTGTGGTGATTCTGGTTCATGATCAATTTTTATGTTTAGAGGCAGAAAAGTGTATTAAAAATAAGTTTCTGTTTAAGACAATTGCACTGCATCAGAGGTTTAAGGGGGTTTTCACCTGGCGTGCAGAAGAATTCCTGAGTCCTACAGAAATTCTCCAGTATGTTATAGGGGAACTTGTACTGGACCTCTTATGCTTGATCTAAAAATCTATTTTTGCCACAGAGAACTAAACTGATCCACTCTGACCTGACTTATAGCTGATCAGAGTTAGGTTGTGAATGCTGAGTTGACAGTGGGAGATGCACAGAGAGAGTGTTCTGAATAAGGAAAACATTTTAAAGTAGAAAACGGATCAGGTTGAGAGAGAGTTAAGGGACAAAAAGAATGAGTGGGAAATTTCCTGAACAAGGGAAGAAATTCAAGTATGACCCATCTAATTTTCCTTTCGGGGGAAGAACCAGCTTCTCGGGTACACAGTGCCTAGCACAATAGCCCTGATGCCTGACATGGGCTCTAAGCCAGTGTTTTTCAAAGTTCGGCTGGTGACTCAGTACTGGGTTGCGGCATATCAGGCACTGGTAACCTTGCTCAGGACCCAGAGCCCCTCACAACTCCAGTCAGCACCACTCACCAGGACGTTAAAAGTCCCATCAGCAGTGATGCCCAGCTAGTGCCTACCTGTTCTGCACCCCCGGAAGCAGCCAGCAGCAGGTCCGGCTTCTATGCACGGAGGCCATGGGGCTCCATGCCCAGCCTGAACACCAGCTCTGCATTCTCATTGTCCGGTTCCCTGCGCACTTCTGCCTAGGAGCCGGACCTGCTGCTGGCTGCTTCTGGGGTGCAGCATGGTCCGTTTTACAGGACTGGCAGGAAACCTGCCTCTGCACCCCAGCTTCGCCACTGCTTGGGAGCCGCTGGAGACAAATCCATGCCCGCACTGACCCTCTTTCTCCCCCCCCCCCCCCCCCCCCAAAACCAGGAGCCCTTCCTGCATGCTTCCCTGAGGTGAAGGGAAATTGGGAGAGGCTGCGAGGTCTTGAGCAAACATCTCCAACAACTTTACCATAAATGGAAAAAAATCTCATTCTTTTCCTTTTAAGCCTGCTTCATGTCATCTGAAACTCTTCCTAGCTCTGTGTGTGACTGTTGCTTTTGGACACAACATCTTGTATAACACTGCATATTTCTATATGCCTTGCAGTGTGTGAGTATTAAGGATGGCTGAGCTTGAAGGAAACCTCAGATCAAGACATCCACGCAGTCTAGACAATAGTTTTCGGTCTGCAGAAGGCCCCCCTTCCCACCCACCCCCACCCCCACCCCACACACACACTCTTATTCATGCAGGAAGTGTAAAATGCAAAAGTAAGTGACTCTTCAACTGAAAGAAGTGTCCACACGGGTTCATGCTAACTTAACTAAACCAGTTTAATTGAACTGCTGAATGTTTTGTGTAGTTAAGACCTGGGAATGCCCTGCTGCCTATTCCCTCCCACTTGCAGCAAAAGGATGCTTGTGATAACCTCAGCTGGTGAGCTACCATATGGAGAAGAAAGGCAGCCTTGCAAGCAGCTGGGACCTAAGTATTTAGCTTTCATTCTGCAGACCATTTATCTTGCTGTGATTCTAGGTAATTGCTCAACTCCTTGTAAAAATGTGTGTTAAAAAAAATTGTGCAATCCTTATGCATACTCCAGATTTGTTTTCAAAACTAGCTCTTTCATTTCCCCCCTTTCAAGCACCATAACAATATTTGGTTGTAGATGAGTTAAGAAATTCTGAATGTTACCATAACACTGAGTCACCCAAGCAAAAAGTAACCAAATAAGGAAACAATGCAGTGGATTGAGAAATTTTGGAAGCCATCATATTTTGACATCTTTGTTTTTAAAAAAATCTAGAGCGTTATTCAGTAGAATATGGAATGTGTTGTTTTCTGTCAATACCCACTAATCAATGCAGCATAAACAAAACTATATAAACAAAAAGATGCCCATTACCAAGTTTTAGATGGACATTATGCTTTAATATGTGCACAGATTTGGATGTCACTTAAATGCCAATGATCTGAAAAATGTGGGGTTTTGCCTGTAATGAAATGTGGTATAATTGAATGTTTCCTTCCCCCCACACCTTCAGTTGCAATTTTTGATGGAGGCAGTGACAAAAAAAAAAAAATCAGTGGATTTTTCCTGTTTATACTCCTTTAAAAAAAAAAGTTTTTTCATTTTTATTCATTTTCATGTTCTTAGAGTGGCAGTGGCAGAGTTTCAAATACTGTGGGCGGTAGGAGAGGGGATGCTAATTTGTTTCAAAACTGCTGCCTTTGGATTTTTAATTGTGAAAACATTAGTGCTGATCTGAAGTTCTCTAAAATCACGTTTTTACAAATGTATTTTTTAACTTTGAGTCAAATGTAAGGTTCACTCTGTGTTCTTTTAAACTAGTCTGTGTTTTGCCTGAATCAAAATCTTGCTATGTTATTCCACTTCAGAAGATGCATTCCAAAAGTTAGATTGAGGGGACAGAGTCTGATGCTCAAATTGCCATTTTTAAAATTAGAATAGCATTAAAATGTTGATTTATAAAAAAGATTTTGCAGGAGACTCTCTGGTACAATGGAAAGGGTTCAGGTGTCTCTTATTTATACAGTATAATAATCATGCAGATTAAATATGATTAATTTTTCTCTGTCCCTGCACAGCGGTACTTGCAGTCTAAGTTTGGCTATTAGTGATTTATACAAGAAATGCTGAAAACTGGAGGAGAACTGGGGCAAATGGAAACAAGGGTGGAGGCTTTTAACCGTTTGTTGTGACTAGTGTCTTCTGAGTCCAGCTTGTTAATGTCTTTAACAGTTTATTGTATTGTAAAAATTTGTAGCAGCTGTTAAAGAAATAAGATTTTTTTTGTACTCTGAAGTTAGTCCTCGGCCACACTGAGGAGTATGTTTCACTCACTTAGTGAGGGACTCTCTGATTTACCAGTTTCTTAATTTCTCACATAACTGTTGCTTTTTGTTCTCTTTAAAATGTTTCTGGTTCATGCGTGTGGGTGTGCTCTCTCTTCCTAGTCTCAGTGAGTAACTGCTGAGCTGAGACCTAATAGTAGCTCTGTCATAATGAAGCTTGTTAATTATTTGTTATGATAGCAAGCTCCACACTGATATCAAGGACATTCTGATAGGCACTATCCAATTTCTGTCCCAAACTGTTTACAATCTAAATATATAAGAAAAGAAATATAACCCCCATTTTACAGAAGAACTTTGAGGCACAGAGATTAAGTGACCCGCTCAAGGTCACACTGGTAGTCTGAAGCAGAAGTGAGGAATTGAACTCAGATTTCCTGAATCTCAGTTTTAAAATCAAGTACTTTAAAATCAAGACCAGCCTTGTCGAACATTAATTTATAAATTTATTACTGGATGAAAACCTCCAGCGTTCACGTGATGAGTTTAGTTTTGTTTCACAGTCATTTTACTCTTAACTGCTTCTTTCTGTTTACTCCCACTCCAGTGTCCAAAAAAATGGAAATATTCTTTTTGCTTTGTGCCAGAATCCGTGGAAGGAATTTTCCAAAAGCACCTGTGTAGCAGATGGGAAATGTAAATAGTAATATTCTCGGAGGCTTTTCCACACAGTAGGGCTTGGGATTTAACTGATTATGTTAGAATTTCAAGTATTAAACTATTATCTCAGACCCAGAGGTGAAAGTAAGCAAGAGCTGATGCGGATCAGCTTCCCCAGGCGCAATTTAAAGGGCCTGGGGCGCCCAGTAGCGGCTGGAGCCCCAGGCCCTTTAAATTGCTGGCAGAGTCCCACTGCGGGAGCCCGGGGGAGGCTGCGGCGGGGCTCCGACGGCAGTTTCATAGATTTCATAGACGGCAGTTACATAATTTAAAGGACCCGGGGCAGTAGCAGGCTCTATAAATAGCTATCAGAGCCCCGCCGCCACTTCCCTAGGGTTCCGGCAACAGGGCTCTCATCCCCACGGAGCCCTGCTGTTGGAGCCCTGGGGAGGCTGCGACGGGGCTCTTATTCCCCAGCCCCGCCCCTTCCGCCTGAGGCCACACCCCTGCTGGGGCCCCTGCCAAGCCCCCATACCAGTAAGACACTTAAGTTACTTTCACCCCTGCTCAGACCTCTTTTAAACCACCCCCACAGCTAGGTGACTTTGGGTCACACTTTGACAGTTCCGTGGAATAAAGCAGGTGAAATGGCCTGATGCTTGCCCATCAAATCCTGCACATTGAGCTGGATCAGAACCAAGTCAATCCCAGGTTTGAGTAGCAACCGTGTTAGTCTGTATCCGTAAAAAGACCAGGAGTACTTGTGGCACCTTAGAGACTAACAAATTTATTTCAGCTTAAGCTTTTATAGGCTATAGCCCACTTCATTGGATGCATAGAATGGAACACACAGTAGTAAGATGTGTGTATATATGCATGCAGAAAACATGAAAAGGTGGAAGTTGCCATGCTATTTATAGCCTCTTAGAATTGGTATGGCAACTTCCACCTTTTCATGTTCTTCTGTGTGTATGTATACATCTTCTGTGCGTTCCATTCTGTGGATCTGATGAAGTGGGCTATAGCCTATGAAAGCTTATGCTGAAATAAATTTGTTAGTAAGATGCCACAAATCAATCCCAGACGCTGCAGTAAGTAGTATTCGTTCAGCAGAGGGAGCTCTTTCCTCTGAGACCATTTGAAACTAATGCCCCAGAAGGTGGCAGGATGCCCTGTGCTGCTACACGTGCAGCCATTCAGATGAATTGTAAAGGTCTCTTGTCAGGCAACGGTCTCTCATGGCAACTTTCTCATAAGGATAGAGGTGCTAACCTCACTGTTGTGGCCAAATTACAATCCAAAACATTAACGCTCTGCAGTTTCCTATGGATGCAGTTCACCTTCACTTCTGCTCAAAAATGACTGTCATGTTGCTGAGTTTGTACTGTCAAGCTGCTGCTGCTTTCCATGCCACAGGTGACTGACTGCAGCTCACTGAGGGAGAAAGAAGTGTGAACCTCTGGGGAACGCTTAGTCACCAGTGTTCGGAAAGTAGTACGAGAGTCTCATCCGAAAGGTGCTGTGAGTGTGCAGTATTACTGGTAATTATTAAGTGGATCGATGAAAAAATTTAATGTTAACTAAAGTTTGAGATCTGTGTTATGTACCACGTGAGGGGGCATCACCAACCTCTGCAAGGAGAGATGATTTGACTGGCCTACAGACTTTAACTCTTTCAAGAGTGAAAAGACAACAGGATTTAATGTGGTTTAGGTCTGACATATCAGTGATCCTTACCACTGATTATCAACTATGTAGAATGACACTCATTTTCACCCACTAGATATGTGACTTCCAGGAAGGCATGTGATTTATTTTATACACCTTAGTGCCTCTGTCAGCTTAGAAACTGAGCATGTCCATCAGAGATAGCAGTCTTGTACAGCAGTAGCCTGAATAATAAAGAGGCTTTCATTCTTGGTCAGTGTGCTACTTTGCATGAACCACATTTTTTGCAAAATTTCTTTATTTTCTAATATCTGAATCTTTGGAGAGGGAAAAAGCATCCCTGGAAGAAGTCTTTGCACTGCCTCCTCTTAATTTTTTCCTTCTGTAGGTAAGTCGTCTTGTTAGTGCCCATCAACATTTTGCTCTGGTTTCCCCTATGCATTCAAATTCCATGTGCTTAGAGAACTGACTATAATACAGTCATGCTGTACCAGATTCCTGCAAGAATGTAATGCTTCTAATTTAGTAAAAATGACACATTAAAATTCAGTTGCCTCATTTACACTGGAGACAAAGATGTAGTGTTAGTCTCCCTGTTTCAGCCCCAGAGTGGACTTGCCAGGATTTCAAGACGTTATAATTTCTCCAGTAAGGAGACCTGAGAAGGACCAAAGGACATAGGCACTTCAAGGTGTCTAGAGATCATTCACCAGTTTCACTTTGGACTGAGCCACTAAAATGCCTTTACTCTGGTTCTTGTCTTGACTCTCAAGGCTGGTCTGAAAAGGAAGTGCCTCTCCAGGCTGAGTGTCGTCGTCATTGTGGAAGTTCAAGAGGTTTGTGAGGAGGAGGTTTAGCATTTCTACTGGGTCCCCATTTCTACTTTCCTTATTCTCAACTCTGCTCCTCCATGGCTTCCTATTTATTGCAACATCGCCCAGAGAAAAAGTAGAACGTTGATTGCCAGGGAGTGTCAATGCTGCAAGTCCAGAGGCTCCCTCACAATCAGAGAGCAGCATGTGCAACATCCCCTAATTTAAATAGTCTGAGCAGCCCTTTGAGTTCTCCCTGTGGCCCCTAGCAACACCGCACACCAGCTGGCATCATTCCTTTGAGAAACTCCAACAGGAAACAGAGAGATGAATTTACAGATGAATTATCCGCACTAAACTGAGCAGCTGCATTTGCCAGAAGAGAAATCACTATTGTTTTCAGGCCGCCAGTGAAGCTGGTATTGCAAGCTAGGGCTGCTCAAACCAAACTAAAGGCAACTGACTAGTAACGGAAAAGTGAATTTAAAATCCATTGAATTCCTAAAGCCCTCCACTACAGAGATTCAGGTGGGCAGGGATGAGAATACAGCGGGAAATGAGTACTGTGTGTGATGCATACAAGATAGGGTGGAGGAAGAGTTTTACACCTCATGTTGTGTCTCCAGAACTTAAAGATTAATCTTTAATGAAAGATGATGCCATGTGATGAAACATCTAGGAATACATCCAACCCTAATCGGGTCGTCTTTCTCGTAGGCCCTGTTTAGACAGGAAAATGAGTTGTTTAGCACAGGTTAGCTAAAACAGGTTAGTTAACACTTATATCCCCATTCAGCACCTAGCCATGGCAGCACTTCAATGTGGTTTGTGTGGTCACAGCAGAGAGCGCTCCCAATGCTCTTAAAAAAAACAACAACCAACTCCACAAGGGGTGTAGCACTGTCTACACTGGGGCTTTACAACGCCGAAACTGGCTGTGCTCATGGGGGTGTTTTTTCACACCCTTGAGCGAGAGAGTTGCAGTGCTGTAAATTGCCAGTGTAGACAAGCCCTAAGATGGGGCTCGTTTAAAAACACCACATTCTCGGAATAGACAAGATCTGAGAGTGCTGAACGGTCCCATGAGATTGCTGACAACTTGAAAAGGTGGGGGAGCTGTTTCCTAGACAACTCTTTGTAAACACTCAGCATGATGTTCAGAGGAAAGCGTATGAAGACTATCTAATCACTAGACTAGGTCATTAAGTGGCCATATCACCAAACAATGTAGCTTCCCTTTCAAATTTTGGTCCTGACTCAATCCTGCATGACTCACTCCACTTTTACTCCCCAGACAGTCTTGCACATTGTCTACACACCATACATGAGAACCTGGTTGCAAGACTGTTGTTCCCTAGACAGATTACAAATATGGCTCCAGTTTGTTGTGTGGGATTGGACCTTAATGGTGGCAGCAGTTTTTTGTAAACATGGTCGAGGTCCTGTTCACTACAAACTGGAACCAATTTTGTAACCGAGGCCGGGAACTACAAATATATATTCCCTCGTGCTATATTTGGAAAAGGCCCATGTGCATTTCTTCCCCGCCTTCCTCTTGGGATATTGGCTGCTCTGCTACAGCCATATGAGAAGCACCAGTTGGAAAACATGATCATGGTTTTATGAAGATCCTGTCTCACTAAAGAGGTTTGGTGATTCCGTAAACTCAAAGACCAAACTCTGGGTGGTTAGTTTTTGCATTTCTAGAGCCCATGGAAGAAATTTCAGTATTGTGTGTTAGTGACTCTCTATTTATTTTGAACCTTGTGATATTTGATGTTTTTCTAATCCCCAGATGCTGCAGTCAGGAGATTGCCTCGGATTCCATCTTCCATTTAAAAAATCTAGTAAGTGTTCAGTCGTCATGGCTGCAGAGAAAAGCTTGAAAACATGAAACAAGTGCACTCTTCAGAATCCAGAAAACAAATTAAAAGAATCCCAAATTATTTAATTTATTCAATCTGACTTTTGGGGCCTGCCTCCTGATTTTTTTTTAAAGCTTGGGGTTGCTAATAGAGCTGAGTGAAATGTTTCAAACAAAACTTATTTCCCCAGAAAATGCAGATTTGCGTCAACTGAAATATTTCACACATTTGTGTCAAATTTGTTTTGGTTTTAAAAATAATTCTGGAAGAACAGAAACATTTTTGTTTTGACACTGGAGAAATAAAACTTCAATTTGAAACACTTTTTTTAGGTTTTATTTTTAGGTTTTTTTTAGTTTTAACGGGTTATAAAAACTCAAACAAGCAATTCAGGTTGAACAAAATGCAAAATGGTTGGTTTGACCCCAATTATTTTTAATTTTTAGTTTGGTCAGCACACCAAAGTATCAGTTATTGCTCAGCTCTAGTTGGCAATACTGCTTTAAAATGATTGTTTCAATCATATCCTACTGACCCGCCATTCACCTCTGCTGCATTCCCTTCCCTCCTGGCCTTTACTACTTTTCAAACAGCTCCTATTTCCCCCTCAGCTGCCTTCTCACACTGTGATAAAACTCTGGATCCTATGTGCTTTTCATTCTTCCTGCCATGGAGCAACCTATGCTGTTGCTGAGTCTTTCAGGAATCAGTTCTTTGTTGCTACTGATCCCTGGAGTCTTTGTATAATGGACTGGAATGTTTTATTATAAATACTTGCATTTCTATAACACTTTTCCCCTAAAGATATTAAAACATTTTACACACATGAATGAATTAATCATCACCAGGTCCCTGGGAGATGGGGAACCTGAGGCACAGAAGCTGTAGTGGGCCAGAATTGAGACTAGAACTAGTTATCTTCTGACTGCCAGTACTCTGATCACCAGACCAGACAGGCACTCACCATAGTTTAGCATTCTGTAACCAGTTTTTAACCATGGGCTCCTTTAATAGCACATCCCAGTGCCACATATGAACAGCTATATTAGCACATAGGCAAATGCCCATTTTACATCACTGCACAAAGTCCAGAACTAGAAGTTCTTCTTTGAGTGCTTGCTCATGTCCATTCCAACAGTGTGTGCGCACCGCGCATGCACGGTCCGGAAGATTTTTCCCCAGCGGTACCCGTAGGGTCGGCAGGGGCGACCCCTGGTGTGGCGCCCTTATGGCCATGCATATATGCCCCTGCCGACCCTCCCCCCGCTCAGTTCCTTCTTTCCGTTCATGACGGTCGCTGGAACAACGAGCGCTTCGGCTCGTTTTTTGCGGTATCGTTCCTCTCGATAGTTCTATAGTTATTTAGTTCATTGTAGTTAGTATAGTTAGTGTAGTTAATAGTGTTTCTTGTACATAGTTTAAAAAAAAATAATTATTTCTATCCGGCGCCGGGGCATGCCTGGAGCGCCGGGGTTTAAAACTTGTGAAGGCTGTTCCAAGCCTATGCCTGTTAGTGACCCACATTCCAAGTGCCTCAAGTGCTTGGGTGAGGGTCATTTGACTGAGCGCTGCACGATTTGCAAGGGATTCAAGCCCAGGACAAAAAAGGAGAGAGATTCGCGCCTGAAGCTCATCCTTATGGAGTCCGCCCTCCAGCCTGAGGCACCGTCTACCTCGGTGCGCAGCGCACCGGCCTCGGTGCGGGATCCGTCTGCACCGAAGGCCGACCGGGGGAAGCACCGGCACCGATCCCCGCAGCGGGGGAGTTCCCGAAGGCACCACTCTCAATCTCCGGTGCCTTCAAAGAAGTCGAGAGGTCGTTCTCCGGTCCGTAAAACCCAGGGTGAACCCTCTCCAAGACGGCAGACTTCGGGTCGCAAAGGCGAGTCCCGTAAAGTGCCTGCGCCACCGGCAGACCCTGAGCCGCACGCGCCCCTCGGTACCGCCGCCTCCCCGCAAGACCTGATGGAGCAGCCGGATAGAGCTTCGACTCCTGATACGTTTGAGGCGGCCAGGGACCTGATTGCCCTAACAGCTGAACCAGCCCCGGCACCGGCACAAACTCAGACACAGTTTGTGGTACCGGCACCGGTAGTGCGTCCTCCGGCACCGACCATTCTTCAGGATCCGGTACCGATAATTCCTGCCCACCCGGACTTGTCAGCACCGGCACGGGCGGTACGGGGCCCTACGGTACCGATTATACCGGCACCGGCAGTCTCAGAATCTGCGGCACCCAGGCGCATCGAACAGCACCCTGGGAAGCCTACGAGCTTCAACAGGCATATCATGCCGCCGGCGGGGTCTGCTCCTCCATGGTCCGGTACCGATTACTCATCGGAGTCCGATGCACAGTCGTCAAGGTCAGGGCGCAGCCGCCACACATCCTGCTCTCATCATCACTCGCGGCACCGGAGGTCCTCTCACCACGGGTCCCTTCCATCCTGGCCTCCGCAGGAGCAGGCTCCGGGACAGTGGCCATTTTGGACCCCCTTTGCCTACCATCAGCAAGGTCCACCATCAGTGTCCGCTTCCTGGCCCTCGGTGCCGAGAGGACCGGTCTCCGCCACTGTTTCGGTGCCACCACCTGAGGCGCCCCCAGAGATCCCGGTACCGGGTCCTTTGGAGCTGCACCGCCCCGCACCGGACGTTCAGCAGGCAGCTCCAGTAGGGGCTCCAGGTGACCACCCACCTGTGGAGCCGGCTGAGGACCCTCAGTTCATTGCATCATCCTCATCCTCGCCAGATGAGGCGGTGGCAGGTTCGTCATCTCCAAACTTGCCACCGATGGATGTCAAGGGGCATCAAGAGCTCCTCCGCAGGGTCGCACAAAATCTTGACCTCCCAGCTGAGGAAGTAGAGGAGGAAACAGACCCCACAGTGGACATTTTGACGACGGGGTGGCCCTACTAAGATAGCCCTCCCGTTCATTAAGACCATTCAAAAAATTTCTAATGTAATATGGCAAACACCTTCTTCGGCACAGCCCACGGCAAGAGGAGTGGAGCGGCGCTATTTTGCTCCCCAGCAAGGGTACGAGCACCTGTTCACCCACCCTCAGCCAGGCACGCTGGTGGCAGACGCAGTGAATCACCGTGAGCGTCAGGGGCAGACGGGATTCACCCCGAAGTCCCATGATGCCAAGAAATTGGACCTGTTCGGTCGTAAGGTCTACTCTTCGGGAGCCCTCCAGCTGCGCATTGCAAACCAGCAGGCAGCTTTGGGGAGATACGCCTACAATTCCTGGTCGGCAATGGCGAAATTCCAGGCCCAGCTTCCCATGGACTCTCACTCAGAATTCAAGGCCATCCTAGAGGAGGGTAGGGTTGTCTTAAGGGCAGCCCTACAAGCCGCTCTGGACTCCACTGACTCGGCCTCACGCACCATGGCAACAGCCATAGCCATGAGACGGGGCATGGTTGCAAGTCTCCGGGATTCCACCCCCGGTACAATCTACTATACAGCAGTGGTCCCCAACCCCCGGGCTGCGGACCGGTACCGGTCCGTGGATCAATTGGTACCGGGCCACAGCGGGTACTGGGCCGAGTGGCGTGGCGGGAGCGGTGAGGCGGCGGCAGCGGGCAGCAGGCAGCGGGTACCGGGCTGAGCGGCGTGGCGGGAGTGGTGAGGCGGCGGCAACAGGCAGGCAGGAAGCAGGGAAGGTGGCGGCAACTCCCCCCCTCGCAGCAGGCCAGGCGTGGGGCTGGATGAATGGAGCGGTGGAGCCAGCGGGCTGCGGTAGAGGGAGGGCCGGGGCCTGCGCGCCGGAAGTGAGCAGCCGGGAAGAGCCCGGCGTGGTGGGGCCGGTGCTGAGTCAGGCACTGCCCCTCTCCCCCCCCCCCCCCCGGGCCGCAGTAAAATTGTCACCGCGTTGACCGGTCCGCGGTGATAAAAAGGTTGGGGACCACTGCTATACAGGACCTGCCCTTCGATAAGCAGGGTCTGTTTTCGGAGGACACTGATAAAAAACTACATTCTATGAAAGACTCGAGGACCATGTTGCGATCTCTGGGCCTCCATACTCCTCAGCCTCTCCGAAGGCCTTTCAGACCGCCTCCTCCTACACAACCAAGGCCATACCAGTTCCCTCCTCGGAGGGACCTCCCTAGGAGGGGCGGCAGGGGCAATGGCAGGGGTCGCCCTCGCTCCTCGTCCAGAAACGGACAACAGATCTCGGGTCCCAGAAACCAACAAGGGCCCAGACCTAATTTTTGAAGTTGCGCCCGAGGGCCTCAGACCAGTTCCCTTGGATCCATCACGTCCCTTTGTGAACCGCTTATCCCACTTTTACCAGGAGTGGGCCCTACTTACTTCAGACAAATGGGTCCTCAGCCTGGTGAGGGTGGGATATTCTATCCAATTCTCCTCCCTTCCGCCCCACCATCCTCCCTCCCCGTCCCTCTTCAGGGACCCATCTCACGAGCAACTCCTAGTTCAGGAGGTCAATACCCTCTTGTCTTTGGGTGCCATAGAGGAGGTTCCTCAAGAATTTCGGGGCAAGGGTTACTACTCCCATTATTTCCTCATCCCGAAGGCCAAAGGTGGTCTTCGTCCCATCCTAGACCTGCGGGGCCTCAACTCCTACATAAAGAAGCTGAAGTTCCGCATGCTCTCCCTCGCAACCATCATTCCCTCCATGGATCACGGAGACTGGTTTGCCGCCCTCGACCTGAAAGATGCCTATTTCCACATTTCAATCATCCCCAGTCACAGGAGGTTCCTGAGATTTGTGTTAGGGGACCACCATTACCAGTTTACAGTACTGCCGTTTGGCCTATCCACTGCCCCAAGGGTCTTCACAAAGTGCATGTCCGTCGTGGCCGCATTCCTGAGAAGGAGGCATGTGCATGTATACCCTTACCTGGACGATTGGCTTATCAGGGCGGAGTCAGAGCAGCTAGCGACACAACACATAGCTCTTACCAGGGCAACTTTTCTCAGGTTGGGCCTTCTGCTAAACGAGCCAAAATCGACCCTAGTGCCCACCCAGAGGATAGAGTTCATAGGGGCGATATTGGACTCTCAACAGGCAAGGGCATTCCTTCCTCCTACCCGGGCCAGGGCCATAGTAGACTTGATTCACTCGGCCCTTCAATTTCCCACCACTACAGTCAGGAACTGCATGGTCCTCTTGGGGCATATGGCAGCGTGTACGTACGTAGTGCCACACGCCAGGCTGCGGCTTCGCCCTCTCCAGACCTGGTTGGCAACTGTATACAGACAGGGCAGAGATCCGCTAAACTTGATTGTCACTCTCCCAAACCACACACTGTGTTCTCTCCAATGGTGGCTTCACCCCGACTCCCTCGCAGTAGGAGTCCCTTTCCGGAAGCCTCAGCCATCAGTAACCTTGGGGACGGATGCTTCCGCCCTCGGCTGGGGAGCACATCTCGGAGACGCCAGGACTCAAGGCCTCTGGTCTCGGAGCGAGCTGTCCCTTCACATCAACGTCAGGGAGCTCAGAGCGGTTCGTCTGGCCTGCCAAGCGTTTCGGGAACGCATACAAGGCAAGTGTGTATTAGTGCTGACAGACAACACAGCAGCAATGTTTTACATAAACAAACAAGGGGGTGCTCGGTCCTCTCACCTGTGCAGGGAAGCCCTAGCCCTCTGGGAATTTTGTATTTCACACAATATTCACCTCCAAGCCACTTATCTCCCAGGGATTCAGAATGTATTGGCAGACACTCTGAGTCGTTCCTTTTGGGGCCACGAGTAGTCCCTCAGGGCCAATATTGCTCACTCAATCTTCCTAGTGTGGGGCTTTCCCCTCATGGATCTGTTTGCCACGAGAGCCAACAGGAAGTGCCAGAGGTTTTGTTCCCTCCTGAACCTCAGCCCAGGATCAGAGGCAGACGCCTTTCAGATCCCTTGGAAGGGGGGTCTACTTTATGCATTCCCTCCATTTCCCCTTATCCACAGAGTGCTGCTCAAGGTCCGTCTAGACAGATCCTCCATGATCCTCATAGCGCCGGCATGGCCCCGCCAGCACTGGTACACCCTACTGATGTCCCTTTCCATCGGGACACCCATAACTCTCCCACTCCTCCCGACCCCGATCTCTCAGGACCACGGTCGACTGCTACACCCCAACCTGCAGTCTCTCCACCTCACGGCGTGGAATATCCGTGGTTGAACCCTTCGGAGCTTCAGTGCTCTGCTCAAGTCAGGGATGTTCTACTGGGAAGCAGGAAACCTTCCACTCGAGCCACCTGAAAGCGGCCAAGTGGAAACGTTTCTCCTTGTGGACCCAGGATAAGGGAGTTGCCGCTCTTTTAGCTCCAATATCCCTTATCTTGGACTACCTCCTTAGCCTTAAGCAGCAAGGTTTGGCACTCTCCACTGTACGGGTGCACCTGGCTGCTATATCAGCTTTTCACCCAGGCATTGGTGGAGTTTCTGTATTTAGTAATCCTCTAGTCGCTCGGTTTATAAGGGGTTTGGAAAGGTCGTACCCTCCGGTGAGGCACCCAGTTCCGCCTTGGGACCTGAACCTGGTGCTCACGGCATTGATGAAGCCCCCCTTTGAACCCGTGTCCTCTTGCCCCCTTTCCTATTTATCATGGAAAACGGCCTTTTTGGTAGCTATTACCTCTGCTAGGCGGGTGTCCGAGCTCAGAGCTCTTACCTCGGAACCCCCGTATATGGTCTTTCATAAGGATAAGGTTCAGTTACGTCCTCACCCGGCCTTCCTTCCGAAGGTGGTTTCAGCTTTCCATATAAACCAAGACATATTCCTCCCTGTCTTTTTTCCAAGACCACATACATCTAACAGGGAGAGAATGTTCCACTCTTTAGACGTGAGAAGGGCTTTAGCTTTTTATTTACAACGTACAAAACCCTTTCGTAAATCACCACAACTTTTTATTTCGGTAGCGGAGCGGATGAAGGGGTTGCCAGTCTCTTCCCAGCGCCTCTCGGCCTGGATAACATCGTGCATCAAGCTGTGCTATAACCTTTTGAATGTCTCTCCTCCTCCGTTAACAGCCCATTCGACCAGAGCTCAGGCCGCATCCACAGCATTCCTGTCGCACGTTCGCATCGCTGACATCTGTAGAGCAGCAACGTGGTCTGCGGTGCATACCTTTTCATCGCATTACGCGATTGTGCAGCAGTCAATGGAGGACGCTGCTGTCGGACAGGCAGTCCTGGCAGCTGGCATTGACAGTACTCCTCACCCTCCTCCATGATAACTGCTCGTAAGTCACTGTTGGAATGGACATGAGAAAGCACTCGAAGAAGAAAAGACAGTTACTCACCTGTCGTAACAGTTGTTCTTCGAGATGTGTTGCTCATGTCCATTCCAAATCCCACCCGCCTCCCCTCATGTCGGAGTACCGGCAAGAAGGAACTGAGCGGGGGGAGGGTCGGCAGGGGCATATATGCATGGCCATAAGGGCGCCACTCCAGGGGTCGCCCCTGCCGACCCTACGGGTACCGCTGGGGAAAAATCTTCCGGACCGTGCATGCGCGGTGCGCACACACTGTTGGAATGGACATGAGCAACACATCTCAAAGAACAACTGTTACGACAGGTGAGTAACTGTCTTTTCTATCAAGGTTTGAAAATTAAGCACCTGTTTTATAATGCAGTCTTCACTGAGCATTCTCGTGCCAGTGCTACTACCGGAGAGAATGGAGCACTAATGTGAGAGGTACAAAGAAACCTTTAAATTGCCATGATCTACTGAGGGGAGGAGTCCTTTAAATATAAATATATATATATATATATATATATATATATGTATGTATGTGTGTGTATATATAATATATAAAAATAATAATATTTGAGAGTGCTCTTTATTTGCGATTACAGCATGCTTGGTTGCATGCTGTTCCCTTTCTTGCCACATGCAAGGCAGGTTACTTTGAGGAAATATTAGATAAATGGCACTGGGATTTCCCTGACTTAAATTAACCACTAACCTTAGAGTGTCACAAACAGCATCTACCAAAAGCCCCTGTTAAGTTTCCTGGTGCGCTTTAGTCTGTAGCGGTCACCAATCTGCATTTAATGTGTTAATGTTTAGGGGGAGGGCGGGAAGGGAATGTGTGACTGTTACCCCTAGTGCTGCACAGGTTGATTATTGCTTGAATGAGTGGACTTCCGGATTCAGAAGTAGAGAATGATTGGTCTCCTCCTCATACTTTCAGTTTTATTGTTGAGGGTACTTCATTAGCAGAGTGTCAGCTGCAGCCCTAACCAGTGCTGCCTAGACAATCATTTCCATTTCTTGAGAAAAAGTCCACCTGATGCGCCAATGAGAAGTAAAAAGCTTTCAGTTTACTAAAAGTGAGCAAGGGGGCGGATGTGCGTGCGCAGCTGAGAATGTCTTGATGAGCACAGTCAGAGAATGAGACTAACTTTAAAGAGCTTCCATTCCCCCAAAGGCCCACACTGTTCCCTCTCTGTTACCTTTTGTAGCAGCATTAGAAATAAGCCTGTAGCTGCCAGTTCATTGTTACGGCAAACTTTACGTTAAGAATCTACGGGGGGAAAAGTTACTTCCCTGGTTTGCAAAGTAGGGATGGATTTCATTGCCTGTTTGAAACAAGCCAACTAAGGATGTTCTCAATGAAGGGGCCTCTGGGGGGAACCGATATTAAATAAATAAACCAACCCCCGTGTGGTTTTTTTCCCCTTTCCATGACCTTCATGTGTTTGGGACAAAATCAGTCTTCCTATCTTTGTGGACACAACCTGGCCCAGATGGGGCATTATTGTAATACAAATAATTTGGGAAGGTAGCCCGATGCTCCTAGATATTTTCACTTGTTTTAGACAGCTCTTTCGGAGACTCTCTCCTCCAAGAGTTGTTGCTTCTTTTGGGTTTGTCTAGTGGGATGTGCTGACATTTACACGGTCGCATTGCATGAAAATACCCCATGACTATGCAGCAGGACATTCTGTGGGTCCTTGGGAAAAGGTTTTTCTGACCTGATGGCATCCCACAAACCAGACTTGCAGGATGCTGGGATGTCTCAGCAAAAATGAACAATTCCCCAAAACACCATAGGGACCTGACAGACAGAAATGATTTCACTCCTATTTTCATTCTCAATTTGTTCTATTAGCTATATAGGAATTAAGCCTGTGGACGTTGTATTTTTTGATACTTAGATTTTATAGGATCGAACATCATGGGAGTCTGCCAACAAGTCTGATCCTAGGCTGTCTGTAACAGAGGGGAGCAGTGGTGTTAAAAGTGCAATGCACTGGATTATGTCTAGGCTGCAGCTATTGGTATCTCATACCGGCTGTCACCTAAGCTAGTGTTCAGAACATTGCTAATATCAATGACATCAAGAAAGTCCAGAGCCTGCCGAAGGAAAGTGTTTTAACCATTCAGCCGAGGTATCAAATGTGCATTGCTACAATAGGGTGCTGCACTTGCCATCCACACTCAGATGCGGCTGTTTGTTCAGTGTAGACACGGCCCTGGGTAAGATGATACATTTGAGGTTCCTTTTATTGTCTAATGGTTCCTGAGGTGGAAATTTTCAAAGGGCTTTTAAAAGTGAGCTTGAAAATAACCCTGGGTCCTGGCCACTGTTCCCTATAAAACAGGTTCTGACTATTAGGTTCTTCCATGAGCTCTTGCATGGGGTGTAAGAGCTGCTCCATTTGCTTTCCCAGTCAGGGCGCTGCTATTCAGCGTGCAGAGCACACTGAGGTATCCTGAATTTGCAAGATGCTATTTTTAAAATAACCGTTGAGAGAGGCAGTGTGGAGAAATGAGCACAGGGGTGAGGGGCGTCCTGAGTTCCGATCCTGACTCTTCCACTGAAAACATCTGTGGTCTTCTGCAACACACCACTCTGCCTCCATTCCTAATCTTTAAAATGGAAATGATGCATCCCTACCACATGTGGTAAGGTGGTCATCATAGTTTGTCACTGCAAAACAGCCTGGATGGGGTCCCTTGTCCCAAATAGTCCCTCTGGAGGACAGGATGTTGACAGAGGCCGATGCATCAGGCAGCATTCAAGCGTTTGCCTAGGCTCAACCCATTCCTGTTTTGGGGTCATCCCTCAGCTTACAGTTGGTCATATTGTCGCTACTCTTTGCCACCTAACCTCTCACTTGACTCAGAGTACACCAGTGTTTTTGTTAAAGGTCAGACCCAGGGGAAGCTGAACTTGGTCCTCCAAAATAGTTTGTTGCATGACTGTGTCCAAAGAGCTGGCTCCAACGAACAGCTATTTGCAGCTCCTGATGAAGATGAAACTAGAGGTCTGCTATAACAAGGCCTAAGACAGCAAAAAATCACTCCTGCTCCAAGTGGGAAATGTGTTCATTTTATAATGACCTGGACCAAATTTGTGGGATTTGCTCCTACTAGATAGCATGGAAGCACTTTGTGGAATATCATGAAAGTTGCAGAAGATCTGGAAAAAAAATCCTCCATGTAATTAAAGACTTATAATGTGATATGCACTTGCAGTAGGGTAACCAGGTGTCCCGATTTTATAGGGACAGTCCTGATTTTTGGGTCTTTTTCTTATATAGGCTCCTATTATACCCCCCTCCCTCCCATCCCGATTTTTCACATTTGTTGTCTGGTCACCCTAACTTGCAGGCTGAATAAGGTTGTGCAAGGACCTTTTGGCATTTCCAAACTTCCAAGTGATTGACTTTGTAACATTAATAAAGTTCTTTTAACACAGTTTATTTTATGTAATATATTATTTTACACTTGCTGTGTACTTTTCATAAAACACCTCATTCTGAGGGTAGGCCAGTGTTTGTTCACTAGTTTAACCAATGGGTAACAAATTAAACAAATTGCCAAAGATTACCCAGTGACTCGATGATGAAGCAGAAGGCCTCCTGTCACAATCCTATACTCTAAACCAGCAGTTTTCAACCCTTTTTCATTTTCGGACCTCTAAAAAATTTCAAATGGAGGTGCAGACTCCTTTGTCAATCTTAGATATAGTTTTGCAGACTCCCAGGTATCCATGGACCACTGCTCTAAACTAAGCTCCCTTCCTTCCTAAAGCAGACTCCATCTTAGTTCCTGGCTAAAACAAGTAGCTATACAACTACATAATGGAAATTTTTACAAAATGGTTACATATGCCTAATAACTATCAGTTTTCATTTGCAAGTTTAGGCTACAGTACTCACTCATTCAGAAGTATTTTTTGCATATGCAAAACCTTTTTCTATTTCTTCCATATTTATTACTTTGCATGACTTTATAGGGTATAGTTTATAAGGTCACTACAATACAATTGCCAAAAAAAAGTATTTGTTTCTTGCTATTTGAATTCGAGACAACAATGAATTGGAATACAAATAAGCCCTACAGAGTGGGTTGCTTGGGTCAAAACATACAGTGATTGTAGCAGTCCTCTTAGAAATGCATGTGTTTACTGAAAAAGTTCTGAATTTAATTTTCCTCTTGCAGCTTTCTCCTCACCAACATTTTCAAACTATTTTTCCCCTCCTGTTGTAATTATTGTAAGGAACAATATTGCATTGGCCACCAGGTGCACTTTGACCCAACAGATTATTTTCATCTCTATTGTCAGTCTCTGCTGCACGTAGGGTGTCATAAGTGTGAAGTGCTTTGGAGTTGCATTTTACCTGTATGGGGTTAACTGAACCTGAGAGGGGGTGATGTAAGAGCTCCCGGCCCTCGGGAGGGAGGGGGAGGTTTAGTTTTCAGTCTTCTTCGGTCCCGGCTCTGGGAAACTCCCCATCTCTTCTCTCTAGCTATGGAGAGAGAACTTCCTACTTTTCCTTCATAAGCTTTTAAGTAGATTAACTGTAAGTAGAGTTGTAATTGTATAAATTTGCAATGGATTTATGGTGTCACTGACCTAATCTGGAGGAAGGGGTCAGGGCTAGAACTTAAGTATCTGTGAAGTCTGATTAGTTGTATGAGTTTTTCTCTTCTTTTTATTAAACCTTTTTTGGTATTAAAAAGCATTTGGTTATTCCCTTAAAGTTGTCCTAGATTTGGATTTGACCCAGTTCCCGGGTAAGGGGGGGGAGGGGGTCTGGGGGTCTAAATCTCTCTTCCCTTAGTAACCAGAGAGGGAGGGGGGAGTGGATAAGTGTCTCCTAGGTTGAAAGGGAAAGCTGGAGTTAAGTCTCTGTGTTTGTTTGTTTTTATCGCCCAGACAGAAAGGGAGGGGTCAGGAGGGTTACTCTCGGGGGGGAGTCAAGGTGCCCCTACCCCATAGTCTTGGGGTACTTCACTGAGTGGTGGCAGCGGAACCCCAATCCCCAACTGGTAGAGTGTGGGTTTTGGGGGGAAAAGATTAACTTAGGCTGGGAAAGCAGCTTATAGTTATTTGGTCTTGTATGAGAGACCCCCTTTTTCCTTTACCCTAGTGTTTAGAGTGGGGGAAGGAAGTTCTCTCTACCACATAGGGCAAAAAAAATGTAATAGACTGAACACACTCTGGGCTGCCTTTAATTGTCAGCAACAAAATTGTGCAATTTGAAGTTTGGAAAAAAGTCAGGCAGTGACTTCTCGTGGAGGAGAAATCATTGTATCTCAGTTCGAGAGGGACCAGTCTGGTATAAATCCTTTTCCTCTTAAAAATTAATCAGCCTGACACATAGCCCAATGTGTCAAAAGTCAAAGTTAAGAGTCAAAACCAGTGACTTAGATTAATTGTTCTGCATTGTTTTTATAAACTACACATTTCTCCATCACTCAATATTTTAGCTGGTGCAGTTGTGCAGAAGTTTACAGCCTATATTCAGACTCTTTTTTTGACCATGAGCTTTTCAGCCCTAGTTCTGCAGTGTTAAATACAGGATAGACAGTGCTGGCTTTAGGAACTCCCTACACCTCCCAGAACCCCAGCACAATAGAAATATGATAGCCCCTAGAATAAAGGCATTATTGACATACAACTCCCTGATGACATGCTGCTTGGGTGACTTGCTCCTGTGGCAACAACAGCTATCGCTAGGTAATTCCAATGCCCCCATTGTTATATGGTATCTACCCTCAGATAAGGGGATTCCCAGTCAGAACATATCCATATTCCCAACTAATCTGTCTTTTGTTCCTGTCTGTGAGAGTTTTAAATTCTTTGGGTGAAATCCTGGCTCTATTTTGGTTAATGGCAAAACCTCCATTTGACTTCAGTGGAACTAGGATTTCTACCTTTATGTCCACTCCTCACCTCAACTACAGCATGTGCTCAGTTTGTTTCGCTTTGCCCTAAGCCTCCTGGCTCCTGTCTTCTCTCCTGAAGAATTTATGATAGATGCACAAAAAATGTGGATTCTGCAGTTCAAGGATGGCTTTTGTGTATGTGGTTTCCTGTGGAGTCTAAGCTTGGCTTTAGCTTTAATGTCTTTTTTTTTTTTTCCCCGTTATGAAACTCATATGTGCTGAAGTCCCAACCTTGCAGGAAACCATCTTCAACCAACTCTTAGCAGTACATAGGTGACCTGCATCCTCCACCCCCAAAAGAGCCTGAAAGATCATACAAGTGTAATTCTTAGAACTGTGATGTTGAGGAATGTACATACTAAATATTAATCCCCTAGTATTTCAAGTGTGTCTGTGCAACTCAGGCTAGCAATTCATTTGCTCTTTCTTGTATGGTGGTGCCCTTACCAAAGGAAGGGGAAAATGTTTGGGCAATGCTCCTACCCCTATCAGCCTTCACTTTGAAATCAATAGGACTACCAGTGCTTAAAGTTACATGCATGTAGGGTGACCTGATGTCCAGGTTTTATTGGGACAGTCCCAATTTTTGGGCCTTTTTCTTATATAGGCTCCTATTATGCCCCACCCCCTGTCCCGATATTTCACACTTGCTATCTGGTCACCCTACATGCATGTTTTAAGTACAGTGGTGAGAGGAATGGTTGTGTGTAGCTATTTTGTTTTTACAGGACTATACATTTTGGAGACTGGTTGCGACCATTTTGCCGTTAATTTCATGAACAAAACATTACAAAACACCCAAATTGTTCTCGCCATGTCTTTCGGGAATTCCAAAGAAATCATCTCGGGCAGGACTGTCTTCTCTGAACTGTATAATAATAATAATTTAAAAAAACCACCATCACAATCCAGTTAAACAAACCTACAGACTCAGGTTTTTTCAATGTCTCCTTAGAGAATTAAGCCTAACACCAGCAAGAAAACTAACAAATTAGAGATAATCATATTTTTCTTACACTGTAGGCCCTCATTTTCCCCCAGGATTGTATATGTTGGTAACTCTGGTAGAACATGAACACATTGATCCAAAATATATATTCATTAAAAATATAACACCAAATTGCATATTTACATACATATCAACTAAAAATAATTCAGTCATAAGATTGATGGTCTTCTATCATATCCTCATGTAAGAATATGCAAAGTATCCTATTTTCTATTCAATTCCACTTTGCCACCCATAAGTGGTTCTACCCCCGGCTACTCCAAGGTGGTCAGCTCTATTTTGTCCACCAATAGGTAATGCTGTCAATTTTTGTAGTCTTTATTGTTGCATATTATCCCCAAGAAAAGATTCTCTGCATTCAGTAGTAAAATAATCAACATAGCAGATGCATCTAAAAACCCAAATTCTAAAAAAGCAAATTGAATTTCTTTTCAGTAATGGTTAATATAATACCCATGTTTGTACAGGGCTTCCCTGGTTTAAAAATGCTCACTAAGCCTCACAGCATCACTGCGAGAAGAGTAATGGTAGACTGAGCACGGGATTAGGAGTTTGGAATTCTAATCCTGACTCTGCTACTAACACAGTATTGTCCCCACTTAATTGTATGGAAAATTAATTAATATTTAGCTTATGATCTTGTCCAAATTCACTAAATACAGCGTCACGATCAGACCTCGGGACATCTGGCTCCCAATCCTGTGCCAATCCACTAGAATTGACCATCTTTCTGAAGCTTTGTTCTCTCTCACCCAGGTACATTAACAGAGAAATGATCCCAGTCCAATACAATAATCTATATAATTCTGTTGTTGACTGATCAGAACTCTATATTATTGTGACAATATGAGAAACATGACACAACACCAGTGCAAGAGTCCTCTCCTTTGCTGTCTGGATCAGCTTCCGTATACCTCTTTGCCTCGTGGTCTCTTCGGGCCAAGCTCCACTGTCTCATTATATGAGTAAAAATCCAGTGTGTCTGATGCTTAGTTCTCCAGACTTGCACTGTTGTTATGGAGGGCCAAATTCAGCCCTTAATCTCTTTTCAGATCACACTAGAAATAATCTTTTCTCCTTTTCTGCACATCTTACATTGTCTCCTTCTCCTATTTAATTCCATTGACTAAATTTAACTCTAAGGCTTTAAGGGAATATATTGACTTTTTAATTATTTGATTGACTTAAACGGTCAGGATCAGGCCTATAGTTTCTATGGAAGGTGCTATGTAAATTAAAGTTGTGTGGTAGTGGAGTCTTAAATGAATGATCTTTTGTTTCACTCCAATTGTTTTTCTGAAGGTTGGGTCTTTATTCACATTCTCTCTGAAATGGGACCTTTCCCAATCTATGTAATGGGACAGAAGAGATCAGGGGGTTTCTTTCCCCTTAACGCTTAGATTTTTCTTTGTATTTCACAATCTCGCTGCACTGTAGCAGTTGCAATGTGCCACCTCACTTCTTGCCTGAAGGTTTCGTTGCTTAACTGCTGTTCTAGGATGTTGGAATGTCAGTCTTTGCAATGCCAGTGCAAAGGGAAAATGGAGACCAAGAGTAAGGCTAATATGGTTTAAAGACAAGCTGATTAGGTGAAGTGGGGATTTTTCACTTCTGAATTAGTGGTTCAAACCCACCCAGCCAGAAGGGTAGCAAAGCCAATGCTGCAATACAGAGCCAGTCCTCTTGCTGCAGCTACAGTGGCAACGTAGCTATTTTAAAGAACTTTAGAGGTAGTAATGAGTGAAAGCTGTCGCATGAGAGACTTTGACTGCCCATTGTGAAATGTGTTTGGGGGGGGGATCACCCTCTGGTTCTCCATAGGCACTTTATAGTCACCATTGAAACTGGCACTTCTGGCAGCCTTAGCAGAGGAAACATGGACTGGACTAGGCACAGAGACTAAACTATTCTCTTGCACCGATAAGTCAAGTGGCTTTTTCAGATCAGGATTTGGGGGCGTGTTGGCAGGTCAGCGGGTGGAGGCCTGCTGAACTGTTGCCCATATGATACCTGCTCTGTGGATAAACATAGAGCTTCAGTCCCCCAGGATGTCAGGCCTGCACCTTCCACAGACACCACATTCAAACACTTTTCTTTTCCAAACAAGGGAAAGGAGCTAGAAAATGAGCGGGGGATTTACTGTCAGCAGCCCAAGTGATGGAGCCCGAGGCTAAGAGTACGGACATAAAGACCGGACCAGAAGTCAGAAAAGTTCAACCTCTACCCCCAAATTAGATGCTATTAACTTATGGGCCAGATTCTACTTTGTTTCACTGGTGTAAATCTGGAGTTACTCTATTTTAAACTGAGGGGGTTGGGGCACGGGATGAGGGAAGCAGGTACTTAAAGGAAACATGGGGCATCATGGGGTGGAAGGGTCGTTTGGAAAAGGGACGGGTGGTAAGGTAAACTTGGAGGTTTTGTTATAGGATCTTGTAGGACTGTCCCCCACCCATCCCCATTATTCTTTCCTCTTTCTGTCCTGTCCCATTTCAGCTTCTATCCTACATATTGTCCCCAGCTTTTCAGCCTCTGATCCCTTCACCTCTCTTGCTGCTGGGCACTTGGGCCATCATTACTCCCACCACGCCCCTAGATCAGCAGGGAGAGAGGCAGATTGGCTGCCTGCAATTCCTTTGCCGGAGCATCCTCCAGGAAGAGAGAATGGAGGAAGAATTCCTGCAAGATACATGACATAGTAGCAGAGCTGCGTGGAGGTGTGGCAGGGCTGTTGGACACATGAGCAAGAGACGATCTGCCTGACACTTGATAGCTCAGACCACGAGTACAGACTGCTCTAGCTGGTAGGGGAAGGGGAAAGCCCTGGAAGAATCTGTCAAAACTGGCCACAGATCATTGGCTGTCTGGTCACACAGTAAACTGAAACAATTTACCTATAACAGCTTAAGTAATAAGTCACCAAGGTAGCTGCATTGTGCAGGAAGAGATTTACATTCTGTACAAGTTACAAAAACTACAGTAGCTCCAGATGAATTAAGGATGGACTTTCCACATAGAAAGGAAGTGAATATATCGTCTTCCTGCATGACATGTCCAGAGGGCAAAAGCCAAAAGTACCCTGGCAAAATGGGGGGGAATTCAGGTTCAAGTCACTGTGGGAAGGAAAATTTTCTAGAGAACTGGGTTACGTAGTACCTGGATTTTCAAAAGCAAAAGTGTTTTGGCTGTGAAATTCTACAGAATAAGTTCCAACGTACACATACTTTTTTGGATGTGTTTTGGTGAAGGTTAAATATGAAATGTATGCCATGTTATAGAGAGTGGTTAACCAAAGGGAATTTCACTTCGGCTCAGAGATGGGAAACCACAGTCAGTCTCTCTCTTCCTGCAGGTTAACCAGTGGGCATTAGAAGAAAAAACCTGCGGGGTTCTAAAAATGTAAGCCCAGAGTTCCTTTATTCCATTCATAGACTTTGTCAGATCTTTTATAATGTGGGTGGAGTGGGCTGGCTCAAAAATACCAAGAATATTTTTAACTAACCTTTATCTTTTGCTAGAAACATTAGGGTGTGTAATTGTCAGGCTGATTTCAAGAGCTTCTACTGTGGATGGCTTTAAGACAAAGGACTTTTGACCCAAAGTATCTACACAAATGCATTACTCCACCAATGTACCTAGATTGTGGGATATAATATACTTTCCCCAAATCGGCAACCGGGCCAGGCTAGAGTGGTCAGCTGCCCAACCCACCATTACAGAATGGAATTAATCCAATGATCAAGAAATCTCCTGCAGGATAGGCAGGCTGAAGGTGAAGTACAAAGGAAAAGGAATAGATTTGTGACCTGTTCTGCTTGTTTAAAATGTATAAAAGGCCTTGGGAGCATTTTAAAGAAAGAGGAGAACTGTTAGTTTGTTGACTTTTACCTTAGAAATGTCAGGCCAAGACTCCCTGGATTTTGGGGTAATCCTTTTGGAGACGGTGCGGAGTAAATGGATTGGGAATTCTCTCCGCCCTTAATTTAACGATCAGTGTTTTGATTCCTTAACCAATAAAGCATTTCTTCCTAATAGTTATGTGAAATAGGTACCCCCATAACATCCTCCCTCACTAATGAGGAGTCACTTCCTTGGCGTCGCAAATGTCACAAACCTACTTGTAGTTACCCACAAAGACCAGAATTTTAGGCCTTCTTTATACAGACCGAAGAAACAAAAGATGGTGTTAACCCATTTTTTATTCTGGGTAAACTGCTTTTAAATGGCTAGGGCCATAATATTTTCTGAATGACCCACAAAAGATGCTCCTTCCATAAAGGCCAATTCAAGTCTTTGTGGAAGAAAGCACTCTGGCAATGAGTAGCTGAAAGAGCATGAAGTAATTTTTACAGGTCTTGGCATGTTATTGAAGAAAGATAGTTGGATGGCTTTTAGAGTTATCAGATGAAATATGAGAAATAATTGGTCCTCTCCCCCTCCCCCCAAGACTTCATTATTTAAAAAGAGGAAAGGAAAATAAAGTTTAGGAGTCTCCACTGGAAATATTGAGTTCTTTTTTAAAACTAAAAGGAAACTTCAAAGTAATAGTATACAAGATCATGAGATTCTAGCCACTAGTCACCTAATTACAAAAACCAAATCACTAAAATAAATAAATAAGCGGTCTTAAATATAAGAGCAACTAACAAGCGAACAGGAAGCTGAAATGTTGACAGTTCAATGCTGTGCAGAACTTTAAAGAATCAGCTTTTCATAATACTCCCAAAACGCAGGTCAAGAGGTAGACTGGAATATTGGGCGAAATGCTGTCCTTGTTGAAGTCTGGGAATTTTGCCAATGCCTTTTAGTGGGGCCAGGTTTCACCTACTATATCTTTTCTATTTTTTTGAAGAAAAAACAAGCAAAGCACAGATGACTGGATAGAATGCGTTTTACATTAGCATGAGATATGCATTGATATATTTATATCGTGTGGCCCCAATCCTGCAACACTTGCACATGTGCTTAACTTTAAGCATGAAGTCTATTGGGCTAACAAGCAGAAGTGTTTGAAAGAGAGACATATAAATGTGTATATAAATCAAATTAAACATTCAGAAAAGCCTGGGGAATCAAAATTGAGGGAAATACTATCATGTTGTTTGGCATTTATAAATCAACTTTTAAACTAACCTGTAATTTAAAAATAAAACCTTTATTTTACAACAGCTTTGAAACTCACTGATTTCCAGTGTTTCTTTTGGGAAACCTAATCGATCCACGCTTTGGTCTCATCATCGAATGAGATCTCTTCTGCAAACAATCAGCCCGTGAGATTTCACAGGATGTAATAGGAGCCTATATAAGAAAAAGCCCCAAATATCAGAACTGACTCTATAAAATCAGGACATCTGGTAACACTAGGTTGACTTCACTGGATGAAAATGCTGAACCAAAAACAGTCATGTCTAAAAACTGGTGTTGGCGCTTTGTCTGAAGGGCTACAGAATTTGATTTCGTTTATTAAAGATCTCTGTCTGCCAGACTTGTGCTACCACAGTGGGTCTATTTGTGGAGTAATGGGTTATTCAAGACATGCAAAGGTGTTAGAACCAGCACTAAATAGTTCGAATTTTATATCAGACAAGTAATTGTTTCTACTGTTTCGATCGCTCCTGTTCCATTGATGTATTTTATTTTGTCCACTTTTTCCTTTGTGATCTTATTCTCTTTGTTTTTGGCAGGTTTTCTTACACTTACTGTCCATTTCCATTTTTTACTTTTATCTTCTTTCCCTGCCTGCCTTTGGTCTCTCCTCTTTTTGCATCCTCCTCCCACCTCCCCAACCCCACCCCCGCACTTTTCTTTCATATGCAGGCCCCTTCCTCTGCCTCTTTGATGTGTCTGTCTTCATATTTTCCCCTCATTCAGCCATTGTACACCAACCACAGATCTGAAGCTGCCTTTGTAGCAGCTCTAACTGAATTCTAGGTAATCTGAGAGCTTTGAAGCTGACCTTGGCTTCATTGCTGCGGAGCAGCCAGCATTGCATAATGAGTGCAAAGGAACTGGTACGTTCTGCCACATACTGACCTATTTTTACTAACCAAGTGGGTGTCAGAATAGCATGACTGCACAACTAAACAATGTGGCAGCATTCTGGAGTTTGCATTCACCACCCCAGTCTGTCCCACTCTGACAGAGCAGTGTGCTGACAGCATGTGCCCCCTTATCCAATTAATGTTTTATTCAGTTTCCAGTCCCTAGTGAATTTCAATGTAATGACCCCAACCAGTATACTTAACAGTGATACTGCAGTGTTTAAGTGATACTGTGTAGGAGCTCAACTCCCACACTGACAAGGCCCGCGAAATCTAGAAGTGGTGCTTGGGGACTGGACAACAGGGTAAAGAACCCAAATGTTCTGGTTTTTAAAAGCTGGCCTGGTCATGTTACGTTTTCCCTGCTGTTCCAGGTTAGCTAGAGCTGTATAAACAGGGCCCTGCCAAATTCATGGCCATAAAAAACACATCACAGACCATGAAATCTGGTCTTATGTGTGTTTTTATCCTATACTATATTAATTTTACAGGGGAGACCAGAGTTTCTTAAATTGGGTGTCTAGGAGAGTCACAAGGTTATTTTAGGGGAGATCGTGGTATTGCCACCTTTACTTCTACGCTGCATTCAGAATTGGATGGCTGGAGAGCAGCAGCTGTTGGCAGGTGCCCAGCTCTGAAGGCAGCATCCCACCAGCAGCCACACAGAAGTAATGGTGGCAAATACCACCCCATGCCACCCTTCCTTCTACACTTCCGCCTTGAGAACTAGGTGGCCGGAAAGTGGCAGCTGCTGACTGAGGGCCCAGCTCTGCAGGCAGCAGCACAGAAATAAGGGGGGCAACATCATACCATGCTGTCCTTACTTTTTTGCTGCTGCTGGTGGCAGCTCTGCCTTTAGAACTGGGATCCTGATGAGCAGCCGCCACTCTCTGGTCACCCAGCTCAGACGGCAGCCTCACTACCTACAGCAGTGCAGAAGTAAGGATAACAGTACGGCAATACCGCCTATAATAACCTCGTGATCCCCCACAAGTCCTTTTGAGTCAGGACTCCTACAGTTACAACAATGTGAAGTTTCAGGTTTAAATAGCTGAAATCATGACATTTGCTATTTTAAAAATCCTAGGGCCATGAAATTGGTAGGGCCCTGTGTATAAATCACCAGACCCACAAGGCTGACTCCAAAGTTCAGTGATTTGGTTGGGGGCCATTTTGGGGAGGCACATAGAAAATGAATAAATAGAGAGGCTGCCAGGCAGGCAGGTGGGCCAGAGATCAGAAACATCAGACAGTTGAGGATGGACATCGCATGTTCAGTAGCTGCTGCTTTGCCAGGTGGCCTAGGGAGGAGTTGTAGCTTTGTGCTAGCTAAGCACAGCAGAGGAACAAATTTCCAGCCTGGAAAAGGAGTTGATAGGACAGGCCTCTGTGGGAGTGAGGGTGGGGGCAGCAAGGAGACCCAGCTTCATGAATTAAAATGTTTGCAGTATGATGAGTGCCTGGTGCATTGAGACTACAGGGTTATGAATATGGGTCAGAGGGTGGGTGTGTGTGGGTGTGTGTGTGTGTGTGTGCAGAACATCAAGGGCTATGGGTTCTTATTGGCTGATCCAGCCACATTGTCAACAGTGTTCAAACTAATTTTGAAAATCTACACACATATTCCACAGACAGCTTGAGGGTAAATTGTCTTCAAAATGCTCTTGAGGAATTCAGCCCACTTTGCTGAAGAGGGGAAACTTCAAAAAGATTTCAGTTATGTCGTATCTGGAGTTTGAGTGACCGTTTATTGGCTGCAGAGGTGCACTTGAATTAACCCAGGGGAGAGGATTTCCAGACTTCTGGAGACAATCTCTTTGTTCTTCTTTGCCACCGAATTAGCAGTGAGAAACCAATGGAAGCATGAGGCAGCTCTGTTCCCAGGAAGTCTTTTGTAGAGGGTCAAAGCCAGTGAACTCTCTTGTTTTATGTCTTTTTCTTTCATGTAATTAAGAATTTTAACTTGTCTTACTCACGGAAGAGAGCGGATGTCGAAAAATAGAGGACTTGGGCAAGTCACTTACTTTCTGTCTCAGTTTTCCCCAGAGAGAGACTACTTTCCTCTTACCCAGGTGATGGGTTAATAACTCATTTCTAAGGGCTTTGAAAGTTAAAAATGCTTAAAAGGTCAGTAGAAGTGTTGTGTCTTCTAAAATGGACCATCCAGGCCACACACCTCATTTAAGTGTGAGATGCTTTATTCCCCACTGCTTTTAAATGTCCGTCTATTGACTTCAGACAGGTTGGGACTTTTGGCTCCAGAAGACAGTAAACTTTGTAATCTAGAGTTTTGGCACCCTTTTCTTGTTTTTATTTCAGGAATTAGTAGAGAGCCCATGATGACAAGCTAAATTTCTAACCAAGACCCCCCTGATATTTTCATTCTAAATTTCACGCAATTTGTGGCACATAAGGAAGTTAAATTGCTAGAGGCCCTGAATAGTGAGATGCGGTAAATCACTGATTTCACTGTACTGTGTTCTTGGAATGAAGGAACATTCAGAGCATGCAAATTTTTAACTAGTTTATGATGTAGCTCTCCTACCTGTACTTGACAAAACAAAACATGTCCTGTATCAT
Source organism: Sternotherus odoratus (assembly GCA_032164245.1). Classification (NCBI taxonomy): domain Eukaryota; kingdom Metazoa; phylum Chordata; order Testudines; family Kinosternidae; genus Sternotherus; species Sternotherus odoratus. The sequence goes on along the minus strand of JAVMKO010000004.1, from coordinate 98,720,668 downwards.
TTCCAAATACCAGGCTTGAAAAGTACACAAAAAGGGAAAATCGTAAGCCATGGGTTCCTGTCTAGAGTTAAATCAGGCTTTAAATATTGTAAATCCAGTTGAGAAAGTTAAGTACTACAAGAAAGCAAATATTTTTCACAGATATGCACTCCGAATATTTTCTAACCACTGAGCTATTGGGTGAAAAGGTACACCATTGCCCCCTCCACTGTGAATGGCGCTTTTAAAATTTATTTTGCCAAACAGTTTTAAAAAAAAATTAATTTGACCCAAAATGACCTGTTTGTGTGTATAATGTAAATAATGGGGTGTGAGGGTGGGTGTTTGAGAAAACAACAACAGAAATGTTTTTGGATCAATTTGAAACTAATACTTTTTTTTCAGCAAGCAAAAATTGATTATTTGGCTGATTCTGGGCAGAAAATTGCCATCTTTGGGAGCAGTCTGGCACAGTGAGTAAATGTTCTAGTTTTATTTTTCACCACTGCTACTTGCTGTATAAATCTTGCCTTGGGTTTCAAGTGAAAATTAATTCACTGATCTAATTTTAGTTTTCAGTGAACACGTGTTAACATCACAAACCATCGGGTCCCATGAGAATTTAATTCTGAGAGAAGGATACCGCTACATCACTTCTTGACCACTGGAAATCACTAAAGTCAGCATGTTTTCCTAAATATATTCTTCCTCAAGTAAAGCGTTCACTTCTGAGAACATGCCAATAGGTGCAGTTTAGATGAACAGCTAAAACTGACTTGTATTTTATCAGGAGTGCTATCTACCTCCCCTCACCACAATCAGAGCTGCTTTAGTGCTCCTCAAACACTGAACTATGCATAGTGACAAGTTTGAGTGGTAGCTGTGTTGGTCTGTATCAGCAAAAATAATGTGGAGTCCTTGTAAGGTGCCACAAGGACTCCTCGTTGAACTCTGCATAGTAATTTACTCGCGACCTATTTATGCACAAATCTGCTTAACGCGGTAGCACCATGCCTCGGAGTGCTACCTATTTAACCCGCGAGACTCGTTAATGTGCGGTACAGGAACTTGCTATGTAGCGGTACAGATTTGCTCACTAATTCACTGACATAGAAATCGACAGGAAGTGCAGAGTGGAAAGGTGTTGTAGGTCTACTGGTGTTTCCTCTTCCTTTGGATCGCTGATATTGGTGAAGAGATAAGATATACTAGTTATATAGTAATATATATACACTATATTAGAAACTTTTAACATAGGCCTAATATAATGGCAGAGGGCAAGTGTCAACGTTCCTACACTGTAGAAGAAAAGCTAGCTGCAATAGATCAAGTAAATAGCGGAGAAACCCGGGCCAGAGTTTCAAAAGATATTGGGATTGCCGAATCTACTCTCCGAGGATGGCTAAAAAATTAATCGAAATTGAATGGCTTTGTACAAAATATCAATTCTGCCACAGGGCTTAAGCAAAAATGTGTGCGCTTTTCAGCAGAACCCACAATAGACAAAAGCCATGCTCACGTAGTTTGCTCAGGAAAGGCTGAAAGGAATGCCGCTAAGTGAGCCAATTCTTCAAGCCCAAGTGACAAAATTTGGAAATTTAACAGGGGATGAATCATTTCAAGCCAGCAAGGGGTTTATAAGTCATTTTAAAAAGCGTCATGGCATAGCGCAGGTATTGATTTCTGGAGCTAGCCAATCAGCCAATGGATCAGCTGTGAACGCGTTTCCTGACGAGTTAAGATACTGTATTTCAGCATGGCCCTATTAACCCATAGTCCATTAACATGAGGTCGTGACGGCTAGACTCTCAACATCTGTGCGTAAACGGGTCTGTGCTGTATTTTAACAGTAGCCCTACACACGCGCACACTCTGGGGACCACAGTCACCACATCTATGGATTTGGTGATAATTATGAAGAGACTTAATATAATGGTTCTGGTGCCAAGAAGAATGTTGACAAATTGGAGTGGGTTCAGAAAAGATCTATAAGAATGCTTAAAGAATTAGAAGACCTGTCCTATTTTGATAGGCTCAAGGAGCTCAATATGTTTAGCTTAACAAAGAGAAGGGCAGGGAAGAAAAACATGAACACAGTTTAATTGCCTACACATGAGGAACAAGCATTTAGACTTGACGTAAGGCACACATTTTTAAGACTGAGGATAATCAATCATTGGAACAATTCACCAAGGACTGTGGTAGATTCTCCATCACTGGCAATTTTAAAAATCAAAATTTGATATTTTCCCCTAGATCTGCTCTACTTCAAACAGGAATTAATCAGGGGAAGTTGTATGGTCTGCCTTGTATTAGAAGGTCACAGGGGGTTCCTTTTGGCCTTAAAGTATAAGAACTGGGACTGAGGCACTTTTGTAAAAAAAAAAAAAAAATTCACAACTTTACAGTAAACCCACAATGCAGCAATTATTTCCACTCTTTTCTTTTCTCTCATTTCCCCACAGTTGAGTGGAGTGGTCTTTCTGGCCAGTTCTCTTTTGTAGTTTTTCCATCTCATTTTGTACTGTTGTTTGAAGAGCATGAATCACATTGAACCACACACAGACCAGTGGGCGATAATGAGAAAATCCCTTTAGTGTATAGTCAATGGTGCTATGTCTCCCCGACAATCCCCCCATTCAAAATGTGTGTGAGAGTCCATTACTCACAAAGATGAAGGACTAAGAGCACTGACTAAGACCAGGCAGACGTTGTAGAAGCTTCACCCACATAGCTCTGCTACCATATCACAGTCGTGACCTGCAAAATCTGGTTTCATACAACATATAGCATCAGAATGTAAGAGGAACGCACTTCACTAGTCTGGGGATGCAAATGGCTAGAAATTCCACAGAGCAGCGGTTCCCAGATGTAAACATATATACTATTTTTAATCATTTTTATTCAGGAACTAAAGGAAAAAAATAAACACAAAATCCCCCCATCCCCACTCAGCTTCCCTGCTCCTCCTTGCTTTTGCTATGCCAGCCTTGTTTTATTATTGAATAATTTTTTGTACATAATTCTACATTTGTAAATTCAACTTGTATGAGGTGAATTGAAAATACATTTTTTTGTCTTTTACAGTGCAAACAGTTGTAATACAAAATAAATATAAAGTGAGCACTGCACACTTTGTATTCTGTGTAACTGAAATTAGTGTTTAAAAATGTAGTAAACCTCCAAAAATATTTCAAATAAATGGTATGTTTAACAGCACAATTAATTGAACATTTTTTTTAATTGCTTGACAGCCCTAGCAAATATAAAAAAATACCTAGTAAGGAGAACCCAGGTGGAAAGTGAGGCATTTGCTGAGCTGGGTAGCAGAAGAGGTTCTGAAAGGGATTCTCCATCATTAATGTGATCGAGTCATACGATATTTGCATTTTTCAAAGCACTCTGCCAACTTTATCTCAGTAAGGCAGGAAAATATTATGACAAATGGTAGAAACTGAAGCGCAGAGAAGAAGTGATTTGTTCATAGCCATGCAGTGTGTATATCAGAGGTGACCTAAGATTACAATTAATGAGTAGCCCAGCCCCATGGTAAGTCCACAAGGTCATATTAACTTCTCAGTCTAGCTAATTATGACAAAAACCATTACATAGTTGCACTAAATGGCCTAGTGGGTAAGTAGAGGGGTAAGGGAATTTACTTACTGATGTTAACATGGTAAACAGAAAAGTGCAGAGGCACCCACATGCTTCTGCCCGTGCAAGTGGTCTCAACACTTAACATATGATTCCATGGAGCGCAGAATAGCATATCACTTTAAAAGCCAAGCCAAAGCCCAAACCACCTGCTTATATAAATGGAGATATACCAATCTCCTAGAACTGGAAAGACCTTGAAGGTCATCAAGTCCAGTCCCCTGCCTACACTAGCAGGATCGAGTACTGTCCCCTGACAGATTTTTTGCCCCTGATCCCTAAATGGCCCCCTCAAGGATTGAACTCACAACCCTGGGTTTAGCAGGCCAATGCTCAAACCACTGAGCTATCCCCCCCCCCCCCCCGGGGTAAACAGTTATATAACAACTTCAAATCCCAAACAGGAAATCCTCAAAAGATCCAGAAAAAGCACAAAAGAGCTTAACCTCCTCCTCCCACTTATTTACAAACATCACAACCCTGTTGTCTAGATGCTGTGAGAACCACATGCCTTGCTCTGCAGCTATGCTTCTCCCCCAACAAGGGAGCCATGTTTTTTGCTTCTCATTACTGGATGTTACTAGCTACCTCCATTGCTGGCTATTTTTACCTCTAAATCCGCCTCCCCAGACCTTTTCTGCAAGTTTCCCACATGCACTTCTCCAGAATCAAAATCCTTCACTGACCCAAACGATAGGGACTCCAGACTTAAAATGTGAAGGCGGCAACTTCTAATGTAGCTGTTTGCCACATTGCAAGACCCTCATCAGGGCCAGGGGCACAAATGCAGCAACAGAAATGAATGCAAAGGCTGGGATAACTACTGTCACCTCACCTTCCTAAATTGCAGAAGACACCTTACTGTTCAAATATTTCCCAGTCAGTTACCACATAACATGCGTGGCAATGGGGTTTTAAAGCACATGAGAAAGTACAGCACCAGCAGGAGAAGAGTTTTTACACTGTGTTGCAACACTGCAGCTTCAAACTTCCTCAGCTGTGCTAAGAGGAAGTGGTTTTACAGTTTTGTTGCCATTTCAGGGAGGGTGAAGCTCCAGTAAACTTTCCCTGACAGTCATCTGGGTACCATGAAGAAAAAAATGACCATTTTTTTCATTATTGAAAAGGAGATAAAGTTGCCCTAGAAAACTGAGGCCTAGAACAAGGGTTAGGATAAACAGTGGGGCTAATAGTGAAAGTGATAGTGAGGGAAGGCCAGTGAAATGCCAGTTTACACGAGGAGATGTGTGTTGCAGACACTGTTACAGGTTACTGGTTAGTCTTATAACATTTGACATTCTGTGGGAGTTGCCTCTATTGCCACTTAATAATGTGTAGGTACCAAACAGAATGAAGTCTAAAAGTCAATCACAGAATAAGTCATGGTCCTTTCTTGGTGTGTCTGTGATGATGTAAATGTGCAAATCAACTTTTCCACTGAAAGTTGTAGCTCACCCAAAAGCTGTCACTGTTTGGCTGGTTAGGGGATTCCATGTTCAATTTTAGATGGGTGTATCTCGTGGGAGGGGGAGGCCTGCCTTCCCTTGCTAGCCTTTTTTAGTCTAAGTTACAGACTTTAGTTTAATAAATGGCTTGATGCAAATCATACTAGTTTTTAAAGCCCTCCCTTGGCCCTCAGTTTGTCCTGACTCCACCTCTCTTCCTTCAAATGCCTTTCAAAGAAGTTCCACTTATTCTCTATTGAGGCCTGGTCTACGCTCGAGAACTGCACCATTGCAACTTGCACAAGTGTAATGTGCAGATACACAGTGCTATTGCATAGGTACACTATCTCGGGTACACATGGTGCAATGGAATGACATACAACATTCCCTGTAAGCATTGTGGATTCTGTGTAGTGTTGCATCTCTCCCACAATGTCCCACACATTTCTGTGGATAATGTACAACATCTCTGGTACAGGAGGAACATTTGTGCCTGTTCGATTGCCTGCTTTGAATATCTCTGTCTTGCACAAGGGTCCATAGTCCATCAAAAAGGCAGAAACTTTTCCCTGTGACACTTTCATGCTTGAAGATTCATAGTGGAGGGTTGCCAGACCGTGGCTAGCGGCTTGGGGTGTATTTTGATGACTGCTGCCATTTGTAGGATGGGGGAAGTAAGAGGGTAAAGAACTTACAATTAAACAAATGTTGAATAAATGAATGAAAATAACAAACTAGTTTTAAACTGGGTTTCTGTGGTCTTGTTCTGTTGATTTGGGGGGGGGGGTCTTTTCTTTTCTCTTTAGCTAAACTAACAATTTCCTTTTTTCTTGTGGTTCTTTTTAGGATCCAAGGCTGGAAGTGGTCTGTCCATGCAGCCCAATAAGTGCCACCTACTGCCCACTTGCTGTACTAGAACCCCTCTGGGATGGACTGTCTCTCCGGTGGTCACAAGGTAATAGGTGGATTTACTTGGGCACATGTCCTTTAACTAGTGGTCCATGCTAGTTTTCTCTTTGCAGCTCTCAGGAGGGTGGAAAATACTGCTGAAGCTGTACCTCCATTTCCAGGGCAAGCCCTGATAATGTAATTGTGTGTCAGTGTGTCCTTCTGCTAACTAAGAACTGGTTTTTGTCTTGTGTTCTGCAGTGAATCCCCAAGGAGCAGCTAAAAACAGTTCTCATGTTTTTAAACCAGGCCAGTGCTCTGAGCTGTCAAAGCTGTCACTGAAGGGTAGACAGGAACATTGTGAGACTCCTCCCCCCCCCCCCCCCCAAATAAATGCACTGTTGCAGCGGCCACACCTGCCATTTTCTGCCCACACAGGCACTGTGTGGGATACAATAGCCCCAGGTTTGCTCAGAACAAGTGTGCTCACAATGTGTTGGGAACACCTGTGCACTGTTAAGACATTGTGTGTGGGTTTAAAGTTGTAATGGGGGATGTTGCCAACATTTTGAATAGTAGACAAGCTTCTGGAGAGAAAAGTGCCTCAGAACTGCTGGCGCAAGGGGATAGTGAGGTAATAGTCTGTGTAACTCTATTACACCACCCTTCGTGCACTGCACCACACCTTAACTCTTCACTGAAATATAGGCTAGAGTTCTGTCTTTTCAGAAAGCATTAGCCAGTTAAACCTCAGGGCTTTTGTAGTTAATACCCTGATAAGTATAGGTTAATAGTTCCCTGTCGACTTCCAAGGCAGAGGACCATACACTTTCTTAGTAAAACAAACATATAATGCTCACATAAAACATTATAAATAGTACAAAATGTTGTAAATATTTGTAATATTATGAACAAATTTTAAACAAAAGCTGTTAGGCTGTAAATCTATTGGTGCTCCTTATACAGACTTCTTCCCTTTGCTGCTGTTACATATATTCAATAGAAGTTCCAACATAACATCTATGCTCCAATCGTTTGCACGCACACAAACCCGTTGCACTCTGATGTTCTTTCAGAGATGATTTCTTGGTTTTTATACTGTGGCCATGCTATGTAGTGTGTGTCGCCTGGATCCTCAGAGCTTGAGAAATGACTGCATCTCAGTCCTTTCAAAATACTGCCAAACTTAGTCCTGCATCAGGCTGCTGAGTCCACAGAGATGTCTTTAATTCCTGTGTTTACAACCTTCTTCCTCCTTCACCTCCTGCAGTTAAATGGTAACTGGGTGTGACACACCAGGAAGATTGCCCACAGTTTAAACTTACTACACAGTTTCAGAAGCAGCTACTGAGCATTTATAGAAACTGTTACACTCACACCCTTTTTCTGGATGTTTCTGGGCCCTTTTAGCTGAGTTGTCTTGCCCTGGCCTCCACATGTGTGCGGAGAGATGATATTCCAGCTACCATCCATGTCCCTTTCCCACTGCTGCTTTACCTTTTTTTGGGCCAAATGCTGTAGTATAAATAGGGTGACCAGACAGTGTGAAAAATCAGGATGGAGGGTGGGGGGCAAACAGGAGCCTATTTAAGAAAAAGACCCAAAAATCGGGACTGTCCCTATAAAATTGAGACAGTTGGTCACCCTAAGTATAAAGCATGTGGGTTACTTTGGCATCTGAGAGTTGTCTGTGCTACTAGCTCTTTGTTCAAGGCTGAAATTGGTTCTGTGTGTGAGAGAGAGAGTGATAAAAGCATCCACTCTCACACACACAGATAACCACCACCTCCAGAAGCCAGGTACAGTAAAACCCCGATTTAACGGACTTCGGATGCAATGGACAAAATTTATGAGCAAGTCCGATGCATCCCAAATCCGTTTTTCGGGGGCTGCCTGCCGGCTCCCGGCTGCCGCCCGGGATGGCAGGCTGGCTGACGGCTCCCACCCGGGTCCCAGCAGCCGGGACCCAGGTGGGCTGGCTGGCTGATGGCTCCTGCCCGGATCCCAGCAGCCGGGACCCGGGCGGGCTGGCTGGCTGATGGCTCCCGCCCGGATCCCAGCAGCCGGGACCCGGGCGGGCTGGCTGGCTGACGGCTGCCGCCCGGGTCCCAGCAGCCGGGACGCGGGCTGGCTGGCTGGCTGGCTGACGGCTCCTGGCTGCCACCCAGGTCCTGGCAGCGGGCAGGCTGCGGAGCTGCCGCCCTGACCCTGTGGCGGGCGGGCTGCTGCTCCGACAGCTCATTGTTTTTTTTTATTAAATAACGGACTTTTGGATTTAACGGACACCCCCTCACCCGAATTAGTCCATTAAATGGAGGTTTTACTGTACTCATTTTTGATCATGACTGCTCAAAACCCAGTCATTTAGTATATAGCCAATAATGAAGCAAGGGAAAACTCCTACTGGATATGGTTGGTTATGTAAATAATTATATAGTGATACACTGCTATTTGCATATGGAGTGCATATAATGCTTTGTACAGTGTACAAATACACATACACTCAGCCTTCACGTGTCAAGCTGAGTGACTATTTTGTGTCCAGCTCTGCCTATTGTTTATTCCATGAACTGGGAATAGCAATGTATAAATGTATTGTGCTAGGTCATCCTGACTGTCTTAAATGATGGCTCCTGAATTCACTTAAAATAAAGGAGTTGTTTGTTTACTGAAGGACTGTCTAAACTGCAGGGAAAGGGCTGTACCCATATGGACGTTTTGCCAAAACACTCTGTGCAGACTCTTGCTCACAAAGCATTCTTCTTTCCCCAAAGAGCTGTGATGGATTTTATTATTATTATTATTATTGAATACAGAGTTCAACACAATAGTGGGATTGTGAAATCAGGCTTGATGAGGGCTCTTCTCAAAGCTGACTCCTGAAAAGAAGTTTAGTAACCTATGGTCACTACATTTAATATATATTTAAAAAAACCTGCAAACCTATGGAGCCCTCAAAACTCTTCAAACCCATCACATGATCCTGTTAGCATCACCCTCATTGCCCACCTCTTCTCCATGTACAGTCATCTCTTCCTGCTTGTTCTCTTCTAGACTTGGACCTGACTCCGCAACTGACTGTGCAATATGCTCTGTTTCAAAATGAAGAATGGTTTTCAGGACATTCATCCATTATAAGAGTGATTCTTCTAGATGAGTATTTTTTGCTAATTGAATGCTCAAGTTAACATTAGAAAAGTGGCTATGCTGGTCATCAAAGTAAACTTTTCACAAACTATTTTAATGTATGTTCAGCATCAGCAAGCTATTAGCATGATTTCAGAAGTTCCTTGTATTCGGGCCTTGTACTTGATTTTATTATATAGAGTAGCAGCCCTCACCCCCCCAATCCCCTCGTATGACTAAGAATATCCCTAACCAGCTTAATACTGGAAATTGGGTAAGTTTCTTTTTAAATATAAGAATGGTTCATTAGAGTAGTTTACCGCAGGGGGGAATCAGTCATGATTTCATATACTTACAGTAAAAAATATATTTTTAAAACTTGCCTTCCCCTCCACCAGAGATCAATACTTCTTTCAACTACATGTTAAAAAGGTATGGCAAATATCAAACAAGACAGTATGCTGTAGCATTTGATGTAAAACTTCCACATATAGCCACAAAAATGCAAGGCATCAGACGAACTTCAGACATCTGCTTCAGTGCTTCTATAGTATCTCTCACACATACTGCTCATCACACGAAGACTGTTACAATGAATATTCAGTACATGTACTTCTCCCTCCTAATCACAGACTTGTTCGCATGATACCCAGGGGACATATACTCCTGGAGAGCTGCTGTACACCCAGCATTAAGCAAAGCTTCTCCAACCATGCCTAATCTAAGTACATCCTCACCGATGTACCTGAGCAAGGGAAAAGATGTCCTATTTAAAGAGACAAACCTATCCAGCCCACCACCCTCTTTCTTTTGTACTGATTCCATCCATGATTTTAAAAGGTAGTAAATCATGTTGTGTCTTAACCTGCCTTTTCCTAGTAAGAACAGGAAGTACAATTCATACGATCTCTACTCAAAACCCCACGTACACTTCAGTCATGTCTGTGATATTTATAATCATTTGTGTCATGATAAAGCCCAAAGTCCCCAAGGAGACTCATTGTGCTAGGCAATGTGCATACATAATGAAAAGATGGTTCCTGCCCCAAGAGCTTACTGTCTAAATATATTTCAGGCAACAGGTGGATACACCAAGCAGAAGGGGGAAAAGCACAAAGTAATGGTGAGACCGTTGCAAACACCAGTTTGCCTAAAGTGATTTGAAAGCATCATAAAAGAGAGGGCGGGATTTGAAAGATAACAGTGTATTGGTGGCTACTTAAACGATTTAATACTCTGTACTTAGCTAGCCCATTTCACCCAGAGATCTAAAAGCACAGGAAGGCAGTGCAAATTGTCATAGTAATATGGTGTTAGGAAGTATTACTATAATAGTACTTTGAATTCTCACATTAAATCATTGATCTTACAGTGAAGGATTTTACTTCCCCTTTCTGAAATGAGAGCCCTTGCTGGTATGAGTGTAAAAATGTGGCAGGTTAATTGGAATTTCCCTTGTCTTTTTTTTTTTTAAACATATCTATAGAAACCACAGGAAGTGGAAGTGTTTTTTTTTTTAACAAAAAAGTACCATAAAACATAGGTAACTGATGCCTCTTGAATCACAAGTCTTATTCTTGTAGCAAGTTTTATTCTTCTTAGACACAACTGTGAATTTTTTGTACCAAGAGAGTTTGTTTCCCAAATCACTGGAGGATGGAAAGAGTTACATATACATACACGTGAAGGGAGAACTAAGAAGTTTTTTAAACTAAGTTCCAGAGTGAATGTCGCTAATAACCAAACAGTATGGACAGTTGTCTCCAGGATTGTGTTTTTAGGACCTCGCTCCTGCAAGGCAATCAGCATACTTAAGACTAGCCAGGCCCCACCATGTTGCTTTGTGATCTGACACACTCCATGGTTGGTGAGTTTTGTGCAATGGCTAGTTCTTCACAATGCCTGTCCCTTCACTGAAATCTGTCATTATTAGGTTGAACATGAGCCAACTGCTCATCATCCATCTGTTGTGAGAGGAGAATGGTGGCTATGTGACGTTGCACTCCATAATGTTTTATGGAAATATGCTTATGAGTGTACCTATGATGTACCTGGAATGTGCTTTATGCAAAAGATGTCTTGTAAGGTATCATTACAAAGCTTCTAATCTACTGAGTGTGTTCATCCCATTTGTACGTATGTATCATTCTTGTATCTGAAGCTAGAAATATAAAGTATAGTTCTGAGGTACTATTGTAATTATGCAAAGTGTGGGCCATTGGTGATGACTCCCATTGACTAGGACAATTGATTGTAAATGGCTCTGTTTACTTGCAAGCCTTCCTGTGTTTGTGCCCAGGATGAATGGTGGAAGCCATCTTAAATCTGATGCTTTTTCCATTTAGAAGGAGGAGTGGGGATCCAGAGAAACAAAAAATACCCACCTTGTGCCAAACCTATAACGGGGTGGAAGAGAACAAAGGAGAGTCCCAGTCAGGAGAAAGCCCCCTGCTTTTCACCTAAGATGCCTGCTAGAACTAACAAGGACTGTACCAGGGAAAAGGATTGGGCCCAGACTAGGAAGGAGTCTAGTCTGTGAAAGAAACTTATTGGAACATCTCTGAAGGTGAGATTTACCTGTCTTCAGTTTCTTAATGTATTAGGCTTAGACTTGCTTTATTTTGCTTGGTGACGGACTTTGTTCTGTCTGTTACTTGAAATCACTTAAATCCTACCTTTTATACTTAATAAAATCACTTGTGTTTATTAATTAATCCAGAGTAAGTGATTAATACCTTGGGGAGCAAACAGTTGTGCATATCTCTCTGTTGGTGTTCTAGAGGTGGACAATTTGCGTTTACTCTGTATAAACTTTATACAAAGTAAAACGGATTTATTTGGGGTCTGGATCCCATTGAGTGTCTGGGTTCTGGAGATAGGTGACCTACTGAGCAGTTTTTGGCTAAAGTCTGCAGCTTTGGGGGCATGGACCAGATCTGGGTCTGTGTTGCAGCAGGCTAGCATGTCTGGCTCAATAAAGCAGGGTTCTGGAGTCCCAAACAGGCAGGAAAAACAAGCTCAGCACGTCAGGTGACAGTCCCGGGGGTCTCCCCATCCAGTTATTCAGATGTCATGGTGAGACCAAAGGCTGCGTCAGTGAAGGAGATGTGAAACTTGACTTTATTGGCATAGTGGCGGCATGGAAGCTTTTGACATGTCATGATTTCTCGTCATCAGGGTGACAAGGACAAGTTGCTTATCATATCTCTGGTATCTGTGTAATAGGAGTGAGAGGATCCGGTGTAGTCCTGCTGATTTCAGCCCATAAAATCCCATAAGTGTTATCAGCATCATACGCTCTGTTATCAAAGCCTGTGGAGAGATCTAGTGATATCAGCACATCAGTCGGGAGAAAGTCTCCCCTCACCTCTGGCAGGATTATTCCTCTGCCATGCCTTCATGTGAAATCTTGTTGTGAAGGATCCATGCTGTTACATGGTGCCCAATAGCTGCGCAAGGGGACAAGACCCACTGTGAAAGGCTGCCTGGAGGGTTTCCACCACTACTCTGTGGTAATTAAGATTGAAAGTGTGAATGTTCTAAAACAGCTTATGTTCTAGCTTTAAAATAATTGGACATAGGTAGTTTAGAATAATGCTTGTGCATGTGATAATTACCTAGCTTCTGTTCAGCTCTTAGTGAGCTGCTGATTGCTGCACATTTCTTCTTTTGATGCATTCCTCCTCCTTCTCCTTCTCCTCAAAAAGCTTGTTGGAGATTAAATGTAAGAGACACACACATACACCCCACTTGCCCTACCTCACTCTTATGTTCAGTTACATGATGGAGAATAATCATTCAGCATCCAGCAATGGAAAACAAGACATTAAACAAGAAACAGAAACATCAACTGGAACATTCATTTCCTCTCCCTGTCTCCTCCCCCTTTTTCTGTTTGTTTTTTGTTTTGTTTTTTAGTGGAACTATAGAAAGACCCTTGACTGAGGACTTCATGTGTTGCTTGCTTCTTAATGAGCCACCCACCTGTGGAGGTTTTGACACTGCTCACATCCCCAGGCCCTGTGCTGGAGGACCCAAGTTCGGATGGAAGGGATGGCTGTCCAGGTAGGTTGTAGAAGTCTGGGAGGAGGGCAGAGTGGGTACCTTTGTTGCAGGAGTGACTGTGTGTGTGCGCTGTTGGGAGTAGGGATAGATTTGTCATGAGGTCAGTCAAGTATGATCAAAGGCAGTGTTTGCACCTCTTGGCGGGCTAACACTTCCACACAGGGGCCTGGGAGGGACAGACAATATTTCCCACACTACCCCACAAAACAATTTATCAGGTGGTACAGCTTAGTGCAGCACTAAGTACTGACTGCAGTTCACCCAAATTAGTTCAAGACAAGTGTGGACACTCCACTGGGCGAGGCTAATCCAGGTGCCCACAGCTGGGTTAACTCCTGCAGTGAAAAATGTACCTGTAGCCTGTTGTCTCCGTGAGAGAGGATGGAATTGCAAGGAAAGGAGGGTGGGATGAAAGGAGGGTGGGATGAAAGGAGGGGTGTTGCTTGACACATGTTGGTAACTCTGTTAAAAAAGGGACAAAGGCAGAGGAGTAGATTCCCATTTGGAAACCCCTGCCATCTTGTGAACGTGGGGCTACATCAAAGATCATCTTTAGCTTCCCACAGTAATGCTGTCTGCAGGTGAAAGGAGGCCTTGGTACTCATTTCTTGGTTGTAATGCACGGTGCCCAATATCCTGATGCTCATTATGGTCTCTATGGTAGAGGGAAAAGGTATGTACTTTTTCCTCTATCACGTCTGTGGAATGGAATTTTATGTACTAGAAAACATTGTTTCTGCCTTGGCTTTTTGTTACTGTCACTCAGGTTTCTTTTCCTGTGGTTAAATTTTTTGTGGAGCTTCAGAGAACTATAGTGCTCTGCGAGGGACGTGGTGGGAGAAGGTGTAGTTAGGGGCTAGGTATAGCACTGTGCTCAGGATACAATCATTGTTTCACCATATCATTGTCTCTGTGGCCTGTTGGTCTAGTGTGGTTTTTCTCTGAGGATGCATTTGAATTCAACTAGATTCACAAGAGGATCCAAGATAGCAGGGACATCATTCACTTTGGGCTCCTCCTTCTTTATGTAGGAAGGTAGCGATCACACTGTGTCTACATCATCTTGAAGAGTAATTCACAGATCTTAAGGCTACAAGCAACCATTATGACTATCTAATCTGACCTTTTGCATATCACAGGCCATGTGACTACCCATGTGACCCCTATGTTCACTCCCATTCCACCAGTCCAAAACAAGGGGCAAGGTAAGTCAGAGGGGGAGAGGGATCTTAAAATTGTGGCCCTAGAGGGCAAATTCAGGCAGACCTGTCAGAGGTCACCAGTCCAATGACCTATGCCTGGGGTCCTTTGTTTTCAGTTTTTATTTTATTAACTTCCCAGGAAAAAATTAATTGGTGGTGGTATAGTAATAAGAGGCAAAAAGTGGTGGAAAACCTTATTTTTTATGGGTAAATATCAGTTTATTTTGGACAGGACAAAAAATTCAGTAGATTAATGCTTTGATTAATGTAATTCACTGGGGTTTGCTGCAGAACTCAAAACACATCTGAGTTTAAGAAAACAATGCACCTCCACTCTCCAAATAACCTTTCATTTGAGTAAGTTGACTGTTGTAGACTTAGGCCTATTAGTCAATAAATATTTACATTTAATAATCATTGACATTGCAGCAGCCTGAAGATGGCTGCAGGCCCAGCTCAGGCCAATAATACATTTTCTGTTGGAAGGATTGTGAGATGCTGGGCAACAATCACTGGGCTAACAAGGTAAGTGGGAGAATATAAGGGGAGGAAACAGGAAACTCACAGGGTGAACCTGAGCTCAGGGAAACCTATGCTTGCTCTAAGTCCACAGTGCATAGTATTACTATGTAAGAGAATAAATACAAAGCTTGGTGAAAAACAGCCCAGTGTGTATTTGACCCGCCTGGGCAGTGCAGTTTGAACTGACTGGGCAATGAGAGAGGGGCCCGTAACAGTATCTCATCCGGACTGTGTCTCCTTCCCTTCAGTCTCTTATCACTAGTTGTCTATTTAGGAGATACCTGGTATTTCCAAGTGCTGCGATGGGCATAGGTCAGCAGTTAATAGGATGGAGGGAGAGTACAGAAAGGAGAAAGATCAGATCAGCCAAGCTGTACCCTGACTTGTTACAGGAAACAGGGATGAGAGGAAAGAAGTGAAGCTAGGATAAGTGATGGTATGCAAAATGCACTCGACAGTACAGAATGTTGTTCCTTTAAATTGGAGACAGCATGGCGGTGTAGGGTTTTTCACCTACCCACTTTAGACTCCAGCTTTGTTGTGGTGAGGTACATTTTTCCAAGCCCAAGCGGTATGTATCTGTTAGGTACTTAAATAGCTCCCACTGCCACAGTAATTGAGCACCTCACGTTCTTTACTATTTATTCTGAAGAGCCCTGGGAGGTAGGGAAGTGCTATTTTCCTCTCTCCTACAGATGGAAAACGGAAGTACAAAGAAGGTAAGTAACTTGTGCAAGTTCCTCAGTCTGTGACATGGTGGGAATTGAACTTGGGAGACAACCTAGTTCCCAAACTAGGACCTTAACCACAGGCTCATTCTTCCTCTCACTGCAATTACTTAGCACTTACTATTTGAAAATAGTGTGAGAAGGAATTTTCATATAATAGCAACTTATCTCCAAAGTAATGTGGAAACTCTTATTTGAAGCTGTTACCAGTCAGACAGAAATTAATTCCAGCTGCATTTAGACTATTTTCCATTGACACGGTCACTGAAATATAACTAACCCAGTAAAGCAATTACACCATCACATTTTTATTATAAAAATAAGTTTGTATACAAATTTTAAAATTGTCAATCTATATTCACATATATACAGTCATTTTCTAGCACAAGAAAAAAATAAATATAATCCCTGCGCAATGTTTCAGTGCAAAAAGAGAGGGTTTAGATGAGAGTAACTAGTACCTTAACATTTTCCTCACAATCAATGCAAGTGATATATAAAAGCTCTGTCAGACAGAGACTTAACTGATTTCATTCTGTTGTATTAAAATGTCTAAAAGACTCAAGGAAGTGGTAAATGAGATGCCTCTATTCAATTGTACCCCAGTATGGCACAGAAGCTTTTTTCCCCTTACCTTACCACTTTACCACTCTTCCCTATACAGCTGTATTTGTGAAAAGGAAGGTATATAGATTTAAAATTCAGCTAAGATACTGTCACTCTTTAACCTTTATAAATAGTCAGATTGCCACACGTACAAAGAATCGGACTTTTGTTTGTAAGTAGGGTTGTGCTCCGAGCCAATCCACAACTTTTGTGCTCTTCAGAACTTTTGGCTCGTAGCAGGTTTGCATTTGTTACACTTACATTTGTTGGAGTGTTAATTTGTGTATTTCCATTCTTTGCAAAATGACTTGATTTATGTTGAAGTCTCTTGTGCAGTCCAAGTGGTGGAATGAAGTAAGAGGTAGACATCTCTCAGCATGCTGGTTTCTAACATCCCACATTATGGCCATTTAAAATGAATTGCATCTTTTTGCCCTTACTTATTGAAGGTTAGTAGCTAATTAACTTCTTGCTCAAATCAGAGATTCAATGCTGAAACTAAGCACTGAATTTATGCTTAGATAAGTCAGACAAACATCCAAACTGGATGATAAATATTAAACATATAACCAACATTAATTGGTACTGTAGTATACATCTCAAAAGTGCCATTTTTCTCAGTATGAAGTAGTGGTTGATTTGATTTTTTGATTGCACTTCTCAGGTCAGATGATTATTGACAACACTCAGCAACATGTCTGAGAAATTCATCACTGAGTTCATCACTGAAGAACCTCATGCAATGAGGGCACTGAAGTTCACCCTGTCCTCTTCTCTCTGATCCTGAACTCCCACTGTCTGTGCGTGTAGCAGCTTGTTCAGATTGTGAACCTGTTCTCCTCACGCCTGACTGGACTTGGCTGTTGCCCAGTAGATGTTCGTTTGTCTGTACATACACACGATGATTTTGGTTCCCAGTGTGAACTCTAACATGACCAGCTGTCTCTCTTGATTCCTAGGAAATTAAAATCATTTAAAAAAAATCAGAAAAATCCAATTTTGAGCCCAAAAGGGTTAATCTAACATTCTAATATAGACAATATTTTGGTAAGGCTGACAAAATCCAAAAGCTGATGCATACTTCATAGAAAGATTTTTAGCTGAAACTCAAAGCAATCAGAGACTGAAAGGTGATTAAGTGCCAAACCATCATAAGACCTACATGAAATAAGCTATTGGTTGTCAAGTGTCGCATGTGCAACAATAACTGAAATTAAAAAAACAACAAGCAAGTTCCACCTATTCCCTGTTTGTACTGAACTGGTGCAGTGTCTAAACACTATTTCCAGTTGTGCTGATTCAACACAAAAGGGAAACTGACTAATAGGAGGTGTTTTTTAAATTATTTGTATGTATGTATGAGAAGAAAACTCCTAATTCCTCTCAAACTGAAGTTCTGAAATACGGATATGGGATTTTTAGCAGTTACAGCTTTGACACCTCAATGTATATTTGAACAAAACTGTCCATAATTTATTGGGAATCAGAGAGGTAGCCGTGTTAGTCTGGAATAGCAGAGGTAACAAAGTCCTGTGGCACCTTAAAGACTAACTATAAAGTTTTGAAGCATAAGCTTTCGTGGGCTAATACCCACTTCTACTGCTTGCATCCGACGAAGTGGGTATTAGCCCACGAAAGCTTATGCTCCATAATTTATTGGTATGTTTTGGAGTTATTCTTGTTTCCTTGGGGGGGTGCATCTGATTTTCAGCTTGAGTTTCTCTTATTAATGAAAACCACATGGTTTAATATATTGCCTTTCTAGATTTCTTTACCTGTCTCCTGGTTAGCTGATGCTGTAGACAAGAAACTTCTGCCTGAAGTTCCTGTATTTTACTTTGTGCATGCTCTCGATCTGCTCTTTCAGATGTGAAATCATCCTTGTAAACAAGGACCTGAAAATGAATCATTTAAATATTTTAGCCATTTACTGAGAGTGGCGAGTTAGCTGAGGTTATAGTTGGTAAAGGAATTAGTCACATCTCTAATATTTAAATTAATTCATAAAATTGGCTCAGAATGCAGGTATATTCGACAGTATGTCTGCACTACAGAATTTACAAAAATACTGATATTTGTGTTGGAGGAAAATAAAGCTGTCACAGAATTCCTCGAGTACTGCATTTCAGTTCGACTTTGTGTGTGCCCCTTTGTGTTGCTGCCACCTTTGCAATCTGTACAGCCACCCTCTGTCCAAGTGCCAAATCAGAAAAATTGACTGAAAAGTATGAGGAATTCAGTGAATTGGTTTTCCCATCTTTGAGAAAATCTTAATTCCTAAATCCCATAAATCTGATCAAAGATTTAATGACCTGTTGTTCCAGCATTTGTACACGTTCACTATCTCCATCTCTAGCCTTCTTCACATCCTCTAACTCTCGCTTTACTTTAATGCATTCATTCATTTTTTCTTCCAGTAATTTGTTCAACCGAGAAATCTCCTTCTGCATCAGCTCTGAATTTCTTTGCAGTGGTGTAATGCCTTGCTGTTGTTCAGGTTGAGACTTCGGTTCTTTCAGCTGCAGGTGGAGTCGTTTCACATATTCCTCTCTACTAGCATCATATGCCTGCCATTTTGTATTTAAGTCTTCCACCTGAGAGAGCACCAAAAAGTCAAAAATAAAAATATACACCTTAAAACAAAGGGTTGCAAGCAAAAGCTTTCAGAGAAGGATTAAAGTGAGTAGTGTTAAATGTGTTAAGGCAGAAACAGAATTCTTAAACGTGATACATGCTGACTCAATGGGGCAGCTAGGCTATGTAGTGAGGATTTGTATTTGCCAAGGGAACAAAGATTACATGTTAGCTAATATTTTTATTGAGACTATTCAGGGGCTGCATAAAAGGTGCCATTGGGGATCAGTTAAATTAAGGTTTGTTAGTGGGAATTTACTGTAGTTGAATATGTATAATCAAATCCTATTCTACAAACCAAAAAACGTACTTACATGAAACACTTTTTGTTGTAACTTCCTGTTTTCCTCCCGTAGTTGGCAAATAATTGTTTGGAGTGAAGTTTTATTCTCTGAAAATTGTAGCTGTCAGACAAAGTAAGTGTTACTTTGATTAAAAAACCCACAAACCTGGAAGACATTCACAGCTTCATTTTAAAAATAGCACAAACATTCTCAATTTTTCTACCCTAAGCTATTCAAATGTTTTTAGATTAGCTCATTTTAAGATCAGTTGTTGGTAAGCTTTTTTTTAAGCAAAAGAATTAAATTTCCTTTACATAGGGGAGAGAGCCCACCTGAAAACCACAAAACAAAAACAACCAGCAGCCGCAAACACTCATTCACTTTGTCTTGCTGCAACTTAAAGCAAATGAGAACAAAAAAGAATAAAGCTGCTTGATACATTTTTGATCATAAGTTTTGAGCTTTTGATTTAATTACATGCCTTTGGACTTTAAGAAATGTCATCTGTTAAAAAAAAAAAACCCCAAAGTACATGAGTAATAAAGCATTTTTGTAAAAAATTCCCTAGAATGAACTAGGAAGAATCACATCTAAATTTCTCTTTGACAGGGAAGTCCCCACTGTACACAGTAAGCTAATTATTACACTGAAAACTTACTACTAAGAGAGGGATATTTCAGTTACACAAATCATCACATTGCTGAAAATTTCAAGTCTCATTAAACAATCCGCTTTTCTTTCCATCCAAGTCAGTTTCTGTCTAATCACACAGTAATATTTTACATTACTAGAGCTTCTTTCATCCCAAAGGCTCCCACTGCACTGTGCAAATGTAAACTCTACACGGATCACTGAAACTCGCAGCTCTTTTAAAAGATCCAGTAACACCAGCTTAGGACAAGAAGTGAGCACTACTCTCATCTGCTTTAAACGTCAAGAAGAATCTTGATGAGCAAAATTATTAAAGAATGTCACCATAGCATCTGGTTTAATGCCCCATTTCTTATGGGGATTATAATGTATCTTCAATTATCAAGATGCCTACTCATGATACAGTCATGCAACAACTGAATTTTTTTTAAGTAGTTTCTCATTTTGGGAAGAGAAGGATTTCTCTTGCAAATTTTCCCCATTATTTAAGACTACCATCTCCCAAGGCTTTCAATGAAACTGAAGTCAGACTGCCATCAGTGAGGTGGGGATTCTTGCTAGGTATTTCTTGGCTATTACTGTAGTATGTAGGAACCTACACTAAGGAATTTTACCTGAACAAGGCTTTGTGGCAGGGAAATATCTCCACTTCAGATAGAAAATCTAAGTCACAGAAATGAAATAATTTGTCCACAGAAGTCTGATAGAGCAAGGAATTGGATCTGGTTCCCCAGCCAGTGTTGTAATCCTTCCCCAAGAAAGAGGAATCCTCTTCCACAACTTAACAGCAAGAGTGAGGCCTACCTTGTGTGTGCAGGGCTGAATTTTTAAATGGAAATGATCACACACACCAAGGCTCAACGAATCAGAAAAAAAATGCAAAATTCTTTTACAATCTTATATTTAAGCCAACTTGTTTTCCGTGGTCCCAGGATACACCTAAACTGCAACTAGACACTTGCAGCTGACTTGGGCTCACAGCACGGAGTAAGTATTTGGCCTTGAGCTGGAGGCTGTGAAATGGAAGGATCTCAGAGATCTAGATCCCACAATTAAACTGCCCTTTAGCTTGCACCTCATGAGCCTCAGTCAGCTGGCACGGGCCAGTCACGGGTGCCTAATTGCATAGACCAGCGGTTCTCAAACTGTGGGACAGGACCCCAAAGTGAGTTGCAATTCCATTTTAATGGGGTCTCCAGGGCTGGTATTAGACTTGCTGGGGCCCAGGGCTGAAGCCCAAGCCCTATGGCTTCAGCTGTGGATTACAGGGCTCAGGTTACAGGCCCCCCCTGCCTGGGGCTGAAGCCCTTGGGCTTGGGCTTCCCGAGCCAGGACAGCGCGGATCAAGCTTTGGCTTCCCCGCAACAGGGCGGTGGGGTTCGAGCTTTGCGCCCCCAGCCTGGGGCTGAAGCCCTTGGGCTTGGGCCTCCCAAGCCAGGACGGTGCGGATGAAGCTTTAGCTTCCCTGCAACAGGGCGGTGGGGTTCAAGCTTTGTGCCCCCAGCCTGGGGACATGTAGTGATTTTTGTTGTCAGAAGGGGGTCATGGTGCAATGACGTTTGAGAACCCCTGGCATAGACCTACCCCAAGGGCCTCATTTGTCTCTTGCCAAAGGATGTCATCACGCACAGTGCCCTCGAGTGCTCTGCTCTAGCCTCCACTGGTTTATCGAATAGTAAGTGTGTAAACATACAATAGTCATGTCATGCTTTGGGAAAGGATCCTTATGGCACCTCCTATCAAGAGGCTCCGACTACTAGAGATAGATGAGGGAAGGCAAAAATGTACATGACATGATCAAAAACAGCTTCCATCTCTCAGTAATGAATACCATCAGTGGAGGTTTTGTGAGAAGATTCTCCTTTCCTCTTCACTGTAGCTGAAGTGATTGGGAAAGTGAGAAATAACTCTTAGAGCTATTGCATTAACAGCTGCTACAATGTAACATCCCTCCCTCCAAATTATTCACAATGTCAGAAAATGTATTAAGTGTACCTGATTGGATCTTTCAATAGGAATATGCTCCTCTAAATACCCTCTGTCTTTTCTCTTTTCTTCTAGACATTTTGCCAGATGCTGACACATTTCTGCTGTGGATGCCAATTTACGTTGAAGTTGGTGAGTTTCATCGGTGAGTGAACGACACAGTACTTCACTTGTGGCCTGGACTTTCTCTCTCTCTGCCAAGCTTCTCTGGAGTCGTAAGATTTCTCTCTCTTTTTCATACTGTGGCTGGCTTATTATCTGCTGTATCTCACGGTCTTTTTCTTCCAGTTGCCGATTCAGCTTCTGCACTTCCTAAATATTGGGGGTAAAGTTGATGTATCTGAGACCATAAAATGAACTCAAAAGCCAAGAGGTTTATAAAAGTGAATTTTCTCATCACTGTTTAATAATAACTTACGTCCATTGTTCAGGAATATCATTAACTCCATATGTTGTTACCATTAAACAAGACCACTCATTTAAAGTAATTTTTCACCAAGTTTCTCGAATGCGGTATTGGTCTACCGTGTCTTTTCCAGTTCTCATTTTACATTTTAATGTACATAAACATGTGCTTAAGCACATATCCTAGGTCAGAAAATAGTTGGTATGGAGAAAAGGATTTGCCAATGAAAGACCTCCATTTGGCTCTTCTACTCCAGTGTCCCAAATTGTAAGGTGGTAGAAAATAATTTCTTTAAGCTATTCGGGACCATAAATTTCATCAAAGCAAATAGTATGCCTGATCATGAGCGACAACAAAGATAGTAGACAACATAGTAACTTGATCAGGAACAAACAGTAATGACAGAGAGAAAACCCCCAAACCGAATGCATAACTCTATCCTGGGATGGGTTATAGCTGTCCAACAAATACCTGAGGGATCTGCATTTTCTTAACTTTGGCAATGCTTGTATATCTTGTTGTACCAATAAAGTTTAATGGAATTGGAAGCTCTGTACCATTACCTCCCTTAACACATGTTTGGTCCAGAGGGGCTTCCATGTGTTAAGGGAGGTAATGGTACAGAGGGGATGATGGTTTGAAGGGATTGGGATTTGTTGGGTCCAGAGAGCAGTCACTCTCTTGCATCATCATGTTGTAAAATTATAAACAAAATTTGGAGTATAGTAACACTGACCCAGTGAGTACTAACTTCTTATGTTCCCACTTAAACTGTTAGGGGGTGAAAGATTAGAGAACAACAGCTGTAAAGAAAGCTGATGGAACATAGCACCCCCAGAATCTCCTAGTATGTCTACACAGCATTTTGGACCAAGAAGCAGTGAGCCTCCCAGCCCAGATATGGGCCATTGGTGGAGGGGAAGAGGTCAGACTAGTGCTCTAAAAAATAGCTGTCTAGACAGTGGTTTGAAGTTGCAAGACAGGCTCTGAAGCCTGGGGAGTGGGGTGGGCTTCAGAGCTCAAGCCACAACTTCAAAATGTCTTCGATACAGCTGTTTTTGAAGTGCTAGCACAAGCCCTGCTACCATCAGTCTGTGGCCCGGGGCTGGGAGGTTCACTCCCACACACAGCACAGACATACTCAAAAGTTGCCCCCAATCCCAGGGTAGACCGGAGGTTATGGAGGCAAAAGTCACAGTACCTCTTGCAAAATCTGTCCCATTTTTTTTGGAGGTGAAGGGGTGGGGGGTGGAAGGCTGTGATGCAATATCCCTGGTATTTCCTCAGGAGATCAAATCTTGGTCCTCAGTGAAAGAATACAATGGAAAACACTCAGTTTCCAAGCCCCCTGTGTAAAAACCTGCATAGAGGTATTATCTTGGCCTTTAGCTTGGCAACAGTGACACTGGATTACGTCTGGAGAGCCTCATAATAAATTGTGTTTCAAATGTTCATTTCTAAAATCATAGCTTATATTAATTAGTGCAGTTTTAAAGCTGCAACAGAAAGCACTTATTTTAAATGTTAACTGCAGCAATTAGAAAATGAAATGCTGATGTACTTATTGTAGATTGGTGCCTTTGAGCACTTAAGGGAAAGACTACACTGTTCAGAACAAACCCACAACTCCATCAAACCCAAAACCGATCCTGAATGTTTTAAAAGGATTCAACAGGTTTCAAAATCCATTTGAAGAACAAAAGGCTACTTCTAGCTATGCTTTATTGGCTGGCATTGAACTTCCTGGGTAGTTTATGGCATAAGACATTCATCAATGTCTCACTAGGTACTCTGACAGCAGAGTGCTGACAGATGTGCAAATACCTAGACCAGGGGTAGGCAACCTATGGAACATGTGCTGAAGATGGCAAACAAGCTGATTTTTAGTGGCTCTCACAATGTGGGCCCTGACCACCAGCCCGGAGGGCTCTACATTTTAATTTAATTTTAAATTCTTAAACATTTTAAAAACCTTATTTACTTAATATAACTAAACTATTGTTATATGTAATAGACTTTTAGAAAGAGACCTTCTAAAAACGTTAAAAGGTATTACTGGCCCGTGAAACCTTAAATTAGAGTGAATAAATTAAGACTCGGCACACCACTTCTGAAAGGTTGCTGACCCCTGACCTTGACACTTCCCAAATTGCACAGTATATAGAACAGTGAGATCATGTTTTATTACAAGTCTCAAAGTCTGAATAGGTCTAAAGAGAACTGTAGCATTTGGGAAACTTTCTTGTACCAGCATTATGTTGATCAAGAGATTACTTTGTCACAAGACTACTTGTTTCAGTTTCCAATATTTTCTGGTTTGAAACTCGCTTCACACGCACCAGACCGCTTCATTACAAAGAGAAAGATTTTAAACAATTTAATTTCAAACGAACGGTTAGCAGTAAAAACACTTATTCCAGAGTGTTAGAAAGATGTTTTTAACCAGAAAGGAGGAAAATTGAGCCCTCCCTCTTCCCCCAAGGAATTGTCCGCTAGTTGCAATTGTTACAACTAAAATGTTACCTCTGGTGTACAGATGGGCTGAAGAACAGATAAAGAAGCAGACAAAGGGGGAAAAGGGAAGAACCAACAAATCCCCTTTAAATGCCCTTTAATCAAGAAATGTTGGCACTGTACATTTGTTATGCAGTGAAAAATAACTGCTTGCAATAAGATATGTAAACATTGATTTTAGCACATCTTTTCCAATAATCTCTTCCACTCTACTTGTACAAACTAGTGAGATTATATAAAGATGTACACCAGCTAGTGTACTAGACTGTAAAACTCATCTTGATAGTGGTATTAAAAATACCGTGTAGATTTCATATTCTGCTACCTATCTCGCAACTACTTTTTGCTTAACATGGTATGTTCCCACAATTCAATCAGTGCCCTGAAGTGTATGGTGATTATATATTAGTTATATTCAATGGTGCCATCTTGAAAGTACTGTATTTGAATATGGGTTACCTAGTGGTTGCTGAGGGTTTGGCAAACTTGACTTCGGGGCTCTAATCCAATCCCCTTCACCAGCTTGCTGTGTGACCTTGGGCAAATCACCTAAACCAAATCTTCCACCGAGAGTATCTAAAGAGAGGGTCCTACATCAATATTTAGGCATCTAACTTAGTGACCTAAACTAAGGGGTTTTTTTAGTACTCATCATGGCACCCAAGGCCCTTTCAAATAGGCTTTTTAACTTTAGGTACTCATGGTTGAAAATCCTAACCATCTCCAAGAAATTGATTTAAAAACTCCTCTTTTTCACATTGACTGGGGTCAAACTCTGACCTGGCTCACAAGTGTCCAACATTTTGAAGACCGAATAGAAGAACTCAGCCCTTTGCAAGGGGCTGCCAGGGGACGGCACTCCTCTCTGTAAATACAAATATTATGTGGGTACATTTGTGTTTTTACCTGGCTCAAAGTTTCCGCCTTCTGTGCTGAAAGTCTCTCGCTGTCCTTAACCTGCTGCTTCATTTGGCCAAGCTGATCTATTAAACTTTCCACTAGCGATTTAGCAGGTTCAACAAACTTTCCCCCAGCGGGCAAGGGCTGCTGCTCCCCGTCCTGTGCAGCGCCCCGCTGGGCAGCCTGGTACTTGGCCAGGCTCGTCCTCAGCTCCCCGATCATCTCCTCCTTGGCGGAGAGCTGCCGTTGAAGGTGTTTCAGCTGCTGCCCGGACTCGTGATACAGGTTGCAGAGGGCTTTGTAGCGAGGCACTTTGCTCTTTAGGCTCCTGTTCTCCAGGTGCAGCTGCTCCACGGTCTCCTCCAGCTGCCTGCAGCGGGCTTCCAGGGGGGCCGGGCTGCCGCCCTCGTTCACCGAGCACATGGTGGGGGGGAGGGAGCCCGGATCCCCCCGCGGCCCCGTCTCTTCCTCCAGCAGGGGGAACGGGAACCCCGCCAGCTGCATAGAAATCCCAAGGGGGCCGAGGTGCTGCTCGTTCAGCGCCCTCCGCCCGTCTGCGCCTCGCCGCCCGGGAGCAGCCACCAGCCTTTCGGCGCTAGCTGGGCGCGGCCCCCACCGCCTCTTATCGGGCGGCCAGGGGCTGCTCGGTTCCGCCAACGGGGCCGCCCACCGGGGGGGCGGAGCCTCGCGCGAGGGGAGGGGGGAGCCCGGAGCGACGCGAACCCCGGGAATGGGGGGCGGGGGGCTGAGACGTGTCGCTGGATCCCGCGCAAGGCTGGCGGGGGGGGGGGGGGAGGGGGCAGCCCGGCCTTGCGTAAGGCCCGCGGTGCTCCAGCCCGGAGCTGCCCCCGGGAATTTCCTGGCGGGGGTTTCCCCGAGGCGGGCGCTAGGCGGCGGCTCCCGGCCCGTCCCCGGGGGGCAGCAGCGAGGCGGCGCTTCCTTCGCCTCACTCCCGGTCCGGCCTAGGGCGCAGGCGCAGGCGCAGGCGCCGAGGCGAGGGGCGGGGCGGGGCGGGGCGAGTCCGCGCCGGCGCAGTGAGCATGGCGGCGGTTGGGGGGCGGTTGCCGGGGGCTCCAGCCCCGTTGGCTCCCGTGGGGCTCTGACCCGCTACCCGGGAGGATTCGGGTCCCGAGGGTGCTGTGAAGCGTAGAGGCCATTGGGACCAGCAGGGAAGCGAGGCAGCGAGGGGAGCGCTCCCCCTTCAGACCCAGTCCCGAGCGCACGGGGTCCCATTGGACCGGGGCTGCGCTGAGCACGAGGAGAACCGGGGCGACCGCCTCAGGGGCCAGACTGGGGGGTGCCCCTAGGACCCAGAGTGTGGACAATGGTGCGTGTGTATCGTCTCTGCTCTGGATCCACCGAGACGGGGGAGGGCTGTGCTGGAGGGAGGAGGGTGTAAGAGACATAACAGGCAGGAGAAGAGGGAAGAACAGGAAGCAGCAGGAGCTGCAGGAGAGAGAGGAGGAGGAGGAGCCTCTTCTGTACCTTTCCAGCACCCCCAGGAACCTGGACTGATTAACATCAGCTTCTTAGGGAGCTTCCTGTTGCCTGTTGCTTCCCTGAACCCACTTGAGGATACCAGGCAGTCAGCTGAAGTAATAGGAGCCAGTTATACCCTTAAGATGCTGAGATCTTCCTTCACTCAGACCCTGCTACCAGCCTGCTTATTTGTCCCTTTCAATTAAGTGTTGAGAGCCCCCCGGCAACAGTCATGCCTGAAAAAAGAAAACGCTCCTCTGTGGCAGCATTCAGAAAAAGAACGCAAAGGAAGCATTTCTATCTAAGCAGGAAGGAGCTCTCCTGAGATACATAGACACAAATGTTCACATTGAGCCTTCCGGCCCCATGGAGGATGTGACTGGTGAGGAGATGCCTGATCTTCCAGTTAGTCAGAGTGCAGGTGACCTGACAGCTACTGCAGCATCCATATCTCCATCTCAAATGGATATAACCATGCCCATTCCTGAAGAAAAGTGTAGACCAGAGAAGAGTATGGTGGAGGCGTAAAAAATAGCTGCTACTGAGTTTAGTTCCTTAAGTTTAGATCAGGGGTTGGCAACCTTTCAGAGGTGCTGTGCCAAATCTTCATTTATTCATACAAATTTTAAGGTTTCGTGTGCCAGTAATACATTTTAATGTTTTTAGAAGGTCTCTTTCTATAGTCTATAACACATAACTAAACTATTGTTGTATGTAAAGTAAAGCAAGTTTTTTAAATGTTTAAGAAGCTTCATTTAAAATTAAAATGTAGAGCGCCCCAGACTGGTGACCAGGACCCAGGCAGAGTGAGTGCCACTGAAAATCAGCTTGTGTGCTGCCTTTGGCACGTGTGCCATAGGTTGCCTACCCCTGGTTTAGATGACCCAGGAGTGTGGACCCACTTGAGCAGTAGCCTGAGGGACTTCCTCGTACTGCATGGGCCACAGCAAGTGAAAAACTTCATGTTCCCCAAAGACAATGAAAATAGAAGTTTCCATCCAACACATTACTGGAGTGAAATCCCCAACGATGACAAAGTGAGAGGCCATGGCTCATGTACTCAAAAACCCAGAATGCTGCATACTGTTTTTGTTGCAAACTTTTCCAGTCTAATGTTCCAGCCACATTGGGTTCTACAGAAAGAAAGAAAGAACTGGAAAAATCTGGCTAGAAATTTGGCATGTCATGAGAAGGCAGCAAATCATCATGTGAGAGCATTTCATAGGTGGAAAGAGCTTGAGATGAGACTAAGGTTAAAGGCCACCGTAGATGATGAGCATCAAAAGATGATTGCATCAGAGTCTCTTTACTGGCAAAATGTTCTGAAAAAGCTCATTGCCATGGTGAGAATGCTTGCTACCCGAAACCTAGCACTTGCTGGAACGGCAGATCAGCTGTATGTGCCAAACAATGGAAACTTCCTTAAAATTGTGGAGCTGATAGCTGAGTTTGATGCTGTACTCCAAGAGCATCTAAGAAGAGTCACCACACAAGAAATATACACACACCACTTGGAAAAACAATTCAAAATGAGATCATGCAGTTACTGGCAACAAAAGTCAAACAGAAGATTGTGGCAGATCTGAAGTCAGCAAGATATTACTGCAGCCCACGAAAGTTTATGCTTAAATAAATTTGTTAGTCTCTAAGGTGCCACAAGTGCTCCTGATCTTTTTTTCTGAAGATACTACTTTGTTATTAGAATGTAGTCCAATATGACAGCAAAATGAAGTTGTCAATGGAATGTGTTTGAGGTCACACCAGCAAGTAAATCTTACCCATTTTTGTAAGTAAGTGTAATACGAACGTGCTTTTCTGCTGTGTAATAGCGCTCTTTTTACTTCCTCTGAACAGGTCATTTCTAATCCCATGAACCATCAACCAGCCATGCTTTGAGGCAAGAGCTCTAATATTGGGATGAAGGATCTTCCCACATACCTGGGAGAGAAGATGAGGAGCTACCTGGAGAGTGATTGGTGAGTGAATGACCAGCTGTATCAAGTAACGAAATGATGTTTATCTAGGTCGGGTTAGGATTATTAGAATAACTCTGTCTTTGTCCTTTTTTATTTTGAGTAGGACTTTGGATATTAGAGTTGTCGAGAGGAACACATGCAGTAGGCCCGATGATCACTGAAGGTGAAAGGCATCCCCCAAGGATCAGTAGCTCAAACCGCCTCTGGAGCAGAACTGGGCACATTTCTCTTTTACTATTGTGGTAGGTTATAGTCTATAACGAAAGTATTAGCTGCCATGTGCCCCAACAGCTGAAGACAGTACTCCACTGGGGTTGAGGGCTGATCTGGATTATGCTGACTACATTGGACAGGGCCATGAGTCTGTGCATTGGGAGGCAGGTTTTTGCTGCTACTGGATCAAGATGAGCTCCTATGAATTCTAACTTTTCAGTGGGTCCAGGTGGATTTTGGAATGTCAGTTATAGGCCCAATTTGAGATAGAGGTTTATGGCTTCGCAAGTTGCCCATGAAGTTAGGCCGGGAGGGCAACCTTTCAGAAGCCAATTGTCTAGAGTTTTGTCTGTAGTCTTTCACTCAACCTGCTAATAATTCATGTGAAAACTACAAACTGCTGTGTCTTGACTGAGATTTTACCCAAATTAGCTAATTCTACTTAGGAGCACAGCTTTTATTCCTAATGAAGCCACAGCATAAATTGTCATGGTTTTTAACTCCCCCTCTCTAATTTGCAAGCTCTTCTATTGTGAAGACAGTCTTCATAATGTAAGTCTGTTGTAGGTAAACAAATGTGGCGCTAAGGTGACATTTTATTCAGTTTCTACCAATGTGAGAAGACTGGGAATTAAAATGGAAACGTTAAAAGAATTAAAAGAACAAGGAAATCCCCAATCTCTCTGTAGCCCAGTTAATTTGATGGAGAGGTGGCAAAGACTATTGTGCATGTAAATGACCAAATTTATATGCATGCTAATAAAATTGCAGATCATACCAAACTGGGAGGTATTGTCAATGCTAGTGAAGACAAAAAGGTCATATAAAGGAAAATAGTTTAGAAAAATACGTCAGAAATAACAAAATGAGGTTCAGCAGTAGCAAATATAAAATACATCCGAAGAAAATCCAAACCACTGATATTCAATGGAAGGGGTAAGTGTGGATAACAAATTAAATAAGAGTTCGCAAAATGATATACTATATGTAATCTGGGGCTGCATGTTGGAGAGGCAGCACAAAATGGAGTTGAGGATAATAATCCTTCTTTACAAACTGTAATAAGGTCATACCTAAAATGCCCCATTTAGCCTTAGAGACTTCAGTACCAGAAAGGAATTCAAAGGAGAGCAACACAGACTTATAAATATAAAAGATGGTTTTACTTGTATAAATAAATGATGGAAAAACCTAGAAAATTCCAGAGTACTATAAACATATTCTGTGTCTCATTACATTGGAGAGTAAATCATTTTAAAATGTAACTATATTAAAACTATAATTAGCAGTCAAAAAGGAAGCTACTATCTTGACAATTTCAGAATTCAAAGTAGGACTCAGGTCTACACTGGTCTACACTGCAGGGTTAGTTGCGTCAACCTTGCTGTGGAAGTGTCTTCACTTAAATTTGAATCGCACCAGTGTAAGTGCTTCTTTATGCTGATTTAAGGCTGGTCTTCACTCGCGTGGCGCGGGATCGATCTTCTGGCGATCGATTTATCGCATCTTGTTAAGATGCGATAAATCGATCGCCCCGGGCTCCCCCGTCGACTCCGGAACTCCAGCTTGCCAGGAGGCGCAAGCTGACTGCCGCCGCCGTGGGGATGGCAGGTAAGTCGGCAACAGATACGCAAACTTCAGCTACGTGATTCACATAACTGAAGTTGCGTATCTGCCATCGATCCCCCACCCCAGTGAGGACAAGCCCTAAGTAACACCAATTCCCCAAGTGCCATAGAGTCAGGGTCGATGTAATTAGGTCAATGCAATGTCAGTGTAGACACTGTGTTGTTTATGTCAACTGTTACTGACTTTCGGGAGCCATCTCACAACGCCCCACACTGACAATACAAGCACTATCGGTGAGAATGTGCACTGCTTACACAAGGAGCCAAGTATGCACACACACAAGCAATTTAATAACCGCAGTGGCTGGATGCAGACATAAGTTAGGTCAACATAATTTTATAGTGTAGACATGGCCTCAGAATCAGCTTTCCCACTAGAAAGCAGTGGAGAACTGGAGAAGCTCAGTGTTTTTGTAAGGTGAGTTCAGCAATTTAAAAAAAAACTGTACAGTTGTTTAACCGCTAAGTCACTTAAATTTGACAAGAAAATCTTGACCCATATTCTGGAATTTTTAGTTAGCATGCGTTTTCCTTGTGTAAAGACTGGAATTTAGCCCTTAAAAACTACATTACAGCAACACTGAAACTTTCCATTTCTTAGTAAGAATTTTTTCAGTCCTAGAGTGTTTTGATCCTGCAAATCTTTATGTGCATGGTCTTCCTAGTATCTAACTCTGACATAAGCACCTCCATTTAGAATGTATTCCGTTTTCATTTCAGTAGACCAGATCACTTTTTTAAAAATGCAGAAAGACCCAGATAGATCACTGTTCGTCCTTCAAAACTAAGCAATTTTGAAAAGCCCCTACTCAAACTGTAACATACTGTTCATTACGAAGATTCAATGTTAGGGCCCTGACATTTACAGCAGCATTGCACAAGATTAGAGTTTTTACCCTGAGATGTGCCTCAGAGTCTCTGGAATGGATTACTTATTTAAACATTTGTTTCTGTGGCAGTGAATTGACAGAGGTTGGCTCATCTTCCGTCTCATAAAAATATGTTATTTCATTTGCCACAGTGTTATATGATAAAACACGTGACTGGGCCAGGCAGTTTCATTTTTTCCTCAGGGGAAGGTGCCTGTCAGTTCCAATATGCTTCTTTACTTCCCCACTTTCATAGATCCAGCACTGTACCGACAGGGCCAAATCTGAACTCCTGCTCTCCCTGACCTACTCTGTAAAGGCAGAACCCTCTCCTTCAAGTCTCTGCTTATGACCATCTGTCACTATACCTACAACAAATCATCCAGTTAATAATAGGATGAAGTAAGCCAGCATTTACTTAATCTATTTAGATTATTTTTTTTAAAAAAAAGTTTTGCAAATCCTTGCTGAATTGGGGCCTAAATGAGCATGAATAATGAACTAATCACTCAAGCCCAGAGGACTTTCCCTCCGGATCAAATTTAAGACTAGCTGGTGAGAATGATTCTACTCCTGCTGTTCCTGCTATCTCTGTGCACTTTAAAAAAAAAGATACACAATTTAAGAATATATATATATATATATATATATATATATATATATATATATATATATATATATATATATATATATATATATATATATATATATATTCAATATTCCACTGCTTGCCTAGGATTCCTTTATTTAGAATAAAATGTCATTAAGATGTTCAAAATCAAATACTGTATCTCATCATAAAAAAACCCCTAATCATTACCTACAGAATGACCTCTTCATTTGCTCCCTTTCTAATTACAGCACTGTGAATGAAAACCCACAGTTCTTACTCAAGGAAATACTTCAAAAGAAATTTGGCCTGACTAAGGATTTGACCTTGTACGTTTTTGAGAATGTCCTTGGATGACTATTTCCTTTGTGTTAAGTCTAGCGCGCAGAGCTCTGAGGACACTGCTCCTGGAAAATTAGTCAGCACTTACATGTATCTGTTACTGTGCTTGTGTTTCCTGGATTTCCCTAAGCTTATCTGATGCTTTTAATGAGGTATATTCATAGGCTGCTGCATTGCGCATTTCTGCTTTTTTCAGTTTTATGTAATGAAATGCTGACATTGGTAGTGTAATTCTGAATAGCAAATAATTGCATGACCATCAGTCACTCTCCACTATGCTCTCCATTATAGGATGAAACACCCTTTTTTTCTCTTCAAGTGCTGTCCCTATGTGTAGTCCCCTGTGAGTATGCATAAACTTTTTATATATATATATAGGAGATTGGACTATTCCCAGAATGCAAGATTTCAAAACTTGTGTTTCTTGCCCATACTTCTTCTTGGCCAGCAGTGACCATTAATATTGCCAGTGCTGCCTTGAGGAAGCTCACACCACGGCAATATGCAGTATCTGTCTCTTTTTCCCCAATTGTACCCATGTCGTGTGGGAGTTTTGACTCAAAAAGCACCTCATGAAGGCCATGAGGCCACACGTGGAACAGGCCAGAGAACAATCCCCCATACATGAGATTAACTCTAGGAGTGCGCCTCCTGCCATGAAGTCTGATTTAGGAAGAAGGGAATCTACTCACCGGCCCCCATCTTGTTGGGATCTTGTCAGAAAGGCAGAGAGCCATAGGTGCTGGAACAATTTATATAGTGGGAGTGCTGAAAGCCATTGAACAAAACTGTAAACCCTGCATATGATGGAAACCACAGCACCCCTAGTTCCAGCACCTATGCAGGGAACGGTCTCAGAAATACAAGAACAGATCCTCCTCTAAGTCCACTTCAAAGATCTGACCCTGCCTAGTCAAGCAAATCTTCCTGCTCAGCCCATGAGGGCTTATAACATCCTAAGTCTCAGGGCCATGACAAGAAATTCCACAAATCCAGGACCCCATTGGTACTGGACTGTGTACCAGCAGCAATGCTACCTCCAGTACCAATTTAAATCCAAATACCAGGAACTGATGGCTCTGACAGAAGGCAACCATGAAGAGCTTCAGCCACCAACAGTTCCAGTACTGCCTTTCCCAACAATGGCACAAAGTTTAACTGCTCCGGCTCTTTTGGTTCAGGAGAACAGCATCCCTTGTGCTCCAGGGAGAACAGGGACTTGTGCTATACCAGAGGATGTTTTTGCTCTTCCTGATCCCCAATCTCCATTGCTATCAGGTTCTTCCTTCTTCAGAGAGATCCTGACTCCACCAAGATATGCAAGGACCCATCTGTAACCAACCTCCACCTCAGCAGTTGTAACCGAAGGTTCCATGGGGACCTCCACAATCCCCTTTGATCCTTTTTATGGGCCATACTGGGGACCGTGGGACCTATACAGCCACCCCACAGGGTCAGTGCAGTCCTCTAGGAATTCATTCTATCCCTCTCCTGCAAGAGGGCAAACACAGCTTCTTCTGACCCCATGCAAGAGGAAAGTTGAGAGCCAGATCCAGTGGTTCTGCCGGTACTGCTTTTTTGGAGGGCATGACATCTAGAATGTTCATGCTCTGAAGCCGTACAAAACCTCCTCACTAATTGCAGAAAAGATTTTATCAGGAAATGCTGCTTAGCCAAGAGGAAGCATTTCTCCATCTAAGTACAGCAAAACTTGCATTCCCAGAGTCAGTAGATATTTCCCTTATTTTAAATCACCTTCTCTCTCTCTCAAAATGGCAGATTTCTCCATCAGCTCTTTAGGGGTTCACCTGGCAGCAATCAGCGTGTACCACCCACCCTCACATGGATACTCCAATTTTCGCTTATTCACTGAGTAGCAGTTTCTGGAAAGGCCTAATCAGAAAGTTTCTGCCAATAAGGAAATCTATTCCTCAACTGGACTCAAACCTTGTTCTTTCAGAACTCACTAAGCGTCCCTTTGAACCATTAGCTATATAATCCATGTCTCTCCTATTTATGAAAATTGCATTTCTTGTGGCCATCACCTCAGCTAGAAGGTAAGATGAGCTCAGAACACTGATGGAGGATCTGCCTTACACCACATTCTATAAAGACAAAGTCTCCTTACGTTTATGTCTGAAGCTCACTCCCTAAGTAGTTTTGGAGTTTTACCTGAATCAGTAATGCATTTACCTATATTTTTAATCGCAACTAAATGCATATGTAGAGGAGAGGAGACTTCAGTCCCTCAACACGCAAATAGCTTTAGCCTTTCACCTACAAATGACAAAGACAATCAGAAAACTACCAGATTGTTTATCGCACTAGCAGAAAGAGTGCAAGGTCAGGCTATATAACCCCAGAGGATCTCTACGTGGATCTTGAGTTGTATCCTATTCTGCTATCAACTGTCACACCTTTCTCCCCACCGGGGGTGAAGGATCATTCTACAAGAGCACAAGTGACTTCAATGGCATTGCTTCAAGAAATACCCATACTTGACATTTGCAAAGCAGTTACATGAAGTTCCATCCATTCATTTGCGAGATATTATGCTTTAGTGCTGAATTCCTCTGCTGATGCATCTTTTTGGACATCCTTCGAGAAGCCCAGCCGCCTGCATCCTTGTACCCTCCTCTTACTTGAGTACCGCTAGTCAGTCACCCACAGTGGAATACACATAGACACCAGCACTTGAAAAGGAAGAGCAAGTTATTTGCCTCATGCTAATTGGAAGTTCTTCGAGATGTGTAGTCTTTATCCACCTTCCTTCCTTCCCCTCTGCTTCAGATCTTACCTGGATTTGCAATAGAGCCAAACTGGAAAGGTGGTCGATCTGCTCTACCCCTTCTGTTGGAAGCATGAGGAGAGTGAAGGTGCATGTGTGGACCAACAGGCACTGTAGTTAAGAATGCTCTAACTCTGGGCACATGGGATGCCTGTGTATCCACAGTGGAGTACAGATAGGGACTGCAGTAACATAGCAGGTTACAGTCCAGAAAAATGAGTAGCGGTGTCACCTCTGCCCTATAACCTGGAGTGCCATTAGAATGCCTTGCTGCTGTAGTCTCTAACATGGACTGCTCATAAACAGCCTCCAGCATGTAAGTCACTCCCAGCTATGTTGTGCGTGTTAGTTGCAACCAGCCAGCCAGCCACACCTTGGCTCACACCACCCTTTGGTTATACGGCAGGGTGACCCCAACATAGCCCCAGCCCCGGATTTCCTTCCAGAAATGTAATTCCCATATTACCCAGCCCTCTCCTGGAAAGTACAAATATATTAAGTCTGTTATTCCTTTGAGGGAATAATATGCCATCTTATTTTTTAAATAGTTATCCAGACACTTCAACTTAAATAGGCTGAATTAGATAAAACAATAAAACAAATTTATGAACTATGAAGAGGGAAATTTTAAGTGAATGCAAATATTGAGTTGTAAAAGTCAGAAATGGTTACAAGAAAACTAAAGATAAAACGCTTACTGCTGGCTAATTTAACAAATTATATTCGATTCAAAGCAAAGTTTTCTCATCACATGCTTTCAGCAGATTACTGACCAAACTCTCAGATCAGGATCTCCTACCCCCAAGTCTAAAGGCTGTATTCCTGTGTCCGCTTAGGTGCGATGCCAGAGACAGAAAGGGAGAAAGGAGGGGTGTCTTGGGATGTTTTTCCCTTCTTTTTAAAGTCCTGTCCCCTCTCTGAGGAGCATTTCCAGCTGGGAGAAAGGCACCAGGCAGTCTGTGTGGAAGGAAACTCTATACTGTTTCTGTAGTAACGCTTTGTTTACACTGACACTTTCATTGTTAAAACTTTTGTCACTCAGGGAAACACCTCCTGAATGATAACAGTTTTAATGATGAAAAGCACTGTGGACAGCACTTCGTCAGCAGGAGCCAGTCTCCCGACGACAAAGCTACTGCTCCCTCGTTGGAGGTGGTTTTATTTTGTCTTTGGGAGAGATCTCTCCCGGTGATAAAGAGGGTTTACATAGCACACCTTACAACAGCACAGTTGCAGCGGCTCAGCCGTGCTGTTGTAAGGTTCAGAGTGTAGACATAGCCTAAGATGCAGATTTTTGTCTTAACCCCCTTTCCTGCCAAAGAATGGCCACTTAGCAAGCAATGGTTCAAATGCATTTTTTACACCTGGCTGAGGCATCGTCCTTCCCTTTGTCTCTGAGGAACTGGTTTGGCCACTCCCCGGACTTACCTAGAAAACATAATTTTAGTCATGATCTCATCTTATGTTTATAACTTCACATATAATACTTCTATGTGCATTTTGCCATTATAGTATTGATCGGCAAATTATACGTTTTGAAATGATATCTCACAAGGCATACCTTGTACAAACATTATTACAATAGTGTGGAGAGTATGAACCCAGGGGCATGGTCTGTCACAACCACGCATCTCAAAGAACCTCCAGTTACCATACGGTAAGTAACTTTCTAATTTGGCCATGTCTTTTTAGCATCAACTCAGAATCTGAACTAGAGATCACTATAGCGCCTTTGTGATGACTAACATGTGCAGCAGGATGTCAAGGGGACATAGGTCAAATTTAGCCTAAGTATAAGTTGTTATTTTTTTTAAAAAAATTGTTTTCAAACTCTGACCAATGGAACTGTTACCATGAAATTAAAAGACCAAATAAAAGTTATTTATGAATAATATACATTCCCCTGTAATGTTTGTCACCCAAATAGTGCAGCAGTGTCATAAACATGAGAAATAGAAAGTGACTAGAAACAGAAATGATACTAGCTAGTTTATTTTAATGGGAAAATGGGAAATGTAAATAGCATAGTGAGTAAATGGATAGTTTAAATCTTTTAATAATCTAAGGTATCTGTAGATTAGGCAAGGAATATTTTGGAAATATATTGTGAACAGATTCTAATTGCACACCCGTGTAAATCAGGAATAATTCCACTGAAGTCAGTCACTTCTGTGTAATCCCAATGTATGTGACATTAGAATAAGGCCCATGATTTTTAAAGTGCTTTTTTTTTTTGAATTGTGTCTGTAAAAATAGCAATATGGAGTTTCATGTGTGATCAGGATTGCATATCAAATATGCTCTATTTGCAAGTACAAAATGTTTTTTTCTAACTACAAGACCTACAGATTCAACCTGAGTTCAGAAAGTGAAGCTGGATTCTTTCTGAGCTGCATATCATCACCAGCAATAAATGTTCTACAGGTCAAATTATGCCCTCATTGATACGTGTACAACTTCATTGCCTTGTTTTGATTTGCACAGATGTAACTGGTTGGAAATTAGTAAGCAATCCTTTTGACGTTATGTCAACATTATGTGGAGAATGAACTCCAGCCAGACTCCCTTTAGCTGTTGGCTCTGCCATGCAAACAGGAGTAAAAAGCAGTAAAATCTTGTTTTTATCACTGAAGTCAGTACTTATGGTTCTGAATTCCGACGGGGATCAGATCTGTTTAGTTCAGAAGGTGCCACTTTTCAAAATAGAATTGCACATTTAATGCAGCAGTGTGCTTTTAATGCTGGACAACGGCATCATAAATTTGTCCCATTACCCACACATTAATTATAAGCTCTGAGTGGCCATAACCAGACAGTTTTGTTTAAAACTGTTTTAATGACTAGTCACCAACATTCCAATTATTTTATAAATGGCTAGATCAGATATTCAAATAGTTTTCTTACAGTTGAAATGTGGAATGCTTTCAGATATCAGTTTGTGGTCATGCAGGGTTACTGGAACCTGAAGAGCTCATCTTGTGTGTTTCTACGTCCCTGCTTCATGTACATTCTGCTTTTGACCTGAACACTCTTCCTTCATCCTGGTATTCAATTTACATAATTGCTAACAAACCTGAATTAAAATTTGTGCCCCAAACAGGACACAAAAATAGTAAGTCTAGTGAGGAAAAAAAATATGAAGTGGAGTTTGTATTCATCTCCTTGACTTGAAGGAAACTAATTTACAAATGACTACTCTGACTTCTAGCCATCAAATAGAGACCTGTGGAAGTACTCAGAAAAATGCAATTGACCCTATGATTTAGATGAAGATTGACTACAAAGTGGATTTCCTGGGCATACCGGGCATTTCAGGAGAAACGGTGTTTGGAATAGACTTTCTGCATGTAAACCACAAATTGGTATAGAGCAGCCATCTGGTACTAAATGATGAAATAGTTGTTGGAAATGTGGCTCTTGCAGGAGCATTGGGAAGAATTAGATAAATGGAACCAAAAACTGGAATAATTAAAACACTTTCTAGTCAGCTCCCACACCCTTCCACTGCAAGAGCAGGAGCAAAAATTATGTAGAGCCTTGATTCAGTGCCCAGTTTTAGTGCAGGAAAGAAACCTGATACCAATCCCACTTTGGAGATAAGAAGCATTCCAGCTTTCCCGTTCTCTTTGTAGCGGAAACCCCACCAAAAAGGTTTCTATAAATAATACATTAGTACAACAAGTTCCAGAGGAGAGTTCCAAGTTTAAGTCATTAATGTGTCAGACAAAAGTGTCACCCTTTTTAAGAATCTGAAGCTTGGGCATGTTGCAGCTGTGTGTGAGGTATCGGAGAATATGTCTTTTAAGGGCTGAGCTTCCTAGACAGAGAGGCTGTGTGAGATGTTTTGAAGCTGTTATAGTTATGTACAGCCATTATAACTGGACACTGAATAAAGCAAATCTCGTGCAAGCCCTCTAAGCAGTGAGTGATCATTGAATATTACATGGTACAGGAGGAAAAAGAAACTAAGAACAATGCCCTGAGTGGAA
Organism: Sternotherus odoratus; assembly: GCA_032164245.1. Taxonomy (NCBI): domain Eukaryota; kingdom Metazoa; phylum Chordata; order Testudines; family Kinosternidae; genus Sternotherus; species Sternotherus odoratus. The sequence goes on along the minus strand of JAVMKO010000004.1, from coordinate 98,681,184 downwards.
GAATTGAGAAGTTAAAAGCCCCATTATGACTGAAGCTATCTGGAAATGTGAAAAACCAACTCATCCTCTTCATCATAGCAAATTCCAAAGAGGCATAGCTTCCTTGCACATACAGCATAATCTGGCTTGTCCTCTGGCAAAGTGCTTAAGGTGTCCTGGTCATACATTTTATTTATTTAATCACTAACAATTGTAGGGTGCCAATGAAGCTTTTGACTCCCCCATGTGATTGGCGGATGTGTAGTTTGATGTCCTGTCCAGACAGGTTAATACTGAGCTGGTTGTAAATTGGAGCTGGAGGCTGTTTGATAGTAATAGCCATGGACTTAATGTTATCAAAATTAATAACCAAACCAATGTGTGCTGCTTCTTGCCCAACCAGATCAGCCATCAGCTGCAGCAAACTGAGCCCACAAGGTGATGTCATTGACATATTCAAAATCTCAAAGCAGAATGGTGTTTGGTTCAGTTCCACCACTAGCTGTCTCCTCAAGCTTATCCATCAACCAATCAATGCTGCTATTGAACAAAGATGGTGACAGAGCACAGCCTTATCAAGCCCCCCCAGATAGGAACCCATGCCCTATATCTATAATTGGTTCAAACACAGCTTTCTGTTCAATTATAGAGCTCTTTGGTCAATGCCACTATCTTCTCGGGGTCACTGAGTCACCTCATCAGATCCCACAAACTTGCTCAATGCTGAGTCGAAGGCCTGATGGGCTATATAAATCCATGGTATGCCCACATCTTGAGTGCTGCATGAAGATGTGGTAACTCCATCTCTCTCTCTCTCTCTCTCTCTCTCTCTCGATAGCAATTGAAAAAGGTCAACAAAAATGATTAGGGGTATGTAACAGCTTCCATATGAGGAGAAATTAATAAGACTGATTTTTCAGCTTGGAAAAAAGATGACTAAGGGGGGCTATGATAGAGGTCTATACAATCATGACTGGTGTGGAGAAAGTAAATAAGAAAGTGTTATTTACTTGTAACACACGAATTAGGAGTGACAAAGAGTCCTGTGGCACCTTAAAGACTAACTAAAATATTGAAGCATAAGCTTTCGTGGGCTAATACCCACTTCGTCGGATGCAAGCAGTGGAAGTGTCCAGGGGCAGGCATAAATAAGTAGGCAAGAACCAGGTAAGAGATAACAAGGTTAGTCCAATCAGGCTGAACCAGCTTGTTATCTCTAATCAGGGAGGGTGAGATATTCCTCTAGCAACTGAACTGGAGGTGTGAATTCCGATAGAGGAGAAGCTGCCCCTTTAATTAGCAAGCCATTCAAAATATTTGTTCAATCCCAGATTGATGGCATCAAATTTGCAAATGAATTGCAGCTCTGCAATTTCTCTTTGCAGTCTGGTCTTGAAGTTTTTTTGCTGCAAGATACTGACCTTTAAATCTTTAATTGTGTGTGCAGGGAGATTGAAGTGTTCTCCTACAGGTTTTTGTATATTGTGGACACTTACACTGCTTGCATCCGACGAAGTGGGTATTAGCCCAAGAAAGCTTATGCTTCAATACCTTAGTTAGTCTTTAAGGTGCCACAGGACTCTTTGTCACTTCTACTATTCCAGACTAACATGGCTACCTCTCTGATTCTTGACAAGAATTAGGGATCACAAAATGAAACTAATGGGCAGCAGATTTAAAACAAACAAAAGGAATTATTTCTTCACATAACTCACAGTCAACCTGCGGAACTCCTCTTTGCCAGAGGATTTTATGAAGGCCAAGACTATAACGGGGTTCAAAAAATAACTAGATAAATTCATGGAGGTTAGGTCCATCAATGGCTACTAGCCAGGAGAGGCAGGGATGATGTCCCTAGACTCTGTTTGCCAGAAGCTGAGAATGGGCGACAGGGAATGGATCACTTGATGATTACCTGTTCTGTTCATTCCCTCTAACACACCTGGCATTAGCCAGTATCGGAAGACAGGATACTGGGCTAGACAGACCTTTGGTCCTTATTGCCTCAAATGTATGGTTTTTCATTCCAATTCTTACTGAGAACTAAGCTTATTTAACTGAAAATAACTTAAGAAAGGCAATTCTTATTGCTTATTCTCGTGCTAATAGAACAAGCACGAGAATAAGAATCAGGAACTACTGAGTCCTAATCTGTCTCTTCTTGTGATTTCCTGCATGGCGTTGGGCAAGTCTCTCTCAGAGAGTTAAACAGTAACCCAGAAGGCTTACAACTACAAGGTAGGGTGACGTTCTGAGAAAGGGTGTGTTTAAGCTATAGTGGAGTCTGAAGGTTCAGGACCGAGCCTAGAGGCAAGGCAGCTGGACAGCAGGTTCAGTGCTAGACAGAGGGACTGTGACCCAAGAGTGTCCCTAGGGACCCCAACATGGGTGCAGTGGCTGGCTCCATTCAGGCTCCCAGAAGCTTAAAACACCCAGGAGCCCAGCAGCTAGGTTTCCTCACAATAGTTGAGTGAATAGCCAAGAGGGGGAATTCAGTGGGACCTGTGGCAATTATAGTTACTAGTTTATGTGGGAATGGGTTTTGAATGGGTACTATTCTGTAACCGCATCACATAGAACTCCCATTAAAGTCAATGAGATGACTGTCATCCTTACACGTACTGTAGTTGCAGAATCAGGCATAATACGATTGAAGTCTTTATAAGGAGTGTGCATGTGTCATAGTTTTTTTGTTTTCTACTCAGAGGAGACCGCTGGTTTCTCTGCAGGCTGCCTGAAATATTGAGACATGCTTTTAGTTTGTTGCTGAAACACTGTGATTTAACAAGCTTATACACACTCTGGCTTATTGGGTGGAATACATTCTATTCCAGCAAGATGTTTTATCGGTCATTTGAAACTATGTGGATAGCCATTGACCAGCCCAATATTTTTAGAAAATGAAACAGAATCTTCCTGCCATTTTTCAGTTCCTGTGAACTGTCCAAGAAGTGTCTCAGCTTGAGAAAACAGCTGTGAATGTGACAAATAATGACCACAGTCTCAGTTCATTGCTCACTTTTGTGGGCAACCCCCAAAAAGTTTCAAAATGATATGTTTCCTGTAAACCCAAAGGAAGTTGAGTGTGGAAGTTCACTCTTGCTGTGGTGTGAGTACCCAATGGTTGATTTGGCTTGAAAAGAGAAGTGTGTTTTGAGCATTATTGATTTTCAGAAGTGCCATGTCAGTGGATGGCAAAGAGTATGATTCCAGAAGGGAGTGGGAGTGGCGGGGAGGGGGAAGTAAGAAAACGATACAAATGAATAATTGGTAGCAGTAACAGCACTTGTCAGCTGTAGATCTCAAATCCCTTTACAAAAGTGAGTAAGCATTATTACCCCATTTTATGATGGAAAACTGGGGCAGGGAGCGGTGAAATGATTTTCCCGAGGCAGAATATAATAATCACAGTAATCAAAACTAATGTTGCACATGTTTTGAACATAGATCCATGTTCAGGTTACAATGGGGTCTTCAACTGAGAAGTTGCAAAGCAAACAAAAAGTCTGGGGCAGAAAGTCAAATATGTGAAACAGTTGTATATACATAACTTCAAATAGTTCAGAAGGCATTTACGAATTCTGACTAGCAGTAAAATCAGGGTTTTCAACAATCAGAAAACAACAAACGGAGGATAGAGGATAGGGTAAATAATATCAAAATGCTTCTTTGCCAAATACTAAGCTCTGAGAGTTTACTTAATAATATCTGAAGATGGGGCTAGTCAAGACAACATGGTCAGGTTTGAGAAGTTTTCTTAAGGTACGTTGGCCTCCATAAACTGTTTGGAATTAACCCTTCTATACTCAGAGAGTCAGCAGCCTGAATTCAGATTAGGATACCATGAGATACAAAATTGCATTCATTTATGTTCATCAATAATACTATAGGAACTGAGAAACCACATGTGACCTGGGAGATAACTGATTAACAAGCTAACATCATTCCTTCGTGAATTCTTTGTGAAATATGTTCAATAAATCATATAAGCAGCAAAGTCTGAAGCATTTGCTTCAAGTACTACAGCTTAAGAATTGTAACCATTTTAATAGGATTTACTCAAAACAAGGAAGTGTTAAAAACCCTTTGCTTAGTTTTATTCCAAAAAGGAATTAAATTAGAGCAAAAACCTCTAGAATGTTTATCAGGAATAAAGAGCCCTGTTTCTCCACACTAGATAAAGTCAGAGTAGGTCCATCTTATGTTCTTCTATATACAAAGACAAGTCAAAGTCTCTACCCCCATTTTTACATAAATACTTGGAAACCAGATTGATCCTTGCAGCATTGTTCAGGTGAGATAGGATAACTAGCTGTTCTGATTTTATAGGGACAGTCCCAATTTTTGGGTCTTTTTTTTAATATAGGCTTCTATTACCCCCACCTCCACCCACTGTCCCGATTTTTCACATTTGCTGTCTGGTCACCCTCAGGAGGTGGGCAAACTATGGCCTGCGGGCCACATCCAGACTGTGGGCTCCTCCTAACTGGCCCCTTAGCTCCGGGCTGGGGAAGCTGCTCCAACCCCTCCCCCGCTGTCCCCGCCTCCCTGTAGCCTCAGTGCGCTGCATGAGCAGCTCTCTGAGGGACAGAGCTGCACGCTCCAGTGGAGCAGCGTGGCAACGTAGTGGTGGGTTGGATAAGGGACAGAAGGCCTTGGGGTGTGGTCAGAGGATGGGGAATGGGGGTGTTGGATAGCGTGTGGGAGTCCCAGGGGGCCTCTCAGGTGGCGAGTGTGTGGTTAGGGGTCGGGGCAGTCGGGACAGGAAGGTGGGGGGGGGGTTGGATAAGTAGTGGAGTCCTGGGGGGTGATTGGGAGCAGGGGGGTCTCTGGATGGAGTGCTCAGGGGACAAGGAGCAGGAGGCTTAGATAGGGAGTGGGGTCTTGGGGGGTGGTTGGGCAGGGGGTCTCTGGAGGGGGTAGTCTGGAGACAAGGAGTGGGGAGGTTTAGGGGGTGTGATCTCAGGGGTGTGGTTTGGGTGGGAGGTCTCGGGAGGGGGCAGTCAGGGAACAAGAAGTAGAGGGAACTGGGGGGGGGGTCTGGGGGGCCAGTTGGGGGGGGGTCTTGGGAGGGGACGATCAGGAGACAAGGAGTGGGGGAGTAGTTGGATGGGTCGGAGATTCTAAGGGGGGCAGTCGGGGGCGGGAGTGGGTGCGGATCAGATAGGAGGCGGGGCCAGGCTGTTTGGGGAGGCACAGCCCTCCTTCCCGGTCCTCTGTACAATTCGGAACCCCATTGTGGTCCTTGGGCCAAAAAGTTTGCCTACCCCTGCTTACCTCTACTAAGACTTAACGGTGAATCGATAGCCTCTCATGACCATGTGTCCAGTTCTGCAGAGGAATGGTCATAAGCTTATACTCGAGAAGAAAATGTTAGTCATCACGATCTGTGTGACATATCCCAGTCTAAAGCCTTCCTAGAAAGGGTCCAATAACTTGGCAGAGGCCAAGTGTAGCTATAGATAGCACTTCACCAGCTTCTCAGTTACTTTGCCTCAAAATGGGAGCTCAGACCCTAGGCAATATTTAGCAAGATCATTTGAGTCAGGTGATGATTGTTGAGTTATGGATGGATTGTTGTGTGTGTTAGGGTAGGGTATAGACTTCTTTTCAAAGGCAGTGTTGACAATCCCTCTTAACAGAAAGAGTAGGCACTCTTTACTGCATTTCACCAGCCAGGACCAGCATGGTTCAGGGTTGCAAATGGTGGCTTGAATAATGTTCATTGCTTGTAGAACTTACTGTTGTGTGAACGTGTCAGATTTTGAGAAAGGTATGTCATTTTATTAATCATTTGCACAGTCAGCCATTCCTGGGAACCAAATGGGCCATCCTAAATTCAAGGGATAGTTTATGATAACTAGACTGGTAATTCTTTCCCATGAGAGATGCTGTATCCTGAAACTGAGTGGAAAATTTCTGGGTAACAAAGTGGTTTTCAGCTTGGTTTTAGTGGTTTTCAGTTCTTCTGGACTTAATGTCTCTGTGGTGAAGGAGAAAAAGGATCTCTTGGCTCTTCCATGGTGGTAGTCTAGGGCTGCTGGATTTCCTTGTGCACACTAAAGTTTGCAAAGCCCTTTGATAGGAAGTGGAAGGCAAGACATAAGTGCAGAGTAGTAGTATTATGAATCCCATTCATTGTATTATTACTGTAATTTGTTAGACCTTGAAGACACAGCATACATGTTCAGTACTGAACTGACAGTGAGAAAAAGTGGAACAGGTGTTGAACTGAGGCATGTAGGTGAGCAAATATTAAAGTTAGTAACGGTAAGACAGGCCCACAAGCAGCCAAATGTGTTTCTGTGGCTATATCTTAACCATAACATTTGTGTTTAACTTGTACCGTCTCTGAGTTCCAATATACCATTCTCAGGTTCATCAAAAGGAAAAGCACCCTTGATAAAGCCCAGGACCAAATGTCAGATATATATTTCCATTTTGCCATATTAAATGAACATATCAATAACTACAAATGATTTTATTTCCTTCCTGGCAAAGAAGAGGAAGGGCTGAACACATATCAGTGGTTCCCAAACTGAGGTTTGTGAACCCCTTGGAGGAAGGGGGGGTTCATGAAATGTTATAAGGGTTCTCGGGGGAAAATTCCCTAATGGTGGACAGAGCTGTCCTTAGGGACCCCGGGCAGCATGGGGTCAGCAGCCTGGAGCCCTTGGACTTCCAAGAGCTAAGCAGATCAAAGCAAGCATGTCTGTCACGCTGAGGAGATTTAAACTTCAAGACTTCTTATAAGAAATTGAAAGGTAAGTGGATAATTTTTACTGTTTTTAAAATTAAATAGGCAGCTAGTATTGTTTTTAAAATTATTATGAAGAACATGTTTAAGCTTTGCTGTAATGTGCATCGTTTGCCTGAACTGCTCAAGACCTGAATGCTTGTGTAGGAGAAACTCTTTGAGTTGACTTCTTAAATACCTTCATGCTGTTTCACCTCTGATGCTCCTTGATGAGTATGAGCCTTGTCTTATAAAAGGCTTGTTCAAAGTGATACAAGCTACGAAAGTGAGATCTCGGAAGAGTGTGCCCGTTTTCATAATGTAATAAAAATAATGTAATGATAAATAATTAATAATAAATAGTGTGTAATAAGCATGTCATACAAACAAATTTTATATTTCAAAGATCACTTCTTTTATAATTTATATTCAGGTAAAGGAGAAAATCCCTGGTAATACTCATTTTTAGGAGGGGGTTCACGAGACTTGACATTTTAGTGAAAGGGGTTCATAGGTTGTTAAAGTTTGGGAACCACTGACATATATCCATCACTCTTCTTTTATTTTTGATAGCTCATATGCAGCCAATAGAATAATTACTCACAGAGTGAACCATTATGCAGTGTTGTAGCTGTGTTAGTTCCAGAATATTAAAGACAAGGTGGGTGAGGTAATATCTTTTATTGGACCAACTTGTCTCTCTCACCAACAGAAGTTGATCCAATAAAAAGTATTACCTGACCCACCTTGTCTCTGTGTCATTAAAGGAACATATAAGAAATCTTGGAATATTTCATCCCCTTTGAATAACTGGTGCTTTTCGATTTTGTATCTTGTTCATAGCAAGTTTTATTGATGAATTTTAAGGACTCTGATTGTAAGCACCTGAATTTAATGGAGAATGGATGACATGTGGAAAAGGGAGCTTTTTACTTCTAGGACATCAGTTCAAATCCAGGCAAAATCAGTAATGTCCACTGCAAAAAAATACCATCAGATCTGGCACCCTTGATTGGGATTCTCAGCAGAGATCATCATCATTGCAAATCCCAAAGGGATGTGGCCTTCTGGCAAACTGAGTGCTGCCCAGATCAATCTCTGCGCAGGGTGCTTAAAGAAGTCTGATTCTATTTTCAGTTTATGTCAGTCACTGGCAATCTTGTTGTGCCACCAAAGCTTTTGATGTCCACGTGATCAATGACCATGTAGCAACATTCCTAGATACACACCCTTGGAATTCATTGGTCCTCCATTCTAATGATATGTCCATACCAAGAAAATTGCCAAAATCGAATCAATGCTGAGGGAAGCAGTTTCTGGCAGGGCTGGCTCTTAACTGTTTTGCTGCCCCAAGCAAAAGAAAGGGTGGGGGGGGAGGGGGCGGAGGAGTGGGGAGGGACAGTGTGGCCGGAGGAGCAAAGGGGGGAGGGGTGGTGCAGCCGGAATGCCGCCCCTTACAGACTGCTGACCCAGGCACCTGCTTACTATGCTGGAGCCAGCTCTGGTTGCTAGGTTTGGCTTTGAATATCCTCATTTCTGATATTACCTGCCACTTGATATGGAGCAGCTGACAGATACAACAAGAATTGAAAACATCAATTGAAAACACTCCTCCGCCCCCTCCCCCCCCTTTCTCTCCCTCTGCAAACTGAGCCCTTTTATCAGGACCAGCTGGGCCTTAATTAAACCAGCCACACCTGTGGCTGCTAGGCCTAATCAGCCTGGGAGCTGCTTGCCCCCAGCCACAGCCCTTTGCAGGGCTGTTTAAACCCTTTTCCCCCGGAGTGGGGCAGCTGCCCCCACTACACCAACATACACTCTGTCTCTCACACAATGCCCCAAAACACAGTCACACACATACTGTGTCTCTCACACACAGACTGGCTCTCACACCTACATACATTCTGCCTCTCACAGTCCCCCAACACAGATTGTCACACTTCCCAACATACACTGTCTCTCACACAACGCCCCAAAACAGTCACGCACACACTGTCTCTCTCACACACAGACTGGCTCTCACAGCTACATACACTCTGCCTCTCACAGTCCCTCAACACAGATTGTCACACCCCCACAACCCCACACACAGTCTCACACTCCTCAACACACACTCTGGCACACCATTCACTGACATACAGTCATACTCACACACTGGCTCTACACACATGGGCTCTCACACCTACATACACACTGCATCTCACAGTGGAGGGGGGTGGTTGGGAGTTCTGAGGGGAGCAGTCGGGGGGGGGGCGGGAAGTGGGAGGGAGTGGATGGGGCTGGGCATGTGTCCCGTCCTCCCCCCCCCCCCCGTGTCCTCTTTTTTGATTCTTGAAATATGGTAACTCTTCACCCAAGGCACCATTTTCACTAAGGCCGACCCTGGTTGGTAGGTAAGATACCATGGGAAGCAAGTCTAAGGGGGAAGAACAGTTTGAGAGAGTTGTCAGTTTTTCAGAGACATTATTAAAGGCACAAGAGCAAACTATCCCCTTGCATAGAAAATATGGCAAGAGGCCATCTTGGCTTAACCAGGAGAACTTTAATGGTTTGAAATGCAAAAAAGAGTTCCACAAAAAGTGGAAACTAGGTCAAATTACAAAGGATAATATAAACAAATAACACAAATATGTAGGGACACAATTAGAAAGGCCAAGGCACAAAAGAAAATTAAACTAATTAGAGACATAAAGGATAACCAGAAAACATTCTACAAATACATTAGAAGTAAGAGGAAGACCAAGGGCAGGGTAGGGCCTTTACTCAAGGGCGTAGAAGGAACAATAACAAAACGTGGAAATGGCAGAAGTGTTAAATGACTTTTTTGTTTCAGTTCTTACCAAGAAGGTTAGTAGGAATTGGGCATCTAACATAGCGAATGCCAGTGAAAATGAAGTAGGATCAGAGACTAAAATAGGGAAAGAACAAATTAAAAATTACTTAGACAAGTTGGATGTCTTCAAGGCACCAGGAACTGATTAAATACATTCTGGAATTCTCAACGAGCTGACTGAGGAGATATCTGAGCCATTAGCGATTATCTTTGAAAAATCATGGAAAATGGAAGAGATTCCAGAGGACTGGAAAAGGGCAAATATAGTGCCAATCTATAGAAAGGGAAATAACGATAACCAGGGGAATTGCAGACAAGTCAGCTTAACTTCAGTACCTGGAACAATAATGAAGATAATAAGGTGATAAGTAACAGTCAGTGTAGATTTATCAAGAACAAATCATGTCAAATCAACCTAATAGCTTTCTTTGATGGGGTAGCAAGCCTTGTGGATAAGGGGAGACAGTAGATGTGGTGTATCTTGGTGTTAGTGAGTCTTTTGATATTATCTTGCATGACCTTCTCATAAAAAACCTAGGGAAATACTACCTAATGGAGCTACTACAAGTTGGGTGCATAACCATTCCCAGACAGTAGTTATCAGTGATTCAGTCAAGCTGGAAGGGCATATTGAGTGGGGTCCCAGAGGGATCAGTTCTGGGTCTGCTTCTGTTCAATATCTTCATCAATTATTTAGATAATTGCATAGAGAATACACTTACAAAGTTTGTGGACGATTCCCAGCTGGGAGGTGTTGAAAGTGCTTTGGAGGTTAGGATTAAAATTCAAAATGATCTAGACATTCTTAAGAAATGGTCTGAAGTAAAATAGGATGAAATTCAATGTGGACATATGCAAAGTAGTCAACTTAGGAAGGAACAATCAGTCGCACACATTCAAAACGGGAAATGACTGCCGAAAGGGATCTGGGGGTCATAGTGGATCACAAGCTAAACTGAGTCAACAGTGTAACACTGTTGCAAAAAAAGCAAACATCATTCTGGGATGTATTACTAGGAGTGTTGTAAGCAAGACAGTAGAAGTAATTTTTACGCTCCTCTCTACACTGGTAAGGCCTCAACTGAAGTATTGGGTTCAGTTCTTCTGGTCGTCATATTTTAGGACAGATGTGGACAAATTGGAGAAAGTCCAGAGAAGAGTAATAAAAATTATTAAAGGTCTAGAAGGCATAACCTATGAGGGAAGATTGGAAACATTGAATTTGTTTAGTGTGGAAAAGAGAAGATTGAGAGAGTTTTCAAGTACATAAAAGGTTGTTACAGGGAGAAGAGAAAACATTTTTTCTCCTTAACCTCTGAGGATAGGATAAGGAGCAATGGGCATAAATCGCAGGAAGGGCAGTTTAGGTTGGACATTAGGAAAAAATTTCTAACTGTCAGGGTGGTTAAACACTGGAATAAATTGCCTAGAGAGGTTGTGGAATCTCCATAATTGGAGATTTTTAAGAGCACGTTAGACAAACACCTGTCAGGGATGTCTAGAGAATACTTAGTCCTGCCATGAGTGCAAGGGACAGGACTTGATGACCTCTCAAGGTCCCTTCCAGTCCTATGATTGAATGATTCTATGATAATTGCATTGCTCAGGGATGTGGATTTTACACACCCCGGAGCAACATAGTTATGCCGAAATAGGTCTGTAGTGTAGACCAAACCCTATTTTTACCTGGGTTACTAACCAGACCAATAACTGGATGCTGAAGCTACACAAATTCAAAGTAGAAATACTGCACAAATTAACAGTGAGGGTAATTAGCCATTAGAACAACATATTTTTGGATTTGGTGGTTCTCTATTATTTGCAATCTTTAAATCAAGAGTGGCTATCTTTCTAACAGGGATAGAAGTTATATGATTCAAATTATTGGTGAGGTTTTATGGCCTGTGCTGTGCAGAAGGTCAGACTAGATAATGATGATGGACCCTTTAGACCTTAAAATCTGTGAACAGCTGGCATTTACCCTGTTTTCCTCTGACTGAGAATGACTCCAATCTAACAGCCCACAAACCACCAGTCATGCAGAAGGAAGATCTCCAAGCCTTCTGAACGGAGAGTTTGTTTCCCAGTGCCTGGGAGCACAGGAAGCTTTTTCCTGTGAACTCGTTATACACGAGAAGGAAAAGCCACCATGCTGATATTTGTCACTCCTATAGCATTTGACAAACACTAAGAAATTAATCTCACTGCATTCCTGTCAGGTAAGGAGGTAGGTGCTGTTATCCTTACTTTAGCCAGAGAAGTTGAAGCATCAGAAGAGTGACTTGTATCAGGATCCTGTGTGAGACTTGAGGACCCATGCCCAAGGGCTTCCCCCACTCTTTAAAAACACTCCCTAAATTGCTGCACAGATTTATAGCTTAAGCCTGTGGTTCAGTTTAGGACTCAAAAGAACCTCTCTTCTTCTGTGGCTTCACAGGGGTGTTTAGGTGCACAATTCCCCCTTAACACCTATTGGGAGTTAATCATGTACATAGACACCTGCACATTAATCTGAAAATAGAGGAGTATATATTTCTATATTCTGGCATTTGGTGTCTCAATTGAACTTACTTGTTCTGAACACTATTTTTCACGATGTTCTCTGCACTCAGGATGTCTGAAATTGTCTCACCATTGCTAACACTGTTGGGGCTCCACTGGTACTGGAGCAGGGGTAGGGCACCTATGGCACAGGTGCCAATGGCGGCACACAAGCTGATTTTCAGTGGCACTCACACTGCCCGGGTCCTGGCCACCAGTCTGGAAGGATCTGCATTTTAATTTAATTTTAAATGAAGCTTCTTAAACATTTAAAAAACCTTATTCATTTTACATACAACAATAGTGTTTTTATATATTATAGTAGTGGTGTCCAATAGAAATTCAATGATAGCCACAAAAATTAAGAAGAAGAATTTTTCTTATTAGCCACATTATAAAATAGCCACATGCATTAGCCACAATTCAATAGCTTATTAGCCTCATGTGGCTAGTGATTAACTTAATGGACACTGCTGTATTATAGACTTATAGAAAGAGACCTTCTAAAAACATTAAAATGTATTACTGGCACATGAAACCTTAAATTAGAGTGAATAAATAAGGACTTGGCACACCACTTCTGAAAGGTTGCTGACCCCTGTGCTAGAGCAATCCTAGTTTCTGAGAAACTTCATTATGAGCAAGGAATGTGAGTCTGAAATTGATTCTTAGTCATAAACATTTGAAAATTAACAGGATGCTTAGCATTTCCCACTTGTATATCACCGTGAAGCAGAAGTACTTTCACCTCTTGTGCATGACTGTGCGATCATGTGATCACAATTGTGAACTAGGCTGCTGACACGGAACTTTAGAACAGCTCCTGTTTACTCACATTCAGGTGATGATAGCAGAAAAATCCAGGTTCATGGTAAAACTGAAACAATTAATGATTCTTTACAGTGAGCCAAAGCAAACAAGGGTCAAAGGTAGCATAAAAAATAAAATACTAGGAGATGAATGGAAGATTTCAACATTATAGGTTTCCTTCACAAAGAGTAAGTTACAGTTGTAAGAGTTTGTTAAAATACTGATTTGACCATATTAGAAATAAACCTCTACTAGGGACATTGTGGAATCCCTGTTATTGGAGGTTTTTTAAAAAAAGGTTAGACAGATGTCTGTCAGGAATAATCTGGGTATAGTGTACTTAATGCTACCGGAGCACAGGGGGATGGACTAGATGAACTCTTGAGATCCTTTCCAGCCCTCCATTACTATATGATTCACTTTTAATTGTGTTTACATTTGATTACAAAACATTTTATGTTAATTTAGTGTTTGTGAAGGCTTCCAGATGAACAGTCTTGGGAACATTTAGTCACAGAATAGTGGCAGTGTAAGTTTCCCCATACAGCTCTGCAAATATACATTGAATCAGAACTGACAGAACCACCACTAAGGGTGATAGGAAGTTCAGTCTATATGGTAGGTTCACTCTTATCTTTCTTCTAGGAGTACCGGTTAGAGTTATATTGGGGTGGTGGTTTTTGTGTCTCATGGTGATGGAAGACCATCTCCCTAGACCATGTCCCCTAGTGGTCAGAGCACTGGCTAGCCATACCATCTAGTGGCCAAGCCTGTGGTTGGTGGTAGCACCTCGTGGATTCAAGACTGAAGGCTGGCAGTAGTGCCTATTGGGTTCAAATGCAGGGATTGGCAGTAGGGAAACCCAGGTCCTTCTACTCCGTTAGGTTCCAAGCCAGGGCCCTTGGGCAAGTAGTTCACGTTGCAACCATAATCAGGATATCACCCAGCCAACTAGCTAGGTTGCTTCCTACTGTGTTTGTGCCCCTCCAGAGGCACAGGGAAGGCCTGGGTAATGGCCCACAAGAAGAGGTCAGAAGGTTCCCCTCCTCTTCTCACAAGCAGACATTCTTCTGTCTCTTCTGTGGTGGCTTGCTGCTATGAGTTAACATCTGCTTCAGGATGGTGTGGGGCACCTTTTAGATTTCTGCAGGAGCTACCAGTGCGGATCTGCTTTCTTGCATTGACCACCCTGACTCAGCAGTACTGCATCCTTTTATCTCCACCTCCATTGACAGCATGCCCAGCAGGCATGGCTGTGCAGAACCACCCGTGACCAGAACTGCTCTTTAACCTCCTGTTCCCTAATGTGGAGTTTGTACATGCCATCACACAGCCTCCCCATCAGTCTGAGACCTGGGGGACTGTCATCTGCCATTCCCCTCCATCCTGAGAAAAGAAATTTTTATTCTGGTGTGTCTTCCCAGGATGATGGAATGCCATGAAATCATGGAGTTGTAGGGAATGGTAACCCCTCAAGATCTGGGCATTGGTATCCTTCATGGAATTGAGCCAATGGAGGGGGCATGGTCCTTGACTAGTAGGATGGTGCTCCCCAGTAAATATTAATGTAGCTTATCTATGACCCACTTCATACCCAGGGTTCCTTGTTGATGGCTGAGTTGGTTACTTCCCAAGGGAACAGCTTTCTACTCTTGTAGAGGACTGGGTGTGCTTTGCCATCAGTGTTCTGGGATAGCAGTACATCAAGGTCCATATCCAAAGCGTTTATCTGTAAGATGAACTGTTTCAAGAAGTCAGGGTGGAAAAGGACCAGCTTGCAGATTAGGAAGTTCTTCAAGTTTTTGCATGCATTGTCACAAGTTTCTGTCCATTTGACCTTTCTGGGGGGTTACTGTCCTTTACCAAGTCTGCGATTGTGGCAAAGTCTGGTACAAACCACTTGTAATGGCCAGCCAAGCCCAGGAACTGTCTGCTGTGGGGTGCTTATCTCGTTGCCGGGAGAAACGAGGCTTCACACAGGTGGCTAGATGGAAAGTGGTGAGTTTATTAGGGGGAGCGGCATTACCGTGCTGGGGGCTTCCCGGTCAGCACTGCCACGATACAAGATGTCTGACACACCCAGGCGATGTCTAGAGAAGAAACCCAAAGAAGAAGCCCAACCCAAAAAGGTGTGTCAGCTCAGATATACCCATACTCATTTGCATCTCATACATACTCATATCTCATTTGCAAGCAGCAAGCTAATTGGTTACATGCTGTTCAGCACTTGTTGATTACGCTGTCCTGCCTCAGTTTCCCCATCTAGTTTCCCACACATTTGTTCTCACACAGACAGGGTAAACACTCACACAGCTGAGAACTTGATCTCAGACACATACATGTAACAGAGATACAAGGTTACCATAACGCTCTCTCCTGGAGTTGACTCAGAAGCGTAATTACGCTCCTTAGTGGTTGCCCGTCACAATTTCTTCCGGTCACTACACTGTCATACAGTGCAGAACCGTTTACACGCGAATCTGCTTAACGTGCGGTAGCACCGTGCTTCCCAGTGCTACCTATTTAACATTCAAGACTCGTTAACATGCAGTTCAGGAACTTGCTATGTAGTGCTACAGATTTGCTCACTAACTCATTGACAGAAATCGACAGGAAGTGCGGAACGGAAATGCATTGTAGGCCTACTGGCGTTTCCTCTTCCTTTTGATCGCTGATATTGCTAAAGACGTATCACGCACACTTAGTCATTGTTACACTAGAGAGAGATATTTGCTCAGGAAAGGCTGAAAGGAATGCCACTAAGTGGGCCAAATCTTCAAGAAATTGAACGGGGGATGAATCATTTCAAGCCAGCAAGGGGTTTATAAGTCATTATAAAAAGTGTCATGGCATAGCGCAGGTATTGATTTCTGGAGAAAGCCAATCAGCCGAAAAATCGGCCACGAACGCATTTCCCGCCGAGTTAAAATCCTGCAGTATTTGGGACGCTGTGAATATGTATGTAATCCTAGATAATTATACATGTACTGTATATAGAGATATCTTAAGATATTTCAGCATGGTCCTCTTAACCCGCGGTTCATTAACACACGGTCGTGACAGCTTGACTCCCAACATCTGTGTGCAAACAGGTCTGTACTGTACCTCCTTCTTGGTAAGCAGTACTGGGCAGTTTGCTAGTGCCTAAACTTTGCCAATCAGTGGGTACAGCCAGCCTTTCCCCACAGTGTACATGAGGTACATCACTTCACATTTTCCTGGCTGACACTTGCCCAGATTTGTTGTGAGCCCTGGCTTCTCAAGGGCCCAAATGACAGTGATAATGAGTTTCATATAGTCCTTCCAATTGCAACTATAGAGGACTATGTCATCGATACAGGCAGCTGCGTCCTGGTTGTGTGGTCCCAGCAGCTGACCCATTTGCTGCTGAAAGGTGGCTGTGACCCCACAGAACCCCAGTGGCACGGTTACAAATTGGTAGAGGTGAATGGAGTATGGAAGGCCATTTTTTCATGCAACTCCGCCGACAGTGGCTATGCCAGTACCCCTTCATCATGTGTAAGGTGGAGATGTGTTGAGCAGTCCTTAGCATCTCCAGCAGCTCCTCCATTTGGAGCACTGGGTACATGTCAAACCTGGATATTGTGTTGACTTTCCTAAAATCTATGCAAAATCAAGTTGACCCATTCATCTTTGGCAACAGCACAATAAAGCTCCTCCATCCACTGTGGGACTCCTTGATGGCTCTTTGTGAACCACTTCCAACACTCTTCTTGGCAAAGGCTTTTGGATCTCATGGACTTTCTCTCATGTCTTGGTCCTGATATGATGTTAGATCAAATGTGTCCATCCTGGCTGGGTTGAGAACCAGGAGAAAACATTTAGACCAGTTGTAGCATTTGTGACTGTTGTTCAGGTCAGAGCTCTTCCCCCATTTGAATCAGGTCAGGGCCTGACGATATGATTACTTGGAGTCTAGCTCCAGCTCAGGTAGATACGGTGTTATAGGCAGTCTTTCTGAACCCTCCAGGCCTTTAGGAGGCTAATGTGATATATCTATGTCTACTTTCACTTCTGCACCCTTTTAAGCTCCACTCCATTGAAATCACACCCCAAAGGCTGGGTGTAGCCTCCTGTGACCACACCAGAGCTGCTCCTTAACACCCTGGTCATCAGTGTGGGGTTTGTGCACCCCATCACACTCACATACACTGAACTGAGACCACCATAACTGAGCTGAGACCACCAAACTCATTTCATATAATCCACCCCAGGTCAATACATGGCAACATCTTTTAGTCTGCCTGTTATCACCGTGGGCTGGATTTGAACTAGTGTTCAGAGATGAAAGATTCTGGATCTCATTACTAGTCCCCTACACCAACCTGCCTTAAAAAGCTTCAGTGAGGGAAATTGAAGCTGGAAGCTTTCTGTTACTTTCTGTTACTATTTCTGTTACTGTTACTACTACGATTCCAGTAATGCTTAGGCACACTAATCAGTTTAGTCAAGGATCAGAGCTTGATTGTCCTGGGTGTAGTATAAACATAATAAAGAAGATGGTCCCTGCCCCACAGAGCTACATGGCAGGAGCAAGCATTGCTAAATACAGTTTTGGAAGAGCATGGGACAGTTTTAAGCCTATTCCTCATGGCAAGTTGCCTCGGAAGACACCAAGGCAGGAAGATCATAGCAAGGATTACCAGAGGAGATATGAGCAGGGAGAGACAATTCCAAATAAATTATTCACAAACAGGAAACCTGGCTTTTGCTGTTTACTTGCATCAAAAGGATTTTGTTATTTACAACAGCATATAGAATTGTTTTCCATTACGTGATTCTCAGTGACAGAAAAATACTCCAGGTGTTTGAAGAAATGGAAACAATAAAATCCTGGAAATCTTTAGGCTTTTAATGAACCGTCATTTTAAGCTTTGGGCTTTTCTCTGAACTGCAAACAAAGAAACAAAAATCAAAGAAATTCTGAATGCAATAATGCAAGAGGGACCAAATCATCTTTTACAGTAAAGTTTGTAAACATTTCCCCATTACTAATTGTTCCTTCTGTCTGTCTCACTTTCGTACTTTTGGCTAATCTAAATAGGAGACTATGACATGTTCAGTTTTCAGTAAACTAAAAGGAAGTGCATGCAGTGAACTTACCAAGTCCATTAGCATCACCCGCCACACTTAAAATTAGAACTACTAATAGAACTACTTGCCCAATCTTTGCAAAATGCTGAACTCCCTGAAGATTTTTCTGTGTTCTAAAAAAATCCAGTGATTTGTTTAACAAGTGTGTTTAGTACTATGCTTAATAAAATGCTGCTTAGAACAACGCAGGTCCACCTCACAGTTGGATCCCCTTACAATCATACATAGTTTGTACGTAAGCTGCCTGCAGATCTCCTTTTAGACTTCTTGAATAGTGTTATTTTTCCTGATAATTGATTGTAGATTATAATGGTCATTTGGTATAGTTTACATGGCTCCATTCGCATACATAGCGATTTATAAATGTATTTATTATTAATAATAATTCTTAGCACTTTTTATTGCTAGACTTCAAAGTGCTTTACGAGGTGAGTAAATGTTCTCATCTTCATTTTATAAATAGGGAAAATGTGGGGAGCAGAGTGATTAAGGGGAAATTTGTAGAGAGATCCACAAAAAGAGTGGTTTTTAAACAGAGATGGGCACAAGCTGAAAAGGTCAATCTAGGTTCAATTCAATATTTTATCAAAGTTTCGATGTTTGAATCTGAACTTTTGGTTCAGATCATCTCTAAGGAACTTTTGGTTCAGAGTCAACATTGAGGTCCTCTATAATAGCTGTTATCTATAAAGAGAGATAATCCAGTTTTGCTGAGTAATAGTGTAAGGACAATGGCACATTTTGATGAGATCATTCATTTCTCCAAACTATTTCATGTGTTTTTCTCTAGAAAGAAGATTAAAGAAAGATCAAGAAAAAATGATAAAACGGAGACTGTGCCCTCATGCACGTTTCTTTTGTGTCATCAGTTTCCCATCACAAATACATTTCTGTACCCTGCCTCTTAGTTTCCTTCTTGATTACCAGTAAAGTCTAAAGCGTTTTCATGTTATTTACTGTAGCCTTTGTTAGAAAAACTTCCAACCTCAAGCTGGAGAAAGAGGCAAACTGTGTGCCACTAGGTTCAGTTCTCTCTCTCATATGTCGTTTCCCAGGTCATTTCAAATAAGCATAACCTCTACGTCAGAACCAGTTAACATAAGATTACCATGGGAAAGCCATTGAAACTAAATTTATTGCTCAGCAGCAACCTTACCCGCACCCTGAACATGATGTCCTTTCTCACAATTGCTCAGCTTTCTGTTTCTATCCTTCTAACTCTTTCATTTTCAGTCCTCCACCATTTCCTTTCTACACTATTACTAACTTTAGTACCTAACCTCCTGGCTATTAAAATTTAACATTAATTTATTTTTTAACAAAGAAAAAGACCCTGGTTTCCAAGAATTCAAAAGTTGACCAAAATTATGCCAGGGGCCGAGGGAGAAGTGATGTTATTTAAATAAATAAATAGAATCTCAATATCTCATCATCACCATCAATTTCAGAAAAAAGGAGATCAGAGGAATGTAATACAACAGAGCGACAAATTAATACTGAAAATCTGAGTCATCTTTGTTCATAAATGGTATCTAGCTCTCAGGTTTCTCTTGAGCACCCTTCATTACAGTACCTAACTGCTGACCAGGTAAATCAGATCTCTCGCCCTGACTCTCATAGCTGAGCTCAGTGGTGCAGTTTCCTTATGTCTAGCCAAAACAGGGGTGTGGATGACGACAAATGAGCTGAGGCTCATTGTTGATAAAGATGGAGGTGATGCATATTGGAAGGGGGAACTGATGGGAATTGTGACTGTTATACACACACATACCCGCCTTCTCAAAACACTTTTATTCTTGCTGTATTTGGAATCCCAGGCAGTTCATACTTTACCGTACATCTCTTTTCTTCCCTGGTTAGTAAAGATGATGTAGCCTTTCCTTGCAAACATAGACATCACCACAAGTCATCCTTCAGAATGGAATACAGTGAAACCTCCATTTAACGGACTAATTCGGGCAAGGGGGTGTCCGTTAAATGAAAAAGTCCGTTATTTAATAATAATAAAAAAAACCCTGAGCTGTCGGAGCAGCAGCCCGACTGCCACAGGGTCGGGGCGGCAGCTCCGCAGCCCGCCCGCTGCTGGGACCCGGGCGGCAGCCGGGAGCCGGCAGCCAGCCCGCCCGCTGCCTGGACCCAGGCGGCAGCCGGGAGCCAGCAGCCAGCCCGCGAGAAATGGATTTGGGATGCATCAGACTTGCTCAGAAATTTTGTCCGTTGCATCCGAAGTCTGTTAAATCGAGGTCCGTTAAATCGAGGTTTTACTGTACTACAATGTGCTCTACTTGAAGCTATCCTTGACGCTCCAGCGCTTCAGCTAATGCAGAATGCAATATCCTATTTACTTAGTGCAGTGCTTCAGTGGGGGCTGTACAGCACCTGTGTTCCAAAATTTGCACTGGTTTCCTATCTAATTCCAGATACAGTTCGCATTGGCTTCAATCTATAAATGGTTTAGGATTCATGTGCATCAAACATCATGGCCACACAATTACTGTGATGTCACAGTCCCTAGATGTGCACTCCTAAGGGTTGAAAGCAAAGTGGTTTCAGTTAATGAACCTAAACTCAGGTAACTTACTGAATTTCAGAGCATGGTACAAGGCACAGCTTTGTGGTCAAGCCTTGGTCTGCCTTTTCATTATCATCACAGTGCTTTTTTGCCTGACAGTGGAATAGTCCTGGGAAGTGGGTTTTCATACTTTCTGTTGCAGGGAGTTTAAAGTAATGTGTAAAGTAATGTACATTGAATGATTACCGTATGCCCATAGCTTACAGTGACGATGATCACATAAGTCATTTCTGTATTTGATTGTACTCGTGTGAAAGTGACTGTGAAAGTCAGAGAGCAAGTTGTTGTTGGACTGTTACTAATGTGTAACTGACTGCACAGTTTTTCATTAGGATCACAATTCCCTATATTCTGTTTAACTGATTTGTCAGATTACAGTGTGATAGCTATGGCAATCTTCCACATATCTTTGGGAACTCTTACTGTATGAGGTTTATGAATTACTGTGGACCAGAGGTTGTATGTCATTCTTCTCCAGAAACTAAGAACGGGGGAGAACGGGGTGTGATTGCACAAATTCACTCAGGTTATAATACTTCCAGGCAGGCTTACACATACAAGTTCAAACTGTGTTCTCTAAAGACCAGCACACAAAGAAAGGACTTTTCGATAAACAGCCTGAGTTTAAGCTGACTCGGGGCCTTCTTTCTGATCCAACAAATGGACAGGGCCTCCTGTCCAAGGGAGGCCCCAATGCTTCCTGGGACGAGTTGGAAGGACTTTTGCCTACTGAGGTCCATAAGAATGATGGGTGTCCTCTGTTCCCTATGCGTAAAGGAATTCTTAGCATGTGTATAGGAACTTTTATTGATTTTAATGCAATGCTTGGGCCTTGTGAATAAATTTGCTTGCTTATAAAGAGCTATGTGGTAACTCATAACTGCCATTGGTCATAGCCTTTGAAGAGTAAGCCACATGCAGATGCTGGTCAATTTAGGCAGTCTGGCTTTCTGGAAATATCCCAGTGCAGGCAGGGAACTGTGCAGACTAGGAAAAATCCCAACAGGAGAGAGAAAAACATAGGTCTCCAGCTAAGACTGTTGACGGCTAAGGAGCCAGGAGTCTAGAGGGACTGGCCTCAAGGGACCACTGAGGGGGAGTACAGGTGTAGTTGCCTTGAACTGTGACACAGTGCATGTTTATTTCTCAAAAACTATGCAGTATGCAAATCTCTGTACTTTGATTTGACTGACAGCAACTATTGTCAATCAGAATGCAGAGATTTGAATAATTTTTCAATAACTGCATTGTGAGTTTGCAAATCTCTCTACCCAGGTCACTATAATCCCTACGCTGTCATTGGTTTGGCTCCTATACTCTGATGCAAAACATGCCCATTTTACTTTCTTTATCCTCACATGCCTCCACTCTTCCTCCTGTCTGTTATAGTTACCTGTTGAGTCTTGTCATAATCCTTAATTGCAAGATGTCTGGGGCAGGGAGCTTCTTTGTTTTACTAGATCATATAAAGTGCCTAGAACAGTGGCTCTCAAACGTTTTTGCAGACCACATGAAAATTGCTGAGGGTCGCGGCAGACCACTTAGTGATCTTTCCAAATGTTGCTTGTACCATTAGCTAACTATTGTAAAGCACTTTGGATAAAGCGCTGTATAAAAACGCAATAATACACTGTTTTTGTTCTACAAATAAAAGCACACACTCATATTGTAATATCAGTATTCCTACCTTTGTAGTGTGATGGATGTGCCCTCTCTCCCACACTTTGGCAGCCCCAGATGTGGGGCTGGGAAGGAGGGGGGGGGGTTCTCTCCCCTGCCACAACAGCCACAGAGCTGAGGCTGGGAAGGAGGGCTGTCCCATGCTGGCAGCTGCAGCCTTGGAGCTGGGGACAGTCACCTTTTTCTGTGGCTGCTGCAGCCCTGCACATCCCAAATTCCCCTCACCCTCTCTTCTCTCCCCACTGGGTGTTTGTTGTAAACATGTCAGTGGTTGACCTTTGAGCTTAGCTAGGAGACAGTTCTTTTCTGGCTAATAGGAAGCAGCCTGAAACCATCATGTAAATATATATACACAATCATGTGATTGTGTGTGTGTGTGTACATATATTTTAGGAAAATAATAAAATATTTAGAAAAATAAAAAACTTTTAAAAATCAAGATTGAACAAAAATTAGTAGGCAGAAAAGACATTCTCTGTTATGTCGTACCTAAGCTCCCACCAAGAATCTGATTTAAGAGTAGAGTAATAACTCTTTTTCTTTTCATTACCAGATCCTGAGCCTCTCACAATACATGAGCACAGTACAAATGCACCAAGAGCCCCGTTCCCACATGCTTGCTTTTCTTGGTAATACTGCAATTCTCTGTCTTATTTTTTTTGAGTCTGGACTAACACTAGAAGGCAAGTGAAGTGCTGCAATACTGTCTGCATGCAAGACAATCCTTTTACATTTTGTTTATTAACCACTCTGATTCACAGAGCTGTCCTACGGATCATGGGAAGCCCATGGTAGCCCCTCTCCCAAACAGAGAAAGAAAATGTGAGCTGGCATGAACTGGCCAGTCAATTTTGTGATGTGAAATCTTTTACTGTGCTTTTTTAAGTTCTAAAAAGGCAGAAAAAAAAGAAAAGTGATTTCAGGTTAGGGAGTTGATTGTTTTATGGGCTTTTCTTGTTGTTTTGGTTTCTATACTGTCAAGAAAAAAGGAGAGATTGATAAAATGAAGGAAGGGAAAGCTGAAAAAAATGTGTGTGTGTGATTGTGGTGGGGAAGGGAAGTTTTATTTCTATACTTTCTCCAGATCCTATAAATCCTATCTGGCCATAGCATTTTTGTTCAGGCCTATAGAATAATTTTTTGCCACTTTCCTCCCAACAAAATATAAGCCATTCCCACCCACCATAGTCAGACCACTCTGCACAAGGGTGGCCAGAGATTCTGGGAGAGTTAGTGAGCTGCTTCTGTGGGATACACTCCAAATCAAACTGGCTCATTTGATACAAAGTATGTGTTAGAGGGTCAGGGGATCTCTAGGTTCCCACAGGCTCCTACTGCCGAAATGGAGACCCAGCTGCTTGTTCCATTCAACCTAGTGATCAGTTCATGCCCGTTCATATATTCAAGGCTCTTTACAAGAAAAAGGACCAGGCCAGTATTAATATTACCTTTCTAGCTGATCCCTATTGGGTGGGGGAGGAGCTTTCCCAGGCTTCCCATGCCCCATAGGTCAGTTCTTTGCATCAGAGAATATAATGAAGTATAAAAGAGCATCCTCCTTGCAGTGTTTCAGGTCTTCCCTTGCCCTCTAGTGGTACACCAGACTCAATGCAAACTACAGAACTGCAGTCTGAAAAGCCAGCTCCACCTATTCTCTCAGGCCTTTGTCTAAGGGTGTGGGAGCCACCTTCTCTCTGTATTTGAACTCTACTTATCCACTATGGTAGTGAGCATGGTATAAAAACCTAGAGATGTTCAGGGGTTATTTGTTTATTTTTTCTGTTAAATCTGGTACTCTGAGTTCTGATTGTAAGAAATGTGCATGCGCCCAGACACCTTGTAACAGACATTTGATGTACATTGAAAAGTAAACAGAACTGCTCTATTATCTTTATTATTATTATTTATTATTTATTCTTATTTTATTCCATGCTACAGGGCAATGAAAGCTTGTTCTGGCATGGTAAGGCTGGCTTCTAGCCCCACCTCAGGGGATTTCTGGTTGTACAGAGGAAGGGAGCGTAGGAAATGAATAGGGTGAAATTTCCAGGTTGAATGAACAAGGAAAACCCCAGTCTTGTACAGCCTACATATGAGCCCTACTTTGACTAAACAGCAGAGGCTGGACACCCCCATTAACACTGGAAAATTTGCTGTGCTCAAAAAACATCTTTAGAAATGGATTATAAAAACCAATTTCAATTAATTGGCAGAATGCTGATTGCTTAAGACCCTTCCCTCTTATCTTTTCCCACTCTCCCTCTTATCTAATCTAAATGTACCAGGCCTTATTTTTTTGGATATTTTGATGCCTTGTGATTTCCTAGAAATGTAATGTCTATAGCTATCTGTGAATTGTATCAGAATAAATTTTAACAGAAATGGGTTCTTTCATTATGAATTAAATACATTCCAAAGTTTAAAAAAAATCACAAAGTTCATGGAAGCTTTTTAAAGAGATTTGTTTATAATAAGTGCCCTGTGTTCCCACATTTTGTGTTATGCACAACCAAGAAGTAAGCCTCAGATAACAGGATTAGGAAGGGATAGGAACCGGTATTCACAGTGGACACCAGGAACAAGACATGAATTCCACTGAAAATCCTTCTAAAATAATGCGAGGAATACTTGTAGCACCTTAGAGACTAACTAGTTTATTTCAGCATAAGCTTTCATGGGCTATAGCTCACTTTATTGGATGCATAGAATGGAACAGAAGTAAGATACATTTATACACACAGAAAGAAAGAAAAAAATTGTACATTAGCATACCAATTCTAAGAGGGCTGTTAAATGTAGATGGGCCATTATCAGGAGGAGAAAAAAATACCTTTTGAAATGGATTTCTGTGTCAGGTAAATTAACTCAGGAAATGCAAGCAATTAGTGTAATGAGAGAACCATTCACAAGTCCTATTTAGCCCCTGGTTAATTGTAGCCAATTTGAAAATTAATTCCAGTTCCTCAGTTTCTCGTTGGAGTCTGTTTTGGAAGTTTTTGATGGGGGGTAAGGGGTTCCCTGGGGAGGCGAGACCCTGAGACTGTGGGGGTACTGCAGGGGTGCAGCACCCCAGGTAGGAGGGCACCGGGGCCTGGGAGGGACACGTGGCCAGTGGCAAGCGGGACTACAGGCTTCAGAGGGCGCTCCAGAGGCTGGGACAAGCTGATTCCCCGGACGACCAGCAGGAGGTGCCGCAGGGTGAGGCGCCGCCCTGTTACAGACCACCTCCAAAATCTCATGTATGCCCAAGGATTGCAAGAAACTCCAGAGATCTTTAGGAGACCAGGGCCATCCAAGCAGAGGCTGTGTGCCTCTGCACCATGTCTAGCCCCAACACCCACTCCCTGCAGCTCCCGGGTAAAGAGCTTGTGCAACCTAGATAAAGGGGAGTTAAGTCAATTTACTTACTTAATTTACTTGCCAATTAATTTTGTGCTACAGAACTTCTCGCTCTGATATACAGCAATTGCACAGACCATGAGTTCATATCCTAGTGAGAGACTAGATTTTCTATGGCAAGGGTGGGCAAACTACGGCCCGTGGGCCACATCCAGCTCACAGGCCCATCCTGCCTGGCCCCTGAGCTCCCGGCTGGTGAGACTACTCCCAACTCATCCCCTGCTGTTCCCCCGCAGCCACACCACTGCGGGGCCAGGGGGTTGGCTAAGGGTGGGATTCTGTGGGGGCGGTCAGGGAACAAAGGAGTGGGGGGGGGTTGGATGAGTGGGAGGTTCTGAGGG
The DNA here is from genome assembly GCA_032164245.1 of Sternotherus odoratus. NCBI lineage: Eukaryota > Metazoa > Chordata > Testudines > Kinosternidae > Sternotherus > Sternotherus odoratus. The sequence continues at coordinate 98,655,178 of JAVMKO010000004.1, read as the reverse complement.
GGGCAGTCAAGGGGCAGGAAGTGGGAGGGGATTGGATAGGAGTTGGGGGCCAAGCTGATTGGGGAGGCAAAGCCTTTCCTATCCGGCCCTGCGTACAGTTTTGTAACCCCAATGTGCCCCCCAGTTCTGTGGGAACCCTCTACATACTAAAAGTGCAAATTATAATAGGATTCACTTTCTTTCTCTTCTTCAGCATTCAGTAGCAGTCTTTTATGTAAGACAGTTACAGGTACACACGTATGCATAATTAGCCGTTTTAAATTTCTTTTTAGTGAATAATGCTTCGAACTAAACTGTTACAACACAGAGTTACAATGCTCTCTTGCTCAACTAACATCACTAATAGAGATTTGTTATTTTACTTTAAAAAGAAGATAGTACAAGGCCTAAACCTTAAATTATATATAACAAAATTAATAGATTGGGGCTTCTGACAATTGTAGATCTTCTGCTTTCACATAGGTCCTAGATATTATATTGACAACTAGATAAAATGTTTAGTTGTACGTACCACCTAACCAATTGTTTCAGCATCCACAATATGGAGCACATACGCAATAAGAAAAACTGACAATTATATAAGGCTCACATGGTATCTTTGGTTCCAGGATATAATACAACTCGTAAAGACATGTGGCCTCCAATCTACAATTCCTCCTTTATGATGTTTTCCCAGCCTAAATCTGACTGATTTTTGTAAGATCCAACTCACAGATTCAGTCTGGATTACACCAGCAGCTTCAGCACCTCGCTGCAGGGCCGAGCTCAATTTGACTGGTGCTCAACAATGGCTCCCAATTTTGTATCCCTTGCAGAACTCACTGCTGGTTGGTCAGGAGCTTCCAGCCTCTAACAAAGGACTTGTCTACACAGGCGCTTTAAGCCTTGCAACTTTCTCGCTCAGGGATGTGAAAAAATACTCCCCCCCCCCTCCCTCCCAGTGCTGCAGGTTTCAGCATTGTCAAGTACCAGTGTAGACAGTGCCACGCTCCCAGTGCTGGTAGCTATTCCCCTTGGGGAGGTGGGTTTTAGAGCATGGAGAGAGGAGCTCTCTTCCAGCACTCTGCTGCGACTCCACAAGCCACATTAAAGCGCCACCCCAGAAGACATGCCATTAGGGTGTATGTGTGTACATGCAGGAATGTCTTCCCTTAATGACGTTTCCAAACTAGCTTCAAAAGGGCTACTGAGCATTGTTAACTTCCTGCAGTCCTAGTGTGTTGAAATAGCAACTACTTGTTTGCCATGTTTCATCTGATGAAGCGGGTCTTAGCACATGAAAGCTCATGATCCCTAAAATCTGTTAGTCTATAAGGTGCTACAAGACTCTTTGTCACGTTTGCAGATCCAGACTAACACGGCTACCCCTCTGATACTTGTTTGCAGTCACTCAAGCGTCTATACTGCCACCTTGTCTGGGCATGTTTCCCTATCAACTCAGAACAGCAGCTGTAAGGACAGCAATGGTTTTCAGCAGAACTCCAGAAAAAAAGAAAAGGGGGTTACACGTGTGTTACCAACATGCTCCTCTCCCCCGTGTACATGCTGTGTGCTGCAGAATGTGCCAAAGCAAGAATAAATAATAATGATAATAAGTTTAGTTAAAGACAGAACTACTCTGGAAGGGGAGTAAAATCATGACATCTGGGTTATATTACAAGCCAAAACCTCTCCCTCAGCTGTTCTACCACCAGTGCCCTTATGAATCACCGTGCAAATATCAGAGAGTACAAAAGCATAGATCTGCAGCTTCCTCCACCACAATTAAAGACATTCAGCCCCCATCCACCAACCAGGGGTTACTTTAATGGGACACTTGAGAACCATGTACCCATATTGATGCCATCTCTACCACTGCCATAAACATTGGTGGCCACCTCACCCTTTTCATCCACAACTGGAGGATAACAATAATACCTGGCTACACATTTCAGGTACACTACTGAGTTTCTCTCCCCTCCCCCACTCCCCTCCCCTTCCCTCCCTCTCAGCAAACCAACCCCCCCTCCCCCCGGCAAACCCCCTGTTATAGGGTTCATTGGGGTTTTTTGCTGTCAATTTTAGAGCAGCAAACAGAGAGAAAATTTGTGGAATAGCCATGCCCTGGGCAGCAAGCCACACCTGGATTATTTTTCTATTTAAACACAGTAAAACCTCGATTTAACAGACCTCGATTTAACGGACTTCGGATGCAACGGACAAAATTTCTGAGCAAGTCTGTTGCATCCCAAATCCGTTTCTCGCGGGCTGGCTGCTGGCTCCCGGCTGCCGCCTGGGTCACAGCAGCAGGCAAGCTGATGCCGGCTGCCGCCCGGGTCCAGGCAGCGGGCAGGCTGGCTGGCGGGTCCGGGGAGCCGGGACCCGTGCGGGCTCGCTGCCGGCTGCTGCCCGGGTCACAGCAGCGGGCGGGCTGGCTGCCGGCTCCCGGCTGCCGCCCGGGGTCCCAGCAGCGGGCGGGCTGCAGAGCTGCCGCCCCGACCCTGTGGCGGGTGGGCTGCTGCTCCGACAGCTGTTTTTTTATTTTTATTAAATAACGGACTTTTTGATTTAACGGACACCCCCTCGCCCGAATTAGTCCGTTAAATGGAGGTTTTACTGTATATACAACCTTATTATTCAGTGAGATAGACTGAGAACTTGGTTCCTCAAGGGACTGGCCATGTTTGTAAACAAAATTGTGTTGTGGTAGTGATTGCCTTAGAAATACATACAAAATAATAATGAGGCTTCTTGGTTTGTCATGGCAAATTATATGGAGCAGAAAAAGTAATGATTGTAATAGTGTACAGTGCTAAGAATCACAGGTCACATTAGTTTAATTTGCCTAAATTTTGCAAACAAAAAGTGTTCAAACTCCATTTAACCATTAGCCAAAAACAATTTAGAACATTTATCCCAATCCCTGCCAGTTCAGGTTCCACCTTCAGCTCTATTTTCTGGTTCAGCCTTGGCAAAGGCAACAGGAGCAGTTGCCTTTTTAATATCAGTTATATACATGCTCCATGATTTTTTCCTAAAAAGCAGAATATATCACCTCCTTCTGCTCCTTTTACCAGCCATGTATAAATGAAGGCAAACTGTGTCAACCAACGAAGGGGCAAATCCTGAAATGCTGCCTCACGTTCAAAGGAGAGTGGCTGGATGAAATAGTTGAAACAGAATCTCAGCAATCTAGAGGCAAGATTCATGTACAACTGAGAGAAATATTCCAGTACAGTGATGATGTAGGCTTGATCTGCAAAATTTGTGCTGAAGCTACACTATCCAGCGAGTTCTATACAAGCAAGAAATGAGAAGATGGATGGAAGTTGAACTACATAAAGAGGCATTTATCAAGCAAAGGTCATGAATCTGCTGTACATATTCTTAGCAGCATAAATTCTCACCCACTGGGATTTGACTTGCGAAATATTCTTAGAAACCACTAATGCGAGACAGAAGAGACTGGAACTGATGGAAAGACAATGTTCAAAGCCAGAAGAAATAAAAATTATCATAGACAATGTTCTGCTTCCAGTACAAATGAACAGCTCCATGAACTCTGTGCAAAATATAAATGATCACATGGCAAAGTATCTACCTGTACCAGAAAGTTGATGTAACAAAAACTATGCTTTCGGTGTTGTCCATGCAGAAATCATATTGGCGATTTGCCTGTCTTCCTATCAACCACTTATGACTGATGAAAACACAGATATTTCTGTTAACACGATGCTTATAATTTACTTTAAATTCAGAGATGCAACATCTGCAGTGCATAAGACAGTATTTGGTGATATTAAATTATCTGCTTGTAATGTGCAAGCTATTACAGCTGCTGTAAAAGATTCTACACTCTGAATAAGTTGTATGTGATGAAAATGGTGATGTTCACTTCAGACGGTGTTTCTGTCATGCTAAGGAGAAATAATGGTGTTGCCAAACAAGTCAAGCAGTGCATTCCACATTTAACAGAGCAACACTGTGTGACCAATCAAGAAGATATGGGGTTAGTCGATGCATGGAATAACATACCAATGATAAAGAAAATAGAGACACTTTTGAAGACCATTTATACAGTCGTCTGCTGATCCTCAGTCTGAAGAGGACAATTTGGGAAAATAGCAAATATCACAAAAAAAATTAGACTATATCGTTTAAATCTCTTAATGAAGTGAGGTGGCTATCTAGACATTTCACTGTAAGTGCTTTGATGAGCAATTCTGAGACCCTTCTTAGATACGTTGAACATCAAATCTTAGTCAATAATGACCCAATAGCAAAGTACTGCCTGAATAAGCTCTCGGATACTAATTACCATATCACTCTAACTGCATTAAATGATGTCTTATATGAATTAGCAGAACTGACCAACTGCTTTCAGAAGAACTCTTTAACAACAGTTGAAGCTGTACAGTTAGCAAGGGCCCAGATCTGCAAGATGAGAGGACAATGTCTCAAATAAACAGTCTTTTGGAGCAACAGTGTGAAAAATCTAATTGCATCAAGCACAAGAGATGAACAATTCAGCAGTGAATCTATTCTACATTTCATATCCCTGCTGTGTGATCATCTCAATCAAAGGTTTCCAGAAAAGAAACTAAATGAATGGGCAGCTTTTGACTTTGCCTCACTTGCATCACAGCAAATGAGTTATGAATTTGGCACTGTAAACATTAGCAGGCTAGTTGACAAATTCAGAAAAAATTTGGACCTTAGTCAAGTGAAGTCATCTGCCCAAAACACCATGGAGGAGAAAGAGTTCAATGTGAACCAATACAATGATTAAAAATACATAATTACAGAGAAACATGAAGCAAAGTTGATGACAAATTTCCAGGAAATGATGACTTTCAGTCTACAAAATGCAGAACAATAGTGTAGTTTCATGAATGGTGGATATATGTGCAACCTTTCAATGCTTACTTACTGTGAGCGTGGCTTTCAAAACTAAATCACGGAACAGAAAGAAGATCACCTGGATATGCTAGTGAGGATCAAATTTCATGCTTCAAGTGGTGGAGAAGTAAATCTTGACACTGTATATAAACACTGGAAGAGCGGTAAATACAGAAGAGAAAAGGTTTGTGTCCAGTGGCAAGTATCTGTGCCATCATCTAGTCTGCCAACTACTGGCTCAGGGTCTCATTCCATAACAGTGATTAGTGGTCTCCTAAATCAAGAAAATAAATAAAGTAATTTTTTTTCATGTGTCAGAACAAAAGAATGTTTAATTTTATGTGTCACACGTCATAACAAAAGGGAATATATAGATATAGCATACATAAAGACATTAGATAAAAAACTATTTTTGTGTGTCAAGCCAAGAAATGTAATCTTTAATTTCAAGTGTAAAGAAACTGCAACAATTATTTTATTTCACGCATCAATACCAGTGATAAAATATTTTGTTTCCTATGTCAAGAAAATTGATAATTTTATTTTATGCCTCAAAGGAACAGATACATAAAAGGCTACTGGAAAATCTGCAATGTTCATTTTTTTTATTTGATTTCATATTAAATAAACATCTTAAGCAGTTCACCTTGTTAATTATCCCTTGTTTTAATAGTCTTTCTTCTTCTTCATGATAACCTTTTAAAAATAAATATTGTATCTAGGTTTTTTTGTTTCTAATGGTGGTGCGCAGCCACACATTACCTCGATATTGGTGCTGCACATAACAAAATTAATTCCACACATGGATGAAAAAAGTTAGAAGGAACATTGCCAAGGAGGGGGTTGGGAGCCGCTGGAGTGGGGGCTTCCCCCACCCGGCGCTGCTGCCACAGATCTGGGTCAAGGTGCGGGGGCTTTTTCCATCCTGTCTGCCTGGCAATTGGGGCTCCCAGCTTCTGCCGCTGGCAGGGTGGCGGATTTTTCTAAGGAACTCTCAGCTGGCTGGGCACGGGTCTCATAGGGTCAGTTGGCAACCCTGTCCTTGTCCACCTTCTGGCATCCTTAGGAAACTGTGTAAACATAAAATATTCTTTGACACCCACAAAAATCATTCCTTTTTTTGGAGCACCCCTAGACTGAACCTCAGCAAAAGCCTACCTCCCTCTGGAAAGATTCCAGGCCATGAACAGCCTGACAGAATAAGTCACTCTCACACCTCAAATCACAGTAAAATCTGCTCTCTCTACTAGGCCATACAGCCTTGTGTACCTATATAACAGCATTTTCCAGGTTTCACCTCTATTGCCTACAGGTCTGGCTCCAATTTGTTTACTTAACAGAGACAATATGAACACCAAGGTAATAATTCCTGCCAAGATCATGGCTTCTCTTATATGATGAATGAATCTGGAACAAGTGCATGGAAGAGTACCTTTCCTTCTACCCACATCCAATGCAACTAAAATCACAGAAGCATCCATCGCTGGAGGGAGAGTCCCTATGGGTAGTCACCTTGCACAAGGCACATGAACTCCTTAGAATTCATCTCCTAAAATAAAGGGCAGTCCACCAACCCTACAATGCATTCCTCCCACTTGTATGGTCCCGTCGCATACAGATATGTCAAACAACATGACTACTAGAATCAGAGAGGTAGCCATGTTAGTCTGGAATAGCAGAGGTAACAAAGAGTCCTGTGGCATCTTAAAGACTAACTAAAGTATTGAAGCATAAGCTTTTGTGGGCTAAGCAAGCAGTCATCCGACTAAGTGGGTATTAGCCCACGAAAGCTTACGCTTTAATACTTTAGTTAGTCTTTAAGATGCCACAGGACTCTTTGTTAACATGACTACTGTCTTCTATATAAACAAACAAGCTGGAATGCAATGTCTTACTCTATGGAAGTGATACTTGGACTGAGGCTCACAAGCTGCGAGTGGCTCTTTAATGTATCTCCTGCAACTCTTTGCAGCACGTGATATTAAAACACTGTGTGATTTAATTATTAACCAATCTAAGTTATTGACCATTCAGGATGCTTACTATGTTATTAAGCAATTGTAGTTGATAAAATAATAATACTTATCAGTCAATTTGCTGTTAGAATAATATTTACTGCAAAACCCAGTTTATCAAGTCTAATTGGAACTAGGGCCAGATCAGATAATCAAAAATCCAGATAAACTGGAGCATAGGAAAGTGCAGTGCTGCAGCGCCATCTTGTGTCCACAGTAGACAGCGTCCCCTTTTGGCCTGTGTGCACTGGTTGTCTGGTTAAAATGGAGAGCTGGATAATGGAGGGTCAAATAAATGGGGTTCCAATCTCCTGTGAGGCAAAGTCAAAAGCTGCCCATTCATTTAGTTCCTTTTCTGGAAACCTTTGATTGAGATGATCACACAGTAGGGATATGAAATGTAGAATAGATTCACTGCTGAATTGTTCATCTCTTGTGCTTGATGCAGCAATCTCAGCCAGCCATAAACCCTGGTTACTTATCAGACCCTCTTGGTTGGATCTATCCATTAGGAGCCAGTCATCCAGATACAGGAAGATGGTATAGCTATTTCATCTAATCTGGGCTGCCACTTCCGAGAGGACTTTCATGAAGCCCTTGGGTGCTACTCAAATGGAAGTACTATGAACTGGTAGTGGGCTTGATCCAACAGAAATCTGAGGATATGGATGTTCACATGAAAGTAAGCATCTCTCATGTTCAAACCCATGAACCACATGCCTTTTCCTGGGGGCCGATTATCGATGCCAGTGTAACCATGCAAAATTTTGATTTGCGAATAAAGATATCAGCTGATGTAGGTCACAGTGGGTCTCCACCCTCCTTTTTTTCTTGGTAACTATCATATATGGGTTTTCCCTTGATGCTGAGGTGGCACTTGATCTATAGCCCTTGCTCTAGGAGAAAGCCCACCTCCAGATGGAATATCTCGTGAGAGCAGTCCCTTAAGAGGTGCCAAGCAGTGGTGATTCCACAGTTTCTGCAAAAGATTCAGTAGACAAAGCTGGAGTCATTCCCATCACACTGAATTAGCCCAGACAATTCTGATTTCTGGACTTTTATAAATGTCAATCTGTCCTCCCATCAGCATCTGTCCCTTCCTGGATCTATTTAACTCAAGAGAACAGAATGAGAAAACATCCAATCCAGGATGCAGAAAACAAAATCAATTAGGAAGACACCTAAATTATTTGTTGCTAAAGTGGAGCAATCACATGGACAAGCATTATCTACTCAGAGACTTTTTTTGTGGATCTCCAGCCGTATCACTCTTTGTTATTAGCAGGTGTGTATTCCTCCCCCGGACAGGGTGAGGGCCCATTCCAAGGGAGCACAGAAAACCTCAATAGCATCTCTTCAATAAGTACCTATACTAGACATTTGTAGAGAGCTATGTGGAGCTCCATTCATACCTCATGAAACATTATGCCATAGTTCAGGCCTCTTCTGCAGATTCAACTGCTGGGACAGCAGTATTACTGCCCAGCAGTCCTAGTAAACCCCCTGTACCAGGAAGCAGCAAGTGACAGGAATGGAGCAGCGAAGGTGGGTCCTCCAGGGTTGCCTAGAAAGGCCTTACAGAAGCAGCCAATCCATGCCCAGCAGGTTCAGATAAAAGGTGCTGTCGGGCCTTAGCAGTTCAGTAAATTCCTGGCTGGGACCAGAGGAGTGAGGAAGGGTGTTTCTTTCTGGCCAAAGGCACCTGATAAGTAACCAGGGTTTATGACTGGCTGAACGTGCACTGAGATTGAAGGGGTGGGAGGGCGGAGAGAGAGAAAGAACCTGAGGATGCTGAAGATTTAGTTGGGTTTGGTCCTGCTTTGAGCAGGGGGTTGGACTAGATGACCTCCTGAGGACCCTTCCAACCTTGATATTCTATGATTCTGTCAGGGACTCGAACCCCGACCGGCAAAGGTTCGTTGTCTGACCGCAGAGAGACAGGCAACAACCAGCAAAGTCCAAACAAACTCTTTATTGACAGGTGCTGCATCAGTAGAGAGTGGCCCGTTTCCCTCTGAACCAGCTAGCTCTCTTACACTGGATAGGTTTTTTATAAGCAGTTCTGTCGCGTCACAGGTTAGTCTGAGCCAAGATGAGAGGAGGGAAAAAGCCATCACTGCCCTTTTCCCTCTTGGTTATGCTTAACCAACACTTATTATAACTTTAAACAATACCTAATACCTAATTCATAACTATCTAACAATTATCAACTGGGTCAAAAGGATCCCGGACATAGGGGAAACAGTTAGAAAACAGAGAAAAAACTGAAAGTCTGGCACCAGATGACTGCAAGAAAATGTTGATCATTCCTTCTCAAGGTCTTTCAAACAGTCTGGTTTTATCAGAAGGCTGCCAGAGTTCTCAGTGAAACATTTAACAGTTTAATTGCCACAAGATACTTAAGTACCCCAGATTTTTGTCCCTCACAATTCTATGATCCTGAGATAGGCCTGGAGATAAAGTGGCCTGGTAGGAAAATGCTCACAGAAATAGCAGTGATGAATTGGAGTAAGCAATTTGTGGCTGCTGTTCATAGGGTCCCTGGGTTGGAGCCTGGAGTAGTGGGCCACCCTGGGTTCTCCTACTGGCCGCAGATAAAGTGGTGTAAATCCCAAGAAGGATTATTTGGGAGCCTGAACAAAGGCCTGAGTTTAAAGAGCCTAGAGCTGGGGCTGAAGACCCTCACGAGGGGAAATATACTCTTTAATACCTTGGAAGGAGATCATTTGGATTTTGACTCAGCCAGAGGGTCAAGCCACTGAAGACATGCCACGTTTGGCTGACACCCTGCAGTGTGTGCCAGGGGAAGAAAAGGACTTTGGTTCTCTTTCCAGGTGCTTGGAGGCATTCAGGGTGAGTACCCCTTTACAGATCGTAATGGCTCCATAGGTTGTAACGTATTATCCATTAGGGAGGGGAAGGGTTCCCATTTGTAACTTGGGGCTACTGATAATCTTTGCCTACTTCGCAGCAGTGTTGTGAGGATTAATTAATTCATGTTTGTAAAGTGATTTGAGATCTGTGGCTGAAAGGCACTATAGAAGTGAATGGTACTTATTTTGGTACCTAGATACTACCATGATGGAAGTTCTTGAAATAGATAAACTTCTTGCAATAGTAGGGCTACAAATTCCAGCAATTACCCACAACAACTGATCACTCGTCTGTGTTTATCTATATTCTGAGACAGAAGAACAGCATGCACATTATGTTCCTTATTTTCCATATTAATTTGCATAGCACACTTCCCTGAGTGGAACAACACCTGGGGTCTGATTCTTCTTTCACTTGTGTAGGTGTTGCTGTTGGACATATTGGCAGAACCAGAACTATATTCTTTAACTGAATCACCGTGGGGAAACAACATGGGTTTTGTTTTATGAAATAGTTTGAGTTCACAAATATTTTCAAAGGTTTGGTCCACATGGTTGTCCCTTTGTATTCTACTTGGTTTACCTGTCCGTAATATAGGTAGACTGATAGATAGACTCTATAAGTGAAAACTGTGTATCTAGTCTTTCATCCATTGGTCTGTACAAACATGAAGTAAATCTTACAACACAACAAGATTATCTTTATTTCTATTTCAAAGAGGTGAAAACAGGTTTGTAGTACCGTGGTCCAAAGTCACATAGCAAGTCAGTGGCAGCGCCAGGAACAAAATTACACTTTCGAGGGACTCTTTGAAAAACCAAGATTACTTTTTGAGGACTGGAGGATCAAGCACAAGCAGTAAAGAGAAGCCTGAATTTGTTTGATCTGGATAAAAATAATTTGAGCATCTAGTGCTACCAAATTAGTTCAGTGGCCCTGATTCTCCAAATCATCTGAGCTGTGCTCGGAAGCATTAAAGAGAGGTGGCTGCAGGGACCAGTTTACAGATTCCAGACTAAGGGCTTGTCCTCACCACGGCAGGGAAGCATCGATCTTTTGGCGATCGATTTATCGCGTCTCATCAAGAGGCAATAAATCAATCACCAGCAGCTCCCCCGTTGACTCCGGAAGTCCAGCTCGTCAAGAGGTGCAAGCTGGAGTTGACGGGGGAGCGTGCCACCAACTGCCGCCACCGTGAGGACGGCAGGTAAGTCGGCTGTAGAGATGCCGATTTCAGCTACATTATTAACGTAGCTGAAATTGCGTATCTACAGTCGATTCCCCCCCCAGTGGAGACCAGCCCTTAGAGCTTCCCAGCTTCTGCACAGTGGGAGCTCTTGCTTACTCCAGAGGAAGATCAGGCATAGCAGAGCTCTGTTCCACTATACTCACACTCACTCTCACTCTCCCCTGCTTCCAAAATGCCCTGACACACACACCTCTTCTCTTTCCGTTTATGTTGAGACTGAAAGGTGTATAAGGCAGCAGAGGTGCTTCCTTGAGAATTATGCTAATGCATAGTGTCTCCACCCAGGGGGAACTCTCCACTGGTTGTCTGCAGCCACTTTAAGGACCAGAGACTCTGACATACTAACTTTCTTGTAATGAACAGTTGATATATGAAGTACCTATGTCCAGGATGTTTCATGGAGGTAATTGGTTTCTGTAAAATGGGCCTGTCTGTACTGATGATGATTAGCACATGTATCATTTTTTAGATTTAGAATAAACAAAGCACAAGCTCTAAGTACTCTGCCAATAACTTACAATTACAAAACCAAAATGCAATACCGTCAGTTCACCCTCCTACAAAACCATTGCCCATACTCAAATGCTGCCAGCTCCCAACATGCACCAGTACTACTGTAAGCCACCTACCCCTATTCAAAAGCCATGTTAAAAACCTACAGCCCCCCCCCCTCCTCTTTTTTCATCACCATTAAGGCCCTGATTGAGCAAAGCACACACTTAATTCTCTTTGCTGAATCAGGGCAGATATCACTTTGCTCATGTTAATTGATCCTCACAACACCCTTACCTGAGAATAGACAACATCTGGCTTTTTCTTCACGCCTTAAAAAGGTGTTGGGGGGCACCTTTCAATAGCAAGATAACAAATGTGATAGTTATCTTGTTCTGAATGCTAAATGGAGACAAAGCATTGTAGTGGGTACACTGAGGTAGCTATGTGAGGTCAGAAGGCCAAGGACTGACCTTGCCTAGATTACTGCACAGTAAAACTCCTCTGTTTTTACAATGGGATAGCTAATGCACATTAATTATTCTGAGGTAAAAACACACTGTCAGTGAAGACAGGCTAAGGCTATATGTACACTACCCTGTGGATAACAATCTAGTGCACATTGTTATCCACAGACCTGCAGTTGTAAGTGCTGAGTGGTAACACCCCCGTTTGGACTCTGCAGGCACGAGATTCCTAGTTTGCATTAATTTAGTGTAATCTTCTTCAAACAGGACTAACCCAAACGAGAAACCACTTAGTTTGTGCCCATAGCATCCACACGGGGGAGCTGAAGCTCAGTACTTTGGTGCACGCTGCTACTCAGACCATTGCAGTCAGAATTGCAGGGCAGTGTAATCAAGCTCGAAGCTTTACCAGAAATAAAAAATGTAGTCAGCATCAGAGGCTGAATCAAAACCCAGGAATTGCTGCTTCCCGGTCCTGTGGCCAAACTACCAGTGCACACCTGTGTGACAAACACTGCATTGACTGACATGAATGGTTAAAGTGACTTTTATGTTGTCTTTTCTGTCAACCCAGAAAAAACCCTGACATTATTGCAGCTGGGCAGGTGAACCTCCAACAGTTCCTGTTCTATCCCTTTGGCTCTCATTCAGTTCAGAATGGTGTTTGTGTCTAAACGCATGAATACTCCCAATGAAGTACTGTTGCCTTGAGATTTTTGTTTGGTTATACTTGAGTTGCCAGTTGCTGCCTTTGCCTCCTATTTGGGTCTTTGGAAGCATAGGACCATTTAAAGGACTTCTGCAAAAGCAAAGAAATTGAACTTTTGTGCTTTTTGCTTCCTTATGATGAAGATGACCTGAAGAGTTTTTGTAATGTCTTTTTTTTTTTTAAACTGTTTAAAAGAGCACTATTAAAGTGACAAAGTCAAGCAATCAAATTAGGAAATGTCATATTAAGGTTCCTGTGTAGCTATAATTCCCCACCCACACCCTCATGTGCATGCATTATGATACGGTCTTTAGTTACATGGTCATATAGTTTCCCTCAGGACTCTGGTCTTATTCGTTGAATTAAACATTTCTTATTTAACCATCCAAACCTTGCTCTGAACACAGTTATTTCTACCTGGGTGTTTCTTTAATTCTCTCTCCATAGTATGTTTCATGCACACTAATAATTTTCACAACATTCTGGTGAAGTGGTATTATTAACCCTATTTTATAGCTGGGTAACTAAGGCACACAGATTAAGGCTACAATTGTCAAGTGCCCACTAAATTTGGGTGCCCAGTTTGAGATACCTAGGCCCTGATTTGTTTTCAGAGTACTTAGCATTTTATGGCAGTTTGTGTTCACAGCATTCATTCAGAACTAGGGGATATCAGTTTCACTAAAACAATATTCTGGTATTGGAACTGTACCTTTATGCGGTTTAGCTTCCCAGGGTGGGAGATTGGGGCAGAGAACTACAGAAGCCTATGTTCTGTTATAGAGATGCAGTTGGAACTGATCAAAGAATAAAGAGGATCTTTCGAGCACCTTGGTGTGATTACTGAACACCACAGTATGGATTTGTATGGGGAAAATGGGTACTTGTGTGTACCCTCATAGATATTTTTAGTAAAAGTCAGGGACATGTCATGGGCAATAAAGAAAAAATCATGAAAGTCCCTGACTTTTAATAAAAATATCTGTGACAGTGTGGATCTGAGTGTAAGTGGACTATCGGCCCCTTACCAAAACTCAGTGGGGTTGTTTCGTTGACTAGTTCCCAGTACCAAAAGAAAGGGGAAGGGGACAGTCCCCAGTGGGAATGAGGAGAGACTAATACTCCAGGTCAGCCTGATTGACAGGGCAGGCAGGCCAATGAGGGAGTCAGGAGGCCATAGATGTTCCATCCTCTGTGTGAGCTGGAATTGCCTGGATCACACAGAGTGAGGGTGAGCTAAGGAGAGAGCAGGGAAGCAGACCTGTGCCAGCCAGAGAGAACCAGAGAAGCAGCCCAGGGAGCAGGTCAGTGCTGGGAGCAGAGCTGCAGAAGCAGCCCAAAGAGCACACCTGTGCTGGGAGCAGAGCTGCAGCAACCAGAGCCAGAGGGGCCAGAAAAAGCAGCCCAGGGAGCTGGAAAAAGAGCAGCAACATCATTGTGGAGGCAGAGTGGAGCTGGAACTGGACGCCTGGCAATCCTACTTAGGATTGGGAGAGCATAAAGGAGAAGCATAGAAGTGGTTTAAGGCCACCTTTGTGCATCTCTGCTGCTGCATTATTGCACCAAACACCGCTCACCAAGAAGATCAAGGCCACTTTTCCAACTGTACAGCAGCCATGTTTTGTTGTTACTGTATAATAATTCTATTCCCTCTCCTCTCTTCTCCCTTTCCCCCTCTCTCATTTATTAATTATCTGGAAAAGGAGGTGATAACTGAGGTGGCAAAAGATACAAATTCTTCAGAGTTAGTCAATACTGCAGGAGAGCATGGAGAGTTTCAGGAGGCACTAACCAGTTAGATGAATGGGCAGTGTGACGGCAGATGAAGTCCTTTGATGAATCTATATATATAAAAGTCAAGTGGTGTATGTATGTGTGTATGTATGTATGTATGTATGTACGTATGACTGCGAACTCCTCCCGCACCGTTTGAGCCAGAGACTTGAAATTTGGTACAGTGAGGGGTCTTGGGGTCTAGATGCTGGTAAGGGTCGAAAAATTTTCGGATCTCACCTCTGACGCCCCCCAGGGGTGAAAGTCTTTCAGGGCCAATCACATCGGCTGGGCGGTTAGGTGGTGATGATGTCATAATACCCCCCTCCAACAGACACCTCACTCGCTCAGCTCACCCCTCCCTCCTCCAACGGAACCCCGGAGATCCCTCAGTTCTCTGCCCCTCCCCCCTCCCAACGGAACCCCGGAGATCCCTCCATTCTCTGCCCCTCCCCCCTCCCAACGGAACCCCGGAGATCCCTCAGTTCTCTGCCCCTCCCCCCTCCCAACGGAACCCCGGAGATCCCTCAGTTCTCTGCCCCTCCCCCCTCCCAACGGAACCCCAGAGATCCCTCAGTTCTCTGCCCCTCCCCCCTCCCAACGGAACCCCGGAGATCCCTCAGTTCTCTACCCCTCCCCCCTCCCAACGGAACCCCGGAGATCCCTCAGTTCTCTGCCCCTCCCCCCTCCCAACGGAACCCCAGAGAGCCCTCAGTTCTCTGCCCCTCCCACCTCAACCCCGGACTCCATCAGCTCTGTGCCCCCCCCCCCCCACCTGCGAAGGTCCCCGGAATCCCTCGGCTCTGGGCCCCCTCCCCGCCTGCGACGGATCTGAGTTGGGTTTGGTGGGACGGTAAGTGAGGAGGGGGTGTCGGGTTCGGTCGGGGGGTGAGGTGGGGGTGTTGGGGTTGGTCAGGGGGTGTTGCGGTTGGTGGGGGGGTGAGGTGGAGGTTTTGGGTTTGCTTGGGGGGGTGAGGTGGGGGTGTCGGGTTTGGTCGGGGGGTAAGTGAGCCGGGGGGGGTGTCGGGGTTGGTCTGGGGGGGTGGGAAGGTGTCGGGGGGGTGAGGGGTGTGGTGTGGGTGTTGGGTTTGGTCTGGGGGGGGGAAGGTGTTGGGGTGGGTGCCCAGACCAAACCCGACACCCCCCCCCCGGCTCACTTACCCCTCGACCAAACCCGACACCGCCACCTCACCCCCCCACCAACCGCAACACCCCCTGACCAACCCCAACACCCACCCCTCACCCCTCACCCACCCCAACACCTTCCCACCCCCCCAGACCAAACCCGACACCCCCTGGCTCACTTACCCCCCGACCGAACCTGACACCCCCACCTCACCCCCCCCACACCAATCGCAACACCCCCAGACCAAACCTGACACCCCCCGGCTCACTTACCCCCCGACCGAACCCGACACTCCCACCTCACCCCCCCAAGCAAACCCGACACCCCCACCTCACCCCCCCACCAACCACAACACCCCCTGACCAACCCCAACACCCACCCCTCACCCCTCACCCACCACGACACCTTCCCACCCCCCCAGACCAAACCCGACACCCCCCCGGCTCACTTACCCCCGACCGAACCCGACACCCCTACCTCATCCCCCCAAGCAAACCTGACACCCCCACCTCAACCCCCCACCAACCGCAACACCCCCTGACCAACCGCAACACTCACCCCTCACCCACCCCAACACCTTCCCACCCCCCCAGACCAAACCCTACACCCCTGGCTCACTTACCCCCCGACCAAACCCGACAACCCCACCTGACCCCCCCAAGCAAACCCAACACCCCCACCTGACCCCCCGACCAAACCCGACACCCCCCCCCCCCGGCTCACGGTGCACTGTGTAGCACACAGATTATTAAATACACTGTTCGGTCGGGGGGTGAGGTGGGGGTGTCGGGTTTGCTCAGGGGGTGAGGTGGGGGTGTCGGGTTTGGTCGGGGGGTGAGGTGGGGGTGTTGGGTTTGTTTTGGGGGGTCAGGTGGGGTTGTCGGGTTTGGTCGGGGGTAAGTGAGCCGGGGGGTCTTGGGGTTGGTCGGGGGGGTGGGAAGATGTCAGGGTGGGTGAAGGGTGGGTGTTGGGGTTGGTCAGGGGGTGTCAACTGTCTGCCCCCTCCCCACCTCCGACTGACCCGAGCAACGCCGGGCACTTATGCTAGTATAAGATAAGAACACACTGGAAGGAATAATTTTAACTAATCATACACCGCACTGGATTCTAGATTAGCTGTAGTCAGTTTAATGAAAATCTCCAGTGAATGTGCAGCAGCAAACCCACAAAAATTTGAAAACATAATACCAACATCGATGGTGTGACTTCACCTAGAATACTGTGTGCAGTTCTGGTCACCCTATCTCAGAAAGATACAGAAGAAATTGAGGGGGTTACAGAGACAAGCAAATGAGATGTGGAGTCAGATTACTGCATGCGGACAGAATACAAAGATGGGGACTGTTTTGTTCAAAGAAGAGATGAACAAGGAGAGAGATGACAGATGTGTTCAGTATAACATAGAGAAGGTACTTCCCATTTCTCATAATACGTCAAGGGAACATTTAGTGAAACCAAAACACACTAAAGTGTACGTAATGTATACTAGTCTATGGCTAACTCAGGGCCACAAGATCTCATTAAGGCTAATAGAAGAACTTTATAAAAGGACTAGCATAAGTGCCCGGCGTTGCTCGGGTCAGTCGGAGGTGGGGAGGGGGCAGACAGTTGACACCCCCTGACCAACCCCAACACCCACCCTTCACCCACCCTGACACCTTCCCACCCCCCCGACCAACCCCAAGACCCCCCGGCTCACTTACCCCCCGACCAAACCCGACAACCCCACCTGACCCCCCAAAACAAACCCAACACCCCCACCTCACCCCCCGACCAAACCCGACACCCCCACCTCACCCCCTGAGCAAACCCGACACCCCCACCTCACCCCCCGACCGAACAGTGTATTTAATAATCTGTGTGCTACACAGTGCACCGTGAGCCGGGGGGGGGGGTGTCGGGTTTGGTCGGGGGGTCAGGTGGGGGTGTTGGGTTTGCTTGGGGGGGTCAGGTGGGGTTGTCGGGTTTGGTCGGGGGGTAAGTGAGCCGGGGGGTGTAGGGTTTGGTCTGGGGGGGTGGGAAGGTGTTGGGGTGGGTGAGGGGTGAGTGTTGCGGTTGGTCAGGGGGTGTTGCGGTTGGTGGGGGGTTGAGGTGGGGGTGTCAGGTTTGCTTGGGGGGATGAGGTAGGGGTGTCGGGTTCGGTCGGGGGTAAGTGAGCCGGGGGGGTGTCGGGTTTGGTCTGGGGGGGTGGGAAGGTGTCGTGGTGGGTGAGGGGTGAGGGGTGGGTGTTGGGGTTGGTCAGGGGGTGTTGTGGTTGGTGGGGGGGTGAGGTGGGGGTGTCGGGTTTGCTTGGGGGGATGAGGTGGGAGTGTTGGGTTCGGTCGGGGGGTAAGTGAGCCGGGGGGTGTCAGGTTTGGTCTGGGGGTGTTGCGATTGGTGTGGGGGGGTGAGGTGGGGGTGTCAGGTTCGGTCGGGGGGTAAGTGAGCCAGGGGGTGTCGGGTTTGGTCTGGGGGGGTGGGAAGGTGTTGGGGTGGGTGAGGGGTGAGGGGTGGGTGTTGGGGTTGGTCAGGGGGTGTTGCGGTTGGTGGGGGGGTGAGGTGGCGGTGTCGGGTTTGGTCGAGGGGTAAGTGAGCCGGGAGGGTGTGTCGGGTTTGGTCTGGGCACCCACCCCAACACCTTCCCCCCCCCCAGACCAAACCCAACACCGACACCACACCCCTCACCCCCCCGACACCTTCCCACCCCCCCAGACCAACCCCGACACCCCCCCGGCTCACTTACCCCCCGACCAAACCCGACACCCCCACCTCACCCCCCCAAGCAAACCCAACACCCCCACCTCACCCCCCCACCAACCGCAACACCCCCTGACCAACCCCAACACCCCCACCTCACCCCCCGACCGAACCCGACACCCCCACCTCACTTACCGTCCCACCAAACCCAACTCAGATCCGTCGCAGGGGGGAAGGGGGCCCAGAGCCGAGGGATTCCGGGGACCTTCGCAGGTGGGGGGGGGCACAGAGCTGATGGAGTCCGGGGTTGAGGTGGGAGGGGGGAGGGGCAGAGAACGGAGGGATCTCCGGGGTTCCGTTGGGAGGGGGGAGGGGTAGAGAACTGAGGGATCTCTGGGGTTCTGTTGGGGGGGGCAGAGAACTGAGGGATCTCCGGGGTTCCGTTGGGAGGGGGGAGGGGCAGAGAACTGAGGGATCTCCGGGGTTCCATTGGAAGGGGGGAGGGGCAGAGAATGGAGGGATCTCCGGGGTTCCGTTGGGAGGGGGGAGGGGCAGAGAACTGAGGGATCTCCGGGGTTCCGTTGGAGGAGGGAGGGGTGAGCTGAGCGAGTGAGGTGTCTGTTGGAGGGGGGTATTATGACATCATCACCACCTAACCGCCCAGCCGATGTGATTGGCCCTGAAAGACTTTCACCCCTGGGGGGCGTCAGAGGTGAGATCCGAAAATTTTTCGACCCTTACCAGCATCTAGACCCCAAGACCCCTCACTGTACCAAATTTCAAGTCTCTGGCTCAAACGGTGCGGGAGGAGTTTGCAGTCATACGTACATACATACATACATACACACATACATACACCACTTGACTTTTATATATATAGATTTGATGAGTATCGATAATGGGAACAGCCATAGTGATGCGAGATAGGGTTATTTTTTAAAGGAATGCAAACCCTGAGTCTTCAGGGCATAAGCCACCCTCTTAATGATGGTAACAAAGTCCTGTGGCACCTTAAAGACTAACTATAAAGTTTTGAAGCATAAGCTTTCGTGGGCTAATACCCACGTCGTCGGATGCAAGCAGTGGAAGTGTCCAGAGGCAGATATAGAAAAGTAGAAAAGCCCACGAAAGCTTATGCTTCAAAACTTTATAGTTAGTCTTTAAGGTGCCACAGGACTTTGTTACCTCTGCTATTCCAGACTAACACGGCTACCTCTCTGATTCTTCTCCTCTTAATGATGGGATTAGAAGAAAAATATCTACTAATAGCAGGTTATAACAATTTTCCATCAGGTTTTCTTGCACCTTCCTCTGAAGATTATGATATTGGCATTGTTGGCAACAAAGTACTTTAAAGAGCTCTGATCTGATTCAATATGGCAGTTGATATATTCCTGTATGCATGGTCCCATTGACTGCAATGTGATTACTCATGTGGGTAAAAGTACTCACACACATTTCCAGAATCAGACCCAAATGTTGTAAGTATTGTTTGGGGCTCATTGAAATCTTTTTATGGGTAGAGTTAAAACCTTGCTGAGATAGAAGGGTCTGAACTAACTCTTTAGTTAAAGGTTCAAGAAAGGCAGCCGTGTTAGTCTGTATCCGTAAAGAAAGCGAGGAATACTTGTAGCACCTTAGAGACTGTAGAGGGGTGGTGTGGCTCCCTGCTGACCTGGAGGGAGATAACCTCTGGCAGACGCCAGAGTGGGCGGAGCCAGGGCACGCCAAGTCCAGCCCCCGGAAGGTCAGGGGCCGGACAGGAAGTATAAGAGCTCTGCCTCAGAGCTCACTCCGGAGGCAGCCACCGGAGAGGCCAGACGCTCCGGGGTTGGCTCCAGCCAGGGAGCCGCCAAGCCTGCCGCTCACCTGCTACCCGGAGGAGCCATCGAGCATGCCCTACCCATATTATCCAGAGGACTTGCCGGACCTGCCCCCCGACAGTGACCCCGAGGAGCCCATGATCCTGGAGCGCCCTGAGGATCCAGGACCAGACCAGGTACCGCTGGAGGGGGAGTCTGGAAGCAGCCCGGGGGGAGACCCTGAACCCATGTCAGTGTGTTGCGGTCAGGATCCCCACTGACTGCAGCGGGTCTTGTCCGCTGCTAGGGCCCCGGGCTGGGGTGTAGTGGAGTGGGTGGACCTGCACCCCCCCTGCCACCCTTCTCTGTGGGTGGCAGTCTCCCCCTCTCCCAGACACCTGGGCTTATTTGAACTGCGAGTGCTCAGCCCCTGCCTGAGGGTCTGAGCCCTGACTCACTGGGTCTGTTTGTTGCCCCGCCCTGCCCCAGGGCCTGGGCTACTGAACTGCTGCTGCTCAGCCCCTGCCTGAGGGTCTGAGCCCTGACTCACTGGGCTTGTTTGCGGCCCACCCGGCCACTGGGCCTGGGCCTCTTAAGTTACGCGCCGGGTATTCCCCAGCCCGGCCGGAGACAGGAACAAGGCGGTGCGGTGCCCAACCGCCCTGCGAGGGGACGAGCCCGAGTAACGACGAGTTACAGAGACTAACTAGTTTATTTCAGCATAAGCTTTCGTGAGCTATGGCTCACTTCATCAAAAGCTTATGCTGAAATAAACTAGTTAGTCTCTAAGGTGCTACAAGTATTCCTCGCTTTCTTTAGTTAAAGTAACTGTCAGGATCAATTAATCAGAAGCCCTTCACCTTTGACTATGGCTACACTATGGACCTTACAACAGCACAGCTGTAGTGGTAAAAAAGTCTCCCGTGTAACTGCTGTTTACCGGCAGGTCGGGGGTGGGGGGTGGGGGGGGGGGGTGGGGGGGTGGGGGGGGGGAGTTTCACAGTCCAGTTGACAAAAATTTTACCAACCAAAGTTTCACCGGCTAATCCAATACATCCAATAAGATTCCAGATTCTACTCCCATGGCCTACTTGGGAGTAGAAAATCTGCAGCATCCCAAACTTTGACTAGCTGTTCAGGTGGAAAAGGGGCAACAGTATTGTCCCATCGCTACCAAACTGAAGCCACTAACCAAAAGTTAACATGTCTTACTGAACTTCCTCTTTCTAATGCCACTAACCAAGCACAAAGGTTCTGCTTTACATTTGTCATTCATCTGTGGTGAGTGTGTGGGTGGGTGGAATGGATAACAAAGAAAAGAGAAACGGATGACTTTGTGTACAAAACATACATCCTACGTAGGCGGTAATTAGAGGGCGGCTGCTATATTTAGACTCAAATTTCAAAAATGGTCCCAAAATAGTTAAGTGTTATTTCAAACATTACAAGTAAGATGTTGCTGTGTGCAAGTGAAACATAGGTCATTGCTATTTTTAAAGTGTCCGTGGGCTGCAATGGTTAGATGAATTAATTAACTTTTGAGAGTGAAGAAAAATTTGAAAAGCGTTTTTGGGGTGGTTGTTATGAAAGGAAATTTTAAAATTAATGGAACTTATTAGTAAACCTCAAATGCAGTGGCTTAGGGCACGTCTTCATTGGCAATGTTAAAGCGTTGCCACGGCAGCGCTTTAACATGGTTTGTGTAGTCGTAGCACAGCGCTCTAAAAAAGTGCTCTCTCTCCCAGCACGCTAAAAAAACCCACCTGCACAAAGGGTGTAGCTACCAGCGCTGTCCATACTGGCACATTACGGTGCTGAAACTTGCAGCACTCGGAGGGAGGGATGTTTTTTCACACCCCTGAGCGAGAAAGTTTCAGGGCTGTAAAATGCCTGTGTAGACAAGCCCTTAGATTTTCAAAAGGGACTAATGAATTTTGATGACCAGTCTGAGATGTCTTAAAACAGGGGTGGCCCAAGGGCCACAATGGGGTTGCAAAATTGTATGGAGGCCGGGCAGGGAACGCTGTGCCTCCCCAAACAGCCTGGCTCTGCCCCCATTCAACCCCCACCCACTTCCTGCCCCCGACTGCCCCCCTCAGAACTCCCAACCCATCCAATCCCCCATGCTCCTTGTCCCCCCCCCCCTGGCATCCCATCCCCATCTAAGCCCCTCTGTTCCTTGTCCCCTAGCCCCCTCCCAAGACCTCCCACCCAACTGCCCCCCCCCAGGACCCGACCCCTCACTGCCCCGACCCCATCCACCCGTCTGCCCCCTGACGGATCCCTGGGACTCCCATACCTATCCAACCCCCCGTTCCCCATTCTCTGACCGCCCCCCCAGAACCTCTGCCCCATCCAACCACCCCCTGTCCCCTGCGAGCTGATTTTCAGTGGCACTCACACTCCCTGAGTACTGGCCACCTGTCCAGGGGGCTCTGCATTTTAATTTAATTTTAAATGAAACTTAAACCCTATTTACTTTATATACAACAATAGTTTAGTTGTATATAATAGACATATAGAAAGTGACCTTCTAAAAATGTTAAAATGTATTAATGGCACGCAAAACCTTAAATTAGAGTGAATAAATGAAAACTCGACACACCGCTTCTGAGAGGTTGTCTACCCTGCACTAGATCTTTAGAAGGGAGATGTGTCTCATGCAGTAAACATGTTAGTGTACCCCTGCAGGGATATCTGTGTGAACAGTAAAGGATAGAACATGGCCTTTATATTTAAATGTCAAAAAATATAATGTTCAGTCGCTTACAATGACATTGTGTTTGCTTTCTCACACTTCTGTTTACAACTGAGGTTTTGTCCCAATAAATTCATCTTTCCTAATAGCCCACTGAACAAGCCATATGACAGGGCTTGCTCAGTGTCTGATTAAAGTCAGTGGAAAGAGTCCAGTTCATTTCAATGAGATTTGGATCAGGGCCCAAAGGATCAGTTTTGAGGGTGGAATTTCATGTTGGTGAAGGCAGTGTTCATGAAGACCAAGTTAACGGGATATCAGTCCTTCAGTTTTTAGTGGGGAAGTCAGTATGTTAGGGTACTTCCATGCTATAGAGCAGTGGGTCTCAAACTTTTTTTTGCGGACCACTTGAAAATTGAAGAGGGTCTCGGCGACCACTTGATGACCTTTCCAAATATTGTTTGTAGCATTAGATAACTATTGTAAAGGACTTTGGATAAAAGCGCTATATAAAAAAAACCTTAATAATAAAAAACTTTTTTTGCTCTACAAATAAAAGCACACAACTCATATTTTAATATCAGTAGTCTTTCCTTTCTAATATGATGCATGTGCCCTCTCTCCCCCACTGTGGCAGGGGCTGGGGCTGGGAAAGGGGGGGGGTCTCTCCCCAGCAGCCATAGCCCTGGAGCTGGGGAAAGTTGCCACTTTTTCTGGCCACCGCAGCCCTCCATGTCCCAAATTCCCCTCACTCCCTCTTCTCACTCCACTGTCCCTTCCCATCTGCTTCCTATTACCCCCAAGGCCAGCACCTCACCTTACATGTGCATCTTCTCCAGGGTCCAGGCACCTAATTAGTGGAGCCATGCCTGTGCAGCTCCACTAATTAGGTGGGTGGCCCTTCAGTTTCTTGTGTGCAGCTGCCCAGGCACATACCTTAGAAGAAACTTTCTGTGGACCACCTGAGTGGAGCTCATGGACCACAATTTGAGAACCTTTGCTATGGAGCCTAGATGTTCAGATAGTGTGTGCACCTCCCAATCTCTGACACATCAACTGAGCTGCTGTGAACCTCCTCTCAAGATCTCTGCCCACAGGATGTCTGAACTTAGTTTGCAGACAAATCATAATTTCTGACAGACAGTGCTGTTTAATAATGTGTGTATTACTCATGGGGAACACACAACAAGGCAACACATTTCAAAACCAAAATGTTTCTGCCTGTGCTGTGTGATAAATATTTTTAAAGGTATTAATTCATATGTATGCAGCTTATTTCCCTATGTGGAAAAGTCAGAGTTGTCTCACTGAGGGGCCATGCAGGGCTTGCAAGAGTATAGAAAGTACAATCTCAGACACTATGGTTATGGGAATCAATAAATACCTAGATACTAAAGCGTCTGGACGAGTCATTCTGTGGGTGGAACTGACAATGCATTGACATCCCAAAATGTCAGAATAGTGGGCCCTGTGTGACCCAATGCACCCCTGTATTTACAGCCTGCACTCTCTTGTAGTAATTGTTGTATAAAATATGTTGTCATAAGTATAAAGTAGCCTAGAATTACTATTTACCTGTAGGGGATTAAGCTAAGGGTAACCTGAAAAGGGGGGCACCTGACCAATGAAGAATGCTTTCAACCTTGCAGAGAGAGAAGGGTTTTTAGTTTCAGTTTTCTCTGTCTGTTTTCCATGAAGCTGTCAGGTGAACAAATCTAGTTCTTTTTCTATCTATCTATAACCTTTATAAACAGTAACTAAAGTTAGCTAGACAAGATAGCAAGTTATGTTTTGTGTTATATCACTCGTGAATTTCTTAGGTTTGTGGGAACTATCACTGTATTTCTCTATAACTTTAAGATTAGCAGAGATTCAGCAGAGGGAAAAATGCCTCAAGGGGAGGGGTTTGTCTCCGTGATCCTTTTGTGTTGGTAATTGTAGTGTTTTCCACTGATTTTTACACGGATTTTATTCCTTTCTTTTTTTCTTTAGTTAAAATCTTTCTTTTAAGAATTTGACTGCTTGTTTTCCAGTGTGTAAGATCCTGGTTTGGACCAGGCACCTCACAGGTTTGTGAGGGTTCTTTTCCTCAAGCCTTTGAGATAGTTTGGGGGTTGGGGTTGGAAAGAGAAGGGGGGCTCCAGTAGTCCTGCCCATAGTTCTTGGGGTGCTTTTACTTGGTGGTGGCAGCAATCAGTTCCAGACACAGGAGAAGTTGTGTTCTGGGGGGAAGTTTAACCCAAGCTGGTAAAATAAGCTTGGAGGGTTATTTTTTTTTCATGCGGGTCCCCACATCTATACCCTAGAGTTCAGAGTGGGGAGGCAATCCTGACATACGCCTTGTGAGGTATCATTAAAATCCCCCCAGGAAATGTTAAAGGGGCCTGTTCAAACTCACATAGCCCCGATTAGGCACAGCTAGTCAAGCAGGTCTCAAAAAAGGGATGCGTGGCTACCTCTGTAAGCTGTAAACAGAGTCCTCAAACGGAGAGAGAGAAAAGACCTAAGAATCTGCATCTCAGCACACACAGGTGAAAGAAAACAGCATGAAGCATTTTCCCTACCATACTTAATATCTCCTTGCTCTCAACTGAAAAGAAGTTTGGGGGGACTGAGCTATAAAAATGAAGGGCAAACACCCCAAGTTATCTCTTTCCCTGTCAATCTCCTGCTTTGCACCTCAAAAGACAAAGGAAAGAGCCATTAGACTTTGGGGAAGGAGTCCTGACCTGAAAATTTTTTGGTCACTAATGGTGTTAAAAGAATGTGGTAAGGATTTTACTTTGAATCAAGTATAGTTTTAAGTTAGGCTTCAGAAAGCATTTATCTTTATTTTTCTTCTCACCATTTCTAACTTTTATGCCTCATTACGTGTAGTCACTTACAATCTCTTTTTAGTTACATAAACTTGTTTTATTCCTTAATTATAACTAATCCAGTGTGTTTAAGTTAAGTTTTCTGGGTAACTCCATTCATGGCAGCAAGTTTGTTGGGTATTGTTCCCTTAATGAGACAATGGACCTAATATCCCTGGACTGTTCAGGAGAGGGCTGCACAGTGCAGAACATACTTCTGAGGGTGGGAAGGTGTCTGGGACAGGGAGTGTTTTGCGGTCACCCTTAGAAGTAACCAAGGCTGGTAAAAGCCAGAGTGTAACCCAAGTGTGGCTGGCAGGCTGCAGTTACACACAGATGCTGAAAGACAGTCTGAGCAGCCCAGGTGGGAGCTGCAGCAGCAAAGTATTGTAACTAGGGCTGTTAATTAATCGCAGTTAACTCACATGATTAACTAAAAAAAATTAATCGTGATTACAAAAATAAATTGTGATCAGGGCCGGCAACAGGGGGGTACTATGGGTAGAGCTGTACCGGGCCCCAGACTTTAGGGGGGCCCCGGTTCACAGCAGTACCCGTAGTCATCCCCCCTTGTCGCCGGACCTGGAGAGCGGGGAAGGGGCGGGGAGGCGGCGCGGCTCTCCTCCGGACAAGCACGCGTGTCCCCGGCAGGAGCAGTGAGCCCGGCCGGCGGCAGCGGCGCAGTCCGGGGGAGAAAGTGCACGGGGGGGGGGAAGAGCAGCAAGGGCGGCTCGCACCGCTCCCGGAGGAGCTGCTGTCAGCTGGGGGGGGGGGGCCGGCTGGGGGGGCCCCCAAACTATAAGAGTAGGGGGCCCACAAATTTCTGACGCCGGCCCTGATTGTGATTAATCACAGTTTTAATCGCACTGTTAAACACTAGAATACCAATTGAAATTTATTAAATCTCTGATGTTTTCCTGTATTTTCATATATATTGTGTTCTGTGTTGTAATTGAAATCAAAGTGTATACTTTTATTACAAATAGCTTCATGTAAAAATGATAAAAGAAATAGTATTTTTCAATTCACCTCATACAAGTACTGCAGGGCAATCTTTTTGCCTGACACTTTTGTAGCTGGCATTGCAAAGTATTTATGTGCCACATATGCTAAACATTGATATGCCCCTTCATGCTTCGGCCACCATTCACGAGGACTGCTTCCATACTGATGACGATCGTTAAAAAAATAACATGTTAATTAAATTTATGACTGAACTCCTTGGGGAAGAATTGTATATCCCCCGCTCTATTTTACCTGCATTTTGCCATATATTTCATGTCATAGCAGTCTCGGATGATGACACAGGACATGTTATTCATTTTAAGAACACTTCCACTGCAGATTTGACAAAATGCAAAGAAGGAACCAGTGTGAGATTTCTAAAGATAGCTACAACACTGGACCCAAGATTTAAGAATCTGAAGTGCCTTCCAAAATCTGAGAGGGACGAGGTGTGGAGCATGCTTTCAGAAGTCTTAAAAGAGCAACACTCCGATGCGGAAACTACAGAACCTGAACCACCAAAAAAGAAAATGAACCTTCTGCTGGTGGCATCTGACTCAGATAATGAAAATGAGCAAGCGTGGGTCCTCACTGCTTTCAATTATTATCAAGCAGAACCCATCATCAGCATGGACGCATGTCCTCTAGAAGGGTGGTTGAAGCATGAAGGGACATATGAATCTTTAGCATATCTGGCACATAAATATCTTGCGATGCTGGCTACAATAGTGCCATAAGAACACCTGTTCTCACTTTCAGTTGACACTCTAGACAAAAAGCAGGCAGCATTATCTCCTGCAAATGTAAACAAACTTGTTTGTCTGAGCAATTGGCTGAACAAGAAGTAGGACTGAGTGGACGTGCTGGATCTAAAATTTTACATTGTTTTATTTTTGAATGCAGGGTTTTTTGTACATAATTCTACATTTGTAAGTTCAACTTTAACGATAAAGAGATTGTACTACATTAGTTGTATTAGATGAATTTAAAACTATTATTTATTTTGTTT
Organism: Sternotherus odoratus; assembly: GCA_032164245.1. Taxonomy (NCBI): domain Eukaryota; kingdom Metazoa; phylum Chordata; order Testudines; family Kinosternidae; genus Sternotherus; species Sternotherus odoratus. The sequence continues at coordinate 98,627,550 of JAVMKO010000004.1, read as the reverse complement.
TTTAAAGTGCAAATACTTATAAATATAAAATGAGCACTGTACACTTTGTATTCTGTGTTGTAATTGAAATCAATATATTTGAAAATGTAGAAAACATCTGAAAATATTTAAATAAATGGTATTCTATTATTGTTTAGCAGTGCAATTAATCACATTTTTTTTTTCATTTCTTGATAGCCCTAATTGTAACACACACAAGGTTGAAGGGCAGGCATGAAACAATCCCTGGCTGGTCTGGATTGCACCCTGGATTGCCACAGCCTGTTGGTCTGGGTTGGACAAAATAAAGGTAGATTTTTTTCTTTAAAAATGAGATTCTCCTTTCCAAAGGTACTTGTTTTCCAAAGTATCTCTTGCAGTTTGACTGAGATTTAAATACAGGTCTCCAGAGGTAAAGAGCAGTGCAGTAATCCAGATTTGATTTGGACAGCACTGAAATATTGGTTAAACAGAAAAAAATAGAAGGATTTTAAGAGCTACTAGAAGTTTGGGATATGAATATACTTTATTTTCTGCCTCCCCAGCCCCCACCCGCCATGCATGGCTCAGGATCTACAGTAACAATGCTGTTATTATAGAATGGGCAAACGTCAGAATAGGAAAGTTGCCACTGTCTGGCTGCAACTAAGAGGAAGTGCTAGAGCTTCCTGTGCTCCCACTCCACTGTCTACCTGTCATCAGCACTAAACGCTTTTGACTGCAGAGGGAATAAGATTGGAGGAAGTGGGGGAAGGTTAAAAGAAACTTGATTTAATAAAGGAAGATTCTCAGTAGGATTCTGCCGACCCTCGACTGTTCTGATGTTTGTTTTGTTTGGCTTTTCTATTGTAGCATGGCATAAAACCCTGCAGTTTCAATTGATTCCTTTTGGACAGGCCAGACAGCATTTTAACTTCAAGAAGACTGAAGGCCAGACTCTAATCTCAGCTGTGTTGTGTAAATCGGGAATAACTGAAGCAATGAAGTTAATTTGGATTTACACCAACAAAAATAAGATCCGATTCTGGCCCTAAATTTTGTAAATGTATGTCTTAAGCTATGTCGCGTTTAAAAAAAAAAAAACCAAACCAACGACTTTGCTATCCTTTTCCAGGGAATGTAGTGTCCTATGAAAAGTACTGGATTGATAACCCTGGAGACCTACGTCTTTTCTGCATACAGCACTGGAAGCAGCACTTCTAGCTTCCCCACACTGCCCTGCCAATGTGCTTCAACCTGACCTGAAATAATCATTTGTAAGGATAAAAGGGTAGTTCAGACTCCATACACAATCAAGTCCCAGCCATAAAGAGCCAGAAACAAGGACCATACAATATCTCTTCAGACTCTTCCTTCTATCTTCTCTTAACCTTGGGGTTCTCTTGTCCAGACTTGTTAGTTTACTTGTTCTTTGATACAGTTCCACACTGTTCAGTTCTAGTCAGCTGCCATTTCCTGTAGTAGTATTTCTGGACCCTGTGATGCTATAGTTATTATTTATTTGAGTCTGGTTTCTTTGGATACCCAGATTATGATGCCATCAAGCAGTCTTATGCTCTGCTAATGATATGGTGCTTCATGTTGTAGTGGATTAGTCATAGTGAATCTCCCACATTTATTTCTGGGTGATTTTCTCTATTAATTTCATCCCATGCCGCCTCCTAAGATTTCCAGCCCTCTCCCCACCCCCAGTGTTCTCAGAGGACCCGATCATTCACTGTATTTGGTTTTTGAGAGGGGGCAGTTTATCCTGGATTCTGAAACTTCTGTAGCAGTGCTTATGAGAGTCTGTGATGGCTTTTGCATTGCTGGTATGATTAGCTTGTGAACCGGAAATATCTAAGGCAGGGGTGGCAAACTATGGCTGGCAAACTATGGTGGCAAACTATGGCAGTATCTGGCCCATCAGGGCTTTGGATCCTGCCCTCAGGATTGCCACCCCTCGTGGTGCCACGGGGCTAAGGCAGGCTCCCTGCCTGCCCTGACTCCGCACCACTCCCAGAAGCAGAAAGCAAATCACTGTGGCTCCTGGGCAACCTCCCTGTGACAACTTTAGTGACTCTCATTCCAACTTGATTTGCCAGGTTTAAACCGTCATTAGTAGTGTGGATCTTTCACCAGGATGGTCGCAAAATGGCTCCTGTTTAGGAAACTGAGACTGAAAGTGGCTGATTAGTCAACAAAGAACTAATGGAAACATTGACACTACTAGAGAGATCATAGGCAACAAAGCTGCCATAGGGAGACTCTGCATGCTACAGATTCTTAATTCTGTGTGCTTATAAATAAACGTGCTCTGCCAGTCCCTCTGTTTCATTAAACATTTATATGCGCTTAATTAACTCCCTGGTCCTCTGCCTATCAGTCTTTCTACCAGCAAATTGGTAAGTGTGTGTATAAAGCAGTTTGTATTTACACATTCACATCCAGTAAAGATGTACATTCTCTGAAGCCTTGCTGTGTCTTAAGTGTAATTAGGGGGAGCATTAAAAAGGGAATTGAGGACCGAAGAAAGAGAAGTCTTTCTTCAGAGTTCACTTTCTTTTATCTTATACTGCTGTATGCTCTGTACTAGCTTTCAACTAAATCCTGCAATGCTTACTGAAGCCATCTCTACACTGGGTTTTAATTTTTGGTACAATTTTCAAAACCATCTTGGTATCTTAGGAGACTAATTCCAATTTATTTACAGTGAAACTTGAGCTTCTCTGTCATTTAGGCACTTTTGAAAATTTTACCCTCTAGCCCAGGGAGCTTGGGCGGCCAGACAAAATTAGTTCGCGGGCTGGATGTGGCCCACAGGCCATAGTTTGCCCACCCCACTCTAACCCTATGTCAATTTACACCAGTCCAGCCTGTCTGCACTAGGGCTGGATGCTGACTGAAAGAGTGACTTGCACTGGTCCACCCGGTTTGAAATAATGTGCAAGTCATCACTTCTTAAATCTATGCAGCCCATCTATAGCTGGGGTCTGTCCTTCTGCAGCTACATCAATGTAGCTACACAGGTGCAAAATCCCTATTGTGGTCAAGGCCACAATTCCCATTGACTTTGCAAGTGTCAGGATTTACAGTACTTAACACTAGAGGATTTGAACCAGGTATCATACACAAATGTAAAAGCTGTTATATTTAAACCCACTGAAACAAAACATTCCGGGTCAAGTTTTCTAAACAGGAAGATCAAGTTTTATGCACCAACATATGTGAACAACAGTGCTTACTTCTGCCCATGCAGTCACCAGGATTCCATGCACAAACAGCATGATCTTCATGTGAAAATGGTTGGTTGGTACTACTTTGATGTTTTTTGTCACCCAGTTTGTAGCAGTTAGGGCAGGCACACAACTGATTTCAAGGGAAGTTTTTCCTGAGTAAGCAAAGCAGAATTGGATGGAAATTAGTCCTGCTCCCGCATAGTGCTCAGTGGCTATCAAAGTCAATGGAAGCTGAGGCTGCTTAGTACTTTTCAGGGCTGGACCTTATAGATTGATGAATAATGCACTGGAAAAAAAAAAGATTACAAACACCAGTGTACAGGTTTTTTTATTCTATGCCTTTCACTGTTGTGGCAGTGTCTGAGCTCTCCACCAAAGGGCCTGTGGACTAACTTCCTTCCTACTTCTCCCAAGACAATCTGGACAGCTTCTCATCCCGAGCAGCTCTTTCAGAGCTTCCCTTCATTCGGTTTAAGAAACATGTAAGATGCTTTAGAAGTTAATGATACTTCCGCCAGAATATGGACTGCAGCCTGTTGTTGGCCACTTTGTACAATAATATCCATCTCATCTCTCCACACAGAGAATGGTGGGCTAGCTGCCTAATGCAGCCAGGTTTCTCTAGTAAGCCCCATAGCCTGTACTTTGAAACATTTGTGTAGGGAAGAACTCTTGAAACATATTTATTGTAGGATTACAATACCTGTGTATTGTACAAAGATGTGCTGATGAAATATTGAAACAGCAGAATATGAAGCAGACGAGCAATGTTGGACATTTCCAGCTGGGTTGCCTGCTGAGTATAAACCAAAGAAGAAAGACAAAATTAAAGCTTCTTCATCAAAGCTAATGATCAATTATGGATGATATTTTCATGAAAGTTTTGAACACAGGATAGGTTATGAATAATTTAATTATAACTATGTTCAAAAACTACATTTTAAAACAGATTTGATGGAAAATAAAGATACTCTATGACAGGTCATTGGAAATGTGAAAAGAAATTAAAAGCCATCCCAGCTATACCTAGACTCGTTAAAAATCATAATGAATGCTGGTGAGCACAAAGAATGGAGGGAAGAGAGGCCCAGGAAACTGAACCTTTACTTTAGTCATGTGGGCCTGTTGTAATCCGTTACAGGTAGGTTTCCAGGCAGAACTGGAGAGGACACTCCATCTCCAAGCAAGGAGAAATGTTGTCTGTGATAATTTATTTGACAAAGGCATTCCCCCAAAGTCTGAGCTTGCTCTGTGATTAATTAGCTGGATTGGCAAACTCTTAGCTAGCTGGAAGTACTGTAATTAAATATCAGTCCATAGACGCTGCTAGGATTGATACCAACGTAGCAAACTGTTTACACAATGGAGAGTAAGGCGGTGAGGAAATCCCCCGATGAGCCAGTATTAGAACTGGTGGGAGTTCTATTGTAGACAAGGGTTCCAGCAGGGAGAGCCGTTATTACTGCTTTAGTTAAACACAGTGGCAGAAATGAATACAGCTGCCAAAGCCTTGCCTACCTTAGGCTTTCACTGGTTTTAACACCTTTCAATGAACTAGTGGGGAATTTTTTAGTTTAATTACCTGAATAGGGTTGCCAGCTTTTCTGGGTTTTTTATAAACTGGCCCCGCTGCTCTGCCTCTTCTCCCCAGGCCCTGCTCACTGCTGTCCCTCCCCTCCCCTTATTGCTCGCTGCTCTTCCCCCTGCCCCGTACTTGTTGCTTAATCCTCTCCACATCCCACCCCCACCAGCAGGCCGCCTCCTGCTCCAGGGCTGGGATGGCACCAGTAGCCCCCAACGCAGAACCTGCCTGTCCAAGAGATGCAGGTAGGAGGCAGCCCTGGCTGTGCAGGGGCTAGTGAAGGTTGATGATCCAGCACTTCCCTGCCTTCAGTAACCAGACTTTTGTCCAGTCAGTCCATCTAACTGGACCCTGCCAGATCCCCCTTTCGACCGGACTTTCTAGTAAAAAACTGGACACCTGGCAACCCTGTATCTGAGTGATTGTAAAGATTTAAAAATCAAGATTCAAATAAGTGGCTATTAAGGAAAAATTACATAGAGGGGTTGGCTATTATTTAAAGCATCACAAATGTTATTGAGAAGATGAGCTCCAGGGAAGTCAGTTGTTTGTATATTTATGTAAATGTTAGCAGTTATTCATGAAGGTGGACACACATGGCATACCAATTTGTATAACACAGTTTTACTATCCTACTTACAATTAAATACATGTCATGCTTAAAGAATTCAAAAATACTATTCAAGTTTCTGATCTAACCCTGCACAAATAATATATCCTGGGCAAAATTCCTGAGAAGGCTGCAGACCATTCACAAAACAAAAGAGCAATTGTCTCTCTCAGTTGCTATGTCTGTGTATGGGGATCCTTTTCAGTATTCTTTCTTGGCAGTCCTCTCTATTCCTGTCCCAAACATGAGCAATATAATCATGGCAGGCCTTGGACCCAGGGCAGCCACAATCTCATTGTTCAACCTACACACAACACAGAAGTAATCTAAATACATAATTGTTCACATTTTTATATCACTTTTCTATCCATGGATCTCAAAGTGTAACAACCATTACTTAATCTCATAATAACCCTGTGAGGTATGGAAATATCATTCCCATTTTACAGATGGGAGATTGAGGCCTACAAAGGTTAAGTAACTTGACCAAGGTCATGCAGGAAATTTGTGGCAGAGCTAGGTAGAGTCCAGAACTTTCAGTCCCATATTGTAAACGTATGATCATCTTCACCAGTGATCTATAATAAGTTTTTCTTTTAGCAATTCATGCTGTATTATGTTTTGTATTTTTACTTGTAATGATTAAAGCTGGTGTGATAATTTATAAATATAATTTTAATTCAATAATGTAATGGTTCAATACTAGGTCCATTTATTGGATGTTGAATTGTGCAAGTAGAAAAATGAAATGAAAGGCCCACTACTATGGTGGTTAGATGTTGTATGTTTCCCCATTTTTTTTATACTGGTGCATAATATTTATTTTGCACTCCCATTGATTTAATGTTATTTTGTCTTATATTAAAATAAGAATAGTTCCTCCACACTGTTTTATAACTGGCTGCATTCTGTGACATGGAAAAATATTTTAGATACCTTCATATACTAATGTGAAAGTGAGACTAAAGGTTCAATTCTGCTTGTAGTTAAATCAGTGGCTAAACTACAATGACTTCCGTGAGAGCAAGACCTGGAACTAGTACACTGGTCAACAACATTATTGCTTATAGGAATGACACTTTTTGGCTTGAAAAGCTAAATTAACGATTATTAGAATGCATGAATAATCAAGATGCAACTGTTGGGAGAAATCATTTACATGTCTGGTATGTTTAAACAAATGCTATGTTTAACTATTGTTTAACTAAACAAATATTATATTTATAATTAGAAGCACAATTTATGTGACATATACTCTTGGATGTTACAAAGTGAGCTATCCACATGGGTATTTAATTAACATTAGAGACGGCAGGGGTCAGAGTGCATATAGCATACCTCTCAATCTGATTCAAAGACCCAAAATGAGGGGTCTAAACAGGAAGCCTGTAATGCTGTTTGTAATGCTTCCTTTAGCGTGAATAACTCTGTAACATCAGTTTCATTATCCTGTATTTCTGATCTGCAATAAAAGTGAACACTAGATTTGTGGGGAAAGTAGATGACTTTGAGACTAAAATGAACTATGTCCTTCAAAAGAAGGTACAGCTGAGAGGTGTGTCAGGGAGTAGGATTTTTGTTTTTAATCACAGTGCAATATAAATAATCAGAAAGGGCCAAACTGTGCACTGCTCAGGGAACATTCCAGGCCCACTGAAGTCACTGAGGATCAGATCCTCAAAGGTCTTCTAACTACCTTTGAACTCAATAGAAGTTAGGTGCTTAATTATCTTAGCCCATGAGTCTATCCATTGATTTCAGATGGTGCAATATCAGGCGGGTCCGTTTGGATGTGGGCAAATTTTTCAGACTTTATTAGGAGCAGAATGAGTCCTGGAATTATTTACTGACTTCAGTAAAGTAAAGTGAGTTTTACCTGAGCAAGAATTGAGGAACAAATCCTACTTTCTCTTCTGTAGTTGCACATGACTCCCAACTTGGGTCAGAGGAGGCCCCAGTACCAAACCCAACTACCAAGGCCTTGGCTCAGCAGAAAGGATTAAGCCTGTGTGTGGACTGCAGGATTTAGCCCAATAATACATTGGGTTCTTCATGCCTTTAATCTGAGGATCTCAACGTACTTTACAAGCAACAACAAATTAAACTTTGCAGATCCCCTGTGTGGTAGATTAGGGAGATGTAAAATATACTTTATGCTGAAGGTATGGGATTGCTCCGTCTGGTTTGGAAAAATAAATTGCAATCATCTGATTTTTTTTCTCCTAGCTATGCCTCAGAGTTAACAGACGGAACAAAGACCTCTAGGTAAACAAAAAGAGGACTAAGAAACCTGTGGCATAGTTAGAGATGGGTGGATCCAGGGGTGAAAATAAGTCTAATGACTTACCGGTATGCTGGGGCCAGCTCCGGCCCCAGAAGGGTGGGACTAGGGCAGAAGGGGCAGGGCTGAGGGGTCAGAGTCCAGCCCAGCCCACCCTGTAGGGTAAGTGCACCCTTCTCCTTCTCCTCCCTCCCCCCCCCCCCAGGGCAGCAGCAGCAGCCGGGGGCTCCAGCGGCTATTTAAAGGACTGGGACGGCAGAGGCAGCTGGAGCCCCAGACCCTTTAAATAGCCCCTGGAGCCCCCCCAGTACCCTAGGGCTCTGGGGGCTATTTAAAGGGCCTGCAGCTCCCCTGCTTCTACTGCCCCAGTCCTTTAAATAACTCAAACAACCTATGAAATTATCTTACTATTGGCTTCCTGCTTATCATGGAAATTGTATGCCTTGAGGGCACGAGGTAATAATAAGGCTTTTGTTGATTATTCCAATGTTCTGGCATTCTGTGGTGTGCAGTGACCTAGCACACTGGGGCAGGCTGGCAAGAAACAGCGGGTTGGCATTCTTCCTACTGTACCTCATCTGACTTTGCTATGTGATACAAACAATGGTTGTAGTGTCAAAGTTATTCCTTAGAACTCCACTAGCCTCTCCTGTGGTTATTTTGTTCTGTATTGTCCTTGCTTGTGCCTTTAGACCATAAGAGGAATGGATTCTGTTCCTTGTTTGACTAACATTAGCTATCTAAAAATGGTGTGTACATTTATGATGCTAGAGAGATCATAAAATTGCCTGTCGGTGGTAAGTCATGAATAATGGTTATCTCGTATTTCCCTAACCCAATTCCAGTCTAACAAATTTTGCCACAAGGACTTTTACAGATGGGCCTGTGATATAGCATTAGCCGGGACAAATTTGCCTGGAAAATATTGTTTTTGAAATATTCTCTCAGTCCTGTTTCGCTATGTCAGTCACAGTCACTGTTACTGAGTACGTGCTCTTCTGAATTGCTCTGAACAATACCATACAGTTTCCCTGATGAGACAACACTGCCTTGTTTGTTTTTGTCATGTGTTTTGCTTCTTAGTTGAATTCTTGGCACATTTTTTGGACTGATGTCTACACTTGTTACAAACCCAATACTGTCTTTGGGCTTCTGGTTGCTAGGTTTGGCTTTTTAGGAACTTAGAGTTCCTTTCATTTATTGACCGGAAGAGGATCCAGGCCCTTCTTGGTGACTTGCTGTATCCCTTACTATCAAGAAAGTTTGATGAGGAAACCGGAACGTTCTCATCCTTACAGTTGGCACCTCTTGGTCAGAATTCAGGGTACAGGACAGTTCAGTCTCTGTGCCCACTGCACAGATATTTATGAGACTCTTTTGACCTGACTCATGCTGAGACTCCAGGTTTAAGCCTGTACACTACACGTCCGGTACTGATCCAAACCGTGGATTCAAAGCATATGAGTCAGCACAGGATCTAATCTTGCAGACGTTTCTGATGCTTCCTCTGAAACCAGTTCAGCTCCCTTTGAAATCAGTGGCAAAAATCTCATTGGATTCAGTGGGTGCTGGATTGGGCCCTGTGTGAGCAATGACAGCTCAGGTGTTTGAAACCAATTAAATCAGCAAGCAAAGCCTATCAGATGGCTTCAGAAATATCCATTCATGCTCTTTTGTAATAATTTGGAAACAGTTTATAATGTATATTGACAGCTTCAGTTGTCCCTCGAATCCTATTACTCACTGGATTTACCTATCTGAATCCTCCTTTCCAGTCAAAACATAATTATCGTCTTCCTCCTCTGCTTCTAGTTTCATTTTCTCCAGCTCAGACTTTTGCTGCACCTTCAGCTGTACCAGAGTCACTGATTTTTGTTGTATTCTTTACATCTTGGCTCCTTTTTCCTCATTCTTTTTTTCCTCATCCACACATAGAAATGATTTTCCTCTCCTTCTTCAGCTCCTTTCAAGAACCTCCTCTATGGTGACTGCTACTAGAAATTAGCAAACTAGAACATAAGGTGGAATAGTTAATATTCTTTCTATTTAAAAAAATCTACATGTGTATTAAATTATATATATTCTGATTGCATCCATCTCCTAGATCTCTTGATGGTTGCTTGGATTTCTAGATCCTGTCCTGCAAGCAATTACTCATATATACTTAATTTCATACAAGTCAAAGTCTCGTTGATATTAGTGGAACTGCTTGCATGTATAAATCCAGGAATACGTCCAACTTCAGGATTGAGACCATAGACTGTAAACTCTTTCATGCAGGCACCAGATCTTCCTATGCCTAATTAGAGCCTAAATACTATTGAAATATAAATACTAAGTCATTATTTCTTCTCTTGGTTCTCATGCTAATTCTTTTCCAGTAGTTTTTTCTTCATATTAAATAGAATTATAGAGTTGTAAAACTGGAAGGGACTTTGACAGGTCATCTAGTCCAGTCCCCTGCACTCATGGCAGGACTAATATTATCTATATTTTAATGAAGATGAATTACTGAGGAGAGAGGAATAGAGGAAAATATATCAGCCAACACAACCCTAGAGTTATGCATTAATTCTTAGCAGTGATATAGCATGTTGTGTATTCACAGTGCTTCACAGGCATGCATTGGTCCTTGCAACACTTCTGTGGGATAAATATGTATTTACAAATGGGAAAAGTGAGACACAAAGGGTGAAATCCACTATTGGTTTGAAGGGCCACCACAACACCTTGACGCCCCACATGGTCAGATGGTGGTGTGGCCATGTCAGGAGTGCCTGTGCCATTTAGCATACTGTCTCTGTGTCAGGCCTTCATAGGCCAGTATTAAAGATTACTTTGGAATGGAGTTGGGGAGGAGCTTGGGGGCTAGGAAGGGCCAGTGGATCTGACTCAGGGAGACTGCAACTGCTACTCCAGCACAGAATATGTGGATTGATGCTGCAGGGAGGCTGCCAGCAGTTCTGTGGTATGAGGCTAGCATGCTCTTTCTTGCAGTCTGCACTGACACATATCAGTGGAATTAAAATACATTAATTCACTTCCCTTTGCATGACACAGTGGGCATATGTCTCTCTCAGTTTGCACACAAAGTGCCAATAGAAAAAGTATGGCACAAATTCCTAGGTATTTCCAGGTCTACAGCCAGGATACTCAGGGCAAGATGCAGACATAGCCTACTAACAGCATTCAGATCCCCTTATCGTCCCACTCCCAGTAAATGGAGTCTCCTTCATTCCTCATTTGTATCCTTCATTAGCATTTTGACTCTGCTCCATTCTTCGCAGATTGGGAAGACTCAGACTCAGATTTTCAGACTCCCAATTCAGATGCCCAATTCTTATTAATCTTAATGGGAACTGCATGTCCAAATCCCTTCAGGTGGCTTTGAAAACCTCAGCCATTAAATCTACTAATGTTCATGCTTTAAGCACAAACATAAGCTAAACACCACTTGTTCTGAGAGATCTTATCCCTTTCTTTGGCTTGAATTCACACAAAGCAATCCTGCTGGTTTAAGATAACACAAAGATTTTGTTTATACTAACAGTAGTTTCCTATTGGAAACTTTGCAGCTATGAAAGTTGTATCACTTTGACAGCATAAAAAATAATTTACTCAGCAGCAGACTGAAATTATGATGTTTTCCATAACTGTACTTTTTTTGTAATGGAGTGGAACGTGTGGGAGGAGATCACAGTATGACATGGTCTACTCAGATTATTAAATACATGGAGGGTCTTATTAGAGGATTATTACTATTTGGAATTCTCCATCCCCGCAGATACTTGGATTCAAAATGGGAAAAGAACAATGAGACCAGTTTCATTGAGGGGTTCTGAATGGGGATAAGTGATAACTGTTGTGTCTCTTGATCACATGCACAGGGTTATATTGACCACTGCATTTTAGGTGGGGAAGCAATCTTCCCCTGATGTCCCTGGCATAATCTCTCTTTTCCCACCTTTCTTTGGAGAACTGAACAGGAATTATCAGATAAGATCAGGTGGGCCTTATCCAGATGCATGGAGTGAACGTTACAGATGCAGGCATAAATATACTGACACATGAAGAGAAGGGAGTAACCTTACAAGTTTGAGAACCAGTATTGACAAGGCCAATTCAGTCAGGGTTGATGTGGTCCACCCCATGCTATCAATTTCCAGCCCTTGCAGCAGAGGGTGTTGGTGAAACTTTGTCCTTCCTGTCTGTTCTCATGTGCGTACTCACTATCAATGACTTGCCGAGAGCCATCCTGCTTAACAAGGACAGTAATTAATGTTATGTGTAGGCTCACCTGACTTGCCACAACCTTTTCACTGTTGCATGATAGCAAGTGTGAAAAATCAGGGTGAGGTGTATAGGTGCCACCTATATAAGACAAAACCCCAAATATCAGGACTGTCCCTATAAAATTGGGACATCTGGTCACCCTAATTTAGAAATATCTTAGTGAATGGAAATTTCCAAATAAAAGCCATGTGCACAATAGATTGCTTTCCCCTTCATCTAAATTTCTGTTTATGCACATATTTCAAATACCCTTCCCTCTACCCCCACAAACACTTTAGATAAATGAGGCTCTACAATTTTTACATTTGCTCCCCTGCTGTTTTGGGACTGAATCTCCTGTGTCAGAGCTCAGTAGCTTGGATAATAAGGGCCAAATGATAGATTCATAGATGTCAAGGCCAGAAGGGATCGTTGTGATCATAGTCTGACCTCCTGTATAACACAGACCACAGAGCTTCCCCAAAATAATTCCCAGAGCAAATCTTTTAGAAAAAATCCAATCTTCATAGATGAATTAGGGCTTCTCTAGCAGATGCACATTAGAATATAGGCAGGAGAGAGGGAGCCTTTTCCCTATAGGGGAGCAACCCATAATTTGGCTCTAAATGCTTAGCAGCTGCTGCTGCCAGCAGTACAAATGATCCCAGAAGTGCCATGCTCCCATCACTCTACACCCAGTACTGCCATAGACATGGTGAAGGTGGGGAGGGAAACACTGGCTTGTGGCCACATGCTATACAAGTGCAGAAAGTCCTCCTTATAGCTGCAGGATGTATCATGATTTATAACGGCACAATGCCTCCAGCCATCCCTACTTTGGGGGCACACTTTATTGCCTGCCCCAAACTGCTCAGCCTCTGCAGAACCGTAACTGAGCCCTAAAATAGACTGACTTAAATTAACTGCAATATGTTTCAGTAATAGTGTAATTAGTGTGAGACTAAAGATGATATGTATCAGAGGGGTAGCCATGTTAGTCTGTATCCACAAAAACAAGGTCCAGTGGCACCTTAAAGATTAACAGATTTATTTGGGCATAAGGTTTTGTGGGTAAAAAATCCACTTCTTCAGATGCATGGAGTGAACATTACAGATGCAGGCATAAATATACTGACACATGAAGAGAAGGGAGTAACCTTACAAGTTTGAGAACCAGTATTGACAAGGCCAATTCAGTCAGGGTCGATGTGGTCCACTCCCAATAATTGATGAGGAGGTGTCAATACCAAGAGAGGAAAAATTGCTTTTGCAGTGAGCCAGCCACTCCCAGTCCCTATTCAAGCCCAAATTAACGGTGTTACATTTGCAAATTAATTGTAGCCCTGCAGTTTCTCTTTGAAGTTTTTTTTTGTTGAAGTATGGCTACTTTTAAATCTGTTATTGAAAGCCCAGAGAGATTGAAGTGTTCTCTTACTGGCTTTTGTATGTTACCATTCCTGATGTATGATTTGTCCATTTATTCTTTTACCTAGAGACTGTCCTATTTGGCCAGTGTACATGGCAGAGGGGCATTGCTGGCACATGATGACATAGATCACATTGGAAGATGTGCACATGAATGAGCTGCAGATGGTGTGACTCATGTGGTAGGATCCTCTGATGGTGTCGCTAGAGTAGATATGGGGACATAGTAGGCAACAGGGTTTGTTACAGGGATTGGTTCCTGGGTTAGTGTCTCTGGTGTGGTGTGTAGTTGCTGATGAGTATTTGCTTCAGGTTTGGGGGCTGTCTGTAAGTAAGGAATGACCTGCCTCCCAAGGTCTGTGAGAATGAGGGATCGTTTTCCAGGACAGGTTGTAGATCCTTGATGATATACTGGAGAGGTTTTAGCTGGGGGCTGTATGTGATGGCCAGTGGTGTTCTTTTATTTTCCTTGATGGGCCTGTCCTGTTGTATGTGATTTCTGGGTACCTGTCTTGCTGTCAGTCTGTTTTCTCACCTCTCCAGGTGGGTATTGTCATTTTAAGAATCCTTGATACAGATTTTATAGGTATTTGTTTCCATCTGAGGGATTGGAGCAAATGTGATTGTATTTTAGGGCTTGGCTGTAGACAATGGATCGGGCAACGTGTACGGGTATAGGGTGGTGTTTATGTGACCATCACTTATTTGCACTGTAGTGTCCAGGAAGTGGATCTCTTGTGTGGACTGGTCCAGGCTGAGGTTGTTGGTGGTGTGGAAATTGTTGAAATCCAGGTGGAATTCTTTAAGGGCCTCCTTCCCATGGGTCCATACGATGAAGATGCCATCAATGTAGTGCAAGTAGAGGAGGGGCGCTAGTTAGGGGACAAGAGCTGAGGAAGCATTGTTCGAAGTCAACCATAAAAACGTTGGCATACTGTGGGCCACATGGTTAGAATCATAGAATCTCAGAGTTGGAAGGGACCTCAGGAGATAATCTAGTCCAGCGGTCCTCAAACTAGTTGAGACCGCGACCCCTTTTTGTGATCTGGCGGAGCGGCGCGACCCCTCCGCCGAAAAGCTGCCGAATTACCAAAAAAAAAAAAAAAAAAACCCACCAAAAAAAAAATATGTGCGTGCGCCCAGGTCCCCCGTCCCCGTCACAGGCGGGCTGCCGGGAGCGTCCCGGTCCCCCATCTCCGCCGCGGGCGGGCTGCCGGGAGCGCCCCGGTCCCCCATCTCCGCCGCGGGCGGGCTGCCGGGAGCGTCCCGGTCCCCCATCCCCGCCGCGGGCGGGCTGCCGGGAGCGCCCCAGTCCCCAGTCTCCCGTCCCCGCCGCAGGGGGGACTGACGGCTGCGTGCCGGTCCCCCATCTCCGCCGCGGGCGGGCTGCCGGGAGCGCCCCGGTCCCCCGTCTCCGCCGCGGGCGGGCTGCTGGGAGCGCCCCGGTCCCCGCCGCGTGGAGGCTGCCGGCTGTGCCCCAGTCCCCCGTCTCTGCCGCGGGCGGGCTGCCGGGAGCGCCCCGGCCCCCTGTCCCCGCTGCGGGCGGGCTGCCGGGTGTGCCCCAGCCCCAGTCGCCGCAAGTTGCGGCGGCAGGAGCTCGCGACCCCCCGGGGAGCGCTCGGCAACCCCCCCGGGGGGTCGTGACCCCCAGTTTGAGAAACCCTGATCTAGTCCAACCCTCTGCTCAAAATAGGACCAATCCCATTTTGCCCCATATCCCTAAATGGCCCCCTCAAGGATTGAAGTCACAACCCTGGGTTTAGCAGGCCAATGCTCAAACCACTAAGCTATCATCTCCCCCCCCAGCAGTGCTGCTGACTTGAAGGTATAAGTTTCCCCAAATCTGAAATGGTTGTGTGTGAAGACAATGTCACAGAGTTCAGCCACCAGGTGTGCTGTGGCCTCATCAGGGATCCTGTTCCTGATGGTTTGTAATCCATCCTCATGTGGCATATTGATGTAAAATGCTTCTACATCCACGGTGGCCAGGATGGTGTTTTCAGGGAGCTCACCAATGGATTGTAGTTTCCCCAAATCTGAAATGGTTGTGTGTGAAGACAATGTCACAGAGTTCAGCCACCAGGTGTGCTGTGGCCTCATCAGGGATCCTGTTCCTGATGGTTTGTAATCCATCCTCATGTGGCATATTGATGTAAAATGCTTCTACATCCACGGTGGCCAGGATGGTGTTTTCAGGGAGCTCACCAATGGATTGTAGTTTCCTCAGGAAGTCGGTGGTGTGTGAAGATAGCTAGGAGTGCTTGTAGTGTAGGGGCTGAGGAAAGAGTCCAAATAGCCAGATAATTCTGCTGTAAGAGTGCCAATGCCTGAGATGGTGGGGTGTCTAGGTGTTGGGCTGACTGCAAGTTACCTTGGGCTGTTGTTACAGAATGGTTCGGGGGAGCTAGTAGTGAACTGGCTTTGACCAGCCAGGTTGGCTTGCAGCCACTCGACTGGATAAACAAGAAAAGAGATAAGGAAGGCCAGAGAGTGTTGAGTGTGGGAATAGAGAGCAGTCGTGTTTCCTGCCAGAGCCTGCTTGGGGGTGAATACGCACCCCCCTCAGAAGGAGCTGATGATAAAAGCAGCTATGAGAATTGCTTTAGATGAACAGTCTCACCTGCAGACCCTGGCCTTGTTGGTGCCCAGGAATTCCCCACACTGGAGCAGCACCTCCTACAATCCCTAGAGGACAAGGCTGGAGGGTCCGGGACTGTCCATAGCAGAAGAGGCGTAAGCATTGATTCTTTCTTGCTTGCTTGGTTGCTGGAAAGCACACATTTAGTAATGTGTGAAGGCTGGGAAACATATTATACTTTGTCAATAAAACTGGTTATACTTATGCACTTGGTGTGGTATCATTGAGTGTATCGGAGCCCGCTTCCCCCTTTGGCTCAACACCATGGTTTCCAGGTTTATGGATCTTGTAGCAGATAGAATACCCCTGGTTGGGGCTCTAGAGGTATGTCTGTGTAGATTTGCTCCAAGGAGTTTGTAGCAAGGAGTTTCTTGAGTAGATGGTGTAGTTTCTTTTGGTACTCTTCAGTGGGATCGGAGAATAGTGGCCTGTAGAATGTGGTGTTGGAGAGTTGCCTGCCAGCCTCCTGTTTATAATCTGACCTGTCCGTGGTAACTACCGCATCTCCTTTGTCAGCCCCTTTGATGATAATGTCAGAGTTGTTTCTGAAGCTCTGGATGGCGTTGCGTTCTGTACAGCTGAGGTTAGGCGGCAAGTGATGCTGTTTGTTCACTATTTCAGACTGTGCACATCTGCAGAATCACTCTCTGTAGAAGTTCAGTCTGTCATTTTGACTGTCAGGAGGAGTCCATGCAGAATTATTCTTCTTGTAGTGTAGATAGAAGGGTTCCTGTGGGTCAGTGCGCTGTTCGGTGGTGTGTTGAAAATATTCCTTGAGTTAGAGACGGTGAAAGTAGGCTTCCAGATCACCGCAGAACTGTATCATGTTCGTGGGGATGGTAGGGCAGAAAGAGTCCCTGAGATAGGACAGACTCTTTTGCTGGGCTAAGTGTGTGGTTGGATAGATTAACAATATTGTTGGGTGAGTTAAGAGTACCACTTTTGTAACCCTCTGTGGAATGAAGGAGTCTAGATAGTTTACTATTCTTTTTCCTTTGCAGAGAAGTAAAGTGTGTGTTTTAAATGGCTTGTCTGGTTTTTGTAACGTCCAGCCATGCAGAAGTTTGTGTGGAACGTTGGTTTTGTATGAGAGTCTCCAGTTTTGAGAGCTCATTCTTGTTAAAGGTGATATGTGTCCAATGAACACAGAAGAAATATTCTATATGCAAAAGCGACAAAGAGTCTTGTAGCACCTTATAGACTAACAGATCTATAAGGTACTACAAGACTCTTTGTCGCTTTCACAGATCCAGACTAACACAGCTACCCCTCTGATACTAGCCTCTATATGCAAATATTTGTTCTTATTTTATCTATTCCTCTTTGTACCTGAGAGCCCTTTCTTGCCTCTTTAGGGCTTTGATTAACACAACTACACAACATCCTTACATTTAAACTATTTCTATTTTTAAATGATAAATATATGTTTCTTGGAGGAACAATTAGTATCTTCATAAAGCCACAAAGAAAATATTCTTTACTTATATTATAGTTGCCTTCAGAGGCTCCAATCAAGATCAGCAGCCGGGACCAGGGCGGGCTGGCTGACGGGTCCTGACTGCCGCCTGGGTCCGGGCAGCGGGCGGGCTGCGGAGCTGCCGCCCCGATCCTGTGGCGGGCGGGCTGCTGCTCCGACATCTCGTGGGTTTTTTTATTATTAAATAACGGACTTTTTGATTTAACGGACACCCCCTCGCCCGAATTAGTCCGTTAAATGGAGGTTTTACCGTACTGGCTGTAAATCCATTTTAGCATGATAGAGTGCACATCACCTTAGAAATGTGTAAGATGCAAAGTATCTTTCAGATTCAAATAACCAACCTACTAAAGAATCTGAAAACTGGGAATGTGTTAGTATCACAGCATAATCTCAGTTGTTCAAAGGACATTAAAATGTCATACTGTGTTTGTCTAGCACTTTTCTGACAAATTTTATTTTCAGTCAGAATATGAGTCTGAGGTTTGGCATAAATGTCTCAGCTTCTTGAAAATGAACATGCTTTAAAATATAGTCATAGGGAATTTTACAGAATGGTTGTTATGAGTGTATTTCAAATCTGCTATATTTTTTTAACTTCTGCACTGTGCTTGAAATTCCACCCAGTGCAGAGGATTTATTCCAGGCTCTCCACAGTACAGCACATTAAGAACCAGCACCCAGATCCTGCAAAAATTTAGGCTGGGTCTACACCCATAATTTAGATAAATCTAGTTATGTCACTCAAGGATGTGGAAAAATTCATACCCCGGAGAGTGGTAGTTTAACCAATCTAAACTCTGGTGTAGACACTATTAGATCAACAGATGAATTATTCCATCAACCTAGCCTACCATTTCTTGAGGGGGTGGATTTTACTACAACAACGGAAACCCCTTTCTATTGCTGTATTAAGTGTCTACGCTACATTGCTACAGTGGCATAGCTGGAACTTTATACATGAGTAGTCCCCCTTTTAAGTGAATAGAATTATTTATGCTTAAAGTTAAGCATGTGCATAAGTGTTTGCAGGATCAGGGTCTAAATGCCTCACTGAAGTCAATGACAAAACTCCTTTAGACTACTCTGGGCTAGGATTTTGTCTCTAAGGGCATCACGTAGCTGAAGTTTGCGTATCTGCAGCTGACTTACCATCCATCCTCACGGCGGCGGCAGTCAGCAGCGCGCTCCCCCATCGACTCCAGCTTGTGCCTCCCGGCAAGCTGGAGTTCCGGAGTCGACGGGGGCGCCGCAGGCAATTGATTTCTCGTGTCTTCACAAGATCGATCGCTACCTGCCGATTCAGCGGGTAGTGAAGACCAGCCCTAAGGGATTAAGTGGAGTGGGCAGCTTTGCAGGGTCATCTTCAGTGGGGTGAATGTCAACTTTTAAAACATTCAAAAGAATAGTAATGGGAAAAAATGGTAAGTTTTTCAACTACTATGATACATCTGCACTCTGTACTGTACATCCTAAAACTAATGTCAGTTATTATTAGAGTGTAAAAGTTAGTTAATAAAGTACCAGGAGTGGTAAGGAGAGGCTAATTATATATTTACCTAAGTAGAAAGAGATGTCTAGTAATCTGAGTACAGAACTGAGAGCCATGAACATTCAAATCCTACCTCTGACAATGACTTGCTGTGTGGCCATCATCAATTCATTTAGGATAAACTTTTCAAAAGCTCCTAAATGGTTTAGGAGACTAAAGTTCCATTTTCAAACAGTGATTTAGAGACAGATTTTTATCTAAAAATGTAGACAAGTGCTGAGTGCAGCAGAAAAAAAAGTAACGTTTTTAAAAATTGGGGAAGTAGGGAACCAAAATACAGCAATGAGAAAATGCATTTAGTTTCATTTTTTTCATTGAAAACTTAAAAACCTGAAATTTGTTGAATGAAACTTTGTTTGAAAATTAAAACAGACAGCTTTAGTTCATTCATTAAACCAGATTACATATGTGTTTATTAAACTGATAATACCTTTTCCTCCTTTATTTTGCAGATGGGGAACTGAGGCATAGATAAATTTAGCCCCTTCAAAAATGTATGCAGGTTTCACTTCAAATATGTGGCTTGTCCTAGTGAATTCAAGTTAAACACGTGATTTCATTGGGATTCCTCACGGCGAGTGTAAATACATTTTGTGACAGCAAGATAGGGACAGAGCTGGGATTAGAACCCAGAAATCCTTGCTCCCGCCTGGCCTTTCTTCGTCTCCCTTTAATAGCGACAATGCCCACAACGACGTGTGGGCAAAATGATCCAGGAGCAGATCAAGACGAAAACAATCAGGATCTGCTGCTGGCTTCCAAATGGATAGTAACGGATAAGTAAGTAATGGGCTCGCTACATTAAAACCAGCCACTTCTTTGTACGGGGCTACTGGCGTCCGGTCACCATCGACCTCGGCTTGCCCCTGACAGTCCCAGCCTCCTTCGGACCTGCGCACTGTCACTCCCGGGCCTGCCTCACCACGTCTCTCTGCCGGCAGCCTGCGGCTTTCGTGTGGCGGCCGAGCCTCCCTCCTACCTGCGGCCGCTTCAGAGCCGGCCCCTTCAGAGCCCTCCCGGGGCGGGGGCGGGCGCTTCTCGGGGAGGAGGAGCCGGGCTGGAGCAGGTGGAGGAAGCGGCCGAGGGAGCAGGCAGGGGCTCGGCTCCAGCGCTGGAAGGGGCTGCGCGGCCGGGTCTCCAGGCGCGGCTGGAAGCCGGGGGCACCCAGGTGAGCTGCTGGCGGGAGAACTGAGCCGCAGCGCCCAGGCGAGTGCCTGTCTGCCCCGCTCCGCTCCCTGGGCTGGTTCTCCGCCTGGCTTGACCCCTCGCAGGCCGGGCCGGCGGGGCTGTCTTCGGGGCGCCCTTCTCGTGGCCCTGGGCGAACCTCTCGCCCCCTGCCTGCTCCTGCTGCACGGTAGGAGCGGGGCGGCCCCTCGCCTGCTGCCCCCACTGTCCCCCGCTGCCTTCCGCGGCACGGGCTGCGGGGAAGCCGCTCGTGGCGCGGGGCGGCCCTGTTGGCCTGGCCGGGGTTGGGGATCGGGGGCGTTGTGTGGCTTTAGTCACCGAGCGCTTTGCAGACTAAGCAACTTTGCACGGGTCGAGGCCAGTACAGTTCCTACTGCTTCAGCCGGAGCCTAAAGGCGGCTGGAAACTCCGATGACTCACAGCGTCTTAACAATGAGTTTTGTTGCAAATGCAAACCATTCCCTCTTGGGGAGCCGGGCACGTTCTGAGTTGCTAGGACCCGTTGGCGTAATGTGTGTTTGGCATCCTTTGTCTGGCTTCAGAGAAATAACTTGCAACAGGTCCAGGCTGGAGGCTCAGCCTACCATCCCCAGGGCTTGGAATCCAGCCTGCCCAAAGTTGTTGGTGCTAGAAAGGTGCTTATGGTAGGGTTGCCAACAGCCCTTACAAGGGATGGCCCTTATTTCTTCACCTCTGTGTACAACAAGATGAGGAGTTGCTGAGTGCTGCAAAAAGCAGCAAGCAATACCTCTGGCAAGTGTAGGTGAGTGTTGCTTACTACTATTGATAAAATTATAATGATGATACTATCGAGAGGAGGGGAGGGGGATGCTAAGAAAGCAGTCCCTCATTTTGGACAGTGTTGGCAATCCTAAAAATAAGTGTCAAGAATCAGAGAGGTAGCCTGCTTGCATCTGACGAAGTGGGTATGAGCCCACGAAAGCTTATGCTTCAAAACTTTATAGTTAGTCTTTAAGGTGCCACAGGACTTTGTTACCTCTGCTAAAAATAAGTATGCATCACCCAGGTCTCTCAGAGGAAGAGTCTCTGTAATAGTGTAGTCCGTAGGGGAGAATGAACATCTGACCCTTTGTAATCAACATTCACTCCTTTCAGATCTCTCTTTGGTTTGTGTGTCTGCAGATGGAGGAAGGGACAGAGCAGCTCAGTAGGGTGAGCCCAGAAATCTTCTGTATTTGAGGGAAAGTAGGGGGAGAATTGTACAGAAACAATGGAAGGTCAGACGAGGTGATCACAATGGTCCCACAGGACTCTTTGTTGCTTTTGCTGATCCAGACTAACACGGCTACCCCTCTGATTCTTGGCCTTAGAATCTGAGTGGGTGCCTTGTGCTGTCTTAAAAATCATCACTTTCCAAGTAACTTTGAGCCTTTTTTTGTGTAGGTATTTGAATTACAGTACAAACTGTAGGCATTCAAGGGTGCTTCCTGGCATTTTTCCAGTCATAAGAGAGTTAGATATTAAAGCATAAGTCTGAGAGGCTTTTTAAAGGTGAGGTGTGCAAAGAACTAGATGGCTTAAAAACATTTTTCTTAGTGACAGCGGTGTAGTAGTAGTAAGATATTTCTTAAGCCCCTGGAAGCTTCGAAGATCACTTTTCCCTGCTTTAAACATATCTCCAGCCCCCTTAGGATTTGCAGTCACCATTTATCTGAGAAACTGGACTCTATGAACATCACCGCTCGGGTCACCAGAGTTGGGGAAGCTGACTTGGGTAGAAGTATGTCGTGGTACCTGGGTCCTTTAATCTCTTAGGTGACCAGCTTGAATTCAGCCCAGGTCAATAATGACTAAAAGCTGTTGCCATCCAGAATTAATAGGATGGGAGGAAGGAGTGGAGAGGTGAATTGGCCCGCTTCTCAATGGAAAGTTCACATTATAGAAAACATCAAAATTGGTAGGTTTTGAGCTTGTGAGTAACAGAGAAGCCCAGGACTAAATGAGCATGGGGAATGACCTGCTCTTGTACCCCTAGGAGTTGGCTATCATGGATAGGCTGTGGGCACATCATTAGGGTGATGTGGGAAAGCTTCTCCTGGTGCTGTCTGTGCTGTACTTGGTCTGTAGATGAAAAACACTTCAGTTTTCAGTGTGTTGTTAATCTGCCACTTTTCATGAGTCCTAGTATTGTATTTAGTTAGAGGTATTTTTAAAATAAATTATCTGATAGGCTTGCTGCTGTGAATGGCTAGTCTTTGCCTTCTACTAGCTAGTTTGTGGATCTGAGACTGGGATCTGAAATCAGTTCACATGGCCAACTACATATCTCCCTTCTTATTTCTAATTTTTATTTATTGCAGGAATATATAGCTGCAGACTCTGGGGCATGTTTTATTCAGACATAACTTGCACACCAGATACAAAACCTTAATTTCCTTTTATCTCCAAAGATGTTAGAATGTTTCTCCCCCTCCCCTTTCTGAATTTTGCAGTGAGAAGGTGAGTCATCGCTCTGGTCAGTGTCCCACTAGTGAACCCGCATAGTGGTGGGTTGAATGCTGTTTCCTTTATAATCTTGTCTCTGTGTGTTTTTGTTATAAATCTCCAAATGTTCAATAAACTCTTTTTGGCTTGAATTTTGTCATGCTTTGTGAAAGGCAAGAAGACAGATTCTTTTTCTCTTGGAGTATGGAAGGAGCTAGTTTTGGCAGATTTAAATCTTTGTATTTGTGATCTCTCATAGCTCAAAAATGTCTTGTTGCAGACATTTCAGACTTGTTCATGAGACGAGATTTGTCACAGTTTAGATCCTGAGCCTATAAGTTCCCATGCACAGACAGATGCTGCACATAAGCTTGCAAGAGTACATGCTTAGTTTTCAGTTTAGTTCTACTAAAGATCAAATACTTAAAGGGATGCTGTCAGGTCAACCTAGATTTTCTTAAGTAGTATTTGATGAAACCTAATCCCAATAGAAATGTTGCCACTGAAATAAAAATATGTATGGGAACAGTTTATTTTTTAAAAGCTATCTAGCATTCTAATGTAGTGGCTGAAAACAAAACATTGCAATTATTTTCCTAATGCATATAATCAGAAACTGAAAGATTAAAAACGGAATGGTTTGTTTACATTGCTCAAACTGATAGAAATGCAAGAAGTGGACAGTCTAATGCCCTGAGCCTTACAGACTCAAACTCTTACAGCTGTGTTTAACTTTAACTGTGCAAGTAGTTCCACTGTCTTTGATATGAGTGAAATTAGGCAGATGTGCGTTTGCAGAACAAGAACCTAAAAGATGAAAAATAAATTCGATTTCTAAAATCTAAGGTGCTACCAACACAAGTGGTTAATTCCTTTCCTTAATATATATTCCTATATATATATATATATATATATATATATAAATGAATTTAAACGTGTCAGTGTCTTGTTACTGTTGGAATTTCTGTCCGGTTGTGTGATGCTGGATATCTGACAAAAACAACAATTATAAGGTCTTCTGGCAATTCAACAGATTTTTACTTTCTGTGGGACAGGTAGCCCTGTGAGCATCTGGTCAGTTAGTTGTTGGTGGTTTAGGCCCTGATCAGACACTTACCAGATGTGAGTAGTCCCATTATACATAAAATTACTTATGTACGTAAGTTTTTGCAAGATCAGGATCTGGATTTATTGCTCCTGCAGGCCCGTTTAAGTTTTCTTGATGTGTCAGTTTTTGCCAAGACAACTGATAGGTGAGTCTTGTAATGTTGGTGAGGTGTTTAGCAGTTACCACCTTCAGAAGACCTTTCCTACCCAGATGAAGTGGCCATGGCAGTTTCCAGAGTTTCCTCAGAAATATCAAATGACCTAGTTGCACTTCACCCTGCATTCAGTCTTTTGATGCAAGGGTTTCTGTTGATGCCACAAAACCTAAAGGATTTAACACATAGGAAGTGTGATTCACTTTTTAGGGTCCTGGATTAACCTTCATAAGTCCATGGGAAAGAGTGTTATAAGTCCTCAGGGCCATCCATGTTGCTGGGGTGGGGGGTGGGGTGGGGGGATTCTGTTAAGCCCCAGGTCTTTGTGACCCCTTGAACCTTCTCCAAATAGCCAGCAATGTTTGTTACTTCCATGGAGCCTCACTCTCTTTTAAATGTGTCCCTTAAGTGAGGCACCTCAGAGTTGCCTCTAAAGGCTGTGGTGGGGCAAACCAGGGTATTGCAAGAGGCTGTGGGAGGGAGCTGGGGTGCAGGCGATTGAATGGAGGGGAAAGCTGAGATGATGTGTGTGCCTGGTTGAAAGCAGGCTTTTTGGGAGGTGTGTGGAGGGATGCTAGCCATCTTCTCTAATGAGAATGTGGAATGGAGTGTATATCTTTAGAACTGTCTCTTTCACATTTGTATATGTCCACCTGTTCTCATGACACAGATGCATTTAATGATCATTTGTTTGTTTTTTCTCCTGGACTTTTCCAAGTATCCTATGTGAAAGTGTTTAGATCAAATAAGGAATATAAAACACATTCTTCATTGAAGACTGAGGCTAGCTGAGGAATCTAAACTATGTTCTTTGTTGAAGAGAGTCCATGAGACATTGAAATATTGAGTGCTAATTTTTTAAACTTCACTATGAGAACTATCCACAGTGGTCTCAAGATTTCTTTCTTGAGTGGCAATCGCTAATTTACATCCCATCATTTTGTGTGGGGTTGGGATTATGTTTTCCAATGTGCATGACTTTGTATTTATCAACATTGAATTTCATTTGCCATTTTGTTTCCTAGTTGCCCAGTTTTTTTAGATCTCTTTGTAACTCTTCAGAGTCAGCTTTGGGCTTAACTATCTTGAGTAATTTTGTACTCTGTGGACTTTGCACCTCTCTGATTTTTGAAAATCAAAAAACATTAAGTATATATCTACACTGCAATAGAAGACCGATGGCTCAGATGCGGCTGGGCTGGCCCAGCTCAGCTGACTTGGGCTCATGGGGCTTGTGCTGTGGTCTATACAATTGTATTAATAGAGTCCTAGAATACCAAGATTGGAAGAGACACCAGGAGATCATCTAGTCCAATTCCCTGCTCAAAGCAGGACCAACCCCAACTAAATCTTGGTCAAGATTTAAAAACCTCTAAGGATGGAGATTCTACCACCTCCTTATGTAACCCATGCCAGTGCTTCACCACCCTCCTAGTGAAATAGTGTTGCCTGATATCCAACCATGACCTCCCCCACTGTAACTTGAAACCATTGCTCCTTGTTCTGTCAAAACGTGTAGAGTTTTGGGCTTGGGCTGGAGCCTAGACAATAAGATGCAGGCAGAGGATGGGCTCCAGCCTGAGGCCAAACATCTACACTGCAATTTCATGGCCCTAGAGTTCTAGCCTTAGTCAGCTGAGCTGGGCTCTGAAACTCAGTGCTTTTTTTTTTTTTAATCAT
The DNA here is from genome assembly GCA_032164245.1 of Sternotherus odoratus. Classification (NCBI taxonomy): domain Eukaryota; kingdom Metazoa; phylum Chordata; order Testudines; family Kinosternidae; genus Sternotherus; species Sternotherus odoratus. The sequence goes on along the minus strand of JAVMKO010000004.1, from coordinate 98,601,944 downwards.
AGTGTAGGCATACCCTAACAACCCAGAGAGCTCCTTGGCTAGGACTTAGCTTCTTGGATTTAAATGATCTGGACTTGCTGATTTTAAAAATGTCCATCTTTTGTAGCTGCTAACAGCCTCCTGAGTTAGTGTGGGAATGGAAAGTGTTTTGTTATCATGCTGTGACGATATTATCTGGCTTTTTCCCAAATACAGAACAGAAGTATTTCTTGAACACATCTGCATTATTATTGAGACTTCTACTACTTCCCCCTGCTAACACCAATACCAGTTGTAGGATTTGTTTTTTTTGTTCCTAACATACTTCAGAAAACTCATTATCGTCTCATGCTGCTGGCAATACATTTCTACTTGTATCCTTTTGATTCCCTTGTCAGTTTTCTACAATTGCTAGTTTCTGATTTACATTCATTATGATCAAGTTCCCCTTTCTTTTATTTGCTGTATTTTTAAGAGACAAGATAGGTGAGGTAATGTATTTTATTGGGCCAGCTTCTGTTGGTGGAAGGTACAAGATTTCAGAATTCAAGGTTTACACTACAGTTTAAGTCGACATAAATTACGTCACTCACGGCTGTGAATCCGAGCAACATAGCTTATGCTGACTTAAGTGCTAGTGTAGACAACACTATACAGACAACGACACAGAGAGCTTACTGTGGTGCACAGTAAGCTTTCTAGTGCAGTGGTTCTCAACGTTTATCTGACTACTGCATCCCTTTCAAGAGTCTGATGCCTGAGTCCCGAGGCCCTGCTGCCTGGGGCTGAAGCATGTAACTTAGCTTCGCGGAGGGGGGCCCTCCAGTGGCATGGGGCCCCGGGCAATTGCCCTGCTTGTCACCTCCTAACACTGACTCTGCCCTTGTGATTTGCTCCCTCATCTCTGGGGTCGTGACCCCCAGATTGAGAGACAGTGATCTAGATGAATTGATGTACCTCCTGGGGGTCTGGTTGAGAACCTCTGTAGCTATAAGCCACAGAATTTTTCCGATCGGAAAGTAATCAAAGTGAGTTAAATACAAGTAAGGACAGATAGTTAAGGATAAAGGGCAGGAGGTCACTTGAGATAGTGTGGGCAATAAGGGTTATGCAAAAGAAGTATGAAGTGGCCATTAATGGTTAGCAGGCAGAGAGGTTAGTGTGTGTTTGATTGTTGCAAATAGGCCATGAAACTAGTGTCTCTTTTAAATCCAGAGTTTTTAGTGTCTACCAGTGTTATCAATTCAAGTTCCTAGGCTCACCTTTTGAAGGTGTTGTGCAGGTTTCCTTTGCAAACAACACTGTAAATATATATTTTTAAAAGTTATAGGCACATTCGCTTCTTTTCTAAGTCAGGTAGTTTTTAATCAGTGTGGCTTTTTTTCTCAATTGTGTGATTGCACCTTTTTAGCAGCTAGTAAAATGTTTTTAAACAGTTCCCAATTATCATCGTGCTTGAATGTTGTGAGTGTTTATGGTTTGTGAAATTTTTCTGAAACACCTAAGAATCTTAGATTGTAATTCTTTCCTCTTATTTAAAGGTGGAATGTGGAAAAATAACTTTAGTTCTTAATACACTTGAAAACTAAAATGTCTAGATGGGTTCCCTTTAAATGTGAGGGGAAAAAAGGAGAAAGGGAATTGGAAACTGATTAGACAAAAATATGATATTCTTAGTCTAGCAAAGTGCCTCCTCAGACCAAAAAATAGAGTAGCAGAGGGTGGTTTGGCATGACCCTTTGCTTCCCCTAACCTATTTTTAACTTCAGCTACTGTACCAATAGAAATTAATCATCATCCTGGAAACAAATCAATCTTTTAATAACAAATGTTTGCATATTTTCCTTTCAAAACTATTTCTACTGTCACTTTTAGAATTAACTCTTTCCCACTTGTGACTGTTAAAATATGCAGGATATATCATAAATTCCCAAACTTTTGCTGAAATTTGTTACAGAATCATTAGGGGACAAATCTGCTCCTGGGTCCAGACATATAACTCTCCTTAACCGCTATGTGAGCTGCTTACATCCATCTGAGGGCAGACGTTGGCCCTTCATAACTTTGCAGCTAACCCTGGAGCGTGGCTCCTCTGAGGAAAATTTGAAAGGTTTAATCATTATTTTTGTGGCAGTACTACTAGAAACTGAATGAATTATTAACTTGACATATTGCTTAACAAATAGATTTATTTAACATTTGAGAAGAAGTCCAGTCTTTTTGGACTGGGAGGAGTGTGTACAGCCTGTTTCATTTCCATTGCTCTCCTAGTCACAGATTTGGTCTGTATTACAGAGATAAGGGCTTGAGACCACCTCAGATAATTGCAGCTTTATAGCACCTTTCATCCCCAAACACTTGGGTATGTCTTCATTGCAGTTAGCCCACGGTCTTACGGGGTGTTGTCCCTAACCTGCCTGCCATCCACACATAAATCTCTCACTCAAGTTTGGCAGTGCTTTCAACTGGGGTTAGCTTGCTTGACTTCTGGCTAGTCGCAGAAGTTTGAGTGGTGCTTTCATTTGGGCTGGTGGCCTGTCCATTTTGCAGTGAGGCTGCACGCTAAATTACTCACACGCTGATAGTCCTTCAGAGCCATCCCACAATTCCCTCTGTGTACCCAGATGGATAGATGAGTTATTCCACATTTCACTTGGAAAGAATTGTAATGCCTCAGCTTACTGCAGCACAAAGAACCTTGGAATATACCCCCAGAAGCCCATGCAGCACCAATGAGGACAAGTAACTTAGGTAGGGCATTGCACGGTGGCTGCTGACACCCAGGTGCCAATTACCCAGGCTACTCTTCAGTCAAAACATATTCTATGAAGACTGTCCCTCATTTGGAAACTTGACTGACCAGAGTTAGACACTTGGATCTGTATTTAGGTGACAAGTAAGTGACTTGGTTTGCAGAGGTGCTCAAAACTTGCAGCCCCATGGCGACTAACTAGTCAACCAGACGTGAACATTTTGAGCTCTTCCCTGTAATTCAGAAGTCACTGACTCAAGTCTCTAGTAAAGTCTCAAGTAGATATGTGTTCAAAGCATTGCAAACAGTTCTAGCTATGCGATTTTCTTGGTGGAATGGGATTTAGTCATCTACGCAGAGGTCTTCCAGGAGGTACAACAACTCTAGATATTGACCTAGATTTACAACAGGCCACATAAAAAGCACTAGCAAAGTCAGTGCAAACTAAAATTTAATGCAAACAAGGTGTGCTGTGAGACTTCTATATTTTTATGTCTGATTTTGTAAGCAAGAAGTTTTTTAAGTGAGATGAAACTTAGATACACAAGACAAATCAGGCTCTTGAAAGGGGTATAGTAGTCTGGAGAGATTGAGATTCACTGATCTAAACCTTTGCCTGATTCTTTGAGAATATGCCCCCTATAACAGGCTGTTAAAGGGGTGGGTACACCAGCTGTCATGGGATGCAGCAAACCTTTTCCAGTCTCTGATGCTGCCGATATGGAAACTGGTCTTTGACAGGCTACCCATCCCTAGATAATGTCTGATTGGGGACTTGTGTTGGGGATATAAGGAGAGGTTTTTTTAGAGAATTCTTCTCTCCCCTCCCCCTTCCTCCACTCCACATGCCACAGATGCTACAAAACTCTTTGAAATGGGCAGCAGACTAAAAATTAAGGAAGTGTTAAAACTTTGAGAAACAGAAGCAGATTATCTGGATGAAGCGCAGGTAGTACAACATGGAGGAGATGTAGCATCTAGTATAAGTAGCTATTTTATTTTAATGTTTGTGAAAGATGCTGGGTTGTGTACCCTGGAACCATACCTCTGGGGAGGTCAGAAAGAAGAGTTTGCTCTAATGGGCTGCTCCGTTGGTACTGCCAACTGTGACTGGGATCGTAGTGGCTAGCCAGCTATGGTCACTCATTTAGAGTGAACTGCAAAGCAGGGGTCAGACAATCCCCAAAAGCTTGTGGATATTCCAAAACTTAGATTTACCAAACCAGCATAAAACAGCTTCTTTATTACTTTACTGGTTACTCAGAAGTCCAAACAACACAGTTGCCTTAAAGTAGGGTTACCATATTTCAGCAATCAAAGAAGAGGACATGGGGGGGGGGGGAGCCCCACCCCATCCACTCCCTCCCACTTTCCCCCTCACCCTTACCTCCCGCCACTCCTTGTCCCCTGACTGCCCCCTCCTGAGCTCCCCAAACTGCCCCCCTAAGACCCTACTACCCTCTACCTATCCCCTAACTGACCCGATCCTTATCCACACACCCCAACCCCAGACAGACTCCCAGGACTCCTATGACTATCCAACCACTCCCTGCCCCGACAGGACCCCCAATATACACCGAGACACACCCTGTAATCCACAGTGGGGGGAGCTGAGGGACCACGCACAGCTCATGCCACTGACGGTACATGGGCAGCTGCTTCTGCCCTAGCACCTGGCTTTAGTGTTTAGCCAGAAGCCTTTGTGAGCGAACAGAGGGACACTGCTCTCAAAGCGTGCGCTTGATTTTAGAGTCTGGTACAAACAGACCTAGCAGAGAACACAAAAATAGTGCTACCTCTGCCATCCCAGCAAGAGCAAGAGAGGCAGAGCCGTGCTTAAGACAGTGCATTAAGGAGTGTGGAGGGAGTACAGACAAAGGGATGGGGCATGGAGAAGAACCGCAGAGAGGGAGAGAAGGAGAAAGTGAGGAAGAAGGAGAAGCCCGGAGGCTGTCTCTCTGGAGGGAAGGTCTGGGGGAGGGGCGTTGGGATGCAGCTTGCAAGGGACAGAAGCATGGAAGGGATTGTATCTGGGCAGAGGACACAAGTGGGGCTACTCAGTCTCCCCTGTGGGATTGGGTAGCAGTGCCCAGGGAAATGAAAATCTCATAACCACTGCCCTCTCCAGAGACCCCCTGCACCTTCTCCAATTCCCTGGCATGCTACCGCACACTGCCACGCTCCCCGCGGAGCTCACAGCCCGGCCCTGGTAGAATGATTCTTCATCATTAGCTCGCTGGGCCGGAGGGGAGGGGGGAACTCAAGAGCTGCCTAGGCCCTTCCGGAGCCACATGCGAGTGGCTCTGTCTGCCAGCCGCAGGGCGCTCTGCATGGGGGGGAAGGAAGGGAGGAAATCCGGGACATTTTTAGAGTTTTTCAAATTCCCCCGGACACTATTTTTAACTCAAAACACCGGAGATGTCCGGGAGAATCCGGATGTATGGTAACCCTACAAAAGTGATCCAGCCTCAAGCCTCCACCCAGGTACCCATGTCAAATATGATGAAAATTTCTGTAAATCTTATTTCTTCATATAAAAGAAAATATTCTACCAACTCCAAAGGATTGGATACATTACCTTCCAGGTTAATCGGTGTTTCAGATCTTACCCAAATACATGCTACAGCCAATTCTTATTAATTAAAATAAAATGTATTACAAAACAAAAGAGAGAAAGTATGGTTAAAAGATCAGTATACATAGAGACATAAGTTCAATTCATTGAGATGCAGATTCATAGCAAAGCTGGTGAGTGTTGTAGCTGCAAAGAGTTCTCTCAGAAATAGTTCATAGATTATAGTCCAATGTCCAATATCCCGTTCAGGGAGTACCAGCACAACTGGGACCTCAATCTTGTGACTCAAACTTCCTCTGTTGAAGCTTAAGCAGATCTGCAATGACAGAATCAGGATACAAGGATTTTTTTATACCATTTCATGTCTTTTGACAAGTTGGGATTTCCTTGGGGAACAAAAGGTATAATTTAGGATGACTTTGAGGGAGGTACTTAACCATAGGAATTAACATAAGGCCATTTCCTTGTTCCTCCACCATTTACAGTATATTTCAAAGAGAGATGAATACTGGGATACCCCGTGTTTACACATGATTTAAATGATAGGCTGTCTTTTTGACCTTTGAATGATCAGAATACAGCATAGACAGGGACTGTTGATTACATTGTTGGCCCTACTCATACATAGGTAAATACACAAAAGCACAAACATCATCTTCCCACATCTTTTGAGGGTTATTTATTTTGCTGGATGTTTAACCCTTTCTAGCCACTTGTCACAGATACCAATTAGTGCTAGTATGCTCTGCTAATTATTATTTGCTTTATGTTGCATGTGTGTGTGTTGGGAATGAGACTGAAATTCCAGTCTCACTTCATGTAGTCCACAGTCTCGCTAGCTGTAGAAAGTACAAGAGAGCTAGATAAATATTTGATTTGTAGGTTTTGGGGGGAATCATTTGGATACATCTGATAAGAAAACCACAGAACAGATATAGCTGGCCTGTCTGATACTCTCTAGTAGTTATAGCTTCCCTTTTTTCAAATATCTATTGGAAGCCTTAGTGGAAACCTCTTACCTTGAAATCTGTTTTTTTCAGAGAACATCTTCGTGATGTGGAAATCCTTACCCAGCCCACAGCTTCAAGTAAATCAGCTGCATGCCCACAGGGACGGGAACTCTCACCACTGCCTTCAGGCCACCTCTAAATGGCATAGCTACTCTGCAGGTGCGCTTGCTCACTAAGCTTTAGCCCTAGCCCTTCTGCTGGAGAAAATCGGGCCGCTAACTGGTGGATGTTCCAACCTGCCCAGCCTCAACCCCCCTGTGCACTGAGGTGCAGGTAGCTTCCGGTGCTACGTTCTGATAAGTAAGGGATCTGCACCCCATGTGTGGGCAGCGCCTCAGAACAATGTGAGTGCATCAGTTCCTGTCTCCTCTCCTAAAACAGCCTTTTCATTCCCTGGTAGCTTTTTTCTGCACTTGTTCCGATTTGATTTCCTCTTTCTTGAACTTCCATGAGCAGAACCGAACACAGTATTCCAAATGAAGTCTTACCGGTTCCTTGTACAATGGCATTAATACTTCTCTATCTGTACTGGAAATGTCTCGCTTGATGCATCTTGGGTCCGATCCCATTTGCTTTTTTCACAGCTGCTTTATTTTGGTAGTTCATGGTCATCCTGTGATCGACCCCTACATCCAGGTCTCTCTCTGCTCTTCTGTCACTTCCAACTGAAGAGCTCCCAGTTTGTAGCAGAAATTGTTAGACCCTAAGTGCATGACTTTTTACTATTGAGTTTTATCCCATTTCTGTCATTCAAGTCTTCAAGATCATCCAGATCTACCTGTTTAATATTCTGATCCACATCTGTATTGATGATGCCTCCCGACTTGTACATCTGCAACAAGCTTGGATTTTAAAAAAATGAAAATTCCCCAATTTGCTGTCAGATTTTAGTCCTAAAGTAGGTCAGATTAGGGCATGAACTACTTGACAGCAACCATTTTAAGGTCAGTGTTGTATTACTTTTCCTTTTTATGATAGTATTTGCCCTGTCCCTTCCAACTTCAGACTTACTTTATCCCATCCAGATAAACTAAAACAGTTGCAATTATTAGCCTCGCTCACGTGAGATGGCTGTTTTCCAAGGGAAATCTAATACACACTTGTGCTTTATTGATGTAAGTGACTTTTCTAAACAAACTGCTTTCGTGCTCCACTAACTTCACAGGCTTTGGCACAGGTTATAAGTAAGAATAGAATCTGACCCTACTAAGTTCTTAAAAATTTCTGGTAAATTTAGTACAGATCTTTCTCTCCATCCACTCTTCTCTCTTTTTCCTGTAATCCTTAGGGCACAATACATTTAGGACTGTCATGATTTACACTGCTTTCTGTTCTAATAAACCTTTGCATCAATTAACGGGTTGAATCCGAATCCACTGCAAATAATTTTAGAGTATTGTCATGATTCATGAAAAATTATTTGCAAGATTAATAAAGCAAGAAAAAAATCAGGCCTGTCTTTGCAACTTCTGCAGGATGCATGCCAACTGCCAATGCTGCTAGTTTGCTGGGGTGAACCAAGACATCTATAGAGCAGAGACAAAAGGGAACCATAATTGAGAGATGAAAAGGAAGAACAATGAATTAGTTTGGTTGCTTTCCAGTGTAACATTCTGAAAGTGGAAAGAAACATGTCACTTAAGAGGGATGAGTTTTTACTGATTTTTTTCATTATATTGGGAGATCAGAACAAGTTATCTGGGCTTGAAGTAGGTAAAAAAAAATTCTCCCTCGTGAAAGTAAGTGTGTGTGTGTAAACTATATATTGTGATACAGCATGGTCAGAGGGCAGCAGGAGAGTGTTAGAGGGAAGCCTTATTCCCTGTAGATGGAAGCAAGTTTGCTAGAAGTTGGTTGGAGCACCTGGAACCAATTAAGGCAGCTGAGGCCAGTCACATGATTAAAAAAAAACCTGCTTCAATCAGACAGGGGAGGAGTTGAACAGAGTGGTTTGGAGTTGGAGCAGAGAGCAGTTTAGAGGAAAGCAGAGGAGAGTTTGGAGAAGTGCTGCGGTGAGCTAAGACCCAGACCCTAGGTAAAGGGACATCTGGCTTGTGCAGAGAGAGGCCAGGAAGCCCCACAGGCTGAAGGTTAGGAGAGGGAAGTAGCCCAGGGGAAGGAATAGCTAGTTCAAGTGGTTTACTGCTATCCTGAGGGCCCCTGGGCTGGCACCCAGAGTAGAGGCAGGCCCGGGTCCCTTCCTCTCCACTCCCCCTCCTCTAGGATACTAGTGGGGCAGTTAATACTCTATATGGGGCAAGAAATGGTGCCCTGAACCCCCCCACAAGAAGAGAAAGCGTGGGACCCATCATAATAGTGCAGGCAATTTGCCACAATATCTATACACCCTCCTCCCCATAAGAATCCATGGAGTTAACACTAGCATTAGTTGAGGAAGAGACGTGTAGAAGATATGGGGCTGATCTTAATTGAATCCTCTTTCTCTTTTGCTTGCATGTAAATAGAAATCATTCTTGTCCTCAAGGTTACAATGCACTGGCAGCTGTTCACACCCAGACCAAATCTGGTCCATCGTCTGGTCACGACTTCCAAAAACAAGCAACTGTGCAAGACTAGCAATATCTGAGTATTTAAAATCATAACTCCAGTAGCGTGCTACTTTTTTTTTAACCATACTTTTGATACTATGACAATGATAATTACATACAAATTCAACCAAAAATACTGTGGTCAGATTTTTTAAAGCTTTAAATTCATGCAATTTCTCCCCCTGTTAAATGTAATCAAATGTGTGCTGCAGTGTTATACTTGGAATGTCTATTCTATCTGGAGAGGGGCCTTCATTACTAACCCTGAATCTTTTTAAAATACATCTTTAGCTTCATACGAATAGGTCAGTGTTGTTCTACCGTGTTTCCCCGAAAATAAGACAGTGTCTTATATTAATTTTTGCTCCCAAAATTACATTACATTATATTACAGTGAGAGGCAAAACTGGAAGTACGTCTTATTTTCGGGGGATGTCTTACTTTCGGGGAAACAGGGTAATACTAGCACTTGGAGCTCAATACTGTTCACGAGGGGATATTCTCTGTCTCTCTCACACACTTCCCACCTATGACTTCCTAACTCTAAAATAAGCTGCAGTGTCTGAAAGATCTCCCCTGATTGATCCCTTAATGTTCAAGCAATATTATGTGCATTTTTATAAATCGTACCGTAGAACAAACTAGTTTCACAGAATTATAACTGCAGAATTATTTTAAATGGCAGGCAAAAAGAGTAGCTTCCTCACCTGCAAAAATCCCATTTACTGCTGTCCCATATAGTGGAATCCCTTTCAAGTATTTCATCCAAAGGTAAATAAAAACCCAGTATCCCAAACTTAAGCAAAGAAATACATGAGGAGGAGGTAGAGGCTGTCAGGTCTGCTGTTGAAACTCTTAAGCTGCTTGCGACTCTTCTCTCTCCTCTTAAACACCCAGCGGAACCTTATCCCTATGGAATATAGTAGTGATCTATCTTTAACTCTGACTCTTCCAGATACTTTTGCGTCCCCCCTCCACCTCCCGCCCAAGAAGTAGTATAGTAATTATTTGCTCTGAAGCGTTGCCTAGAAGCCTTAGTCATGGACCAGGAGCCAGATGTGCTAAAGCACTGTACTAACATGTAACAAAAAGACAGTTTCTGTTTATATCCCAAAAGCTTATAGTATAAGTGTTGTGGTATATTATTTATAACCGGATTACTACAGTACCAAGCTCCTTCCCAGAGTAAGATTAACCATTCTGTAAAGTCTTTTTGGGTGGTCTGAGTGGCAGTGTGGTCCAGTGGTTTGGGCACGTGGCTGGATGGTCAGGAAACTTGGGTTCTGTTTCTGGCTCTACCACTGACCTGCTCTCTGGAAAAGGACTTCCTCTCTGTGCATCAATTTCCTCTCCCACCTTCATCCTGTCTGTTTAGATTAGAAACTCTTTGTAACTTGTAGTCCCTTCCCTAATGTGGCTGCACATTGCCTAGCCCAATTGGGGCCTCCCCCAGGTGGTACTGTAATATAGAAAATAACACGCAGAAGTAGATAATGATTTATTTTTAAGTCACCTGTTCCTAGTTAAAGTTTCCAAATATGAAATCTAATTTCTATACTGTAGCTTTGCTGCATCTCTGTTTGGAGAGCAGTACTGTCTAATGCTGTGCAGCAGTAAATTTACAATGGAAGATTTCCTTGTTGATATTTTTTGTCTTTAAATTGTATCACACCATATTTTTTGTAAGCAGAATTAAAAAAATATGTGTTTCATTTTCTCTCTCAGGGTCTGACAGAAGTTGAGTTTCCTCCTTGGTGCTGGGTGCAGCAATCTGCCTGCAGAGGTAAAACTTGATTAAAAAAAAAGTGGTACTAGTATCCACCAGGAGAGGGGCTAATCTCTACCTCTTATATATCAGTGACAGGATCATGAGCTTCTTAGTGGGGACGGGGGAAGGAGAGAGTGGCTCACTAGGTTTATTTGGCATGTGATTAAGTAACTTCTCACTTAACATTGTAGTTATGTTCCTGAAAAATGCAACTTTATGCAAAATGATGTTAAGTGAATCCAATTTCCCCATAGGAATTACCGTATTTTCCAGCGTATAAAACAACTTTTTAAGCCAGGAAAATCGTCTCAAAAGTCGGGGGTCGTCTTATACGCCGGGGGTCGTTTTATAGGGCGGGTGCCGCCGGACTGGAGAATCTGGGAATCAGCCGGCAGCCCGCCCGCGACGGGGACGGGAGACCGGGGCGCTCCCAGCAGCCCTTCCCCTGCAGTTTCAGCACACCATGCGGACAGCACTGCAGCGGCATAGCTGGCTCTGATGGTGCTGAGTGCGCCTGTGGGACAGTGTGTCTGGCTCCAGTGGGCCAGACACGCTGCTCTGAGTGACCTGGTCAGGGGCTGGGGTCGGGGAGATTGGATAAGGGGCAGGAGGTCCCAGGGGGGGTGGTCAGCAGGGGACGGGGGGCAGTTGGATGGGGTGGGAGTTCTGGGGTGGTGATCAGGGCATTTGGCACGGAAGGGGGGGTTGGATAGGGCATGGGAGTCCTGGAGGGCCTGTCGGGGCAGGAGTGTGGATAGGGGTCGGGGCGGACAGGGAGCAGGGGGAGTTAAGTAGCAGATGGGTTCCTGCGGGGGCTGTTATAGTGAGGAGGGTCTCAGGACAAGGTGGTCAGGGGACAAGGAGCAGGGGGTTTAGATAGGAGGTAGGGTGCCAGGGGGGCAGTTAGGGGTGGGGGGAGTTTTTGGAGGGGGCGGTCAGGGGACAAGGAATGGGAGGGGTTGGATGGGTTGGGAGTTCTGAGGGGGGCAGTCAGGGGGCGGGAAGTGGGTAGGGATTCGATGGGGGCGGGGCAAGGCTGTTTGGGGAGGCACAGCCGTCCCTACCTAGCCCTCCGTACAATTTTGCAACCCTGATGTGGCCCTTGGGCAGAAAAGTTTACCCGCCCCTGCAGTAGCTGCAAACACTTCCCTGCAAAAACATGATATGCTCCAGCTGGGTAGCATAGGCTCAACACTCCCTCCTCTTGACAGTACATGTGCAGCTGCACAGGTGCTGACTTTCTAAAGTGCTGGAGGTGGGGGTGCATGAGAGAGAGAGAGATAAATGTGCATTGCCCCTTTAAGTATGCTGACCCCACTTCAAGTATGTTGAACTTTTAAACAGATCATCCAGTTCAGACAGGAAGCAACAACTTCCAGTAAGCTCCCTCCTTTCTGTCCCTGAGCCCTGCCTCTGTCCCCCTCCTGTGCTTTGTGGAGAAGGGGGTATGGAACTGGGGGGTGGGAGGAGGGGGACATCCTGACATTAGCACCCCTCTCCTCCCTCTCATGGATAAAAAAACCCTCTTCCCCACTAAAGCTTATGTCCAAATAAATCTGTTAGTCTTTAAGGTGCCACCACACTCCTCATAGTCTGTATCCACAAAAACAAGCACGGCTAGCCTTCTCAAACTGTTCTGTTTATTAAAGCTGACAGCTTAATTGTATGGTCTAACACAGTTCATTGATGATATCATCTGTGTTACCCACAACCTATAATTGTAAACAGTTCATAGCAAGATGGCCTACTAGTTGAGCTGCTTTAGTTATAGCTTGTTACAGTCAGAGCTGAGAGCTCTAGCCAAAAAAAAAAAAAAAAGTATTTGGGGAAACTCCCAGTCATTTCTTTGCATGTGTTTGAGGAAATTCCCATTGCAGCTGTATGCAGTGCACTCACTGTCTGTGGGCTATGGAGAAATAGGGCATCATTGGTAGCTGCAAGCTGCATCATTCACCTACATGATTTTAAATGTCTTTATTTGCTAAATGTTACCCTAAAATCACTTCATAATGATTTCAACTAGCCCTTTAAGTAACAGCCATGTTGATAACGATGTACATATAACAGTCGAGGTTACAAGGGGTAAAAGCTTGAACTAGGGTCAGACATGTGTGAATGAGAGCAGATGGAAATCTTGATTAGCTAAGGGGGGATCCCCTCAAGATTCTAAAAAAATGATGCTTTAAGATGAGGGGCTAAAATGTTTGAGGTAAGAACTTCTTTGCCTTAGAATTAAGGGTCTCAAGTTAAAGAACTTGTTGCCAGTGAATTAAAGACCTTGTAATAAAACTAAGCCTCTTAGTTCCTAACTGTATATAATTCTACATAGTGACTCGTCTCTTATTCTGCAATTGGTTACTTGGGCTTTATAACGGAACACTGTGAGAGACACTTGCAGCTCACTGCTCCCTAATATGATGAAGATAGACTCTGAACAACAGATGTATGTCACAGGATTATTTTTCCTAAAAGCAGTTTATAGAATATAGATAAAGTTTTTCTGGGGTCTTACAAACAAATATAGTACACGGAGGACTTGAGGGAGGGAATCAAACTCTCTGAAGAGTCTGCTTTTTTAAGGACTCATCTACATGGGAAAGTTTTACTGGCATAATTATACCAATATTGTTAAATTGCTCTAGTTTTCCTGGTATGTCTTCCTGTGTGGACACTCTCATTGTGGTATAAGAGTGGGTTTTTTGACTTAGTTTAAACCCCTTCCAACGTGACATACGATAAACCAATAAAACTCCACCAGTCTTATAAGTGAATAAGAGTGTCTATACAAAGAGTTATACTGGTAGATCAGTTTAAATGCACACCTTCGGTTATTACAGGCTAGCTTTCCCATGTATACAAGCTCTTAAATGCTTGCCCAGATACCGCCGCTGCACATCAACCAGTGGTGGTCTGCTGAGTTGCAATGCTGTGATACTTCTATTTCTCTTATTGTGAAGATTCATTTATTTATGAAGAGCCTTAATGTAAATTTGGCAAGGTTGATGTGTGAATCAGTCACACTCAGTTAAAAGTAGTTAGTGTTGGCTTGCTTCTTAGAGGTTTCAAACACACACTATGCTGAAGTTTGTTCATAGCTCAGATAGAGGGGGAGGTGGAGGCTCCAAGCTGAGAGACCTGACTTTTTTTCTGTTTTTAATTGAAGTATAAAGTCTTCAAAGTTGCTGTTGCTGCATCTTCTACACAAGACTGACGGGTTTCCTCAGGCTTTTTTCTGGCTGAGGGGAGTGGGGGAATGACAGACGGGGCTTTGTTCTGCATGAGGGATTTGAACTCATTTGGGTTGGGGAAGGTTTTGCAGGAGATCTTATTTTGTATGATTTTCACTCTGCAAAGTGTCTAGAAAACTCTAATGGGGCTAATAGAAGTAAATCTGAACAAATAAACGGCACAAGCGGAAATCACATGAGCAAATCCTATTGGTCGTAATAGGAAGTGTACTTGCAGAGTGCTTTGTCAGATGAGACATCTGTCGATATGATTATGATGTGCTTTCTACTGTTTACCCTGAAATGGCCAAACTCCATTTTAAGGCTTGCAGAAGCAACAAAGAGTCCTGTGGCACCTTAAAAACTAACAGAAGTATTGAAGCATAAGCTTTCGTGGGATAGTACCCACTTCATTGGATACCACTACTAACTAACTACTAAGGGCTTGTCCTCACTGGGGGGAGGGGGGGATCGACGGCAGATATGCAACTTCAGCTATGTGAATCACGTAGCTGAAGTTTGCGTATCTGCCGCTGACTTACCGCTCGTCCCCACGTCGGCGGCAGTCGGCGGCGCGCTCCCCCGTTGACTCCAGCTTGCGCCTCCCGGCGAGCTGGAGTTCCAGAGTAAACAGGGGAGCTCTGGGCGTGTTAGCGAGACGCGATAAATCGATCGCCAGAAGATCGATCTCCGGCAGCGCTAGTGAAGACCAGCCTTAAGACTAACACAGCTACCTCTCTGATTTTAAGGCTTGGATTTCTGGGAATGTACAAGTTTCAGATCACTTTTAGATTTCACTGATGTCGTACTGTAAATTACTGGGACAGATCCAGTCCTGATGTAAGCTCACCGAATCCAGCAGACTTCTAGCAAGAGGGAATGTAGTCGTTTGTTTTACTTTATATCTCTCTCTTTCCCTCTCCCCCCAAGTCTACACTGTAATGTCAATACAGACACGTAGCATGGTTATTAAAGATACTCTGTGGTATTCATTCAGGCAGCTGACTTTTTCCTGGGGCCTGGAGAAATTAGCACTTAAAAAAAAAGTGGTATTTTCATTTCTTGCTGCTTACCGGTAGTTCATTTGCCTGTGTGACCTGTTGCAGGGCTGCATACGGTCTGCTCTTGGCCACACACAGTGCTTCCTGTAAATTGGTCAGCAAGAGGAAGCTGTTTGCGGCACTGCAGAGCCCGCTCAGCACGAAGCTGCATTTGGACTAGAGAACTAACACCAGCAAGGGCAGAACAGTGTTAGGGAAGTATATCTCATTGCTCTTGTTTGCATGCACCTGAGGTAGAGGAAGAACTGGTTTTGACTGGGACAGGTAGAGAGTGAAGAACTCAGAAGAATCAGGGAAGGATCTGATTAGATATGTCAATTAGATAAACTATCACCCTGTCAAACACCAAACCCATGTCCACATTTGTGCTGGTATAAAATTCATACACACTACATTGGGACTTTTGTCGCGAAAAAAGGCCCGTTTTGGCAACAATAAACTTCTACCCCTACGGGAGACTTTTGTCTTTTTCCCTCCCTTTATTGTCGACAAAGAACCAGTGTAGAAACTGCTGATTGTTTTGTGGACAGAACTGGTTTCTGCCAATATCCCATAATGCCTGCCCTGATTGCTCTTCCTAGCGTTTTGATCTCTGCTGACTTGCAGGCATGGGGTCCCTCCCCTTTGAAAGCTCAGGGAAGTATCTGAGTACTGTTCCGTTTGGGAGAACAAAGAGCAAATCATTGGCATGCTCCTGTTCTGCCTTGCACTAGAAACATAGCAGCAGGCAGACTGCTGTGCTGCTTTGCCATTCCTCAGCAGGGAGAGCTCACAGATGATACTCTCTGCGGCTGAGGGGGCTGTGGGTACGTACCCATGATGCATTACTCACACGGTGGATGATGGTCTCCCTAATGTGGACGTGATCTGTCGACAGAGAAAGCAAGTGTGAACACCTTCTGGCAATTTTTGTTTTGCCAATTTTTGGGTGTCGACATATGTTTTGTCAACAAAACTTGGTAGTGTAGACAAGCCCTTGGTTTGTGATATTCGGTCTGCAGCCTAATTCCCTCATCGAAATCTTGTACTAAAGGGGTAAAATTGCAGTTAATCCTTCTGGGTGAAATTCTCCCCTGTGCAGAGCCAGCATGAAGCCTAAGAGCCCCTGGAGTCTTACACCACGGGTTGGCAACCTTTCAGAAGTGGTGTGCTGAGTCTTTCTTTATTCACTCTAATTTAAGGTTTCGTGTGCCAGTAATACATTTTACTGTTTTTAGAAGGTCTCTTTCAAGAAGTCTATAACATATAACTAAACTATTGTTGTATGTAAAGCAAATAGTGTTTTTAAAATGTTTAGGAAGATTAATTTAAATTAAAATGCAGAGGCCCCGGACTGGTGGCCAGGACCTGGGCAGTGTGAATGTCACTGAAAATCAGCTCGTGTGCCATAGGTTGCCTACCCCTGTCCTACACTGAAGGACTGAGTTTTAATGGTGTGTAGGCCTTGTGCTGGCTGCCTTTGTGGGGGACGAATTTTACTCTTTGTAAAGAAAGATGCATATAAAACTACGCCCCGCTTGTTTCTCGGGGGTGGGGAGAGTACTTACATTCCTAGAGTTGCCAACTTTGAATCGTCCCTTTTTAATTTATTTCAGGAAGGTTAAACTTTTATCAGCCTTCCCATTTATGGTTCTAAAAGGCACCACGATTCTGATTATTCCTGTGCTGGGAACTGACACACGTTCAAACTGCATCTTCTCCTCCAGAATCAGGAACTGTGTAAGCATTCTTATCTAGTTCCTCACTCTAACCCCAATGCCTTCTGCAGGAAACAGTTTCTGTTCTGGCTGTTTTTTTCCCCCCAGGAGTATCTCCACAGAATTAAAAATCACCCAGAAAAATCCAAAGGGGGTCTTGGAATTTGAAGTGAGAAATCCTTTTAGCACTATATATCTGTGTCTGCCTTGAGTGTGGAAGGAGGCTGGTGGGGAATTCAAAGAGAGAAATAATGGGAACCAAGTAGTTGCTAAAGGAATATGTTCTGGATACATGAGAGGGGATTGAGGTGAGAATGTGGACACCAGAGACCAGCATGTTGTTGTAGAAAAGGCAGGAGTAAACTGAGGCTCTCTCACTTGCCCCTAAGAGGTGGAAAGGAAGGGACTTAACCACTATTCTACAATATCTTTTTTTTTTTTCCCCAAACATTTTTTTCTGGCAACCCAGTTTAAGAAAATTATTGATGCCTGTGACCCAACTAAACTGGGGATGAGGGGTTTAAGGTTTGGGAGGGGCTCAGGGCAGGGTTTTGTGGTGTGGGCCTGGAGATGAGATATTTGGGGTACAAGAGTGGGCTCCAGGTTTCATGGGGTGTCTCAGGGCTGGAGCAGGGGATAGGGGCGTGAGCTTGCCTCCCGTGGCTCCTGGTCAGTAGTGCAGCCGGGGTGCAAAGGCAGGCTTCCCGCCTGTCCTGGCACCGCGCTGTGTCCCAGAAGAGGCCAGCAACAGGACCAGTTCCTAGGTGGAAGTGCGCAACTCTCGCCTGCAGGCATCACCCTGCGCAAGCTGGAGTCGACGGGGGAGCGCACCGCTGACTGATGCCGCCATGAGGACGGCAGGTAAGTCAGCTGGAGATACGCAGACTTCAGCTAGGTGATTCACATAGCTGAAGTTGCGTTTCTGCAGTCGATTCCCCCCTCCCCCCATAGTGAAGAGCAGCCCACTGACTCCCGATTTAGCTTTGAGCAAATAACTTCTGTGCTTCCAGTACCTGATCTGTAAAATGGGGTTACTTACTGTGAGAATCTGTACCGCTATGTACACCCTTTTTACAAGACTGATAACTGCTATGTGAGGTATCGTATATGAAAACTCATAATTTGCTGATCATTTATTGTCCTACCCTGTTTCCCCGAAAGTAAGACATCCCCCGAAAATAAGACGTACTTCCAGTTTTGCCTCTTTCTGTAATATAATGTAATGTAATTTTGGGAGCAAAAATTAATATAAGACACTGTCTTATTTTCGGGGAAACACGGTAGTAAAATGTCTGGCAACATTGCATGTAAAGTTATAGAATTCCTCTGTGTGTTATTACTAGACACGTTCCAAGTATAGGAGGAGAAGCCACAAACCAGTTCTGCAGAGACAAAAGGCTAGCCAGTGCCTCAGTCAGGTGTCAGCAAAATCAAATGGAGCATCACCTGGTTAAGTGGCCATTCTTTGGCAGGAAAGAGGATGTAAGTAAAAATCTACATCTTGTCAAAGAGACAGCTGCAGGTTCCCATCTACACAGGCTTTCTGCCTCCTGAACCTCAGCTGGAGATGATTCTCGAAGAAGAGAAAACTATAAGATGAGAGAGGGGGCACCCTAAATCATTCCTCCTCTTCTCTTTACCCACTGCATCCACAGCATCTGAAGAATAAAGGAAACAGCTTTGGAGTAGGGGAGAGATCCTGACTGAAAGAAATTCAATCAGTAAGACTGCTGTAACATGTAGTGAGAGACAACTTTGCTTTAAATTCACTTAGCTTGATAAGTTAGGTATTAGTTTTGTTTTATTTTCTTGTAACCAATTCTGACTCTTATGCCTCATTACTTGTTATTACTTAAAATTAGGGCCATCAAGCAATTAAAAAATTAATCATGTTAACTGTGCGATTAAAAAATTAATCGTGATTAATTGCACTGTTAATAATAGAATACCATTTATTTAAATACTTTTGGATGTTTTCTACATTTTCAAATATATTGATTTGAATTATAAATTTGCACTGTAAAAAAACAAAAGAAATAGAAGTTTTCAATTCACCTATTACAAGTACTCTACTGCAATCTCTTTATCATGAAAGTTGAATTTACAAATGTAGAATTATATACCAAAAAAGCTGCATTCAAAAATAAAACAATTTTTTAGAGTCTGCAAGTCCACTCAGTCCTACATCTTGTTCAGCCAATTACTGAGACAAAAAAAGTTTTACTTTTGCAAGCGATAATGCTGCCTGCTTCTTATTTATAATGTCACCTGAAAGTGAGAACAGATGTTCTCATGGCACTGTTGTAGCTGGCGTCCGAGATATTTGTTCCAGATGTGCTAGAGATTCATATGTCCCTTCATGCTTCAACTACCATTCCAGGGGACGTGCGTCTATGCTGATGGGTTCTGTTTACTAACCATCCAAAGCAGTATGGACCCATGCATACTCATTTTCATTATCTGAGTTAGATATTACCAGCAGAAGATCAAATTTAATTTTTGGTGGTTCAGGTTCTGTAGTTTCCGCATCGAAGTGTTGCTCTTTTAAGGCTTCTGAAAGCACGGTCCACACCTCGTCTGTCTCAAATTTTGGAAGGCACTTCAGATTCTTAAACCTTGGTTCGACTGTTGTAGCTATCTTTAGAAATCTCACATTGGTTCCTTCTTTGTGTTTTGTCAAATCTGCAGGGAAATGAACAACATGTGCTGGGTCATCATCCGAGGCTGCTATAAAATGAAATATATGGCAGAATGCGGATAAAACAGAGCAGGGGGACATACATTTCTCCCCCAAGGAATTCAGTCACAAATTTAATGCATTAATTTTTTTAAGAAGCATCCTGAGCATGGAATGATGGCCGAAGCATGAAGGGGCATATGACTGGTGAGCATATCTGGCATGTAAATACCTTCCAATGCCAGCTACAAAAGGTGCCATGCAAATGCCTATTCTCACTTGTAAATAAGAAGAGGGCAGCACTATCTCCTGTAAATGTAAACAAACTTATTTGTTTTAGCGATTGGCAGAACAAGAAATAGGACTGAGTGGATTTGTAGGCTCTGAAGTTTTACATTGTTTTGGTTTTGAGTGCAGCTATGTAACATCTGCATTTGCAAGTTGTACTTTCACAACAAAGAGATTGCACTATATTACTTGTATGAGGTAAGTTGAAAAATATTTCTTTTATCATTTTACAGTATAAATATTTGTAATAAAAATATACATTGATTTCAGTTACAACGTAGAATATATATACAGTGAAACCTCGATATAACGGACTAATTCGGGCGAGGGGGTGTCCGTTAAAGCCGAAAGTCCGTTATTTAATAATTTTTTTAAATCATTAAATAACAGGACTTTTGGCTTTAACGGACACCCCCTCACCCGAATTAGTCCGTCATATAGAGGTTTTACTTATCACGGCCGGGAGCCGGGAGTCAGCCCGCCCGGCGGCAGCCAGCAGCCCACCCGCCCGGCTCCCCGCTGCTGGGACCCGGGTGGGAGCCGTCAACCCGCCCGCCCGGGTCCCCGCTGCTGGGACCCGGGTGGGAGCCGTCAACCCGCCCGCCCGGGTCCCCGCTGCATATATATATATGAAAATGTAGAAAAATATCCAAAAATATTTAATAAATTTCAATTTATATTCTATTGTTTAACTGTGCAATTAAAATTGATTAACTGCGATTAATTGTGAGTTAACTGATTAATTGACCGATTAAAATCTATCTTTTGAAGTTAATAAATTTGTTTTACTGCTTTATCTAAATCACTGCTTGGGAAACTCCATTTGGGATAACAGGATTTGTGCATATCATTTTCTATTAATAAAATGAAGGGCTTTATATGATCTTGTATTGTCCAGGAGAGAGCTGGGCAGTACAAGATGTACATTTCTGGGGTAAAGTCTGGGCTGGGGAATTTGCTAGTGTCTCTGCAGTGTAATTCATAAGTGGCTGGCTATAGCACTCATAAAATATAAATGGGGATAACTTACTTGCTGGAGGTTGTGTGTGAGCAGACCAGGAGTGGTAATTCCCAGCGAAGCAGTGTAAAGTCACTGGCACAGTGTAAAAAGTTGTAGAACTGAGGGGATACAGCCTTTCATCAGGCAAGATTGTACTCTGGATAATGATGTCATATTACCTCCCACTCTAAATTCTCTCTAAGCTGTGTGGTCATGTGATCACACAGCTGCTTATTAAGCCCTGTGCAGGGGCTCAGGGCTGCAGTGAGGAGAGGTGCCCCACCCTGCCAGCTCTAGTACAGACCTGCCTCACACATGCTGAGGCCAGGGGAGAGGAGCCCCTCCTTGGCCCGGCCCAGCCCCACTGAAGCTGCCACAGTCGAGGAGAGGCGCCTCTCCCCCCCGCCCCAAGCTTCTGCAGTGAGAGGGCTTGGGGAAGGGCGGGAGTCCTCTCCCCACTGCTGACCTGGGGCAGCCTGTGCCCCAAACACCTCATCCCCAGCTCTGTCCCAGAGCCTGCACCCCAACCCTCTGCCCCAGCCCTGAGTCCCCTCCTGCACCCCAAACTCTTCATCCCCAGCCCCCCATCCTCAGGCAGCGCCTTCATCCTCCCAATTCTCTGCTCAAGCCCTGAGCCCCCTACCACACTCCAAACTCCTCAGCCCCACCCCCACCACACAATTTTTGTTATGTGCACCAACATGAAGGTGATGTGTCACACATCGCCTCCATATTGGTGCACATAACATTCATGCTGCACATGGGCATAAAAAATTAGAGAGAACACTGCTCCCATTGTGCAGTTTTGTTAACGTTTGTGATTAAGTGTAGAGATGTTAATAACTCACCTTCAGGGCTCTGCCCTAGTTGTACTCAACCTTGGGATTGTGTAGAGGGGTCAGATACTTTCAGCTAACCTTGTCTATTCCTTATTGCTAATTGAGGGGAGGGGTCCAGGCAAGGTGGAAAGAGGACTTTAGGTGGTGTCCTGGTTTGGAAAAGGTTGATGCTTTCTTACCCAATACCACCCCTATCTGTATCTCAGCCTAGATTATTTCAATCCTCCTCCTACAGATTTTTTTCTCCTTAAGCCCTGTACCTAACCATACCATTTGTAGCCTTTTACTTCTTCCATATCATTCCTTGTGCTTGGAACCTCTCCTCTCCTGGGACAGGTAACAGAGTCCTGTGGCACCTTAAAGACTACTTTAGTTAGTCTTTAAGGTGCCACAGGACTCTTTGTTACCTCTGCTATTCCAGACTAACACGGCTACCTCTCTGATTCTTTTGGGACACAGACTCGTATTTCTTAACACACACATCTTCCTTGAAGCCCATTGGTTCTGAGCCACCAAAATAAGTGAAGTATGCAGTACACAGCATATCCCTCTTTAAAAAAAACTTCTTGTCCCCACCGCTCTGAACTGTGCTAGTCATCTACTGTATTATGTGACTTAACTGTGCTTTCTATCCTATGCCGTTGCTTAATTCAGCCTGGTTAATTCCCACTGACATCAGTGGGGCATGTGAATTATTTGCATCTTTATAATTTAAAAACCTGAATTGAAGGGGCTATAACTGTATAAAATAGTGGTATGTTATAAGAATGGCCATCCTGGTCAGACCAAAGGTCCGGCCAGCCCAGTATCCTGTCTACCGACAGTGGCCAATCCCAGGTGCCCTGGAGTGCGTGAACCTAACAGATAATCAAATTCTCTCTCTCCTGCCATCCATCACCACCCTCTGACAAACAGAGGCTAGGAACACCATTCCTAACCCATCCAGGCTACTAGCCATTAATGCACTTAACCTCCATGAATTTATCCAGTTCCCTTTTAAACCCTGTTATAGTCCTAGCCTTCACAACCTCCGCAGGCAAGGAGTTCCACAGGGAACTCCTTCCATCATCATCTAATAGCCCTTGGATTGTAAAAGTGTGCCTTATAAGCTCCTTGGGGAAGGGTTTTGTCTTCCTTTATGCTTTGTATAAGGTGAAATAAGCTGACAGTACTTAAGATATTTCTGCTATCATAGCGGGTTAACTTTCTGCATCAATTTTGTGAGTATTTAACAAGGTGGCTGTCTTTAGTTCCTTTGGTTGAAAGAAGAAGGGTAACCGCAGGTTGCTTTGGGGAACATTAGAAATAAATACTTAATCCATTCCACTATTATAAACCACCAGCATCTGAAACATTTGCTTCTCTTCATAAGCACTAAGCAATCATTATGAACCAGGCTTCCACTTGAGTGTAAATTCAAGCACACAGTCAGACCCCCGCAAAACTTCCTCTTTTTAATCTTCCATTTCCCCATGAAAAAAGTACCAAACTTGCTGTAATGGAAAATTCTCTCCCTTTTTGGCTAGCTGTCTTCCGCAGGTTGAGATTTTTGTAAGTTTCTTTTTACTACCTTTGGCGAATCAGGAAATCTGTGATAGAGATAATACTGCCCAATAACCCCTGGGAACAGGAAGCAACGCACACAGAGATACATACAGCCAACAAAAAAGGAAGCAACTCATTTTGAGCCGTCCCATTTGACCATACTGCACTGCGTGGAAGGGTCAGGGCAGGGCTTTTTTCTCCTTTTTTTTTTTTAAATATGAAAACTGAAGGTGGAGCAGCAACAGTCATAAAGATATTTAATCAATAGGTGCACAGTAGGGGGAGATATGCTAACTTTCTTACCTGAGACTGATTATAAACGGCTAATGGCTTCATCTATACAAAGGAAACGCTCGTTCGGTGCCACGTTCAGTAAGAAAGCTGTGTGCCAGTCGGATCTTGTTATCAGGTTAGTTTGAGTTTGTCGTTTGTTAATATATGCTCTTTTCCTCTTCCCTACATAGAGTAAACTAATAGGATATTACATCCTGAAAAGAATCCTCTTTTGTTCTTGACTCTTCTATGTGGATTAAGAATGAATCAGTCTTCATTTTTAAAAAAAAAAAAAAAAAAAAAAAGGTGGCGGTCGAGAGGAATAGGGAAGGGAAGGCACTTTCATGAAATTAAAAGCCAGTCAAGACACTACGTGCACATTAAACTTGTTCATAATTGAATGTTTTGCAGGGGAATTCAGTCCCCAGTCTCTCTCTCTCTTCCCATAATACTGACTAGACTTCCACAACCTTGCGAGTATCGGTAATTGTCCTTTCTAACAGAACTGTTGTTGAAAACGGAGGCAGGAAAAGGAATAACCTGAGAAAATTAAATTCTGTTGCGTATTTGGTTTTTATTAGAAGTTTCAGTTTGAAATGGATTTATCTAGTGGAAGAGCACCTGAAGGTTAGAAAATCCAGTTTTAGGAACAGAAAGTAAATGTGTGGGTAGCTGAAGCTGAAATGGTAGAGTTTTGTTCTGACATGCTGAGAATACGTTGTTTTTTTCTTTCCTCGGTAACAGAGCTCTTTGCAGCATGTATATTGTTGTGTGTCTCTTGACTAGGCCGCCTTTAAAATATGGAAATCTCAATTGTCCTCTATATTTACTGCAGCATTCCTTTTGTTGTATTATTTGTAGGTTCAAAAGTTTCCCAGCTGAGATCTCACTTTTCATGGGTGTCTTGTCAAGATGGGACTTGTAGCATTTAATCTTTAGCACATGCGATATTATGGCACTTTTTATAATTCTCAAACATAGGATGCTGAAACACTTCTGACAAACTGAACTAAGATTTAATGTTTCATGCTGTAAATTTGAGAGTTTTTTTTTCATTTGATCACCAAATTGATCCCCCGTCATTCTGTCAGATGCTGAGCAGTAACAAGATACCAAGTTGCCTCATTCCCACTGAATTCAACTGGAAGTTGGGGCACGCAGTGCTATGCAGGGTAAAGCCCTTAACTGTTAATCTGTACAGTATTTGCTTTAATTTAGGTCTGTTGTTTTTGCAACATTCACATATTTTTAGGTTAATTGATTTTAAGACCAAAAGGGTCTATTATTGTTCTACAATACACTCCCAGATTTTGAGGGCAAAATTACATTACATTTGGCTTTTTTTTCGTTTTATGTAAATCTAAATGCCTAACTGAATCTAACTGCTATATATACCCTATGTGCTCAAGAGATTAATGGAAGAATGGATAGGGATAAGATTTAGATAATTGATTTGAGCAGCTTTTCTGCAGTGGATGAGTTTCAGTAACCAAAGGCCATTATACTAAGATTGAAGACCTCTCTGTGCCCTCATGTTGAAATGGTATTACCAAGAGTATAATATAACGTGAATGGCATCTGCCTTCAGTTGTGTTATGCTATTATTTGCAGTGCTGTTGTAGTTGTGTTGGTCTCAGAGTATTAGAGAAACAGGATGTGTGAGATAATATATGGGACCAACTTCTGTTCATAAAAAAGATAAGTTGACCGAGAGCTCCTCTTCAGGTCTGGGAAAAGTACCCAGAGTGTCACAGCTAAATATAAGGTGGAACAGATTGTTGAGCAGAAGTTGCTAGCAATTCTTAAGGGACTATTCAAGGTGCAGTGGCCTATTAATGTCCCTGTAGTCACAGGACAAAAAAGAGGGCTTATTATCAGAAGCAAGCTCCCCACAGGACCCACCAACTCAAAGCGGCACCAGACCCTGCCATAACAACAGATACAAAACTTGTAAACATGTTTCCATGCTACAGTCTACCACTATGATTGATACCCCCCCCCCCCCACTCAACATACCCTTCAAGATCCATCAGTCCAAGGCATGCATACCTCTCACTGTGTGTTGTGTACCCATCCAGTACGCTCCATTGACAACTAGGTGAGTGAAACCAGGCAATCACTATGCTCTTGAATGAACTTGCACAGAAAAATATTAAAAGACAAAAACACTGCATCAGCCATAGGTGAACACTTTTATAAAATCACTCCGTCTGACCTTTCAATCTTCATCCTCAAAGGAAAACTGCACAATACCTTCAAAAATGTGCCTGGCAGTTTAAATTCATAATTTTGCTAAACACTAAAAATAACTGGATTTATGGCTTATTACAGTAATCTGTGATGTGTTAACACTCCTTTTGGCCTCTGATTGCAGAGGTGTTAATGGGTCACTTTACCCGGAATGGTCTCTTAGCATGTATTCTACCTACTTATGCTAAACAATCTGTTCCATCTTGTATTTAGCTGTGATACTCCTGAGTACTTTCCCAGGCCTGAAGAAGAGTTCTGTATAGCTTAAAAGCTTGTCTTTCTCACCAACAGAAGTTGGTTCAATAGAAGATTTACCTCAGTCACCTTGTCTCTCATATATGCTGTTATGGCTTTCATAAGTGTTGGCACAAACACACTGTAGCAACACTTTTTGGTCCAAATAACTTCTCAAGTAATCCATCACAGCAACTGTTCAAATTACCTGTGATAGAGACTCAGACTAACCGAACCCATTAACAACCTATCTACAACCTATCCTGGAAAACTATCCCTCACTCTCACAGACCTTGGGAGGCAGGCCAGTCCTTGCTTACAGACAGCCCACCAACTGAAGAAAATACTCACTAGCAACTACACACCACACCACAGAAACATTAACCCAGGAACCAGTCCCTCTAACAAACGGCACTGCATACTCTGACACCATCAGAGGACCCTACCTCATGAGCCACACCATCTGCGGCTCATTCACCTGCACATCTACTAATGTGATCTATGCCATCATGTGCCAGCAATGCCCCTCTGCCGTGTACATTGGCCAGACTGGACAGTCATTACGTAAAAGAACAAACAAATGGACAAATCATGCATCAGGAATGGTAACATACAAAAGCCAGTAGGAGAACACTTCAATCTCCCTGGTCATTCTATAATAGATTTAAAAGTAGCCATACTTCAACAACAACAACAGCAACAAAAAACTTCAAAAACAGACTTCCATGAGAAACTGCAGAGCTACAATTCATTTGTAAATGTAACACCATTAATTTTGGCTTGAATAGGGGCCGGGAGTGGCTGGCTCACTACAAAAGCAATTTTCCCTCTCTTGGTATTGACACCTCCTCATCAATTATTGGGAGTGGACCACATTCACCCTGACTGAATTTGCCTTGTTAACACTGGTTCTCCACCTGTAAGGTAACTCTCGTCTCATCATGTGTCAGTATATTTATGCTTGTATCTGTAATTTTCACTCCATCCACCTGAAGAAGTGGGCACCACCAAAGCTTATGCCCAAATAAATCTGTTAGTCTTTAAGGTGCCACCAAACTCTTTGTTGTTTTTGTGGATACAGGGTAACACGGTGACCCCTCTGATACATTAATACTTAGTTCATTTATCAAAAACATTGCAAACTCTATTTCTAATTGTCACCTTGCAAAAGAAGCAACCAACATACTTGCTCTAGGCAGAGTATGAATAGGCTGTGTGGTATGCTGGAGAATAATGTGACGACACTGTTCTGTGGTCATGTCATGTGACTCCATAGGTGTTAATAGGCCACTTTACCTGGAATGGTTTCTTAGCACGTATTCTATCTACTTATGCTAAACAATCAGTTCCATCTTGTATTTAGCTATGATACTTTGAGTACTTTTCCCAAGCCTCAAGAAGAGCTCTGTGTAGCTTGAAAGCTTGTCTCTCACCAACAAAAGTTGGTCCAAGAGAAGATTTACCTCAGTCACCTTGTATCTAATGTATGCTTTTATGGCTTTCACAAGTCTTGGCACAAACACTTTAGCAATATTTTTTTTGTCTAAATAATTTTTCAAGTAATCTATCACAACAACTGCAGCTATGATCAAATTACGTATGCTAGAGACTCAGACTAACCTAACCCATTAATACTCCGTTCAGGTACCAAAAACGTTGCAAACTGTATTTCTACTTGTCGCTTTGTAAAAGAAGAAACCCTCAGCATGTGTTAGTACTTGCTCTAAATAGGTAGAGTATGAATAAGCTGTATGGTGTGCTGGAGAGTAACGTGACCACTATGCTGTGTTTCAAAGAAAACTCTTCGGTATTGAAGATAGTCCTATAAATTACTGTTCCTGTGTTCTGCCCCAGCATACTATAGAGCACACAGTCTTCCTAGCAGACATTGGATTGTCACGGAAAATCCCTGAGGAGCTAGGTACGACAGCGACAAGGCCCTTCCTCTTATGCTTTGATTGTCTTTGGATCAGCCTCAGTACTATTTCAGCTGGAGTAGTTTCACTGACTTTATTGGAGCGTCTTTGTACTTACACCACTGTAACTGAGGCTAGTTGCACACTGCAGCTTACATTGGTGTAAGTGATGTCTCTTGGGTGTGAATAAGCCACCCTCCTGAGTAACGTAAATTACACCAATCTAAGCGCCAGTGTCGACAGCACTATGCTGGTGAGACAGCTTCTCCCGCCGATGTAGTTACTGCCACTCGCGGGGGCTGGAGTAATTAAGTTGACAGAGCTGTGTCCTGTCAGCTTAGAGCAGGGGTCTCCAAACTTTTTGAGATGAGAGCCATATTAGATTTTTGAAGGGGCTTCACAGGCCGCTGCTGCACCCCCCCTTTGCTCCTCCGGCCCCACTGTGGGGGCACTCACCCCTCCGCACATGGGGCCGCCGGCGCAGCTTGCGGGGGGAGGGGAGGGCGCAACGGCAGCTTCTCCATGTGCCTGCTCAGCTGGGATTGACGGCTGTACAAATCGACACTGCGGGCCGGATCTGGCCCCCGGGCCGTAGTTTGGAGATCCCTGGCTTAGAGCATCAGTACTAGCGGCGCACCTAAGATCAGAACCTGGCTCAGGGTCTCTTGTCTTGGCCTGCAGTCTCAGGTATGTAGACATGTAACTATAGTCTAATGAGGTGACATTACCTGTCTCTTAGTGATCCGAGAGCTTAATGTGCTCAGATTATAAATCATACAGTGATTTACTGCAATAATTGCCATCTCCAGCTGGGATTTGAAAATCAAGTTGTTCTTTGTCTTTCCTGTATCAGCAGTAATAAAGATCCTGAAATCAGAACTTTTCTGACAGTTGTGTCCATGAAATCTGAGACAGAATAGAATCTAGTGCTTTCTTTTCTGTAGATATTTTTGGATCTGTGGTATTATCAAGAGCAGTATTAGAAAAATGTGTTTTTTCTCCTATAGAATAAGCAGGTGTGATATGAAAATATATGTACTTAATCTCTTCTTTTTAAACATAAATAACCAAATCTCAGGAAATTTCATCAGTTTGATATCTGATAATTTCAATGTATATTTTGACTGATGTTTGTCATTTACAAAATATATGGTCAGTCCTGGATTTCCCCTTCACACCCTTCATTTTAAAGAAATCACTCCCATGATGACACTAGTGTGTTGCAACATTTGAGTTTCTACAACCATCCGAAAAATGTGCTCATTTTCCCTCATGCCTAACTTTTCAGCTTCTGCGGTATGGGCAAAAAACATTTAATCTGGTTTTGATTTCAGTTTGCAGGAATAACTTCAGTATTTCTTGGAATTTAAAGCTTCTGTGCATAGTGCATCTCTGGCCCATTAACATGTTGCTTTTATCAAAGATCTCTGTGAGTGCAGTAAGACAAGTCATCTCCTAATTAGAGATTAGGTAATGGGTGGGGGAGAGGCTTCAGTGGAAGGTGGAGCATATAACCGCATATGTGCAGAAGAGGAACTATTTCAATGAGAGTGGGAAAGTATTTGGGGCAAGTGAGGGAGTTCCCGTTGTACTGGCGGAGCCTATAGTGGGCTAATGGTGGTGGTAAGAGTTAATCCATCATGGCTCCATCTGTTGTCTTGGGTTTGAGACTAAAAACATTGCAGTGTCGTCGTCCTCCCCGAAACCCCATCTCTCAAACCCTTCCTAAAATAGAGGGCAAAACTAACATCCATGCTTGAGCGCTAGGCTGTTTAGGAAATCTAGCACTAAATTTAGCAGACAATGCAAGTGTGCACACATGCCTAATACATTGCAAAAACATTCTCATCCAGGGTGAGTTTAATTGCTCTTGAGGGAGAAGTAAAATATTTCTGGCTTTTTCCCCATCGTTTTCAGCACAGCAGGGAACTGGCAAGTAGGTTTGATCCTGCTCTGACAACATTTTAATGACCATTTTTCAAGGCAACATAAGGTGGTATCACTCAGTGGTGAGAATGGGTTATGTTGATTGTGACCTGGTCAAATCAAATCCACAATCTAGTATTGTGTGTGACATTTGTGTGCCTTGCTTCACCACTGAGGGCTGCCACATTCTTTTGCCCATCCGTTAAATACATCACTGCCTTAGAGAAAGCAAGACGTGCATGGGAAATGGGGCCTCTGAAAGTACACTACTGGGAGGGCAGGTCAGAGAGAGAACAGAGGGAACAGCATGGACTGGCGATCTTCTGAGTAAGAGCAAGGGACTCTGGGAGCAGTGAGCTGAGTAGGTTGGGGAGTTTAAGGTTGTGAGAACGGAGAGGGATCAGCGTAATGAGGGAGACTATTAGGAATAGAGAGAGAGAAACTCAGTGGATGGAATAAATGAGAGACTGGGGGAGTCCTTTAGGAAAGAGTTCATTACTGAGGTATAGACACCTCCTAAATACCTAAAATATAGCCAGATGGCCATGAGTGGGGAGAAGAGCTGGTTAGATAGTTGGTTCCATTCAGAGTGCCTCAAAACCTGTGGCATAAGGCACCTTGTGCAGTTCTGTCTTGCTCTCTTTTGAAAAGGAAGTTAGTAGGGTACTAGTTACTTGTGGTGCAGTTCACACCTATGACTTCAGAGTCACTGCTGTTACCTCAAACACTGGTTCCTCTCTTGTTTCAGAATAATCATGATTTTATGAAACAAACATGGACCAAATTCTTAGTGGCTCTGCTTGATCAGACTACTAGTATGGAAAGAAAAAAGTCCCCACGGTACATGCGGTGGGAAAACAGAAGCATGTACTGTACTACTGCAATGAATCATTCAGCAAAAACAGACTCTGTGCTCTCTTTACAATGGGTACTTTGAGTCTCTATGTTAGGCCGAAGGGAGTTTAGTTAGTGAAATGTGTGTGTGTGAAGCAGGTTCCTAGGTTATAGATTGACAGTGTTAGCATTTTTTGTGGAAAAGATGGAGTAAACAGGATCCTTTACATTTTTTGTTCTTTCTGCTCCAAGTCCAGCATCTGTTCAAGTCACAAAGAGCTTGAAATGAACTAATAATAACGGAGGAACTTCATGAGCCCTGCTCTCTCCAGTTGAAGGCCTCTGTTCAAGCCTTGGGAATAATACAGCATTGTATGTGAAGGTCAAAGTTTCTATTCAGTTCATGGAGGGTGTTCTCGGTACTAGATAATTTAATGAATTTACCCAAGCCCTGCACAATGCCTTTTATTGCCAGTTGAAGAAAGAAGGGTCTCTTTGTGATTATAACCAGGCTAATAAAACTAGTTATTAAGGAACTAATACTCTGTAACCTCTAAGCAGTGTAAGAAGGGAGAGCAGAAAGAGCTGTAATTGCTGGGGTACTCAGTGCAGTGTGGCAGCAATAATTATGTAGGCTGCCATTAAATGAAACATCAAGGGAGGGTGAGTTTGAGTTTGATGATTTCCTCACTGTATTGCATGTGACACTAAAAGCAATGTTATGTAATCTATGCTCCGGTTTATAACAGTACAAAGAACTGTGAGAAATAAGAAATGAGGGACACTATATTTGAATCACAATGTCACTTCTTTGTATAATGAGGGTGGATTTTAACCCTTCTGGCAGCAAGGCTATATACATTACTACTGGATGTAGCAGGATATTAGGCAAAAGACCGTGGATAACTCTGAAAGACTGAGATTTGGGCCTCTGGGTTGGGTTGGGTTTTTTTCCATGGAAACGTTTTCACTGTGTTGCTACGATGTTAAGTCAAACTTCTCTGGACCACTGTCATTCCTTTGGTGATATGTACAAAAATAAACAGGGACTTTTTGCACCATTTTTTTTTAAATGCATTGCAAACTTCCTGAAATCTCTGACACACTAGTTTATGCCACATACTTGGCTGCTGTGCTGTCAGTTATTTCCTTAACCATGTTTTCCAAACAGTCTTCCTTTCTGAAAATTCATTTCTTAAAGCAAAATATATATACAATACAAAACACGTTTTTCATTCTAAATTGCAGAACAATGGCCACAGAAGAGCAGCATTGGCCAGTCCCAATGAAGGCAATTGGAGCACAGAACCTACTGACAATGCCTGGGGGGGTTACCAAGTCAGGATACCTGCACAAAAAAGGAGGCACCCAGCTGCAGATCTTAAAATGTAAGTTGGGGAGGATATTAACTGGACTGCATCCGGTTGCTTTAAATGCTTGCATTTGTGGACAGTGACAGGCAGGCATTATAGGCAAGCAATTAGTGTTACTGTGTTTACCATGAAGCTTCCCCTTTCATGTGTTATGTTCATTTTGGATTTAATTTTACAGTAATAAATTAAACAAACATCCTAAAACTGATGCTTTCTTGTTTTGGAAGATTACAGATTTTAAATGGGGTGAGGGTGAGGATGTGCATTTCTTTCTTCCCTCTAGTTTGTTGGATTTGGATGTTAATGCCTCCAAAAATAAGACTGAGAAAAAGAATCTACTTTCTCTCCAGTGTATTTGGAATACCTAATTTATTTCAAACATTTTGGTCCATTATTTTCAAAACAAAGTTCTAGTCAACTTCTTGTCCAGATTGGAATGTATGAAATCATTATTCTGAACTGGAGCTATACTTCCTCCAGCCCCCCCCCCCCTCCCCCCGCCTTAAGATTTAGAGTAAACATATTTTTCATGTCAGTAATTGCTCTGGGAATTCACATACCTTTAAGGTAAGAAATTCAAGGCTGTGTGTTTTCTTTGTTTCCAGAAAATATATAAAATATAGTTTTATCATAACAGATAGGGAAAGAAATTGCCTCTTTTGATATAGGAGGGAGGAACACTGGAACTTGATTTATTTTTAAACTACTCAGTTTTATTGCCAACTTCTCTAATTATATAAAACCAAGAGAGGCTTAGTTCTGGTTTTGGGGTCAGCGTGAACATGTTTTGATTTTAGTTTCAGTCCAGAAGTGTGGCTTTTTGCAGAAATCGGGTTTTGTTGGCCTTTGGTTATGTTCCTTGGATGTGGTTTGGGCTGGAGTCTCATGCTAGTGCTTTCTTCCACTAGAGAAATGCAGGTATAGGTCAACCTGACATCCTTTAAACTACCTCCCCACTCCTCTTCAGAGCAGCTATCTCTCAAACAAAGAGAACTGACAGCACGCTGCACTCTGAGAGGTTTATGAGTTGACTGTAGTATCATGTGACTTGTCATTCAGCTAATTGATGATTTTTTTTAAATGATCTATTGAATTAGCTAGAACTGTGCAATTCAGGCAGAATTGTTTGAAAATGCTTAGTAATTCACTCACTTCAAATTTTTTTTTCCTCTCCCACCTTCTCTTTCAAGGGCCACTGAGATTTGTGATTATCCACGAGGGATGTATTTACTACTTTAAGACTAGCACATCTGCCTCTCCACAGGGTGCTTTCTCTTTAAATGGCTATAACAGGTGAGTGATACAAAATATTTATATTGTATACAGATGATGAAAGCATGGCTTTTACTTAAGTTTAAATAACACTGACTCAGGAAAAAGTAACTTTGTCTGGTTATGCAGATTTTGTTAATTTATAGTTTACTTAAGGAACATTTAACGAACACAGTGACATTTCACTAAGGATTATTCCATTCATGCCATACAAATCAGATGGTGGTCAGGCAGTTGGGAAAGGGATCTTGGGGTTGCCTTTTCAAGCTGCAAACTGTTGGCATTATGTTATCTGAATAAACTGTTTTGTCAACATAAATGCCTTTAGAGACATAGGCTATGTGCCAAAGGCACATGCTCTTATAAATACTTATTCACTACAGATGTTTACAGTAATACTGGTGGTGTCTGTGTTTAATTCAGAGAGGAAAATGTACATTAACTCCATAATACAGGCAGACTTCTCACTGTTGCTGTTACAATATTGCAATGAGATCTCTGCTCCAATAGACAATATGATGTTTTTCTTTACTAGAAGTTCCTATTCCTTTCACCTTTTACCATTTGTTCACAGAAGCTGTAAAAATGCTAACAAATAGGATAAACTTGATTTCTGATTTACACTGATAGATGTGGTCTTTTAGTTTCTAGCAGATGTTATCACAGTCCCCGTGTTTTCTAATTATCTTAATCATCATCAGAAAATAATAGAAATACTTTTGGAGTTAAATGATACGGCAATGCCAGCCAATCTTGCCTCCTTATAGAGGACATGCTATGAAGGAAACAATACAAAACCACCCATATGGTTATAAACTAGAGAATATGCATGCAAAAATCTGTAACTCATCTAGCTATATAGGTGATATGTAAATTAAATATTTGCTTTTAAAATCGGTGATGACAAATCTAATTGACACATTCTTTAAAGCTGTACAATACTGTCAAAATTTGATACGTCTGTACAGAGTATATATGAATCACATTAATAAATCAAAACTGATTTAGAAAAACAGCACTATAGTTACTGCCAGTACAAGACCAAACTGGATACAGAATCTGGAGTACAATGCCATGTTAGTCTCAACCACTTAAATTAAGATATGCTCTAGGAATGATTTTGGGGAAGTTCTATGGCTTGTGTTATACGGAGGTATATCACTGGATTATCATAGTGATCTCTTCTGGCCGTGGAATCTACAAATCTATGAATTTTATTATTTTTCTACTGATTCTTCACTCTAATGCAACATATGCATTCTCATACTTATTTGTAGGAGAGATTCAGCCTTAAGGTATTGGTAATGTGTGACAGTTCTTCAACAGTGCACAGTTGTGCTAAACAACTCTTAAGAGAAGATAGCAGAAAACAGCTTCTCCAATTAAAAGTGCACAGAAAATTGATATAAACAGAATAAAGTTAACTGAGTTGAAATTTGGCGACAATAAGAGGATTAACACCCCTGTTCATGTGAAATATATATTGAAATGGGTGATGTATTGATTAATATATTTGTTACACCACCACACAAAAGCCCCAGGAATTAGGGCCATGGTGTGCTTGGTGTTATACAAACCCAGACATACACCTTGTCCCTGCCCCAAATATTAAATAATAAGCTTACAATCTAAGAAAATGTGTGCAACCCTCATTCATATCAATGCACGCCTGAAAAGAGAGTCTGGGTTCTTGAGTAGACCTTGGTTTTACATCCTGCTTTCAACAGTCCTGTGTCTAAAAGTACAGAGGGGCATTAAGTTCAGGTGACTCAGAAGGAAGAGTGATGTCATTTGACTCACTAACACCAGTTCTAAAGTACCGTGGGTATTTCTTACACTGACTTCCTTATGTCTTTAATTAGTAAGAGAACATGTTCCTGTTGCATTGTTAACCTTTGCTGTGCAGACTCCATGTCCGCAAACTATAGCCTAGAGTTTAAAATAGACAGGGAATCCAGAAAGATATTTAAAAGTGTTCAGCAGTCCTCAATGGCAGCTGCTGCATGTTGGGCAGATTTAAAAAAAATATTCAACTTTGCTGCCTAAGTGAGAGCAGAGTGCTTCTGAAAATCTGTCCCTGGAGTTCAAAATCCAATTGGTTCAAGTTATACTGGTGAGTTAGTGACTCTAGGAAAGGCTGTATTTAGAAGGAAAATAGCATTGAAAAGTGGTGGGGGAACAAAAAAACCCACTTCCTGATGAGAGCCATGAAGTAGTAACTGTGATGGTAGTCAAAAGCCTAGTTCCCTTTGGCTTTTGTGAATATAAATATTTTTTCAGACTACCAAAAATCTTAGCACTGAGAGCCCCAAGCCTCTTTTTCTCTCCCCAAAATCCCATGTTGTGAATTAGTAAGTGATTTCCATGTGAGGTCTGTCTGAGTTGTGCACCTGAGTAAGGTCTTTCTGTTTTCCCCTCCTCACCAGGAAACAACTATGTTTAACCTAGCTCCTCAAAGGAGCTGAATAACACGTGTCATTAAACATCAGTTGCTTTAAAAGGACTATCTTACACTAACATGAGTGGAAAGGCAAAATAAGGCCTAAAAGTTAATATTAGTTCTCCTTTATGTTTATGGAAAGCAGTGTTGTGAATTTCCCTTGTGAGGACAACTGAAATGAGGAGCACAACCACACAAATATCTCCTGCCCTGATACAAAATTGGGGTACAATAACATAGCAAAATTAAAAATCTATAATAAACAAGTTTAAGATTAGCAGCCGTGTTAGTCTGTATCCGTAAATAAGACGGGGAATACTTGTGACACCTTAGAGACTAACCAGTTTATTTCAGCATGAAGTTTCGTGGGCCAGTGAAATCTTACGCTGAAATAAACTGGTTAGTCTCTAAGGTGCCACAAGTATTCCTCATCTTATAATGAACAAGTTTGTTACAAATGTAGCTGGTATCCTTTCTGTGATTTCTCTAGTGAATGATCTCTCCCTTTCTCTTCGGCTAGCCTCCTTCGTTAGCATTACTCTTTTGTCTATTTTCATGAGATAAATACTGCAAATGGCACAGTGGGTATTAGATGTTCTTTCGCTTTTTGGAAAAGTTGATTTGAAGGGCCATTTTGTAGCTGAGCATTTGGACCACAGAAATAACTGCATGGACTAGGCTTTTTACACTGTTGCTTGTTCTGTTTCTCAGAGTTATGCGGGCAGCTGAGGAGACAACGTCAAACAACGTGTTTCCTTTCAAATTAGCTCATATTAGCAAGAAGCACAGGACCTGGTTTTTTTCTGCCTCCTCCGAAGATGAAAGAAAGGTGAATAACTTTCCATGACCCAAGAATATATTTCAAGGGATGGGTGGGGGAGTGAATATGTTTTCATAGGTATTTAGCAATTGGGTGCTTAATTCTCTTACTATGATCTGGGCATCTAACTCCTTGGCCTCATTTGAAAAGCCCAATTCTCACTATTGTGCTGATCCAGATATTGGTACAGCATTTCGTGTCTTCATATCCTGAGTTTTCTTTCAAGAAATAAACACTATAAAAGTTTTTATAAAATTGGAAAATTACTTTGCAAAATCCTTTCCCCATATATAAAATGGGAATATTAAATTATCTGGCTTTCTAAGTAGCGGTTTGAGATCTGTAGACTAAAAGTTCAGTAAGTGGTAAGTAACATCAATTTTAGATTGCTGTAATACTTCACATGTTCAAAGCACAGGAATTAACAAATCCTTACACCACCCTTGTGAATGAGTAAACATTATGTGGTCTACCTATAATTGCTAGCACCTCTAGTTTTTCAGGGGGCAGATACTTTATACATTTCTTTACTAAAAGCAATAGAGTAAGTTTACATTACATTTTTTCTTTTAGAACTGGATGGTCTCACTGAGGCGTGAAATAGATTACTACCATGAAAAGAAGGAAACAGTAACAGATTTAAGGTATGAACCTGCTAATTCTAGAGTAATTTCTTGATTCTTGCACTTTATCAAAAATTACTTAGTAAAGAGCAAGGCCTTGTTTTTATTAGGCATTGCTGCATTCAGTGTTTAAATCCCATGGAGGAGATTTAGACTCCTAAGGTCCTAAATCTTTTTGAAAATGAGAATTGGGCTGTAAATCACTTGGCCTTGTAATGCTGAGCACAGTAACACTAAAAAAAAAAAAAAAAAAACCTTTAAAAATCTGGGCCCATATTTTTATAAAGTTGCTTCCCATTCTTTGCATTTGCATTCTTTGCATTTGCATTCTTTGCATTTGCATTCTTTGCATTCTTTCTGACTTTTTTACTATATAGGTTAAGGGACATTACAACAAAAAATAAACTTTTTATAAAGAGAACTTAAAATGTCAACTTTATAAGTCCTTAAAATTAGAAGTATTTATTTGGCTGTTAATTGGAAAATGAGACTAGATCAGTTTTTCTGCTGCTTTCAATATTCTAATACCAGTACTTGCTAATATGCACTTAACTGAATATTGAATGTTAAATCCTATTAAGGCAATAGTGCAGTTCTTCTTATAAAATCCCTTTTCTTTTCTTTGTGTAGTGACTCTAGTTCTGATGCAGACAGTTTCTATGGCTCAGTAGAACGCCCCATCAATATCAACTACTCTCATTCAACAGAAAATGAAGGTGAGACTTTAATTTTGAATGTTTCCCTCTTTTGCTCCTTCTACCATCAATAAATGAGACTTTTGATTACTCCTTCCTTCTCAAACCACTGAGTTTGTAGCAATTTTACTGGGTTAAAAAAATTCAAATCGCTCAAATATCATAAGAATGTTTGGGCTAATATTACGATAGAAAATTGTTAATGCCTATGATAACATTACAACACGTGCAAGGTTGCAATAATTGTAAAGTAAGGGACACTTGGGTCAGATTCTGAGAGATGCTCAGCATCATAAAACCCTCCCCCCCCCCCCCAGTGAAGTCATTGGCAATTGAAGAAGCAACCTTACAGGGGTTGCTAAGCACTGTAAAAGATTGTGCTCTTAGTAGTTGTCCATCAATTTCATGTCAGAAAGTCATTCTAGTCCATACATCTGACTGAAGAGTGGATGAAGACACTTCTTTTTGGAGCATTCAGCCATGTCTGTCTGCCCTTTGTGGAAATGCCAAATGATCTTTATTAAGGCTGACAGTGAGATTGATTAAATCCCCTTTATTTTTATAGGAGCTACTTACAGTTATAATGACTTAAATATAATATGTTCTAAAAGCTGAAAAAGAAGCAGTGCAGTGAATTATGTGGACTTTTAGCATGACTTTCTGTAAACAACCTGCTTCTGGCACAGACTGTAAAGTTAACCCATTAACCAAGCAGTCATTTGTGTTGTGTTAGAATATTTTTGTATCTGGAGGAGCCCTCCTTTCACAAGTGAATGTGTTGTTGTTAGGGCCTTATAGACCATCTGGGTTGAGTGCTCATGGTATGTCTATAGTAGAGTTAAACATCTGCAGCTGGCCCATGTCAGCTGACTTGGGCTGCAGGTCTGTAACATTGCAGTGGAGCCCAGACTCTGGAACTATCCCCATTCACGGGATCGCAGGCCCAAATGTCTATACTGCAATTTTAGAGCCCCACAGCCTGAGTCAGCTGACCTGGGCCAGCCATGAGTGTTTAACAGTACTATAGACATACCCACGGTACATTGATAGGAGAGCACTCTCCTATCTATTTGTGTACTCCACCTCCCCGAGAAGGGAGTCTTCCGTTGACACAGCTCAGTTTAGCCACCATGGTAAAGCGGATCTAACTACGTCAACATAACAATAGTTCAGTTATTCACATAACTGAAGTTGCGTAAGGGCTGGTCTACACTACCACAGTAAATCGACCTGACTTACCCAACTGTGGAGAAAGCTGAAAGTTGGCACCTGTGATTATATCCTGAGTGGAACTAGCCAAAATGACTTAATCTTCTGTCTTGTGTTTTCCCTTGGAATGGAACCAGATTTTCATTCATTTAAAAAAGCCCTCTATTATTTTTTTATAAAAATCAGCATATGCATGTTCCCTGTGGTCTGATCTCAGTGAGTACTTTATCATTTTAAACACATTTTACTTTTATCTGCAGATTATGACCAGGAAGATGATGAGGAATCTTACTTGCAACCAGATTCTACAGATCAAGGGAGACCTGACGGTAAGACAATATTCACCAGTCATGATACCTTTTAAAGATCTCAGGTAAAGGTGACACTCATGTGAAATATACAAACATCTGTAGGCTGATGCTTTAACTCAGTATGCTTGAAGCGCCGTGGTAGTTACAATAATTGTAAAGCAGTGCATAAGTGGAGCCTTATCCTGAGCGGTATTCCATGTCTAAATTCCCAGTGAAACCAGTGGCAGCTGAGAAAGCCAAGAACATTAGAGCAAGTGCTGAGTACTTTAAAAGGTTGTGTTTCTAGCCATTGTCAGCCAGCTGAATATTGGAAGGTCTTGCTGCTAGTCCATAGTTCTCTCAAAGGATGGATGATTCTTTTCAACATGGTTCTGAACTTCCTTCTATCCTAACATAGGCAAAACACCCAATGAAATTAATGTGACTTGTACCTGAGTAAGGACTGCAGGGTTGGC
Source organism: Sternotherus odoratus (assembly GCA_032164245.1). Lineage (NCBI taxonomy): Eukaryota > Metazoa > Chordata > Testudines > Kinosternidae > Sternotherus > Sternotherus odoratus. Next base: position 98,562,346 of record JAVMKO010000004.1, on the reverse strand, counting down.
CCTTAGTAAAGTTCAGAATTGAGTTTCAAAGTTAAGTGTTCATCTGGCACTAAGATACCATGATGATAGATGCCCTAAAATATCCTAAATCAAGTAGAAATGTCACTTCAAACAAAAGGAGAGTAGAATCTTATTTTCAATTTTTAAATTTAATTCCTCATCTTCTGTGGGGTTTTCTTATACAGATAACATGATCCTCCCACCAGCCTACCCGCCACCTCCTGTTCCTCACACCAGAAAAATTTCCTATGCAGAGACAAGGGTGCACTCCTTCGCAGGCCAGTCCACTGGGCCTATGCTTCCTCCACCACCTCCTAAAAGAAGCTTACCTGATATAAAGCCAGAGGACCTCTTAAATATAAGGGGAGAATCCCAGTTTCACTGCAGAGCCGAGTCAAATCCAAAAATACAGCCATCAAGCCGTAGAGTAAGTGATCTACCACCACCGGTGCCCCCTATGCCTCATTTCAAAAGTCCTGCTTGTGTCAAAGAGAGCTTCTCGCCATCAGCAGAGATTCCACCTCTAGCCCGCATTTTAACAGCCAGTGAAGGATGTGAGAGGCTAAAGCAATTGAACCTTTCCCCACGGGCCCCACCTCCATTACCAAGCAACAAACCCAAGCTGTCAGAAATAATGGAGAGGCCAGTGGAGGCCAAAGTGCCAAAAGAACACAGCAAACCTGGGATGTTTATTCCACAAGTACCAGTGGAGACCAGAGCACCAAAAGAACATAACAAACCTGGACTGTTCGTGCCACAAGTGCTGCCTAAACCGCCTGTGCCTGTACTCAAATCTAGATCAGAGAAATCTTTACTTCCCCAGTTACAGTAAGTACAAAAACAGATCAAACTTTCTGTAGCATATTTACCAAATGATATCTCTCATACTTTGTTCATCAGGTCCAAGTCAGCATTCTCCCTCTCCCCCAAGCTTTGCAGAGAAATTACTGCATATTTTTGTAATGTTCATTAGTGAAAGTAAATAAAACAATTCTTAGTTTTACTGTTGTACACCAACTTGATATGATACTTCTCAAGGGGATCTAGAGCAGATACAGTTTGGTTGATTGTAAGTCATGATACATGTAAGCATGATTCAGGATGACATGAAGACGACTAAGGTGTTAATGCCTATTTTGCTTCAGACTTCCTTAAAAAGGTTAATGATGTATTAAAGGTTTATTAAAGAGTATTAAAGGTTAATACTCAACACAATCAACATTAAAAACAAGGGGAAAGATATGCAAGCCAAAATAGGGAAAGATCTAAATATTCTTTATCCTGATAAGTTGGATGTATTCATGTTAGCAGGGCCTTATGAAATTAATCCTAGAATACTGAAGGAACTAGCTGAAGCAGTCTTGGAACTGTTAGCAATTTTTTTTGAGAACTCCTGCAGGATGGATGAGGTCCCAGAGGGCTGGAGGAGGGCAAACATAGTAACTATCATTAAAAAGGGGAACAAAGAAGATCCCAGGAATTATAGACTAGTAACCCTGATACCTGGAAAGATACTGAAACAAATGATTAACCAATCAGTTTGTAAGCATCTGGGAGGATAACAGGTATATTAAGAATAGCCAGTATGGATTTGTCAAGAACAGATCATGCCACTTACTGGCTTGTGGGGGGAGAGGGGGAAGCATTAGACAAAAGATATTTTGATTTTTTAGTAAGGCTTTCGACACAGTCCCCTTCCCCACCCCGCAACATTCTCTTAAGCAAACCGGGGAAATATGGTCAAGATTAGTAGTTTTCAACCTGTGGTCCCCAGACCCTGGTGGCTCCACAGACTAAGATTTCTGAATCTCCATTTGAAAGTTTTTAGGGGTCTGCAATTGAAAAAAGGGTGAAAACCACTAATCTAGATCAAATTAATATAAGGCAGCGGTTCTCAAACCGGGGTTGCGACCCCTCGGGAAGTTGCATTCTGGTTCCTGGGGGGTCGTGAGCCCCGACGCCACCAAAATGCCATTTCGGCAGACATACCCATATGTGAGAGCATGTCCACTGAGAAGCTGCCGAAGTGATTGCTTTTGATTTCAGTGGACACTGACACGCATAGGTATGTCCGCCGAAGTGCTGCCAAAAGCGGAGGGTCGCGAGCGTTGACAAAATTTGGAAAAGGGGTCGTTAAATCAAGTCCTGGGTCATTTTTATTAATGACTTGGATAATGGAGTGGAAAATATGCTTATAAAATTTGCAGATGATGCCAGCCTGGAAGGGATTGCAAGCACTTAGGAAACAGGATTAGAATTCAAAATGACCTTGACAAGTGGGAGAATTGGTCTGAAATCAGCAAGGTCAAGTCAATGAAGACAAGTGCAAAGTATTTCACTTAGGAAGGAAAAATTAAATGCATGACTACAAAATGGCAATAAATGGTGAGGTAGTAGTACTGAAAAGGATCTAAGGGTTATAGTGGATGACAAATTGTATATAAATCAACAATGTGATGCAGTTGCAAAAAAGCTAATATCATATTGGAGTGTATTAACAGGAGTATTGTATATAAAACACAAGAGATAAATCTCCCGCTCTATTTGGCACTGATGTAGCCTCAGATGGAGTATTGTGTCCAGATCTGGGCGCCATACTTTAGAAAAGATGAGGACAAATTGGAGAGAGTCCAGAGGAGAGCAACAAAAATTATAAAAAGCCTGGCTTGTGAGAAAATGTTAAAAAATAATAATTAAAAACCCCCCCAAACTTGCGCATGTTTAGTCTTGAGAAAAGAAGACTGGGTAGGAGTCTAATAAGTCTTCAGATATGTTAGGGCTGTTATAAAGAGGACAGTAATCAATTTGTTCTCTATGTCCACTGAAGGTAGGACCAGAGCTAATGGGCTTAATTTCCAGCAAGGGACATTTTAATTAGAGAATGGTGTAGGTTTACTTTGTCTGTCTCAGCATAGGGGGCTGCACTTGATGACTTCTCAAGGTCTCTTCCAGCCCTATATTTCTGTGATTCCATGTTTAAAAATTGCTACAGTAGAGAATCTGTGTGGAAGTTTTATGGTATTCCCCTACTGTCTTCAGGGTGTGAATGTGTCTGATGTTCCTTATGAGACATTATATAGTCATTGATTATGTCTGTAATCTTAATTGCACAGTATTTCAAAACTGTGCAACCACACTGGCTCTTGGAAATATTTCAGGAATAAGTATTATACAACCTAAAGTAAAGCATGTAAGAAAAAAAGTGTATCTTGTTTGTGTGGGGTTATGCTGAACAGATACAATAGTCTTGTAGCTGGTAAAAAGCCTTCACATCAGGATTTCAGCATGAACTGAAAAAATAAATGTATGCTCTTAAAGTACATGCAGGCTCTTCCAGGAAAGGAAATTAATGCTTCAATGTGAGTACATTCTTTAGTAAGAGACTTGGGGTATATCTGCAAAAATATCCTTACAGATGAACATCCTTACAGAATAAAAATATCCTTACAGATGTCCATTGCATTGCTCAGCAGTTTTGAAGTGACAAATAGCAACTCTTAAATGACAAATAAGGAACTAACAGAAATTCATATCTGGTTCTGCATTTATTGTTTCTTAATGCTTTTTCTGCAGAAATGTTCTTCAGTTTTGCTCTTTCTTTCAGGAGGTCACCACCAGATGGGCAGAGTTTCCGAAGCTTCTCATTTGAGAAACCACCATTACCTTCAAAGCACAACAAGTCTGGTGAAGATTCAGATGAAGATTATGAAAAAGTAAGATCAGATGGCACATTCCTAAAGAAAGCACTTCTAAGTTTCAGGGGGTTGTAAATTTGGGTTTGAGTTAGGTCTGTAAGTTTAGTAGAATTAGTAACAGTACTTCACTTAAGAATACCGCTTCACTGCACTGGCCAACTTTGAGAGAGAGCTGGTAACATGATTCTAATGTCAGATACACAAGAATGTATTAACGCTTTTGAAGGAGCACTCACTAGGGCAGGGGTGGGCAAACCTTTTGGCCCGAGGGCCACATCGGGTTTGCAAAATTATATGGAGGGCCAGGTAGAGACTGCCCCACCCCCAATCCGGCCCCCTCCCACTACCTGCCCCGACTGCCCCCTCAGAATCTCCAACCCATTCAACCCCCCGACCTTTTCCCCTGACTGCCCCTTCCAGAGACCCCTAACCCCCCCCCCCCCCAGGACTCCACCCTCTACCCAATTCCTCTGACCCCTGACTGCTCTGACCCCTATCCCCCTTCCCTAACACACACACACCCAGAACCCCATCCACTATCCAACCCACTCTACTCCTTGACTGCCCCCTTCAGAACACCCCCCCCAACCACCATTCCCGGAACACTATCCCATCCAACCGCCCCAGCCCCCTTACCATAGCTGCTAGGCAAGGCTCTAGGGAATGGGGGGAGTGCACATCCCTGGCCCCCCGGTGCACTGTCCGCCCAGCGCAGCTCCAGGGGAGGGGAGGGGGCAGCCTCCCCGGCCGGATGGGAAGGTCCCATGGGCCGTAGTTTGCCCACCCCTGCACTACGGAATAATAACATAGTAACAAAATCAGGAGACCACTGGTGTAATTTAATTATACAAAATATTTGCTGTACCATAGAAGTTACCTATTAAGTTTGGGCATGAGATTAGAGAATCCTAGGGAGCTGCAGTATATCAAAAGACACTTTTGATCTGTTTCAGTTATTCCAATCATCTTTTTAAAATATTGATCATATAATTGCTGTTTACCTTACTTTACACATTTTAATTTTTTTTAAATGTTGTCTTATCAGGTTGAGCTGCCTAATTCAGTATTTGTCCAGATCTCTGAATCCATTGAAATAGAAAGGTAAACTTAACTTTTTTTTTTTAAAGAGGAGTTGCTTGTAAATCCTCAAATAAAATGACCTGCAGTCTACAAAGCCATATTCTGACAGTTAAGATTAGTAAATCAACCTGAGATTTCTACTGAACACATGAAGTAATTTACCATTAGTTTGTATATAAATAAAATATTACAATTCCTTTGTAATATTTCCTAGAGTGGCCTCTAGGAAAGCTAATTAAATGTTAAAGTATTGACTATAAAGTAATCATGCATAAAATTGATACCATCATTGGGCTTTATATCCGGAGTGCCCTGCTGGGAATGAATTGGACTGGGGTCCAGTTTAGGGTTCTGTAGAACTTTTAAACTCTAGGTCACTGGTTTATATGTAGCCCAGACTGGTAGTGACCAAAAGTCATTACAACGTGATAGCCATTTCATGACCTATATGAAATTAATTTGATGGTCTTAGTTCAGCTCCCAGTGGACAAGTGTCCTCAATAACAATTGCCACCATAAGCTTGTTGACAGTCCTCAGCAGAGAGGCCAGTGATAGAAAGTGTGCGACTAAATTGTCCTCTTATACCCTAAAGGTGAGCCTTCCAAATAAAAGCTGGAGAATTGGGGGGGGGGGGGCGAGGAAGGGGGGGGTACAGTATAAGAAAATTGCGCTGCTACTGCCTGCTCTATTACTTATTTATGGTACCATCCAATATATGCTAGTCAGTTTTGAATTACTCAGGAAGATGATCCAAGTATTCCCTGAGAAGCTAATAATCTAGAGAGAGACAGAGACATAGGTTAGGAGAAGGAGAATAATAGGCAACGTAACTTGATTCACTGGTCTGTGGAGAAATAGAGACCTCATTCTTCAGTACTACCAGTCAGCACATTTGATGAGCACAGAATCCATTAAAAAAATTAAGTCTTAAGAATTGTGCAAATATTAATCAACTGAGATCTTCACACCATCCATCTCAGTAGGGAAGATTGGGAAACTGAAGCAGAGAGTCAGTGATGTTTCAAAGTTATGGAGAGGGGCCTTATGTAATCCACTAAAACATCACTACCTCTCTATATACTAGCTGCTTAAGGACCCTAATGAGTCTTCCTAAAATGATGAGCTTCTGTTAAGTGTCCATTACCATCAGTCTATGAAACTGTCTTCCCAGCCTTTAATCAGTTCTTAGGCTAAATCATTACAATCACTGAAATGATGATTTACATTAAGGATTTTGAGATGGGCATGTCCATTCTATCCCAAATCTGTTAAATTTGTTAGTATTTATTTTCGGAATGTGATACTTACCATTTCCATATTATTTTAGGATGTTCAAAGCTACCAGCCCAAGAGGACATCCACAAAATGGATTATACTGTATTAGGAATTCATCTACCAAGCCTGGAAAGGTAACTCACAGTAGGGGAACATGTGCTATAAGTTAATTAAATGCAACTCCCATTTAATTGTTACTTGCCAATTAATGATATTGGAGCTTAATTACAGTAATGTAGTTAGCAATTTAGATATGTCCTTTTTTAAAAAGGGAAATAGGTCTGAAGCGATAGCTGTACATCCTAATTTGCAGAATGCTCAATACTCAGTTATTTGAAAGAAATGTAACTGATTCCTCAAAAAGGTAGTTTTGAGTGTTTTCTGCATAAATTTGTTAGGAAGACTTTTTTTATGCGTGCTGAATGTAATTTTGCATTTTCTTTTTCAAGGTATTAGTTGTATGGGATGAATCTGCTGAGAAAGTGAGAAACTACAGAATCTTTGAAAAGGTTGGTATGAATGCTGTATATAAAGGGACTCTATGCTATTTATACCTGCTCTAGCTACATCATACAATATCAGCCTAAGTCTTCCTGTTACCTCCAAACATCCTCCTCTTCACCCCTCTCCCCTTCCAAAAAAATGTACAGATAGGCCTGAGCTTCAAAAATCAGATCTGGATTTAGAGCCTAAGATCTCCAATCTGGGCCTTCCCTTTATGAAGATAGGGAGTCTCTAGTATTCAGATCCAAATATGATCTTCAGTAAAATTATAGGGTGTTTGGATCCCCAGGTTTGGTTTAGGCTTATCATTTGTGTGACATGACCTAGCCCAGGTGTCGGCAACCTTTCAGAAGTGGTGTGCCGAGTCTTTATTTATGCACTCTAATTTAAGGTTTTGCGTGCCAGTAATATGTTTTAACGTTTTTAGAAGGTCTCTTTCTATACGTTTATTATATATAACTAAACTATTGTTGTATATAAAGTAAATAAGGTTTTTAAAATGTTTAGAAGTTTCATTTAAATTTAAATTGAACTGCAGAGCCCCCTGGACTGGTGGCCAGGACCCAGGCAGTGTGAGTGCCACTGAAAATCAGCTCGCGAGCCGTCTTCGGCATGTATGCCATAGGTTGCCTACCCCTGTGCTAGCCACTTACATAATACTTTACAAAGTAGCGGTCTGTTTGAAAGGGCTTCATAGGTGCCATTGATTACAGATGTGTTTTCTATCCCTACAACAGGATTCACAGTTTTACTTGGACTCAGAAACCATGTTTTGGAATATTGGAAGTTTGGTTGAATATTACTGCACCCATGTCTTACCCAGCCATGATAGCTTGATTCTCAAATGTCCTTATGGTTACTGTGGACCAAGGTGACACGGCCTGCAAAATAACTGACTCTAAGATCAAACACACTGTGGGAAAAATGGATGGTGTTTTTTTCCCCACAATGAAATAGGAATTCCCATGCCACTGGGTTTGATTTCCTGAACTTTGCACACAGAGACTTTTTGCCATTTGTTCTCCCACTGCCTACAAACATGCATTTAAGTATCTCTTTGATAAGCCCTTCCAAACCAAGTCGCTGGATTTCAGACCCTTGTTACAGCTCTCTCTGCGAAATAGGGCTGATCTGGTTATGCTGTGAAAGGTATTTACAAGACGCGTCCCTTGAGGAACTGCTGCTGCTACTTTCCTAATCATGTGGATGTGAAGTTGGAGGAAGGACATGGCCAAAGAGGCATTATGGACAAAAATGTTGGGAAAGGAGAACTTTTGAAAGAAAAGCACTGTCCATTTGTGACAGGGAATACTAATTTTCTGACTCATAGTGCTCCTTGAGTCATTACTGGTGCTTAACTGAGATTTTTGTAATAGTTTATAATTAATCTGTAAATAACAAGGATGCTTATGGCAATAACTTGGTTCAGTGTGGATACAGGAAATCAAGGAAATGGGCCTTGTTAGCTATGCCTTACCAAAGGCCCATCTCTAACTCCTTCAATCAGTCTCCCAGTGCCTGCAGTGGTATGCTCAGCTCTGCTGGTGAGCGTAGAGTTTTACATACTGCTTACTGATCACCTCTCTGGACAGTAGTGGATCAGTATTAAGTTTGCTTCATTGGAAACCCCATTCTCAATTTCTCAATCGAAAGATAATTGCCATAAAACAACTTTTTCATGTATGTATGAAAGAAGGAAGGAGGGTGGGTATAAATTGAAGTGAAGAATAATCTGGAGAGTAACCCAAATTGACATTCACAGACTTTTCCCATATCACCACTATCAAAGGGAAGGATGGTAAATAATACATTAAACTTCTATTAAATCACTTGGATGAAATTGTCAGCACATCAAATTGAGTATATGTAGAGCACACTGGTCCCATTTTACATTGTGTAAATCACAAATTGTTCTTTCTGTTGGTTTTAACATGTCTATTCAGTTTGGAGTCCATGTATAAAATAAGGTGGCGTATTATAAATGATCCCAAACCTACTATTCTCACTTCCTGTCAGTTAAGATAAAACTGGAGAATTAACAAACCTATTAATGGTAGGTGCGTGTAGCTCTTGTTGACATATATTTGTGTAAGAAAATCCTAAAGCCATGGTGTTAATAGGAAGAGCATTATTCCACATAACTGACTTTTCCGGTGTATGTTTAACAAGGGCAGGGAGGGGAAAAAATACCCTACTTTAATGTCATGTGTTTCTTCATTTTTGTGTCTCAAGAATACTGTAATGGTAACATTGTGATGGGCTCCAACTCCGTGAAAGGAAAATAGAACTGATCCAAGTCTATATGATAAGGTTTCTGAATCCATATTGGTGAATAATCTCTCCTGCTGTTGGGTTTTATAGCTTTATGCACACCAGGTTTTATTTCTGACACTGTTTGTATTTAATTTATTTCATGCATTTAACAAAGGTGTTACATAGTAAGATTTTCTATTTATAAAATAATAAAAAGGGATCCACATTAGATATTACCTGTGATTGAATTCTCCTTTAGAAAAGAGAGATGTGATCTTTGAACTGGAGTTGGAGCCGGAATCCTTGGATTTAGCTCCCAGCTTTTGACACCATGTATGATTTTAGGCAAGTCACTTAATCTCTGTACCCACCTTAAAGGAATGTTGAGAGTATAAACTGAGGCTTATGTGGTGCTTGGAAAATGTAAAGCACTATGTATGTATTTGATATTATATTTTAGTAGGTTAATATTTGTCAAGTTTAAATGGGAATCCTCTGGGTTTCTCTGCTTCTCCTCTAATATGAAGAGCTGAATGTCAAGCAAACTGTCAATCAAGTGTTTGCAAAAAGTAATTAGAGCCGCTTCTACTCTATGTGGAGAAAACTAGCGTGAGGAGAGAGGATTGCTCAGAGGTCACCCAGAAAATGTTTATTACATTCGACCTCCACTTTTTTTTTTAATAGATTTTAATGAAATTAATTCTGTGCTGTCTGAAAACAACTGACTAGGTCATACCAGACCATTGACACTTACAATACATTGTCTTGAAGGGAGAAGTTGGTTCAGATATAGAATTATACTAGCATTTTGTTTATTTCCTCCTACAACTAATATTCTTCATCTCAAGAGCCTTAAACTGCAAAAGTACTTGCATAACCCAGTATAGTAAAACTACATAACACTGTCTTGTAATATGTGAAATTTGCACATATGTAAATATTTATTTTCTATGAATTACTGTCAATTTCCTTGTGGTAAACCTATGAATGTATACATTTCTGAGGTAAATAAATGTTTAAGGCGAATTCATACCAGCTGTATAATTTCATTGATCTGCCACACACACTAAAAAGAAAACTTCTCCTTTTGTTGTGCTATGTTTAAGTAGCATCTGATTCTTTTTGATTTTCAACACCATTGAGAAGTAATGTTGTATTTGGAGGGATCTGTCAGAAAATCACTATTTCAGCAAATAACTGTGCATCAAGAACAGATTAGACAAACGTCTGTCAGAGATGGTCTACACAGAAGTGGACGTATGCATTTTGCAAGCCAGAATGGAAAACATTTTCAGCAGCTCCTTCCCTCCAACCCTGTTGAGCAGCTAAACAAACAAAATATGGCTAGCCAATCAGCAAAACTGAACAAAGTACTCCCATGGTAGTTTGTGTCCTAGAACCAGCCCTAAGTCTAGGTATATTTAATTCTGCCTTATTCCTGAAAGATGGGCTAGATGACCTCTTGAGGTCCCTTGCAATTCTACGATTCTGTGATCATGAAACTGTACCCTATTGAGGGGGGCATCAATAAATAAATGTTAAGGAAGAAAACTTACTAAACATGGATGCCTTCATGTAATTGAGAATCAGCCCAGCAAAGTGTAGTGGAAATGTATGGATTCAGAGGTTATTTGATGCTTCTTAGGGAGTCCCATCATCTATTCCATAATGGTGCCCCTAGCAGGAGACACCTCCCCCCTTCCCCCGCCCAAGGCTATAGATTTGGGTTTTTTTAAGGTTCAGTCCCCAGCTGAGAGTATGTCACTGAAGGCTCTGAGTTAGCTTGAAAGCTTGTCTCATCAACAGAAGTTGATCCAACAAGATATTACCTCACCCACCTTGTTCCTCCAATGTCCTGGAACCAACATGGCTACAACAATACTGCATACAATCATTGAAGTGAGGCAGTCTGCAGCAACGATCTTGTCTAGATTTTGTCACTCAGTTTGTGCTTCTATCGGATGTATTACACCAACCACACACCACTGAGTGTGCTTATCAGTGCTAGCCACTCATTACCGTTCCCCCTCCGCCCCCTTTGGATCCAGAAGGAAGCACTGAAATGCTAATTTTACTTAAGGGCATAAAATGCTGAACGATGCCTATAGCAGAGAGATATGAAGAACATCTCTGGTGAATGGGCATGTGTGATCAAGCAAGGAACACAGTCTCCCCGAGGAACCTTCCATGGGTTTATGGTGGGTGACAGTGGGTCTGCCTACTTAACAGCATGCAACAACTGCTATCTCTTTTAAGATTTCAGAAGGACAGAGAATGCCAACCAGCCAGTCTTCAGACTACAAGATGGAAGGTAGTGAAACACTAGCCATAATTCCTTCAAGAGCCAAGTAGAGGGAGAATATTCCAGCTGTAACCTGTAGTTAGTTCCTTCCCTGTCTGTCTGAATGTGGGGAACGTACATCCCATCACGAGCTTTTTATATCTTTTTAATTCCCCCAATAAAGCACTTTAAAAAGGTGTTACTCAGCAAAGCCAACAAAATAGAAGTTTGTAGGCCAAGCCAATAAGGAGATATGAAGCAAAAAAACGCTTACAAGACGAGACAACGGGTGGAGACAGACCAGGGGAGCACAAACTAAGACAATACTGGTGAGCATGATTATGCTGCTAGTATGCTAAAACCACTTCCATTTTAGTCTTGTAATCAGAATATTCATTTCTAGTGTCAACTACTAACTTGAGGAAGCTATAAACATAGAGATGTTGATGATTAAAATATTTCCAGTTAGCTTTACTTGATTTCTGTCCTTTGACAATGAAGGTGCCTGTTCATTGTTCACTGAGATGTCTATAACAAAGGAAGTATTGTATCCTTGATGTTTGTAGCTGGAGAAATTAAACAGGTAAATTGAAGTTTACTGACATGCATGTACAGAACAGTGTGATAACATATATGGTCTATGCTGCTTCATGCTTTGTGAAGATTTTATTGTCAAAGTTAACATTGCTTTTTAGATTTGTTGAGTCTCTGTGGAAGTTGCTTTGAATTTAGTGACATCAACTGGTCAAGCGGTAAAATAGCACTGTGCAGGGTAAGTTCTATATCTGAATACATTCAACAAAGACTGGGTGATTTGGAAAAATATTCTTTGTTATATGAACTTGTGAAACCCTTTTACAGAAACTAAGTCTTAAAGCTCAACTCTTAATATCAAGTGAAAACGTAATGAGATGGAACACTACCATAACTGGCTTGTAACATCATGTGACCAAATCCTGCTCACGTTTCTCCTATAAGTAGTTCCACAAATGTCAGTAGCATTCCTTACCTGAATAAGACAGAATTTGTCTGAGGGAAAGACGGGGCCATTTCTTGTGGTATATCTTATGTTTAAATTACTCTAGGAAAAACACGTTCCCAATATAGTATTTGCACAATGTTAGTACCTGGTCACCAGAAAAATCAATATTTTTTTATTCCAAAACATTACAGGATTGCTGCTGATTGTTGTGAAACTGAAATATTTTTTGGCTGGAAAACTGTTTGACCCCATCCCAAACATATCTGATATCTCAAAAGGGGTTTCTAGCCCATTAAACGTTCTAAGTTTCCTTTAAAATTTGATGATGCACTTTGTTTTGGCAATAGGAACATTTGGAGATGCTAGATTATTTCTACAGCTCATTAAATATAGACTAACTTTTAGTTCTTCCATTTGAAAAACACTGCAAACCTTAGCTTCACCACACCTCTGTACCTCCATTTTTACAGCTGGGTAAACTGAAACAAAGAAGTTCAGTGAGCTGAAGATATATAGGAAGTCTGTGGCAGAGTTGGGACAGATACCAGGTCTGCTGACTCCCAATCTGTGCCTCAAACACCCGGCTATCCATTACTACCTATCCTGTATATACCTAATTATAGCATCTATTCCCTTTCCTGTTTATTAGGGAGATGGCCATACAACCAGGTCATGACACGGTTCTTTCCCTGAGCAGCCTTCAATCTAGACACTGCAAACAATCATTTCCACGTATAACCTTATCACACATTCTCACTCAAGCAAATGGATTTTTCATGGAAACAGGATATTTGCTCTAGTAACTGTTTGCAGGACTAGCCCCTGAGTTAGCTACAACATGTTTTGAAGAAGGGGAGATGAAATTGAGTGAGGCAAAAAGAGCAAGCAAAATAAGATTGCTTGTTTTTTGAAAGTCACATTATTGTTCCTTTTTAATTTGTCTAATGCTTTTAAGAGGCTGTTTAATGCTTTCAGGTCTTGGGTATAGTATAGCTGCTTTTCCTACCTTTCGCTATTCACTCCACACTAACTACCCTCTAAACCAGTGGTTTTCAAACTGCAGGTTGCAACCCAGTACTGGGTCATGGAATGTAAGGCGCTGAGTCAGGGTGGCTTTGGTCAGCACCGCCGACCTGGCCATTAAAAATCCTATCAACAGTGCTGCCCAGCTAAGGTAAGCTAGTCCCTACCTGTTCTGACACTGCGCTGCACCCTGGAAGCAGCCAGCAGCAGGTCCGGCTCCTAGGCAGGGTGGGCCATGTGCTGCTCCTGTCCTGAGCACTGGCTCTGTACTCCCAGTGGCCGGTTCCCAGCCAGTGGGAGCTGGGGAGGGGCATGCCTGTGGGTGAGAACTATGTGAAGCTGCTTCCATGCCTCCACCTAGAAGTCACACCTGCTGCTGGCCACTTCTGGGGCACATAGGGTGACCAGATGTCCTGATTTTAATAGGAACAGTCCCGATTTTGGGGTCTTTTTCTTATATAGGCTCCTATTACTCCCCACTCTGTCCCGATTTTTCACACTTGCTATCTGGTCAACCTAGGGGTACAGCATGGTCTGCAGTGCCAGGGCAGGCAGGAAGCCTGCCTTAGCACCCTGCTGCACTGTTGACTGGGAGCCACCCAAGGTAACCCCGTGCCCCAATCCCCTGCCCCAGCCCTGAGTCCCCCCCCCCAAATCAGGAGCCACTTTCTGCACCCCAAATCACCCAGCCCTGCACCCGTCCTGCAGCCCTGAGACCTATTCTGCACCCCAAATCCCTCATCCCTGGCTCCACCCCAGAGCCTGCACCCTGCAGCCCAGAGCCCCCTCCCACACTTTGAACCCATCATTCCCGGACCCATCCTGCAGCCCTCACCCCTCCATCCCAAATCTCTGCCCCAGCCCTGAGCCCCTCCCATGCCCCAAATCCATCATCCCCAGCTCCGCTGGGTTGTGGGCATCAACAATTTTCTTCAACTGGGTCACCGGAAAAATAAATTGAAAACCACTGCTGTAAACAACCCTTAATGTGACCAGTTCTTCCTTGGTATTAGTTTGGGCCCTCTTGTGTATTGAAACTGTTACCCACATAGACCACAACCCTGCAAGCTGTTCTGCATGGATGAACTCCGACACCCACACAACTCCATTAACGTTGATGGGCCTTCGCACTGGATCAGAGAGAGAACAGCTTGCAGGACTGAGGGCTAATGAACTGAATTACAGAAAGCATGACAAGAGATACAGATGGGACTGATGGCCTCACAAATTGTGAGTATAGTGCCTCATACTTATGTCCCACTTCTGTTTGCCTTTCCAGTGGCTGCCAGACACATGTCGTATGTGTTGGAAGAACAACAGGCTGACGCAGAGGTGGATTTGAATTGATGGGCTTCTTTATTGCTGTACTTGTTCCCCTGGACCCAATTGTCCTGTAAGCACTGGATTAGTTACATCATACTCTTTTTATTTACATTAGTATGTAAATTCCTACATTTATTACATCACCCCCAAAACCCATATGGTGTAATATGAATGCCCACACAATGAATATTGGTAACCCTATACTGAATATATTTATTCCTGTCCCAGTTACTAATTATCTCATTAGCATATTCTACTGATAAGTTTTACTTTGAAAATACACTTTGCTATAATTGCAGTCATGAACTCCTTGGGCCAGCAGTTTGCAGAGGAGGGAGAAAGGGGCCATGACCCACGGTTTGCTTATGTAGCTGGAAAAGGAAGGGAGGAGATGATACTACTACTTTACCCAAAAGGTATTCTTTAGATCCCTACAAGTCCTATGCAGGTGCAACGCTTATTAATTCTTAACGAGGAGAAGGGAGGGGACAGGGGTAACAATTAAGCGAAGGAAGAGTGAGCGTCTCTGTCTACTCCCTGATACCATGCCAGCACACCAGCCATTTTCCATGTCTGTACTTAACCCTTGTATATCCGAGCGGTATGTCTATACTGCAGCTGGGAATGCGTTTCCCAGCATGGGTACGCAGACATGCTCTAGCTCTGCTCCAGCGAGCACACTAAAAAATAGCAGTGTGGCTGTGGGGCACAGGTGGCTGCTTGAGCTACCTACCCAACCCCCGGGTACAAACTAGTGGTTCACCCTAGCCACCACCCATGCCCCTGCAGCCGTGCTGCTCTATTTTAGCATGCTAGGTCAAGTAGAGCTGGTGCATCTGTCTGCCGGTGCTGTGAAGCAAGCTCCCAGCTCCGCTCTAGACATACTCATACAGTGGCCACTTAGGTACTATTTTCAAATCAGAGCTAGGAATTATTGAAAATGTTACTTTCTGTTCATTGCCATCAATGCCAGGCTTTTCCTGAATGATCATTTGAAATTTTTACCTATTTGGCTTGTAATTTCTTTTGGCCATATTTCACCCCCATTCTCATTGCTTTACACATCCCTTGTTTTCTTCGATTCTTCAGTTTCTGTGATGGAATGAGAGTGGTTTTTTTCCTTGGGATTCCTATGGGTTGCATGCAGAGGAGGTGCGACTCAGTTTCCCTGAGTGTTACTGATTTAACAAGGTGATGGGAGAGGGAGTTTGTTATTCCAGAGGACCCTCTAACAGAGGACCATCTAACAGAACTCTTAGCACATTTCAGCGAGATGCAACAGCTGGAAGATTGTGAAATATATTAGAGAGAATATCTACAGGGGAAAAAACAGTCAGCAGGCGTGTCCTATTTATGATTAAAATCAAAGGATTAATCTGGCATATCAGGGAATGCACAGGCTCCTCTACTGAGGAAACCAGCTAAAAGCATGTTTGTCTTATGAAAGGAGGGTCACAGTCAGCCTGGCTATAAAATGCTGAAAGGATTTAGGATGAGCATTACTCTACAAGGTATGAGGGAATCTAATTAATTAAGTCTCAGTTCTACAATGACTGTTATGATTTGATTGTATCTGTAACCTGTTGGAAGAAGAATAGGCTGACCCAGAGGTGGATTTGAGTAGATGGGCTTCTTTATTGCTGTACTTGTTCCCCTGGACCCAATTGTCCAGTAAGCACTGGATTAGTTACATCATACTCTTTATATTTACATTAGTATGTACATTCCTACATTTATTACAACACCCCCAAAACCCTTATGGAGTAATATGAATGCCCATACAATGAATGCTGAATATAATTAATTATTCCTGTCCCAATTACTAATTATGTCATTAGCATATTCTACTGATAAATTTTACTTTGAGGATGCACTTTTTTGCTATAATTGTGAGTATGAACGTCTTGGATCAGGAGTTTGCAGGGGAGGGAGAAAGGGGCCATGACCCAGGGCTCACTTATGTAATTGGGAAAGGAAGGGGGGAGGAGATAACACTTCTTTACCCAAAAAGTATTCTTTAGATCCCCACAATTCTTATGCAGGTGCAACGCTTATTAATTGTTAACCAGGAGAAGGGAGGGGAAAGGGGTAACATTTTATCTATTAAGTGAAGTGCCTGTGTCTACTCCCTGATACCATGCCAGCACACCAGTAGTTTTCCATGTCTTTACTTAACACATATCGCAACATAACCATTTATTTCCAATACTTGTTCAATAAATCTATACTTGATTTCATTATACACATATCTAAGTGCTATCTGTTAAGTGGGGCAGTGATCTGAGGTGGAACTGATAAATTGGGGTGTACTGTTTCTTTGGAAGTAGCGGATCTATGAATCAGTATGGTCTGTGCAGGTGCGGAGGGGAGTGCTTGAGTTGCCTGTGACTGGTGAAGCTGAGGAGCTGATCTTTAGCAGATAACATAGACAAGGCTTCCTCATCTTAGGAGCAGGTGGGAGTGAAGTACCTCACAACCAGGGTACTCCCAGGAAACATCCAAAGGCTTATGGCAATAAGATCACATGGTCAATCTAGGCATCTGCATGTCTCTTAGGGGGTTTATGTTCTGGGGGTTTGTTTTTATTTCTTACATTTATCTGAAAATGAGAGAGAAAGTTATAGGATGGTGAATATCATGAATTTGCTGTTAGGTGGGAACAGTGGAAGAAATGAGTCTCGAGAAGGGTTTTAAATGAGAAATGGTTGATGGCTTGATGGATGTAATTTTTCTAACTTGTAGTGGGCAGACCATAAATTACCTTGGTAGCGGACAATTCTAGTTGTTAGTTCTCTAGTGTATCAAAGCAACTGTAAATTGAAGGTATAGAGAACAATTTCAATAACAGGTAGCTGTCTCTTGAGACTGTTTTTCCATTAATGTAGTGGGCAAATATTGATTTTTGACCTATTTCTGGCTAACAAAAGGAAAAAAATGTCATCATCTGGAAAACTGTTCATTCCAGAGGCTCACTGTAATCTCTGTTTTTTCCATTCTCTCCTATTTCAAATGTGTATTACTGTAGCTGTAGGGATGCTTCTCCTCTACTGCAATAAATCAGTACTTTGAGGGCTTGATTACACTGGCACTTTATAGCACTATAAAGCCTCCAGGAGCACTATAACTCACTACCTGGCGAGGCACGTAGAGCACTATAAATTCACAGTTATACCAGTCCTGGTAATCCTCCCTTCCCCGAGGATTAACAGCGATAGTGTATTCAGTGCTCCGTATTATCTCCAGTGTGAATGGGTATTAATAATACAACGCTTTGAATGATCTCTGGAGATGCCTTTAAGCCATTTAAGGCAATTAACGTCTCTTCCCTTTGTTTTGAACTCGGCTGGAGGAATGCGGAAGTACATTTTCAGAGTTTCTCTCTTAACTCAGCAAATAAGAGCTCTTCTCTGCCCCCTGGCTGGACCCCAGTGCACCTTCAGCTCTGGGCAGTCTCTGCTTCCCACCACCCATGGGGCCCTGCCTGACTCCCTGGAGCTAAGCCGCCTGGGACTGCTGCAGAAGCCTGGTCATTCTTGGCTAGTTGGGGTGAGGGTGAGGGACTTGGCTGGGTCCCTCTAGGTAAGTGAGTCCTGAGGGAGCCTTGCTTGACTGATCATGCTACTCCCAAGGGGCTGGAGTGATTTCCCGCCCCAGGATCAGCCCTGGCAGACACACACACCTCTCAGCAGGGCCAGTGACTGGAGCTTTAAGTGTACAGTAGACTCTCGATTATCCAGGATTGGATTAACCAGGATGTGGATTAACCAGGATGTCAAAATAAATACGCGCAACTTGCAGGGCCGGCTCTGGCTTTGCTGCCGCCCCAAGCACACACACAAAAACCCCCTACCAGGGGACAGAGCAGCCAGTGAACCAACACCCCCTCTCCCCGGTGCAGGATGGCTGGTGAATCAACCCCCCCTCCCCATATTTCCTATGGATGGTAATTATCCAGGATTTTATTAACCAGAATTGTCTTTTTCCCTATCATCCTGGATAATCGAGAGTCTACTGTATAAAGAAGTGTGGAGAGTAAAGAAAGAGAGAGAGAGAGGAGTGAGGTAGGCCTGAGACAAGAGGAGTAGAGAAAGATGGCTGCATGGAGTCTGTAGATGGTTGATTCTCAGAGGTGCTGGGCATCTGCAATTTCAATTGATCAGGCTCTGACAGAAGATAGAAGGAAGCAATGTGATATTTATTTAATCTGTTAAGTGCTGAGCTTTATTACATATAATTTTTGAGATTTTTGTTTGATGCAGTAGGGCCCAATTTTAGGCAGATTTTTCAACGGTTGCTGGTAGCCTTGCTTTGTGACTAAGATCGTTTTTAGCCCAGGTCATCTCCTAGGTTGTTTCCATAAAGAAACTCTTGCACCACATTGCCAAAATTATCTCATTCTCCATGTCCCACTGTTTCAGAGCCCAGCGGGACCAGATATTGGGTTTGCGCTATACCATGGCCTACTGCTTTTCTCTGCCAACCAGTGAGCAAACCAAGACTAAAACAGGTCTTGCAACCTTAGTAAGTGGTTGTATTTCAACTAGCCTCTCAGAGACATTCTCTTCACTATGTCTCTTGAACGTTCTTGACATATTATTATCAGGGATTCTCTTATTTTCTTTCTAATAACTTGTCCAGGAAAAGTGCTCTAAGTTTACTGTGGAAGCACGTTTTCACTGATTTATACCTTTTTATACCTGAAAAGCAAGAGGCCTGCCTGTTTTCATATTATAAAGCGCTTTTTTTAGACCAACAGGTGTGATGCAGAGGTAATTAAAATATGTGGGTAATCAAAAAGGGTGGAAGTAAATCAGCAAGGATGGGGAATAGAATGTGGTAACATTAATGTCGGATACATCTCAATTTGCTGAAGCAAGATTTTTTTCCCCCTGGGATAATTAATTCCTTGGGAAAGGGCTCTTTCATGGTTTTGTTTGTTTGTTTTTAAAGACCAAAATGGAGCATTTGTGATGATCTAATCTGCCCTCCTGCATAACACAGGCCACAAAATTTCACCCTGCAATTCTTAGAAACAAGCTCACAACACAAACTCAGTTAGAAGCTATCTTTTAGAAAGATACTGTGCTGATTTAAGAATCAGAGAGGTAGCCGTGTTAGTCTGGAATAGCAGAGGTAACCTTAAACCTGTGGCACCTTAAAGACTAACTATAAAGTTTTGAAGCATAAGTTTTCGTGGGCTAATACTCACTTCGTCGGATGCAAGCAGTGGAAGTGTCCAGAGAAGAATAACCCACCCTCCCTGATTGGAGATAACAAGCTGGTTCAGCCTAATTGGACTAACCTTGTTACCTCCCACCTGGTTCTTGCCTACTTTTCTATACCTGCCTCTGGACACTTCCACTGCTTGCATCCGACAAAGTGGGTATTAGCCCACGAAAGCTTATGCTTCAAAACTTTATAGTTAGTCTTTAAGGTGCCACAGGACTTTATTACCTGTGCTGATTTAAATACTTCGTGATGGAATATCCAACCAGGTCTGCAGGCAAATTGTCCCAATGTTTAATTACCCCCATTGTTATACATTTGCACTTTACTTCTAATCTGACTTTGTTTATCTTTAACTTCCGACTGGATCTTGTTATACCAGTGTCTGTTACATTAAACTGTTCTTTATCAAATCTTCTCCTTATATAAGCACTTGTAAACGGTGATCAAGTCATCCCTTAACCTTCTTAGATAAACTAAAGATTTTTTTCATCTTTACCTGTAAGGCAGGTTTTCCAGAATTTGAATTGTTCTTGTTACTCCTTCTGAATCCTTTGCACTAGTAGTCTCACCAAATGCCCTGAGTAATACCTCCTCCCCACTTCTTACTGTAACTATTCCCTTGTTCATTCAGCTAAGGAGCGTATTTCCACACATATATAGAACTGGGACTTCAGGTTCAGTTGGTTATTAACCATGACCCAAAAGTTGTTCCTAGAATATATAAATAACGTTGCTTTTGGCTACATTAAAACACATTGTTCATGTTAGACTAGTTTGCCAATCAATCCACCTTACTTTGTTTACCCCTCCACCAATATCTGGTTCATCTGCAGGATTTCCAGCAATGATTTTATAGCTGTGGATTTTTTAGATTCATCTTGTCCTATCTGTACATGCTGATAGCACGGTCTGAATAATAATGCATAGGGACAATATTTTGATGAGGGGGCTTAAAGTTAGGGATCCATATAATGGGCCTGATTCTCAGAGCTGAAGAGAACAGAGGACCCATTAACTTGCACCACCCCATTGTCTCAGCTTCCCCTACATCGTCCTTTGCATTAGCACCCCCATCGTGCTCAGCTCATAACCCCCCTCCCCCCATCTGTCTTTACCCCTTAAAGTAGCTACCTTCAACCTGTCCCCATTTCCCCCCCCCCCATTTCCCCCCGCCCCAGCCCTGCCTCGCCCCAGCCCTGCCTTCATTCCCCTCCCCCTGGCAGTTTGCTTTTCCCGCCACACCCCTACGTTCGATTCCCCCCTCCCTTCTCCTCTCTCTTTTACCCCTCCCCCGCCGGGGCCCCGCCTCGCTCCCCTCCCTTAGCCAATGGGAGAGCCTCTTAGTTGCCGAGCCCGCGCCCTCCAATGGGCGGCGCGGTTGTTGGCCTGCGGCCCCTGGAAGCCGCACCCTGCTGGGGAGGGGTGTCGGGGGAGCGGGGCGGGGCCGAGCCGAGGCTAGAGGCGGAGGAGACGCGCCGGGGACTCTGCAGCTGCCTCCAGCACCCGCAGGCTGCCGCCGCCGCCGTTACTTCTCCTGCACGCCGGGGTGGGGTGAGCGCCGCCGGGGCGCGGGCGGCAGGGGAGGGTCTTGGGCCGGCCTCGGGGAACGGGGGCAGGGGGGGCGGTGCAGGTGTTGGGAGGGGGGTGCAGGCCCTGGGCGGGGTTGGCGGAGCAGGGGGCAGGCGTTGGGAGGAGGGGTAGCGAAGAAAGGCCGCAGCTGTTGGGGGGAGGGGGCGTAGGTCTTGGGCAGGGGGGCTGAGTCTGGGCTGGGGGCGGTGGGGGGAGCAGGCGTTGTGAGGGAATGGATCGCGAAAGCGCGCGGGCGTTGGGGACGGGGTGTAGGTGTTGGGTAGAGGGGCTGAGACTGGGCTGGGGGAGCAGAGGGGCTGGGGGAGGGGCTGAGACTGGGCTGGGGGAGGGGCTGAGGTCTGTAACATTGATGGGTAGACGCAGCCTGGGTCAGGGTGGTGGTCCTGTAGTGAGAGGAGGCACTGGGGGGGGGGCATAATGTGTGGGAGAAGCCTTAGCAGATGTGGGGTCTGGGAAAAGGGGCTGAAGCTGAGGCTTTGGGATTGGGTTGGGGGGGGGGGGCGGCGAAGGTTTGATAGCCAAACTCAGGGTGTGGAGGTTTTTAGGGGCCTCAGGCTTTTGGTTTGGATGAGCCAGGGGAGGGGCTGGGGGCTCTTGTCTTGGAGTTGTGTAGAAGCTGCTGTGTTGATAGTTGGGATGAAGGGGGTTCCTGTGGTGGTCTAAGCAAATGCCGTGGTGGGGGGAATGGTCACTATGATGTGTCTGTACCTCTTCGCAGTCCTGTGATGGATGAGGTGTAGTGCTGTTCCTGTTACTGCAGGAAGCAGCTGCTCAGTGTTCGGATCTCCATTACACCACTTGGTTCATCTACCACCTCTTTCTTGGGTCTCCCTTTATCTGCTGTTTTATGGAATTGGTGGAGATGTTTACAATCAGTCTTACTTGCTGATTTTTGCAAGGTGTGGAGAATGGGTGATACAGATTAATATCAGCAGCTGGTTTAGAAGGAGGGAAATAGTGAGGAGGAAAATGGGGGCTGTGTTGTGTTTATGTACAGTGTTCTTGATTGGTGAAGTACCAGTCGCTTGGTATGGGCATTGGGCAGCTGTTGCATTTTGTGTACAGAGAGAGTCTCTCATCTTTCCAGTATCTGTTCCTGTCTGCAAAACAGAAATTATATATTGTAGGTGTTTTATGTTTGATATTGAGTCTTAATTTAGGTTGGCTTTAAATGAAACTGATGGAGAAAATCCTACCAAGAAAAGATCACAGTTACGTGGGGGCTAAGAACGGTGGTTGGTCTAAAGAGAATATTGTGGTAGATGGTGGATGTCAGCTCAAAGCTGAGTCTTTAGTCTTCTGAAAGCTATTACCAATAGTTGTCTCTCTTTATTACCTGCTCTAGTGATTTATGTTGGCAAATTAATAGTATAGAAAGGCTATGTATACACTTTGTTCATTAAAATTGTTAAATTCTCAGACTTTAAATGCTTGAGTTAAACAGTCTGGTTTGCCTGAATCTACAAGTTTAGTCTCCATATATACAGGCCACAGTGTAGCTATTCTGTACACCAAGTAACAGAATTAATGTGATATAATGAAATTCCAGGTATGATAGGATAGAAAGCACTTCTTCTCTGAACTGTCACATTCTTTCTATTGTGGAATAAAGATTTTTAAAATTACATGAATATTTTTTTTTTTTTTTAATTAAGGTTTACAAAGGGAGTACAGTAGAATCTCAGGGTTATGAACTGACCAGTCAACCACACACCTCATTTGGAATCTGAAGTACGCAATCAGACAGTAGAGACACAAAAAGGCAAATCCTGTATAATACAGTACAGTGTTAACTGTAAACTACTAAAAAAGGGAAAGGTCTTTTTAAAAGATTTGACAAGGTAAGGAAACTGTTTCTGTACTTGTTTAAATTAAGAAGCTTAAAATCAGCAATTTTTTTCTGCATAATAAAGTTTCAAAGATGTGTGAAGTTGCCTCCATTCCTGAGTGTTATAACTCCAAGGTTCTACTGTACAAAGATAATTGTCTTCATTTTATAGGCTGTTATACTGAACTGCATAACAGAATCTAGAATGCATTTTCTGTTTTGCCCTCCATATCAAGGAATATGGATAACTCAAATTTATTGAAAACCTCTTGAGTTATTTAAGATGGAGTACTAAATTGAGTTTAATGCCTGCTGTGGTTTGTTCTGGTTGTAATCTTGAGGTTACAGGATTTAACTGAGCAGGCTTTCCAGCTTGAGGATGCTTTGGTCTTCCAGGATGAAAATGAATGCATTGATATTAAACATATTGAATGTCTTGCACCTCTATTTGATTTCATTTTTGCTTAAACTCTTATTAGAGAAAACATTTGGTCCAAAGATTGTTTTGTGTAAACATGAAAACAGCCAATTTCCATCTAACCTAGTATCCTGACCGTGGACAATGCCAGATGCCTCAGAGGGAATAAACAGAACAGGACAATTTCACGTGCTCCACCTCCTGTTGTTCGGACCCAGCTTTTGGCAGTCATAGGTTTAGAGACACCCAGATCATGAGGTTGCATCACAGACCCGTCCATGGCCATTAGCCAGAATGGTCTATCTTCCATTTTATCTTAATTTCCATTCTATCTTAATTCTATCTTAATTTTTTAAATTTTATACTTTTGGCCTTCACAGCATCCACTGACAACAAGTTCCACTGGTTGACCAGACATTGTGTGAAGAAGTACTTGCTTTTGTTTGTTTTAAATCTGCAGACTTTTAACTGCATTAGGTGACCCTTAGTTCTTCTGTTATGTAAATAAAAAATAATTTGTGTTGCCCTTCTTTGTATCTTTTCCAATTCGAATATATCTTTTTTTTGAGATGGGTTGACCAGAACTGCATATAGTACTGTAGGGTCATGGATTTATATAGTAGTATTGATATTTTCTGTTTTATTACTTATGCCTTTTCTAATGGTGCCTAACATTGTTAGTTTTTTCATCTGCCACTGAACATTGAGTGGATGTTTTCAGAGAACTAATCACAGTGACTCCAAAATCACAGTCAGCTTTGGTCTTAACTATCTTTAACACTTTATAGGATAATCTTGGTACAGCATGGATATGTCTCATCACATTTCATGTAGAATTGTCAAGTTAAGATATATTTGCAAGGTGGCATTAAAGTAATATTTTCCCCTCATTATTTATTATGTCTCTTGATAACTTGCCCTGTTAGTTAGCGAGTAAGTCAGCAATAACACGTGCATTGGAGGAAAAAATGTTGGTAAACAAATATTTTAGTTTTAAGTAAACCCTCACTGACTGTAGTAGCACTTAATGTGGGAACAAGGAGGTCCAGTGACATGGGATCCCATTGCAGGATTGGGGTCTTAGTTCTTGAGTGATATCTGATGAGCTTGAGCTAATATAGATTGGGGAAAAAAATCTTTAATAAATCAAAAAAGTCTTTTTATCAACTACTGTATGAATTCTGAAAACTGAGAAGAAAATAAAAGGTGAACATTTTAACAATCTAACCTAGTTTCCCTTCCAGATTAGAATCCTACATTGCAATACATTCTGAATATATGCAAACAGATTTTGAATATTGGACAAAAAAGTCCAGCATGCAGATTACAAGCATATATACACTTTTATGAAATCAAATATTCTCAAAACCCCTAGAGTATGACTACACATTAGGTGAGAGTAAGCCTCCCAACCTGGGTAGACAGACTTCTGTTGGAGGGTGGGTCCCATCATAGTGCATAAACAATAGTGTGTGAACATTCCCACACTGGCCAAGGTTTGGGCGAGCCACGGGACTTCATACCCACCCAGTTACTTGGGGAGCCATAAGAACAGCCATACTGGGTCAGACCAAAGGTCCATCTAACCCAGTGTCCTGTCTTCCGACTGTGGCAATGTCGACTGCCCCAGAGGGAATGAACAGCCACTCTAGCGCAAATCTTCAGACCAGCTGCAGTGTGGACATACCCTAAGAAGTTAAATTGTACCTCTTGTAATTGTAATCACTGCTTTTAAAACCATGGCTTCAAAAAGGATTTTTTTTTTCAACTTCTTAATCATTTGTTTGAGATCCTAGCTTAAACCATATTCTACCTACCAATGATATGTTCCCGTATGATTTCAATTATTCTTTTTTACTTCCCTCTTCATACCATCAACACAAATGTTTTAAATACCTTCTGTATTTCTGCCACAAAGGTGTCTGTGTTTCAGTATCTTGGGGTATGTAGTCCTACCGTAGTTCAAACAGTCTGTAAAGGACTTTAGGTGATAATTCTTTCTGGATTCAACCATTTGGGCAATACATCTTGTTGAAGTGAGATGCCATAAATAATTGGAGTAATAAATGCAGCTAATCAGTTACATTTTACATATTTTTGTTCACTTTCTCATGGGATGAGCTGACAGTGTTGAGAATGGTAAAGTTCTTTCATAATTTGGAATGAATACCTATTTTATTTACCAGAGCTGTTCTTGGGAGTTGGGGGTGAAAGAGTCTGTAAACGTTTAAAGCTACTGTCACTGAACTAAAACTTCAGTCATGAGAATTAAGTTGGAACTTGCTTCAATTTTCTTTTCATGTGGGAGGGTGTGTATCAGTTTTCAAATTCCTGACATTGTTTTAAGGTATTTTTGTTTCATATGATCTGAATCTCATGAGAGGTCCAGTTCACTGTTGGTACAACTTCACTGAAGCTAATGGAGTTGCAGTATCTTACACCAGCAGTGAACCTCACCCTCTTCTCTCTTCCCCCGCCCCCCCCCCAAAAAAATTCTCCCTGAACCACTAAGAGCAGATCTACCTTCAGAAGTAATGTTGACCCAGCTACATCGCTCAGGGATGTGAAAATCCACACTCTAAGTAACCACTGTAGTTAAGCTGACCCAACTCTTGGTGTAGGTAGTGTTAGGTTGATGGAAGAATTCTTCTGTTGACCTAGCATCCACCTATTGGGGAGATAGAATAATTACACCAGTAGAAGAACCTCTCCCATCACTGTAGTTAGTGTCTATGCTGAAATGCTACAGCTGTGCTGCTGTAATGTTTTAAGTGCAAACAAGTCCTAAGCTGGTGTGGTTATTTTAACAAAGCTATGTAACTCATAGTAATTATATCCAATTACAATGTTTATTCTTGCATCCTGGTTTTCCAGTGAACATTCTCTTATGAGGGGTCAAGCGTATTAAACTACTCTCTAGGGCAGTAGCTGAAGTAAAGGCTGATCTACGTAACAAAGTTAGGTTACTGCAAGGCAGCTTACGTTGACCTAGTTGTGCATCGGTTTGCACTTCAATTAGTCTCCCACCACTGAAAGCGCTCTATTAGGCCGACGTAGCAACACCACCTCTCCGAGCAGCATAGAGCCATGGCTGATGTACTTAGGTATACACAGTGTGAGAGGAGATTTTGGATCTCCTGGGCCTGTGGGGAGAAGAGGCTGTGCAGACGTGCCTTTGAGACAGCCATAGAAACATTGAAATCTATGAGCAGATTGCTCTGGGATGCAGAAGGAACCAGTGTAGTGCTGTGTGAAAGCCAAGGGACTGTGGCAGGGACACCAGCTGGCTTGGGAGGCCCACAATCGATCTGTTGCCATGCTGCAGACCTGCTGCTTTTATTAAGAGCTGCATATAATGCTTGGTGAAAATGCCACAACCTCCCTGCCCCCTCCAGCACCATGGATACCTCCAAAGAGCCCAAATCACAGGACCCCCCCTGCTGTGAACAGTGAGGAGGAAGTGATGGTGGAGGAAGAGTATAGGGAACAGTGAAATGGGTAATTCAGTTGCACAGTGTGCCAAGGCGCCTCTTTCACTTCTCCATAGTCCAGCCGGTTGCACCAGTCAAGCATGGGACAGAATCTCGGGTAAGTGTGTAGATAAATTTTCAGTTATAGCGATTGCACCCCTACTGTACAAGGACAGAGTCTTTTGTCTTTTCATTAATTTCCTTGTGCTAGAAGAGTTAGTGGCACAACCAAAATAGATATAGTTCTATCTGCTTTTCATTCCCTCTCTAGACTTAGGTTGATGTGGAGTAGTTTGTTTATGGGGATGTCCCTTCAATCCTCCTGAGAGAGCTAGATGAAACTTTCTTGGAGGTACTCTGCAATTTTCTTCCAAAGGTTTCTAGAGAAAGATGCCTTATTCATTCCTCTTGGCAGGACACTTTCCCACTCCACTCCACTAACTTCATCAAGCACCATTACAGTACACAGGCTAACAGCATATGGGCCTCGGCATCTTTGGGATGTCAGTAGCAGCTGTGCACAATCTACCTTTGTTAGCCTAAGATATCAGCTAAAATAACCACCAGCTCTGGAAAACTCTGCCATTGCATGATACTGCTAGAATCATGTAACTGAGCAATTCCCTCCTCATTTTCCCAACCCCGGGTGGGTTATGCTTACCATTGCTGGTGTTATGCACAGACAGTCCCATGCAGAAGTGAGTGTAGTGCTTAAAACTTTAGGGGAGCCAGGGACGTGAGTAGAGCATCTTGTTTCGCTTTCTGTAGTAAATATGCTGGCAATGGTACCTCTGCTTGTTTTATCTTCTGCTGCTGCTGTTGCGGCCCTCCTTCACACCCGCAGAATGCCTGAGCCAGATAAGGAGGAGAAAGAAGAGGACTCTGGATGATGTGTTCAGTGAGATTCTGCAAGCGAGTGCTGCATCGGATCACGAGCACTGGGCCTAGAGGATAAACTTTGTGGACCAGCTTGGAGAAGGATAGAGTGGAGAGGACGAGAGCCCCAGCCGGAAAAAGAAAGGGAGACCTAATGGGGCTTTTCAGACAGGAAACACAGATGCTGCAGACTCTGGTGGACTTGCAGATTTGAAAGTCCTGGCTTCCTCTCCTTCTGCAGCCCATTGAGAACTCAACTTCAAGATCTCCCTATACCCCAAATTGCTGTCAGGGGTCGCTGTAGTACCCTTAACCTTCCACATCAGGAGGATATTGAATATAATCACGCCTTCACATATGCTGAACTGTGAAAGCCATGCTTGTTGTATGTATAGCTGAAATGGACATTAATGTTCTTTCCCCTCATAAGTTCTGTTAATTTTTTAAAGTTCTATTAATGTGTTTTGGGTACTGATTTTGTTACAGAAAAAAATTCTCTTTGGAGCACAATTCTTCTTATTTCATACCATATGCTGCTGAGTATTCAGCACTTCTGAAAGCAATCAGTTACCTGCTGCATTGGTCTAGTCTATACTACAGAGTTATGTTAACATAAGCAGCTTGCATCAACCCAATTACATTAGTGTCTATCACTTCACTTCTTCACTTATCCTCTTCGCTCCTGGTGGAGCATAAAGCGCCAACCATTCTTCTCCATTCGCTGAAGATTTGGTTGACGTTTCTGTAGCATTCGTTTTTTACATGGTGGGTTGCTAGCCCAACGCAAAACCCTCCTCCTTTCACATCTTGGGCTTGGGACCAAGCAATGGCGGAGTTATTAGTGTCTATACTTCATTCTTATCCCTGAGGATGCAAGTGCCCTAATACACTCACATAACTCCATCACAGCAAGCGGCATAGGGCATATGTTGATAGGGCACTAGTGTCCATATAGACATTGCATTACTTATTTCGGTAGAGCCCTGCACAGATATAAACATTTAGATCCTTATCTAACCCACTCCACATTTTATATGGATCCACACCAGCACCCTCCAGAGCAGCAATTCTCAACTGGTTGTGCATGGCCCCCTGGGGAGCTATAACCCCATGCTCTTCAAGCCTGCTGTAATGTCCCCCTTTCCCCACCTTCCCCGTGGGAATGAACCCTAGAGTGGGAAGTTGGGAGTCCAGCTTGAAGTGGGGAGCTGGGAGCCTGTGTGCAGTCAGACTCTGAGCAAGGATTGGGAAGCTGGGAGCCTGTCTCCTAGTGGGGGGCACTGGGCTAGGAAGTTCCCACCTGCTCTGGGATGACAGCCCAAGCTGTGAGCCTACCAGCCTGCCTTGTCAATTTCATGGCTCCAGCGTGGGACCTGTGAACTTGACAAGAATTCCAGTGAACAGCTGATGTATAGTGCTCTGGATATCCGGGGATATCTGTATCCATGGATGCGGTTCTTTGTGGATCAGATGCAGATCCAATTTTTTTTATCCCAGAGGACTCTAGAACAGTGGTTCTCAATGGAATGTGCCCCCTCCCAGGAGTTTCAGGGGGTCAGTCTGCCGGGGAGTGGAGCTGAGAGCCCAGGAGGCGGTTCAGCCCCCCACATTGTACCTCTTAGTTGGTGGATGCTCTCCAGGAGATGCTGTGCACCACTGACAGAAGGAGGATAGTGTGTACATGGAAAGCTGCAGTAATTACTATGGTGACTGCAAGTCTACCTAATAGAGGTTGACTTAAATTTGTAGTGTAGACAGTCCCGTAGCGTCATACAACTGACAGTGATCCTAACAAAATTAATAGGTTAATTGAGAATGTTCTATTCTGACATGTGCAGCAATCACCACATGATTCCTACCAGGCCACATAAGAGTAGGGCCAGGTAAAGTACACTACAACAACACTCACTACTTTCACACATTGTTAAAATGGTCTTTCAAAGCCTCCCTCAGTTTTGTAGATCCATGTGCAACTTTGTATCTGACTGTTAAATTCAGCAGGCAACCAGTCCTGTACCCCGGTGGAATCTCTTCCCCCTTTTCTTCTCGTATATCATGCAAGATGTATCAGGCAGCTATAACCATTAGGAGTAAACAAAGCAAGTGAACCTTCAAACAACCAAAAGCACATCCAACTGTCATTCTGCACCTACTGAGCTAGTAGTTGAATTGTTCCTTGGCTGTCAAGGTAGCGACATCTGAAGAAGTGGGCTTTTTACCCATGAAAGCTTATGCCCATATAAATCTATTAGTCTTTAAGGTACCACCGGACTCCTTGTTGTTTTTAAGGTAGCTGCTGTATGTTTTCATGAGCCAGGGAAGCAAGGGATAGGTTGAGTCCCCCAGGATCGCTATTAGCATTTCAATGTTCACAATGGTAATCTGATGCTCAGGGAAGAAAGTCCCAGCTCTTAGCTTTCTGAATAGTGCTGTGCACTTAAAGATGGCATGCAGTGCATGGTCAGGGAAGATGATGTCATTGAAACATCCAGGGTGATCCGCCAGTGCTTGCATAACCATAGTAGAGTAGCCCTTCCTACTGGTCTGATGCCATAATAGGGATAGGCATGCCATCTATGGTGCCACTGCAGTTCAGGAACCCCATGTTTGTTTGTTAGAATAGGTTGGGCAAATCTTCATGTAGCTGGTACTCCATTAACATTTCCGACAAATACTGTGTCATTTGTGAGTGACCTAGGGACCACACCAGTTAATGAGGAAGAGGTGAAGGCTTCAGGAATATTGTTCTTTTTTTGTAGAACACTTTTATAAAGGATGTCTGATGGGCTAGAGGAAATCCATATGTACTGTCAGCACTAAGTCCAGAGCATAAAGTGGTTTGGCAGCAGTGTCTTGCAGAGATCTAACCTTCCTTCAGTTATTCATTATATTCAAAAGTGATTTTGCATGCTCTTCTGCCATGACACAAGTATGGATAAAAATACTGTAGCACACCATGCTCCCAAACTCTCCATTGACATGCGAAATGGTGCACACCCTGACTCTACCTAACCCTGACCAAAGGGCTGCCCCAGAGATTCATGGATTTGCAGAATTGAGCTATATTTGGGAACTTCACCAGGCCGTGTGTAGTGCAGCACCCTCAATTGTGATCACTGTGGCTGGCACAATGGTTTTTAGTCTGTGTGTTTGATTATGACTGGGGCGTGAGAGAATCTCAGCTGCTGGCCTTTTGCCTGTCCAGCAAGCAGAAGGTGATGACTTTTTTTGTGGCTGCCAGCCAAGCACAGCCAGACATGATAGGCAGAAGGCTGTGGAGCTAAGAACCAGAGCACAAAGCCTGAGTATGAGACAAAAACTGGAGGATTAGGCAGGACAGATAAATATGAGGACTAACTTACTGTAAATCAAACATTCCAGCTGTTTGAGAAGTTGCCTAAGGCCTTTTCTTATGCAGTTTTTCTGGTGCAATATTTACAACAAAAGGAGAAAAACAAGGCGCTTGCTCTCAGATCAAAACAGAATCTACAGTTGTGGTTGCCAGTCACTTTGGGGTTGGGGTCTTACCTATTGCAAGCCCTCACCTCTTCCCATGTCATCCTCCTTTTATAACCCTGCAATAAGTGTTCTCTCTGGAAGGCCATGAGTTCACCTACTTCTCCATCTTCCTGTTTTTTCCATCTCTCTTTTTACCTTAATACCAATAGCCAAACAATCTTTATTATTATTTAGGGCTATCAGTCAATTAAAAAAATGAATGAAAATTGTGTGGTTAATTGTGCTGTTAATAATAGAATGCCATTTATTTAAATTTTTTTGGATGTTTTCTATATTTTCAAATATATTTAAATTGCAACACAGGATACAAAGTGTATAGTGTTCAGTTTATACTTATGTTTTATTAAAAATCTTTGCACTCTAACAACCAAAAGAAATAGTATTTTTCAGTTCACCTAATGTAAGTATTGAGGTGCAATCTCTTTATCCTGAAATTTGAATATACAAATGTAGAATTAGGTACAAAAGAAATCTGCATTCAAAAATAAAAGCCTACAAGTCCACTCAGTCCTACTTCTTTTTCATCCAGTCACTCAGACAAACAAATTTGGTTACAGTTTGCAGGAGATAGTGTTGCCCACTTCTCACTTTCAGGTGACATTGTAAACAAGAACAGGCGTTTGCTTGGGACTGTTGTAGCTGGTGTTGCAAGATATTTGTGTCAGATGTGCTAAAGATTGATGTGTGCCTTCATGGTTCAGACACTTTCCAGAGGAAATGCGTTCATGCTGATGACAGATTATGCTTGGTAACAATCAAAAGCAGAGTGGACTAACACATGTTCATTTTCATCATCTGAGTCAGATGCCACCAGCAGAAGGTTGATTTTCTTTTCTGGTGGTTTGGGTTCTATGGTTTCCATGTTGGAGGGTTGCTATTTTAAGACTTCTGAAAGCATGCTCCACACCTCATCCAGCTCAGATTTTGGGCTGCCCAGAAGATTCTTAAACCTTGGGTCGAGTGCTGTAGCCATTTTAAGAAATCTCACATTGGTACCGTCTTTGCGTTTTGTCAAATCTGCTGTGAAAGTATTCTTAAAAAGAACATGCTGGGTCATCATCTGAGACTGCTATGACCTGAAATATATGGAAGAATGTGGGTAAAACAAAACAGGAAATGCACAATTTTTCCCCAAGGAGTTCAGTCACAAATTTAATGCATTTTTTTTTAACAACCATCATAAGCATGGAAGCATATCCTCTGGTATGGTAGCCAACGCATGAAAGGACATACGGATGTTTAGCATATGTGGCATGTAAATACCTTGCAACGCTGGCTACAAAAGTGCCATGTGAATGCCTGTTCTCACTTTCAGGTAACATTGTAAATAAGAAGCAGGCAGCAGTGTCCTCCCGTAAATGTAAACAAACTTATTTCTATTAGCGATTGGCTGAACAAGAAGGACTGAGTGGACTTGTAGGGTCTACAGTTTTACCTTCTTTTGTTTTTGAGTGCAGTTATATAGCAAAATATCTATATTTGTAAGTTACACTTCCATGATAGAGATTGCACTACAGTACTTGTATGGGGTGAGTTGAAAAATACTATTTCTTTTGTCATTTTTGTTGTAAAAGAAATCAATATATTTGAAAATGTAGAAAAACATCCAAAAATATTTAATAAATTTCAATTGTTTAACAGTGGTGTTAATCACATTTAATTTTTTTTAATCGCCTGAGTTAACTACGATTAATCAACAGCCCTATTATTCATATTAATTTGTTATTTAGATTGCAATAGTGCCCATAGTAAACATCCCCAAAGAGCACATATCTGTCTTACCTGAAGGGTGTGCAAGATAGCTGAGATGCATGAGCTGAATTTAAGTTGCTTGGAATACCTCGGCTTATAACTTCCAATTATTTTATCTGTAACCATAACTCCATCTGTTAGGTCATATGTTAAAATATTTACAACTACAATCCCATACTAACAAAATTTGATTTCTAGAAATTAATTTGTGTGTTAGTAGCTACTGTATTTTTAAGGCACAAATTTTAATAGTGACAGAGGTGCCTTGTCTTCATTGTGTGTTTGGGATAGCTCACATGTTAATTATTCTGAAGTAAAAAAGGGACTTTTTTTTAGTAGTGAAGACAAGGCATTAGTGCTAATGAAAACCATTCAAATGTTTGAGTGCCAAGTGCTGAGAACTTCAGACATTGGGAGATATATGATTAACCTGAAATTCGTGAGTGGTCATAACTTGCACTCTGTTTCCCCAGGTATGAAATGATCTTCATGCATTAGTCTGCTTATTCACTTCTCAAACATGGTAACACTTAAAATAAAAAACAAACTCGTCCGTATACAAATGTCTAGGAAAATATTGGAAGTTTTCAGTATAGATGTGAATATTTAAAATTTAATAACTACTTTACATTAACATCCTAATGTTCCTTTAGTTCAGTGCTTAGGGTTTGGTTACGTTAATTAGATGTTTAAAACTCTTAGCTGCAATGTATGCTCAACTTTTGATATTGCAATCAAATATTTTTCTTACTTTAGTTTAATTAGTTGTGTTATGTAACATAGTATTTGGTGCTAATGTAAGAATTTTTATTTCTAAACCAAATATAGTTTGTGCACTAAACAATATTATTCAACCTTTCATTGCTCATATTTAATATAGTAACTCAAACACCTAAATAGTTAGTTAGTTATCATTAGATGGATCAGGTTAGCTATTCCGATAACAAATAGAAAAATATTGATTTTTTAAGATTTATAGATGTGATGATAAAAAGTCTATTAAAAGAGAATAGTTTTTTCTCTTTTTTAAAAATTGCTGTGTAAAGTAACAATTTATAGATGTGCTACTGATTGAACCATGATGTCAGCCTCCATCGCCCAGTTAAATTTTGAAACGGGCATCTTGGTGCTTTCTCCCATTCTGTCCATCACATTTGGGAGGAACACCTTGTAAACATCCGCAAAGTAACTTCATTATTCTCCTTCAAATTCTTTGACTCTCCTTTTGCCATGATGTCTACCAAAAATATGACAATGGTGTTGGTCCACTTGTGTGCTGCTTTCTGCCCAATATTGTCTTATTGTTTCACTCTACTCCCCATCCCTCTGTCAAGTGGATTTTAACTATGTGGCCGGTCTGTTTTTTCTTTTCATGCATCACAACGGGGTCTTGGTTCATGACTAAGGCTCGTGCACACTATGGTAATAAAGGTAAATAATTATATTTCTCAAATTGCTGTAAAATAAAATACTAGCTCTTTTAAAGGAGATATTTCCGTCACCCCTAAACACTTTAGTCAGACTAGGTTAGCAACGTCTGAGAGCTCACTGATTTTTTTTTCTAATGTATCTAGAGATCTACAAATAAGATATTGGTTATAACTGTTTGAATGTCTGCCTATGTGTTTAGAATAGCTAAATTGTGATAATTTTGTTTATATGGTTCAGAATGTTGTGATAGGGGAACTAAAGATAATTTTTACCGCTATTTTACATTTTGTGTTTGGTTTAATACACACACACACACACACACACTTATTTAAATGGGCAATCAGAAGCTATATTAATTTTTTTCCTATGCCACTAGTTGTAAGATATCAGATAAAATCCTTATACAAATAGAAAGAGTCTCTTGAAATTCTGATCTGGATTTTATTATAGTTCAGAATTTTGTCTCCTAAATCTGCATCACACATCCTTTCCATTGTGTATATATTTCTTTCATTTCTGGAGGGAAATGCAAGCAAATAAATCCGTTTTGGTGGGGATAGAAGAGGATGTGGATTAGATAAAGTTTAGAAGCTTCCTTCCTAATGATTGTTAACCTGGATTCCATCCACTCCTCATAACTGCTATTTGAATTTCCTGTTGATTTTGTTCAATAATTAATAAAAAAACAAGATTTTCCCACTTTACAGCAAACACCTAAGTTGATGACATCTTGTTTAAATAATTAAATTCCAGTAGGTTTAATAATAGAGCCTACATTCGCTTTATGAAAATAATGCTTAATATTCTTAGTTATGGAAAATTGCCTAAGAATGGTTAATATTAAGGCTTTTATGTGCATCAGGAACCATTGACTGTTATGAATACTGGAATATATGAATACTGGAAAAGTGTATATTTAATGTGCTTTATTGTTTTAGCCTTTCTGCCTTGCCACTTGCTTTTAAATATGCACAAGCTGTTTAAGTCATAAACTGATAAGATAAGAAACTCCAAAGTAGTACTGAAGCCATGTTTGGCAGTGATCTTCAAACAGTGGATTACTTAGCAGATATACTAGAACTCTTCAACATGGACAGACATCTTTGCATGGGGTGCAGGCAGCCTTTCTGCTTTTTAAAAATACATACTTTTTGAAAGTATGCGCTCATGCTTGGCAGTAAGAAGATTATCAAAGTTAATTAACTTGGCCAATTTGTTTGTTCAATACATTTAAACTAGTCATTATGGATTAACTAAGATAGTAAAAATTAGCTGTTTTATATCTTAAATAACCTTTTCTCAGTTTGATGTACCTGTTTGCAACCAGTGGTTTTATACCACATTTTTCTGTAAGAAGTGATTAATATGACTGACATGTTTGTTTCATAGTCATTTCCTGTATCCATGGCATATAATATGGTTAGTTCTGAAACTGATGTAATCAGCATCAGATGGTTGTGGGATAGTTCCCTAGTGATATGAGTGTTCGTGACAGAAAGAAATATTTAGAATGTAGCAGCTTAGTATTTTATGAAAAAGATGATGGATGTTGAGTAATAGTTTTTGTACATGTACCAAATGTGCAAGCAGGAAGCACACCCCAGAGGGAGGGCTGTATTCTACATTCAAGGCACTTGAGAGTGCAATACAGGTTGGCTCCCTGGGACTCCTAGAGATCTTGTTTCTGCCTTGAGTGCAGTAGCTTTTGGGAACATAGCTGCTCCTCTGCCTTTTGGAAGGGTGCGGCATGTGTTTCATATTTACACGTCATCCCTCTCCTATACGGGTCTAGTTTTGCCGTCTGCTATGGAGGATATGGCCAACCCCCCTACTGGGGAAAAAAATTTCTACTGAATGATTGCCTAATACAGTTTTGTTTTTTTAAATAAGTTTTGCTTAACCCCTTTTTTCTTTGTCAAATATGTGTAAGCATGGATTCCACAGAAGGTTTATGTGCAGGCAAGTCCAGATTCTTTTAGCTAGTAGTTATGCTTTCTTTTGCCTCCATGCAAGAGAATAAAGGGAAGGGCAGCTGCAGCCCTCCCTCAGTTCCCTCTAGCCACCCTTGGCAGCAAGGTGGAACCTAGAGGTGTCCAGCTGACAACTACAATGAGCTCTGTCTTCATCTAAGCTTCTGAAACACCTTCAGAACAGCCTTCATTCCCTCAATTTTTGATATCTTGGACTGAATAATTCTCATCCATACAGACTCCATGTACAAGGATCTCAAGATGGTCAACACACAACTTGCAGGCTTCAAGCCTTTCCTGTCCTGCTTAAAGATTGGCGCTTTAGATGCCTCTTTTACCTAAGGAAATACCACATCCCAAACATGCTTGATTTGCATGTTCTCCATTGGAATCTAAAAATCACAAGATGCTAATTTGATTGATTTAGGTCAGTCTTAGAGGGGCATCAGACCTTGATTGGGTTTGCTAGACACTACTGAAATATAAATGATCTTCGTGAGATTTTTGTCTGTGTATCTATCTGTTTTTCATGTGGAATAACCAACTGTTCAGTACTGTTTAGATTATACTCTGTAAGCACATAGAGAACCGCTCACATGGTTTAGCAGAAATGTGAACAGGATAACATATTGAAGTCCATTTTTAACAGATGACGTGTTTCAATTGCCTCGCCCAGTTGTTTGTTAGAAATCCCACCAGAGAGAGCCTGGTGAATCTGAAGCACTCTACAAATTGCTTTGAAAAGTTACTGTGTAAATGTGAGGTGACTGCATGTGCTTAGTTTCAGTGTTGTTAGAGCTGACAGGATACCAGAACAAATGTTCTTATACATGAAATAATGCTTGTAGCAGTGTACAAAGGTGAATTATCATGACACTTCTATGATGTAAGTACTATCACCAGTTCACCAATGTTAGAGAGGTTATGACCTTCCCTAGGCCACAGAGGGAGTCCTTGTGAGAACTTATATTAGAAGTCAGTATTCTTGACTTCCAGTCCTCTGCTCAGTCCATGTGACTAGACTATGCCAGTCTGACTACAATAACCTTATAACTGAGTTTAAAAACTCTGGTTTTGTACAATTTCAACAAGAAGATAGTGCAAACAGAATTCTACCAAGGATTGTCTGGAAGCTGCAGTCAGGAACAAACTGTTACAGTAGTTTTCATAATATTCAGCAGCTACATAAGAGCTTGGTTGTTCTGACATAGTTTTGCACCATATGCACTTGTTGACCAAATGGCAATTGGAAACCTTTCTGGTCATGTTTTAACAGTGGTTGAACATGCTTTATAAAGCCCAGTAGGGAGAAAGCCTCTGACTACTACTATGCAAGTTTTAACTCTATTCCAGACTAACACGGCTACCTCCCTGATTCTTGACATTATGCAAGTTTTGTTATCTGAGCTGCTGGTAAGTTAAAATTTTGGTGATAGCATAAATAAAGTTGTTCAGTTTTCTCTTTGCTAAACGCATATCTTGCAAATGGCTTTTAAGTGCTAAGGGCCTTGTCTGTGCAATGAGACGTGGTTGTATTTAACTTTGCAACTATGGGGAATGCATTTGGTTTGTTCTATCAAAATAGCTTACTGCCGCAGAATTCAAAGTTGCAATGTGCATGTGAAGGGAAATAGATACCCCAAATTGAACTAAGATTCTCCACTGTCACTCTGACCCCCATTGTGATGAAGGCTTGATTATAGTAAGCATGTTTGGTGCTATGGAAACAGCCTGTACATTGTATTTAAATTAATTTTTATATTTACCAGACTTTTTTTTTCTAATTTCTAATAATAGATCCAAGCAGAGATCAAAGGTTTTTTCTGTATTAGAATGGGGTTGTAAAGTTCCTTCACAGCTGTGCGGTGTTCAACTAACTCTCTGAGGCAAGAATATTGTATAAAATGATCTGCTCAGATAACTTTACAATGCAAACTGGCTTATTAAAGGTTGTTTGATAGTATAGCAATGTGTAGAGGAGCTCTGCACTACCTTGCAGCAGGCATACACATTCGTCATTCTGCCTCTTTCTTCTAAGGCCCGCAGGATTGGGGAAGGAAGGGTCTCATGTATAGGTCCCTACCTAGTTCATAATTCATTTTGGTCAATTTCGTGGTCATAGGATTTTTAGAATAGTAAATTTCATGATTTCATCTATTTAAATCTGAAATTTCATGGTGTTGACACAAAAGACAGTTGTGGGGAAGAGGGACGAAAGGTTATTGTAAGGGGCCCGCAATATTGCTCTCCTTACTTCTGTGCTGCTGCTGGTAGTGGCATTGCCTTCAGAGCAGGGCAGTTGGAGAGCAGAGACAGAGCCCAGCTCTGAAGGCAGAGCCGCAACCAGCAGCAATGCAGAAGTAAGGATGGCATAGTATGATGTTGCCAAACTTTCTTCTGCACTGCTGCCTGCAGAACTGGGCCCTCAGGCAGCAACCGCTATTCTCTGGCCGCCCAGCTCTGAAGGCAGAGCAGAAGTAAGTGTAATGCTCCCACATTAGGCTCATTAGCCTCTGTGACGGAGATGATGGGGTGGAACATAGAAACATTTGCAGCTGTAGGAGGAAAAAAAGGGAGAGTAGTATTTAAAAAAGATACATTTTAGAGAACAAAGGGAAGACTATTTCACAGTGAATCAAGCGATTCACATTACATGGCACATGTGCTCCTTCCCTCCTCCCCACTGGGTGGCTAGTATAGGGAAGATCCCTCTCAGCCAAACGTGAACAGCTCAGCACGAATGGGCCGCCACCCTCTGTGTGGCAAAGGCTTTTAAAGTACCCGAGGAGAGCTTTATGGAGATGTCCCTGGAGGATTTCTGCTCTATCCCCAGACACATTAACAGCGTTTTCCAGTAGCTATGATGGCCGCGAATGCGTCCCAAGTCTTCAGAGCAAATTAAACACTAAACACGCTTGCTTTTAAACCCTGTATTATATTTACAAAGGTACATGCACCAGAGCTTCCTTCTCTGGCTTCATGGTCCGGGAGCCCACCTTGGGAGGGCGTTTGCCTGCTGCATGGATTCTTCTCCCCATACAGCGATCAGATCCAGTGCCTCACATTCGGTTCATGTGGAAACTTTTTTGTGATACTGGAACTTCATGGTCGCCTGTGCCAATAAGCTCTGGACAGAATTATAACATTTGAAATGCCCTTTAATTTAGAGTATCACTGCTATTTTGCCATATAGTAAAGTAAAACAACATTTGGAGAAAGTACCAGACTGAAAACCTTTGTTCACAGAATGAGTACAGCACAAACAACAAAAGTTCAATTTCTCTATCATGCTTCAGTCCTACTCTGGGAAAGATTATTCTAGGCTTACCATTGACATGCCACTTTAGATATTCAAAGAGCCAGACAAACACTAACTGTCTTACAGTACCAATTTGTGGTATCCAAGTATGATTCCCATTTTACAGGTAGGAAACTGAGACACCAGATGGGTAAAGCAAGAGAGATATGTAAGAGGTGAGGTTACACAGGATGTCATAACATTCTCATCTGACCTGATTACAGTAACACTCAGTCCTGTAAGCACCTACAGTAAATGTTGCTACCCCGAATTAATAACTCCACCTCCACAAAAGGTGTAGTGCTTCAGTCAATATAGGGTCAATACAGTGTCAGTGTAAACAGTGCTTTTGTATTACAAAATCTAGTCATGTTTCTAGTTAGTTACAACTGGGATGTGATCGGAGTCTACTAAGATCTTCCCTGCCCCAGTGTGGTTGATACCTTTACAAATTAAAAACTAACATTAGGCATTTTTATTACTTACGATTGTTAAAATTGTCTGTATATTTTAATTATGAGCAAGATATGTGTCCCAGTTTAGGTTTCCCCTCCTCCCCTTATATTAGATTGTTTGCCTTCCTTCTCCCATCTTCTTCCTATTTCTAGTGCCTTCCCGCGCTTATGTCCTAAGAATGTGGGAGGGTGGTACTTGAAGTAAGCTATAAAAATTGAAAATAAAGAAAAAATCCATGGAGAGGTGTGAGAGCACTGCCAAGAAGAAGCAAGCAGCAGTCAAAATGAATGGTGGGCACTCCTATTTCCTTCAGGAATTCTGCCTCACCTTGTCCCAGATTACTCTGGTTTGCGGGAGCAGAGGGCCAGGAGTCATCCAGACTGACTTTGTGCATGTTTCTGTCTTCAAAAGGGTATCCCTACCCACCTCACTTTTCACCGTTTACTTTAAGACGTAGTCGTGTAGCTAATAGTGTGTGTGTTTTTTCCTAGAAGCCCAGTATTGGGTGCAACTTCCATTCATTAGGATATGTCTTCATTACCCGCCACGGGTAGCCATCGATCTTCTGGCGATTGATTTCTCGCGTCTTATGAAGACGCGAGAAATCAATCGCCCGCAGCGCCCCCGTCGACTCCGGAACTCCAGCTTGCCGGTAGGCGCAAGCTGGAGTCGACGGGGGAGCGCGCCGCTGACTGCCGCCGCCATGAGGAAGGACGGTAAGTCAGCTGCAGATACGCAGACGTCAGCTACGTGATTCACGTAGCTGAAGTTGTGTATCTGCGGTCGATATCCCCCCTCCTCCCCACCCTAGTGGAGACCAGCCCTTAGTCTCTATAAGGGTATTGTGTGGTGTGAGACCAGGTTTCATTTTCAGCTTTGAGTCAGACATGCTGACCAGTCTGTGCCCTCAGGCTTTTTATGTGCTGGTTAGGTCAGATCACTAACTTCCATTGAGAAATTAGATGCACAAGCTGCTGATCTGATCTGACCTGCCCTTAAAAATCCTGAGAGCATTTGCTTACTGGCATGTCTGACCCCTGAGGCGTGGGCTGGGCATTTGTGTTCACAGGAACCTAATAATAAGCAGTATTTGGGTTAAACCTGAATATCCCCTTATTTATATCTTGTGTTTCTTCACTAACTCTCCAGCCTGAATAGTTCATATGGCAAAAATAACCATATGGTATTCTCACAGTGTTGAAATTCCTGGCTGGTGGAAATTCTAGGAGAATAA
Organism: Sternotherus odoratus; assembly: GCA_032164245.1. NCBI lineage: Eukaryota > Metazoa > Chordata > Testudines > Kinosternidae > Sternotherus > Sternotherus odoratus. Next base: position 98,520,858 of record JAVMKO010000004.1, on the reverse strand, counting down.
TAGTGCTTGTGCTGCTCTGGTCCCATTAAAGGCTCCCTGAGCATTAAAAATATAAGTGAAAAGTGTCAACATTATAATTAAAAATACTAAACCCTGCTCACACCAGGGGCTGGAAATGGCTGCTTGCCACACACAGTTCTTATAAATGCGTTGAATGGAAGTTGGGACTTATTACTGTGCCACTGAATTATCTGTCTATATGCTTCTCTAACTATAGTATGTGGTGTAATTGAGTCATACTAAAGAAGGAATTTAGCATAGCAATAAACGAGGCTGGAAAAACCCTCTTTCTTATACAGTTCAGTGGAACTTACCAAAGAAAATGAGGTTCAAGGCTGTTTTTTTCTCTCTCTGTATATAGATCTATGGGCAGGTCATCTGTCAGTGCTACTGAGATTTTAAGTGTAGTTCAGCTGCTTGTCTAATGGGTAGTAAATTAACTACTTATCCGTTGCATAAGACTGGGTTTTGGCAATTCTGAGCTACCAGAAAATGTTTGTTGTTATTAGTTTTGAGGGAAGTAAGGAAATTTTAAAAAGTTTTTTTTTTTAAAGGGCAGGTTTGGTCCTCACTAACTTTCAAAAATAAAATGACAAAGGAAATTTTTAAAAGACAAAATGTAATGCAGTATTAAAAGTATATAACTAAGCATGAAGAAAATATGAAACATCATGATAGAGTAACTCATTAAAAACTCTACAGAACCCCCTCTTCTACTACTTGCATCTCAAGTGTAATGTAATAGGTATAATTAACTCTTGCTTTATTTTGTTACCGTATCTTTAGTTAAATTATAAACTCACCGGGGTAGGGGTTGTTTCTTTTACAATATATCCGCATAGCGCCCAGTACAGTGGAGCCTTTAGCTGTACTAATGATGAGCCTGCATGGAAGGAGTGGGGAAAGATACTGATGAAACGCATGCTTTCCAGTTTGCACAGAAAGATCAGTTTGTAAAAATGATGTCTAGTGCCCTCGTAGTGAACCTCTTTGGTGTACCTCATTTTAGTCCCCGGAGCTAAATATGTTTGTTCAGGCTTGTTTCCCAGAATGTGTGTGTGTGTATGTGTGTGATCAGTGATGTGAGCTGTTCTGCAGTATAGCTTGACTCTGGCAGCATTGTACTGAATCTCTCATCCAGCTATGATAAACTGCTGAATCTGTGCCAGGAGTGTTCTCACAGAGCCATTTGGAAAGAGTAGGAGAACAAGCTGAAACTGGTTAGGAACAGTCAAACCAAAATAATGGTAATGATGAACCAGGTCATTAGTTTGAAACCTTTCACTTTACCTTTAGAAAAGACTTGAAAGTTTAGAAATGACTGTTCTGTCAGTGGGTGAAGTGCCACCACCATCAGTGACATTCTCTCCACCAACCCTCAAGATAATGGCGGAAAAATTTCAAAATTGGAAGCTTTTGAAAGCTCCAATTGGAAGCTCCAATTTTGAATGCCAATGCCTACAAAACCTTGGTAATAGCTTTTTATCTAATCAACAAAGCCACCAAGGAACCACTTAATGTTACCTTTTGCAGACAATGGGTCTGAAATGAATCCTGTCTGAACTACCTGGGTGTAACTTTGGGTAGAAGCTTAACTTTTAATGCTAATCTGGAAAAGACATTAAAAAAGATAAAAACGTGAAAACTCTCAGGCACAACATGAGGTGTTGATAGAGCAGCAACTCTATCCCTGGTATACTCAGTCGCTGAATATTGCTCACCAGTCAGGGCAGACAGCTCACCAAATTTCTGGACATACAGCTTAATATCATGATGAGAATTATAACTGGAACATTAAAATCAACTCCTATTCAATGATTGCCCACTCAGGAACATGTACCCACGCTCAAGATCTAGAGAGAGACACACACAGCTTCTGAGTACAAATGAGCCAGGGCCATCCTGAATTTACCAATTCATGAGGACCTTAAGATTCTTCTGAAGACACCTGAACTCTTGCAAGCGTTTTGGGATTGAGTTTAATCAGGATCTTCCAGACTTCAATCTATCCTGGAAGCATTGGTCTACATTGAGCCATTTCAGAACGTCACATGGCAGATGCTGTCATGTCTTGCACATTGGAAAGATGGAGAGAATGCATAGCAGACATGTGGACACCAGTTACAAACTATAGACTTCCGTGTCCACGTCGATATTTTTGCTGGTGGTATCTCAGTCTTTGATCCTGCCCGTATTAATCTTCAGCTAATATTGTAATGCATTCTAATACTATCTGGTTAAAGTCCTCCTACTGACTTCAGTTGGGTTTGGATCAGGCTGATGATGGGGAATACTTGCTGATAGAGTTTATAAATTCTGTAGCTTAAGTGAATCTTTGTATAATTAGCTTTCTCCACAGCCTCAATTTTTCTCTCTCTTTTCTCCTGCCCCCCCTCTAATATTTCTGCTTGCCAATGCCTGTTGTCTCCAAGACTGGCATGATATTCCACCCATAAAATGCATCACCTCTGCCAAGTTAAGCTTTTGATAGTGTTTGGTATAAACCATGTAAGAGTCCAGTCTTGAATTCACAATGTCTTTTGGTATCAAACATGAAGATTGTATTTAGTGCCAGTTTAAGTGAGCAATTATGTTTTGTGCAGACAAACAACCAATTTCATTAGGATTCTAAGGACAGCAATAAATGTTCCTGCTTGTGAAATAATCTCTTCCTGTTGAAGACAAAGAGAAGAGGAATCTTAGAAGATATGTCGGCTAGGATTTTTTGGCTAAAAGGAAAATGATTGGTATGTTAAAGACTTTTCAGCCTGCTAACTAGTTTGATCATGAACTTGCTTTATTAGCTCTTGGGCTTCCGAAGATGGTGCCAGCTTTTCCTTTTTGAAGTTCAACAGGAAACATTTGAAATGCCAAGAAAAAAGTCAAGTTCAACAGTGCCAAAATGTTCAAAGTGAAGAATACACTTGTTGAAAAGATGGAAACTTCAATGGGATATCATAAATCACTTGTTTCTACATTATACTGTTTTTCTAATTTTTCTAGGGCAGATGATTAAATAAATGTGTTTCCAAAAAGTGTTTTTTAAAAGAGCAAGAGCAAATATGTAGGAATCATTGAAATAAAGTAAGGAAATCAAAGTGCTATAGTGTAAGATATGAAAAAGCTATAATTATATACAGTAGACTCTTGATTATCTAGGATGATAGGAAAACATTAATCCTGGTTAATAAAATCCTGGACAATCACCATCCATAGGAAATATGGGGAGGGAGCCACCCTGTGCGGAAAGGAGTGGGTGTTGGTTCACTGGCTGCCCTGCGCCCTGGTGGGGTTTTTTTTGTGTGTGTATGCTTGGGGCGGCAACAAAGCCAGAGCCAGCCCTGCGAGTTACGCATATTTTTTTTTTGATATCCTGATTAATCCACATTCTGGTTAACCCAATCCAGGATAATCGAGAGTCTACTGTAAAAAAAAAAAAAATACAATAAAATAAAATAACATTACAGTTGCAAAGTTAATTGCACTCAAAAGTTAGAAAATGCCTAAAGGTCCCTGTGCAGCTTTAATTCAGCTCTTTTCTGTATTCAGCTCTTTTCTTTGTTTAATTATAGGAACACACATTATTTTTTTTTCCACAGGGCCCTACCCTTTCTCATGTGTACTGACTGATCTTGGATATCCAGAAGTGTTGGAGTCAATGAATGAGAAATACATTGTATACTTGCTCTTCACTTGCCCTCAGTCTGACCTTGCCTAAGGCCTTTTTTAAAGGCATTTCTGAAGTGCAATGTCAGATTTCTGGAATTCTGGGAAGGAACTGCAGGATTAGACCAATATTTCCAATTTGAGTATGCAATGTAGACACCTGTCCACTAGGAAAAGGGATTGAAATCACTAGGGAACAATAAACCAGGGCTAATCTATTCTAACTCCTATCTTGGGCACTGATTTAAAATGTGTGAAGTATTAAAGTTTGGGGTCTGAAATGTGTTACCAGATGCCATCTTGATTACCACAATTAAATTTTACTTTGCTAGATTTCTCTAAATTTTTATGTACCTTTTATATTTGATAGACTTTTTATTGGTTACTTTTTTCGTGTTTAAAACTTTTTTCACCAGAGTTAACCATGACTCAAAGTCTTTAATATTTTGAAACCATGTATATTTCCTGAATTCCTGTAATACAGGTAGTTAAAGAATACTTTTGCACATGGTTTTTGTTGTTGTTAGGTATTGAATAGCTTGAACAGTGTGAAAGATGTATTCTTCCAAGTTTCTAGCTCTTGATGCCCATAATGCTGTGGTTTTGGTATCAGTATTTCCATTATGAAGTTTTTCCTCCTACCATACATGTAACTCTGTGACAAAACTTTCCTCTGGGATCAAATTTGGAATGAAACTAAGAATTGCTGTTTCTTTTTAAAACTAAATTTAAAATGCCCCCCACCCACAAGATGTCAGATACTGCTTTGAAATTTACAGAAAACTCCTCTAAGTACAATAAACACTGCAGTTCTTCATTTCCTGTGTCTAGCAAAAGTTTTATTGTACTCTGAAGCTAGTTTATGTACATGTATACTATGTTATATATACTTTTCATCTGAACTTAATAGTTTGCTGTGAAAGTCTCTAATGCTTGTATGAGCTTGATTACCAGAGAGATGGTTGAATAGATTGTTTCACTTCACTTTTACAGTAAATTGAGGTATTTTATGACTTTTTGTAATCTGTGGTTGTTCACTGTAATTTTCTTTATATAAATACTTGGAAATAGCCAATTGCAAAAACACTTCAGCCTGATCTACACTTTATTTTTTCCCCCACAGTATAGCTGTATCAACTAGGGATTTGATAGTTTGATTCTTCTTCCTCTTTTTATCCTCTCACCCCCCAACATAGTTATGCCAGCAAAAGCCTAAGTGTAGATGCAGTGTAGGATTTCCAGCCCTCCAGGATTGACCTGGAGGCTCTAGGAATTATAGATTAATCATTAATTAAAGATTGTGTCAGGTGACTAAATCTCCAGGAATATGTCCAACCAAAATTGGCAATCCTAATGCAGTTATATCAGTTCAGGGGACTGGTATAATACCAGTAAAAGGACTTTTTTGCCCCTTTAAACTGCATGTACACTAGTAGGGTTTGCTTGGATAGCTATATCGGGAAACCTTTTAAGTGTAGACAAGGCCTTAATTTTGGTAGGAAATTGAGAGAGCCCATTCTTGTTTAGCTTTTTGGATCAGCACAGGACATTCAGTGGCACAGAATGAATACGTATGTGCCTAGCAAAGCCAAGCCTGTACTGCTTCCTTGTCTTTATGATCTCATTTCTGTATGTGATCTGGATTCTGATTGGACTGCCAGTCAGCCTCCATCTCTTCCAAAAAAATAATAATGGTGTGTTGGGGGGGGGGGGGTGTTTTCAAATGAAGTTAAGAAGAACAAATTGTGAGGGATTTGGTAAAGTTTTGTCAGATCTCTCTGGCTTGCTTCAGATTAAAAAATCCTTACCTTATTGTTAGTGGAAGTACCATGAATGAGTTAGCAGACATCTTTCAAAATGGAACAAGCTGGTATTGCATTGAAAAATAGTCTTTGATTAGCTCTAATTACTACCCAAAGTGGAGGAAACTGTATCTTTGAAATCAAGCCATATATATATGCTAGGAGTGTGCAGTGGTCGTGGATGCACTCAAATTGATCTATATAATTGACCAGATGTGATTCTTAAATCTGAATTGTATATATGTGTTTCCTGTTACTGTCTCTAGGCAATGACAGACCAGGCACTTTTAAGATCTAAAGATATGCTGTTCTTAGATATCAGAGTGGGGGAATGAGATGACATTAGTAAGATACTATATTCCCATTTTGATATTATCTTGTCAGGCTGGCATCAGTCTCATGCAAAAGGGAAACAGTGAAGCAGAATCAATGTTGTGTCCAGTGATGCATCTCTTACGTTAAAGGTGAACCTTTTGAAAACAGCTTTGACCACTATGTCATTTTGAAAATAAATTGAAATAAGTGGAAGTGACAGTGAAATACATTGCTGGTTGGTTCATACGCCCCTTGAAATAAGGGTGGTCTAAATATGTACCATATAGAAAATATCACAGAAGTGCAAAAAGTGTTTCAGATTTTTTAAAAGCTAGTCTAAATTGATACAGAATAGTTTTCAAAGGTTCTCTTTGTGGGTATATCAATTTGGGATTAAATTCTCAATGAGCTACTGAGAGTAGAATCTGGTATGATGAGGTTTTTATGCTGCTATGTTTAATAGTATTGTTCTTGCCTTTTCAAATTATTTTTTCCACTCTTCACACTTTATTAAAAAGGTTTCCTTAATGTAACTCCTTGTTGTTCATTCTTCTTGTTCATTATGCATAAAACTATGGCATTTCTGTAACTCTAAGGCTGGTCTGAAATAAATATTTAGACAAATATAAAGTTGATTTGCAGCACTCAGGTTTTTTCAAACATATAATCAACATCAAACAATATCAGCTGTCAGCTAACCTTCTGCTCTCTTAATAATCTCAACTATTGATGAATTAACCTTTTTGCAATAAATAAAAGCATTGTTGACTTTTAAATTAACATAGAATCCTCACCTTGTAGTGGAACTGTTGTATGATACTTAAACAATATACTTAAAGAATGTTCTCAAAACATGTATTTTTATTTATTTTATATTACTGTAGACTGAGAACAGAACTAGTAGGTCCTCTTCATTTCTAATTCTGGCTACGCCCCCTGTGTGGCCATGGACAAGCCACTTAATCTCTGTTCCTTACCTTATTTTGTAGTATGGGAAACTATACAAGTTATTGGGCTCAATGCAGAAATCCCTATGCCAACTTCTGACACCTTAAAGTGCCTGACTTTTGTTATGTGCTGGGAACTCACCTTCTGAAAACCAACCCCTTTAAATTGTCTCAAGTTGGCTGCAAAAATCACTAGATACTCTCTTCAAAATTTTGGCCATTATGATTTGGGTTCATAGATGTCCAAGAAGGCAGTGTAAATTTTGATCTAGTTAAGCAGTGTGTTTTATTTTGCTGACCTAACTGTATGTTACTGCTGAACCCAGCTATCCAATGTTGAACCCCTCCCCCCCTATTTTTTTTGCTAGGAGGGTGGAGTATAGACTTGTTAAATTATTCACTTGGCATCAAAGGTAGGAAGGAGCTCTATGTTCAGTTTATGAATGCCGCCTGATGACCAGTGCTTCTGCCTTGTCCTGCAACTGCCTAAGTGTAGTCTCCAAAATAAAATGTAAGAGATGTACTTTACTCAAGTAGGGGAACAAAAAAGGGGAGGCAAGAAAATTATGAAAGGGAGGGTAGGAGGAGGAATGGCCAAAGGGTTGCTCGTCCTCACCAAATGTTAACGTACCATGTGGAGTTTTCTGCATTTAGTCCAATCTACCTTCTTCTTTGGGATTATAAAATAGCATGTCATAAAGAGAAAGTGTAATGGAATAGGGACGGGGAGGGAGAGAGCATGGAACAGGATGGAGGGTGTTCAGAGGTATGGTACAGATGTCAGCAGAGTGGTGCACAGAATAGGATGAAGTGAATCTGGGTGAGTTAGAATAGTACATAGGGAGAAGGAACATTAGACCAAGGTTACTGGGAAGTACAGAGCAAGCATGGAAGTGGCTCAGGAGAGAGGATGTCTCAGTCAGGGCTGTAAAATATAGAAGATTTAAAAATTATTTCAAGGAGAGATGGGTGTCTTGGATTAAGGGTAAGGGAAGAGACACCTACTGTGCTGGCACAAACTTCTTCATGTTTGATTTATGGAGACCTTTAATTTAGGTGCTCATGGTAATTTAAAGTAGTGAGCAGTCTTTAAGTTTTTAAGAGTGAATGATTGAACTCTGCTCAAAAGCAGGGAAGAGATGAGTGGTTTGTTCTTTTCTCTGTTAAGTATCCTAAAGCAATTAGGATTTGTTTGTTTTTTAACAAGTGTGGATGCTCAGACCTACAAGAATACACCTACCTCAAAGCAAAAAATGCTGTGACTAGTTCAAGGGATATCAAAACCAACATGAAATGAGAATATGAAAAATAATCAGAGTTTTAGACTGAACAAAACTGCCTGGTTTATTATAAGCTTAAGGCAAAACTGGTTGTGAGTAATGTGTGAAGCAGAGAATTCTTTGGAAAGAAATGGTGGTTCTGCTTTATTCCTGTATCTCTGCAGTGAGGGAGTTACTTGTCACTGACACCAGATACAGACAGAAAACTGCCTTGATAAATCATTCTGCTTTGACTCCTGTAGTTCTGCCTCGTTTGCACAAGCAAAGGTGACTTACTGTTCAAAAACAGTTAAAGGCTGCTCTTTCCTAGGTCGCAAGTTCAGCTATTTGTGTGTCTGAACTGTGAAAGAGATCTTGGTGTAAGGTTGACTAGAAATATCTCTTCAAAGCTTACCTGCCTGATGGGATTTATTTTTACTATCAGGTTCCTTTGATTTAGAATGGAGCTCTTCAAAAGAGCAAGAAGTTCTCCAGTAGATGCTACCCACTACTATCACAAGTGTTCTGTAAATCCTGCAGATAGGGAAAAGAGCTCCAAGTGCAACCAGTTCCGCCTTACCATTTCAACTCTTAGCATTCGGCACTGAAGCTGTTCAAGATACTCCCAACCTCTTTCTAAAGTAACCACAGAAGTATGTATGTGGCAGCTCTGCTTCCACTTCCTATTTTCTGTTTTATTCCCTTTAGAGAAAGCAGGAGTGGCTCTAGGCACAGCTCCTTCCTGTCTCCAAAAAGGAGATGCTATGTTCGGAGTGCTCTGTTCCCCTGCTCCTCCCTTCCTGCAGAAGAGCTATCACTTCAAGCTTCTCTGCACTATGCATCATACCCTCTTGAAAAACTGGTAGTGTCTGTGTTTCCCCTTATTCTCCCATCTCTTCCTGGAATTGATCTGTATGGCTGACCATATGTGATTTTTAAAACTGAATTCTATATTGGGTTTCTTCTTACTATCTCTAGGCAATGAGATACCAACAGGCACTTTTATGATATAAAGATATGCAGTTCTTCAGAGTGGAGGAACAGGATGACTTTAGCAAGATACCACAGCAATTCTCTGGCTATTTGGTTCCTTTTTTCTTTTCCTCCCACAAGGAAAGGCACTAGTTGCTATCTGGCCCCATTTGTTTGGGGAAAACTTCTATCTACTCTGAGGGGCAAGGGTCTTCAAGTCCTGCATACACTCTATTTGTATATATAGTACATGATCATAATATATTGACTTCTTGTTCAGCAAAAATCCATTTTACAACTATGACTAAACTACTTTGTGTATTAAGTGATGTCACTTTGTCAGTCCTGTATGGTAAATGAAGGAAAACCTTGTCTCTGCTCCAAAAAAAGCTTAGTCTAAATTTGATGGGACAATGCAGACAAATATGCTGGATGTTCAGGGGTTGGAAGGCACAGTCTCAAAAGTGATAGAGTTGGTCTTATTAACCACTTATCAGTGAGTGGCTTCCAGGAAGAAACAAGTTTTCAGGAGGAATGAAGATTCTATTGCTATATACAGGTGATCAAGATAATACTAGAGTGGGAGGGTTTCAGTGGATTCAGCTAAATTTTCATGATTAATAGTCGATAACTAAAATTTTTATATTATAATATACAACATTGGAATCTTCCATCGTAGTTGACGTATGAGTGAATCAAACTGACAGTGTGTTGTCTTGTGCAATTGTAAACTGATGAGGGATCCATAGATGCATCCGCATGTCAGATAGACACAGACACATGTTTTATCACAGATTGCTTTCTTCGGTCATGTTTCTCTTTGGCTTTCTCTGTTCTGCTATTGTTGATGGTTTTAACCATGGACCAACAGGTCTGTTCCATCCTGATCTATTGGTGGCAGCAGCAGCAGCTTCCCATGTGTTCGCGTCAACTTGGCCAGTTTTTAGGTGAGCTTTGAGTGTATTTTTGTTGGCCTCCCAGGATATGTGCTCCCATTTTCAGTTGTCCATAATTTATGGCTTTGGGGAGTTGTATATCATATGTACGAACAAGGTAACCAGTCCAGCGAAGTTACACGTGTATGATTAAGGATTCAAAGTTAGGCATTCAGCATAGGTCCAGAACTTCAATGTTTGGTATCCTCTCTGACCACTTGATATTCAAGTGAGATGCAGGCAGCACATTGAAAACATCCTAGTTGCTTCTAATGCATGCTATATTGTCCGTGTTTCACAGTCGTAGACAAGAGTTCTTAACATGATTGCACCATAGAAACTAATCTTAGTGTGAAGTTGAATGTCATTCTACAGGTAGCGACAGTCAACCTTAGGTAGAACTGGCTTTAGAAATGCATTGCATAATTTCATCATTGATCATGGCGTTACTCAATAAAATGATGCCAAGATAACAATATTTTTCTACCATTAAGTAGTGTGTCAGGAATTGCGATTTCAGGGGCAGAATGCCTTTTTCTTGGAGCTGGCTGGTAAAGCACTTTGATTTTCATGAGGCTGATAAAGAGTCCAAATTGCTTTGGCGATCTAAAAAAGCAGTTGATTAGATGCTGCATATCTTTGGCACTACGTGCTATGAGCACACCGTCATTAGCGAAGAAGAACTCCCTAATGAGCAATCACTTTTAGTGCAAGCATGTAGACACTGGAGATTGAATCTTCTGCCATCTGTTCGGAATTGCATGTAAATATTCCAGTCACAGTCTTTAAAAGAATCTATCACCGTGGCACCACCGAGAACAGTAAATAGCATGGGCGAGGGCGCACAGCCTTGCTTAACGCTGTTTGTTACAAATATAATACACAATATTAGGATAAGTCTCTTTTTTTTTTCCCCCTCTGGTATCAAATCCCCCAAAACGGACTCTGATACTGCAGTGATGGGCTCTAATCAGAACATATTTAAAATAAAAAGTGTTTCTTTTCACAAGACTGTTTTTCACATAGCTGTCTCTTCTTAAATCCAATTCAGAATTGTAAATTACAAGATTAAAAAAACAAGTTAATTCTGCAGTATTAGCAAGCAAGATATATTTTTTACTGCTTTGAGTACCAAAAGTATGAAACATATATATTTTTATAGACATATCCTAAACATAATGTTAACATAATAAACATTGAAGGGGAGGGGATAGCTCAGTGGTTTGAGCAGTGGCCTGTTAAACCCAGGTTTGTGAGTTCAATCTTTGAGGGGGCCATTGAGGGATAAGAAGGAAAAAAAAAATAATAATAATCTGTCAGGGGACAGTACTTGGTCCTGCTAGTGAAGGCAGGGGACTGAACTTGACCTTTCAAGGTCCTTCCAGTTCTATGTGATAAGTATATCTCCATATAAATCATGGCAGTTAGTTTTGGAGACTTCAAAGCTGAGCTCTTGCAGTTCCCATTGACTTCAGTGGGATTTGTGGGAGTTCTGTACTTCTGAAAATCAGGGCATGTGGTTGGGATGATAGCTTTTGGTATAAAAGGGTTTTATACTGTAATTGAGAGCTCAGCTGCTATAAAATAGCTACAAAAGGAGCTTTGCAATATACTCTGATAGGAATACATCTTAAAAATGAGAAATAATTTAAAACAAAGCTTGTTTGTGGGCTACTTAATCTGACCTTTTGTTTTATTTTGGTGTTTTCTCTTTGAATATATAGTAAAATAATGTTGTTGGGTTTTTTAGCTTTTAAATCTTGTATTTTAATATGTGAAAGCTCTGGTGCAATGTGAGTAAGAATGTGTGAGCATATACTGCTAAAAGAAATCCTTATAAATAATTTACCTTTTAACAATACCAGGGCAATCTGGAGGGAGAGCAGTGTAAGAGCGACGAAGAGTGTTGTAGCACCTTATAGACTAACAGATTTTAGGGATCATGAGCGTTTTGTGGGCTGAGACCCACTTCATCAGATGAATGTTGTGGAAAGCTCCAGAGGCAGGTATAAATATGCAGGCAAGAAAGCAAGGTAAATTTAATTGGGGGCGGGGGGTGGGGGAGGCCCACTTCCAGCAGCTGATCTGGAGGTGTGAAAACCCAGAGAGGAGAAACTGCTTTTGTAATTGGCGAGCCATTCACAGTCAATATTAAGTAAATATTAAGCAGTGTAAGAGAATTTCTCCAAGGAGTCTTCAGTTAACTATATTTAATATATTAAAAATAAACCATTATACTTTTCTTTAAATGTCTTTTTAAAAATGCTTCCCAAATACCGCTGTCTATACAATTTGCCATATTTTGGACTGAAGTAGTCAGTAAAACCTGGTGATTCTATTTCAGTGTTGATGTTGGGAATATTGAATCTTACATGTCATTTTGCACCACTGTATATGCATATCTGACTGTCGTACATTAGAAAACTTTGTATTCTGGTCTCACCCTTCTAGTATTGTTTATGGGAAATGTGAAAATTGAATGGATAACTAAAGATGCATTATTATATGGAGAGCCTATTGTAGTAGAGACAGTTTTAATAGCTGTCTTGTTTGACTTTCAGCCTTACTACTTCAAAATTATATGCCTGAGTACATACTGTTTTTTATGCGCTTTTTAATTTAACAAAACATACCTGGCTTCCTCCATGCTTACTATTAAAACTGTGGCTTATGCAGTGTGGAAGCCAAACTAATTTAGTTCTTGATTTTGTGCTGTGTTGAAACCTACAACATGTTTGAATACATATCTGTGTTGCTGTCTTATAAATACGTAAATTGATAATACATAAGTTCTAACTCTTTTCCTGGTTTGATTTTTCCCTAGGACGCTTAAAATTCTGCTATGAATGGTGATTCCAGTGCAACGGTGGTGACCTCACCACCTCCAACAACAGCACCTCACAAAGAAAGGTATTTTGACCGAGTTGATGAAAATAACCCCGAGTACTTGCGAGAGAGGAATATGGCTCCTGACCTACGCCAAGATTTCAACATGATGGAACAAAAGAAGAGGGTCTCCATGATTCTGCAAAGCCCAGTAAGAAAATACCATATTTTTCCTCAGTGTTGTATATTCTGATTTTGGTTACTTTGCACTGACACACAATATGTTCGAGAGAAGTTAGCTACATGCCCCCACTGCCACTACCCTTGCTACCGTGGCCACACTGCTATTTATACTCATGCTAGCTTGTGAGAGCTAGTGCAAATATGTATACACGAGCAGGGGACTTACACCCCAACCTTGTAGTGTAGATCAGGGGTCTCAAACTCAAATGACCACGAGGGCCGCATGAGGACTAGTGCACTGGCCCGAGGGCCGCACCACTGACACACGCACACACCCTCGCTGCCCCAGCTCCGCCCCCACTCCACCCCTTCCAAGAGGTCCCACCCCTGCCCCACCTCCTCCTCTGAGCACGCAGCTCCCCATTCCCTCCTGGAAAGCACTAGGCACCACCAACAGCTGTTTGGCAAACAAAGCAAGAGCAATATAGGAAGTCCAGAGCTAGAAACACGCGTGGCCCAGCCAGGCAGCAGAGAAGCCTCTGCTTCTGGCCCCTCCCTCCCGCAAACTGCAATGGGGGGGGGGGGGAGGGGAACAGGAAGCCTGGCGGGCCGCAGGGAAGGGCTTCGCCGGCCACATGCGGCCCCCGGGCCGCATGTTTGAGACCCCTGGTGTAGATGTAGCCTAAGACTTATTTGATCTCCTTGCCTATGTAAGAGTGGTCCTTAGAGCATAATTTTTTAGTGTGGTGTCCAGTCAAGTTTCATTGTCCGAACTGATGGTGTTTCATCATTTTATCTGGGAGACAGTTCCACGCTCTTCCGGAAGATGCTTTTCTGATACTCAGCTCAAATTTCTCCTTTACTTAATTAGATCTGTTTGCTCCTATTTGAACGTCCTTTTTCAATTTTAAATTCCTCCTTGGTTTTTAATGTTTTAAACCCAAATATTTGTGATTACTTCAACTCTTACTTGTTGTTTAGCTAAGGTAGACCTATTTTTTTCTTGTAACTTTTCCTCATATGTCATTTCTTTGTGAATTATTCAGTAGATTTTTGACACCCTTTGCTTCCAGAAGGGAAGCCATAGGATAAAGTGAATGATTTTAAATTTGTTATGGTACTTAAATATGTGTCCTTGACTAAAATCTGCTCTTTGCTCAGATGGCTTTCTCTGTTTTCAGCAGTTTAGTCTTTGCGTAGCTAATGAGTGGGTTACAAAACTCACTTTTCATTAAATGTCTTCTCTGAGAAGAATTGGTATGCATATTTTGTGATCTGTCATAATTAGGGTTTTTGCCTTTCAGGTAGGCAGCAACCCTGTTGTATTGATCCCACCAGCTAATACCCCTATTTCAGTTTGTTCCCCCTTCCTGCAAGCTTTCGTTCTCTACTTCATGTTTAACAGTCTTACATGTTGTATTATCCGTCTTTATGAGCAGGGGGAAGTTGTTAGTTTGCAAAGACTGATGAAACTCATGCTACTTGGAACTGTGGAGAGCAAAAATTTTAAGTGACAGAAACAGGCCCAATAAGTCTTCCACAAGATGACTCGGCAGCAAGGGTAGGGGGAGTGTACAGTGTGTTTCCCTCTGAAGAGTACTGAGAAGATGCTAGGAAAGGAATGTGTGAGGCTAGCAATCTAGTTGGTTAGGGTTCTGCAATTTTGTGATGTTTAACAATATTCAAAACTTTGTTGCTAGGCCTTTTGTGAAGAATTGGAATCCATGATCCAGGAACAGTTTAAGAAAGGAAAGAACCCAACAGGCTTGTTGGCTTTACAGCAGATTGCAGATTTCATGACGACAAATATACCAAATGTCTACCCAGCGGCACCACAAGGTGGAATGGCTGCATTAAACATGAGTGAGTGCCAGGGATCATTTGTGGTAAAGATTTGCCACAATTTGTATTGGGTACTTGAATTATTTTTAAGGAAGTTTTGAAGCAAAGGGACAATGTTGTGAACAAGCGAAATACCAGCCATTTTGTTTGCAGGGATGCTGTAAAAATAAACAAATATATCAGTTAAAGTAACTTGTGAATGCTGGAGTGATATAAACTAAATATATTTGTGTATAGTTTATATCAGTGGTTCTAAAACTGTGGGTTGGGACCCCAAAGTGGGTCGGGACTGGTTTTAATGGGGTCACGAGGGCTGATATTAGATTTGCTTGTGCCTGGGTCTGAAGCCAAAATTCCAAGCCTCACCACCCAGGGCTGAAGCTGTACTTAGGGCTTCAGTCTTGGGTGATGAGGCTCAGGTTACAGCCCTCACCCACCCAGGACTGAAGCCCTCAAGCTTAGGCTTCGCATCCCCTCCCCCCAGCCCAGGGCAGAGGGGCTCTGTCTTTGGTCCTGCTTCCTGGGGTCATGTAATTTTTGTTGTCATAAGGGGGGGGGTCTCAGTGCAATAAAGTTTGAGAAACCCTGGTTTATATTAAAACCCTTTTAAATTAGACATGTTAATTGAAAAATACACTCTCATTAATAAATCTGCAATACAGCTGAATAATGCTATCTGTATTTATCAAATGGGCTGTCCCTGGGAAAATGAAATGCTCATTATCAAAGGTCTAGCTGGTGGAGGCTAGAAAGTATATCCCTTTTGAAACTAATAATTTTTTACTTCTTTGGTTGTTCAATCAACTGACAGTAGCATTATAGGAACAGCTACAGTAGATGTAGTAGAATGTTGTTGGACATTAGCTGATATTGAGTACCTGATGCTTTTTGTTCTTCCCTTTCAGGTCTTGGCATGGTGACACCGGTGAATGACCTTAGAGGGTCAGATTCCATTGCTTATGAGAAAGGGGAGAAGTTATTGCGATGTAAATTGGCAGCTTTCTACAGACTAGCGGATCTCTTTGGGTGGTCTCAGCTTATTTACAATCATATAACAGTGAGTATTGGATCAACACATAGGTAAACAATTGTTCCATCCATAGATATTTTCCACCTCTTCCCACTCTCTTATTGATTGCAACAGAAATGAAGTGGTATTGAAAACAGTATAATAGTGAAGAGATTCATCGCGGCATGTCAAGAATTAAGAATAGAACAGCTTGGATGTCAGCCAGTTTAGCTTGAATAGAGTCTTAAGAGACTGTACACCAAAGTCCTCATGATGAAACACGGGGTTTTTTGTTGGTTTTTTCCCAAAGGCTCAAGCATTTAATGACTTAAGTGGAATGAATACTTATCATTTACTAAGCAACTTCTTAGGGTTCTTTTTCAATCTAATAAAATATCTATTTTTGTTAATCATTTAATTAAATATTATTGACAGTTTTGAAAATGCCTATAGTACAATAGTAACCCTTTCTGAGAATCAGAAACCCCTGGTACTTTTGATCTTAGAACACTTAGCTTAACACTCTCTGCCAGCTATCTTCATTGTGACAGAGTGAGTAATTACTGGCACTCATCATAGTAATGACAGTATGACAGGCAGCGCAGGGATGTTTCATGAGCCAGATGAGGGGCTAAAATGGGTGTCATTATTAGAGTCACAGCTGTAATAGGAAACCCAGTCTATTGTCTTCATAACAGAACTGAATTGTTTATGGATATTCCAAATACAACGTTGTTGTTCTGACATATTACAGTGGCTGCCCTTAATTTTTTTTCAATTGCTTTAAATGTCTAATGTTACTATTTAAATTAATAATAACATTTATTATTACTGATAAATATTTTCTTCAGTATCTAAAATCTGTGGTGTGCACTTTGTAAAAGCAAATAGCTCTTGCCCAGTCATGGTATAATCCAGTGAGGGTCATAAATAAGAGAAAAGGTTAATTGAAAGGCAACAGTGATGCTAATAAGATTGCATAGTTTTTTGTTAAAGAATATAGACATCTTAATAGTTAACAATTTTTTTTATACCACCCCCATCACTGGATAGGTGAGCTGACAGAATTGATACTGCAAGAGAAACTTGAATGAAGTAAGTGGTGCCTTTCTAAGCATAAAGTTCATAAACATATCCATGCCTTCTTCCATGGCTCAGAGTAGGTATAGAGATAGGTATATGAAGCCTGGATCACTGGTGGAGTAGTGAGGACAAAGACAATGACAGGAGCAGCTGGCAGAGATGTAGGGTCTCTGAAACAAGGCTGTAAGAAGTTTGAAGTTGAAGCATAGTGCAGTGGGGAGCTGGGGAGCTTGCTGACATTGATATGAAAGGTGACTTTGACAGCAGCATTTTGGATGGACTGTAGAGGGCAATGTTAGCATCAAAAGGTCTCCAGAGATTGCAGTACTCAAGGCAAGAGTAGATTCTAACACAAAGAATGGCAATTATCACAGAGAGAAATTTTTAGAAATGTGATTAAAAAGCAACAGTTGCATGTTCAATGCCTGGATGGAAGGTGAAAAGGAGAGGGAAGGGTTAAATTTTAACCACTCTCCCTCCACCCTTCCTCCACACCCGCAAGTTATGAGGAGAATGGCAATGTTATGAACCCTAATGAAGAATGGTCAACATACTGGATTTAAGTGAGAAGCTTCTTGGTTGCGGGCATGTCAAGCTTGAGGTAATAGCTAGCCATCCAAGCTGAGGTGTCTCAGTATAAGGCATGATAATAAAACTGTAGTAACACTATCGAAGGCAAAATTGGCCAATGTAAAAATACTAATTTGGTACTTTATTGCAGTAATTTAAATACATTTCAGATGGGATGTACAAACACTATATGAGAGATGTGAATTTAAATGGTCAGTTGATCCCTTAGCTGTATGTGCTTTATGGCATCATTTCTCAAGCTGTGAGGCTCACCTCCCAGGAGTCATTTGCCTCTTCCAGGGGAGAAACCAATCAAGCCGGTTTTCTCCCTTGATTGACTTAGGCTCCTCTTTGCCAATTTTTGTTTTCACTGCGTCTTAAATTAAAAAATGACCATTAAAAACTATTAAGGCTGTCGTGCACATAGACACAAAGGTGATTGGAGTTGACACTCTTCATTTCTTACCTGCCTGTTTGATAAAGTGCCTTATTAACTTTATGGGTCTTTATGTGTTACTGGATGTATTTGCCTTTTGTATTTGCTTAAAAAGTTGTACATTTTTTTCCACTTAAAAACTTTGCACTAATTAAATGAGTACTATAAATTGAAGGCTTTATATTGTACTTGCATTAAATTTAACAGCTGGTCTTGCTAATACTGGATGTGTGAAGTGCACGAATTCCCTTGACCTTACATGAACAGACCCCATTGGAATGTTTGATTTGGAATGTCCGCAGAAGGATAAACATTAATGACAATTAACGAGATAACAGCATGGTACACAGTCAAGTGGAATCGCTTGAGTTTTGAAAAGACCATAGCTCTCCTTATGTGTCTGGGTCAGTAGAGGTTAAGCTAATAGCAAAAATTATATCCTAAAATGTGAAGAGATTTCCATCAATCTTGGACCATGGGGATTAGAAAAAAAGAAAAGAAGAGTTCCTGGATTCTGTTATCCTTTTTGGGGAGAAATCTGAGAATAGTAATTGTATAATAGGTGATACTTTTGGGGCTGGATTCAGTCCCCATTGAAGTAAATGGACTATGAATACGTTTTTTCCTTTCTTTTTCTAAAGGCTAAAAGTATTGTGAAATCTAGGCCTCCAATACCCTTTTCCCCCAGAAAATCCATTATGTAATTTAATAATGCATTGATCAATTTATTTGCTAGTTTAAAATCTAAAACCTGTTTTGGAGTATAGAAAATTAGTCAACTTTATGTGGACACGTGGTTCATTAATAGAGAAATATACTTGAGGGTGATGGGGAACTAAACGATTAAAACAAAATAAGCAACTAAGGACTTTTTCTTTTACTATTTTATTTCTCTTATGCTATTCAAGTAGATGTGTTCATTGCTTGGCTCCATGTTCTTTGTTTTATGTTTATCCCTTGCATACAGAAAATATGTTTCAAACAAGAGACAAACTATTAGTTTTGAAATGTCTAAAACCAGAGCTGAGAGATTGACTTCTCAGGCATTACTCAAACAACTGGAATATGACCTACTTGTTCCTAGAAGCAGACAATAACATTGTCTAGTTTTAGTTCATCCTTTTTCATAGGAAGCCCTGTCTGTGTAAAAAGAATTGAAATTGTGACTGCTCTATATTGTCTGCAGTTGCAGATTGAATGCCCAGCATTATATTGTTTGCCTTATTCTCAGCTGTGCTGATGTAAGATTGTGACTGCTGTTCCCACCTTGAGAACCTTCTAAGAGAGAGGACTTGCCCAGTGAGCAGACACTTTAAATAAATCCTATATTTCCATCTAAGAACAAAGATGACTCAAGAATGATACAGTGTAAAAAGCCCAGCCAGAGAGGAACTGCATCTTCAAATGACTGTTCGGAAACTAAAAACAGAATTGTTGGCTACATTGGATTTTAGATTGTCATTTATAGACCATTGATCTCTGGAAATAATATTTCCTGACTTTGAACCACATAAAAAACATTCCATTTAATGTAGGGCTGTCGATTAATCGCAGTTAACTCACGTGATTAATTTTATAAAAATCATGATTAATTGAAGTTTTAATTGTATTGTTAAACAATAGAATACCAATTGAAATTCATTAAATATTTGTGGTTGTTATTCTACATTTTCAAATATATTGATTTCAGTTACAACACAGAATACAAAGTATACACTGCTCACTTTATACTATTATTTTATTACAAATATTTGCACTGTAAAAATAATAAACAGTATTTTTCATTTCACCTCAGACAAGTACTGTAGTGCAGTATCTTTATCATGAAAGTATAACTTAAAAATGTAGATTTTTTTTTTGTTACATAGCTGCAGTCAGAACAAAACTGCAAAATTTTAGAGCCTACTCAGTCCTAATTCTCGTTTAGCCAATTGCTAACACAAGCAAGTTTGCTTATATTTTACAGGAGATAATGCTGCCCACTTCTTATTTACAATGTCACCAGAAAGTGAGAACAGGCATTTGCATGGGACTTTTGTAACTGGCATTGCAAGGTAGTTCCATGCCAGATCTGCTAAACATTTGTATGTCCCTTCATGTTCTGACCACCATTTCAAAGGACAGGCTTCCATGCTGAAGACCCTCATTAAAAAGATGTGTTAATTAAATTTGTGACTGAACTCCTTGAGGGAGAATTGTATGTCCCGGCTCTATTTTACCTGCAATCTGCCATATAGTAGTCTCGGATGACGACTCAGACCATGTTGTTCATTTTAAGAACACTTTTGCTTCAGATTTGACAAAACTCAAAGAAGGTACCAATGTGAGATTTATAAAGATGGCTGCAGCCCAGACCCAAGGTTTAAGAATCTGAAGTGCCTTCTGAGAGCGATGAGGTGTGGCTCGTGCTTTGAGAAGGCTTCAAATAGCCACACTCTGATGCGGAAATTACAGAACCCAAACCACCAGAAAGGAAATCAACCTTCTGCTCGTGGCATCTGACTCAGATGATGAAAATGAACATGCGTCGGTCCGCACTGCTTTGGATTGTTATCGAGCCGAATCCATCATCAGCATGGACACACATCCTCTGGAATAGTGGCTGAAGCATGAAGAGACATATGAATCTTTAGCGCATCAGGGATGTAAATATCTTGCAATGCTAACTACAACAGTGCTATTCTTGCTTTCAGGTGACACTGTGAATGAGAAGCAGGCAGCATGATCTCCTGCAAATGTAAACAAGCTTGTTATCTGAGAAATTGGCTAAACAACAAATAGGTCAGTGTGGACTTGTAGACTTTAAGTTTTACATTGTTTTATTTTTTTGAATACAGTTATTTTTTGTACATAATTCTACATTTGTAAGTTCAACTTTCATGATAGAGATTCCACTGTAGTACTTGTATTAGGTGAATTTAAAAATACTATATCTTGTTTTTTACAGTGTAAATGTGTAATCAAAAATAAATATAAATTGAGCAATGTACACTTTGTATTATCTGTTATAATTGAAATCAGTATATTTGAAAATGTAAAAAAACCCAAAATATTTAAATAAATAGTATTCTATTATTGTTTAACAGTGCGAGTGATCACAATTAATTTTTTTAATCTCTTGGCAGCTCTAATTTAATGTTACACTTCAGTGATATTCAAACCTCAGTAGTTCAAGAGCCAAACTAGTGATCAACATTACTCAAAAGAGCCACAGCAGTGTTAATTCATTGTTTCATACAGTGTGTGTGTGTAACTAATATTCTCCCAGCAAAATGACTGATCAGGTATTATTATTATTTTATCAACTACAGTTAGTTAATAACGTAGTAAAAGCATCCTGATTAGTTGTTAATTAAATCACACAGTGTTTTAATATCATGTGCTGCAGAAAGCCACAGGAGACACATTAATGAGCCACTTGCAGCTCATGAGTCTCAGTGTGAGTATCATTTTTATACATAATAAATAGACCTGAGAAATCATCAATAAATATCCTAACAAAATTTATGAATTAAAAAAGAAATGTGAGTTAATGGTAGAAGAGGAGATAAGGAAAGAATCATCCATTAGTTTCATAAGACTACTAATGGATAATTTAGATGAAGGTTTTAGTTTGTCTGTAGGACTATGGAAAACCGTTCTATTTTGATCTTTGGTGCAAGGGTGTGTACAGATAATCCATTGCTTTTGCTGATGTGTGCAATTAATCTTAAAGCATCCTTTGATTTATTTTACAGCATGGTATAAGTTATAATTACTACTTATATTGCAATAGCATCTAGAGGCCGTAGCTACTTTATGCAGGGAACTCTCAAAACATAACAAAGATATGATTCCTGCCCTAAGCAGATTACAAACTACAAATTAATTTTGAGTTATGAACTTCATCATCTGTGTGTTAAACCTTGAGGCAAACATTTCTACGTAAAGAGAAGGATATGGCAAATGGAGGTTTTCATAGGACACTAAAACTATAAGTAACAATATTGCTTTTCCAAAACTGTGCTTCCCCTGTGCTTCAAAAACTCTGCTTCCCCGAGGATATTAAGGAAGCACTCATCTATCCCAGTGGTTATCTGTCTCTCGTTGTAGGATCTGAGCACTGCCTTGGCATCTTACGTACACCTTGGTCTTCCACTAGCCTGAGAGACTGTAGCCTAGGCCTCACTGTGGCCTTATTAAACATGGGCTATTAGCAAGTGTACTATGGTTTAATAAATTATGACAGTTGTAGTGGATATGGCATGACTGTTAGTTTATGCTTCTGGAATATGTACATCTCCTGTGTTCAACAACTCTCTTGTGATTTTATTGTAAGGTTTCTAGGGCTTACAAAGCAGAACTTGGATTTAAAATATTACAGTTTTTATTGTTAAGATTTAGCTTTCACTTCTGTTGTATTTTTAGGTCAGAGTAAGTTCTGAGCAGGAGCACTTCCTGATTGTACCTTTTGGACTTCTTTATAGTGAGGTTTCTGCATCCAGTCTGGTAAGTACTAATTTCTATTTCTATACCAATAGAACATGGATACACAGTAGAGACTCGATTATACAGAATTGAGTTAACCAGGATGTGGATTAACCAGGATGTCAAAAAAAATACATGCAACTCGCAGGGCCGGCTCTGGTTTTGTTGCCTCCCCAAGGACACACACAAAACCCCCCCACCAGGGCACAGGGCAATCAGTGAACCAACACCCCCTCTCCCCGGTGCAAGGTGGCTGGTGAACCAACCCCTCCCCCCCATATTTCCTATGCATGGTGATTATCTGGGGTTTTATTAACCAGGATTAATTTTTTCCCTATCATCCTGGATAACCAAGAGTCTACTGTAACATATATACTAGACAGAATTTAGATGTTTAAACTTAGATATGCATGTTATAGAAAATACTACGAGTTATTTTCTGCTGCAGTCTCATGGCCAGAACAGTTTTGTTGTGTGTGTGTGTTTTTTGTTTTTTTAAAGAGCTTGATTTTCAGTATCCCTCATGCTGGAAAGAAAATTCTTCTCTTTTGATGGACATAAAATTTCAGATTGTAATTTGAACATAAACTCTTGATCCTTAGGGGGTTTTTTTTATATACTAAAATACATCTATATTATCCTAAATTTTAATTTGAGGTATTAATTGCACGAAGCTGCACAAGACTGAGAATGGGGAATTTGAGTTCTAGTCCTTTCTCCTAGTCTGTGACCTTGGGCAATTTCTGTAATCTTTCTTCCTCAGTTTCTTCATGTACTTACAGTACCTGTTTTGTAGGTTAATATATATTTATAGTTTAGTGATCTCAAGACATGAAATCTTAAATTTTTTCTTTTCTTTCTTTAATTTTGGATTATAGAAAGACAATAGATTTAGATTAGCCAAATATATTCGCTTTTCTAGACTTGTTAAAAGTAAATGCTAGTGCATAATAACAGGTCTAGAGCTAGGGCAATGGGACTGTGGTGATAACCCCAAAATCAAGTTAGCACAGTTGTGTCAATGGTTATAATAGTTTTTGTCAAATGTGACTATCAGATATTGCTTGTGGGAGGGGTAGTGTTGTGAAGCCTCCACTGGAACTAAACTTCTCTTTTTAAAAAAAAGAAGAAAAAAAAAAAAAGCCCAGTGGTGGACTGCTTTACTTCTTATCAAGCTCAAGGAAGATCCAGCAGTGACTCATCAGTGCATGCTGCAGCACCCCTCAAATGGACATAATGCCATGGTACCATCCATGGCAATGCTGAAAGAATTTAGCACTGAGACTAATTCATTATTTAAGCCTTTAGTGGCCACAGATCCCTAAACTAAATGTCTTAGTCCTCGCTATCACTACTTTGAAATACTGCATAGCTCTGTCTAAACTGGTGTTAGTATGGGTTGAGAACAGGATAAAGGAGAAAAGAGGGAAAATAACTGAACTCTCTATATTATTGTCTGCAACAATAAAAGAAAATCAAGACCTTACCTATGAAATTGAACTTCTGGAAAACCAAGCATTCGGTACAAATCTGTGGCTATGGGGTGTCCCAATAAGCCTAGAGGGCGAGAATTTAATTGCATTTCTTAATCAACTAGTATCTAAGGTTCTTAAAATTAAATACTGATGATGGTCCAGTTTACATAAGAGTCTACAGACTTTCAAAGACAGCTTTAGTTGCCAATCAAAGACCAAAGTAAAATATACATAGTCTCAAGATATATTGACAGCCTGCAGCCAGGAAGGAAAAAGAAATCAAGTATAAAAAGGATCAGATTTCTTTCTTTCTAGATTTGGGATTAATCAGTGAGGAAAAAGGGGGGCTTGAATAGCATTCCAGGAGCTGAATATTAAGGGAAACTTATCCTAAGCCATTAAAAAAAGGTGTCCTGAAAAGAAGTAGGCGAAGAAGTGAACTTGTACACTTT
Source organism: Sternotherus odoratus (assembly GCA_032164245.1). Classification (NCBI taxonomy): domain Eukaryota; kingdom Metazoa; phylum Chordata; order Testudines; family Kinosternidae; genus Sternotherus; species Sternotherus odoratus. The sequence continues at coordinate 98,496,619 of JAVMKO010000004.1, read as the reverse complement.
CTTGCTGCATTATGATGTATAAAAGAGGACTGAAAGGTTTTGTGTTAGTTTTCTAAAAGGCTTTTTTCTCCTTGCTTGTGTTTTTACATTAGTAATTCAGGCCATGTCTAGGCTGGAAGACACTCTGATCAGTGAAGAACTAGTGGAAATGTTATCACACGACTAGAGGGAGTGAAAGTTGAACAATGTAGAGGGGGAAAATAATTTGTTTATACAATTGCTTGTTGATGGATTTAATTTCTTACAAAAAAGCAATGATAGAGAGAGCTTGTTTTGTGTTACTGTAGACCAGTTCTATAGCTGTTTAAAATCTAGTGATCGTAAAGCTTAATATTGTTGCTGTTAATGACATTGGTTCATGTACATTTATATATAATATACTGTTATGTAGTATGATATTGTTAAAATAAAATATAATTTTTAAAACTGCTATAGGAGGATGCTGAATTAAATACATTTGAGACAATGATAACTTATAAAACTTTTTATTACGTTTTCTTATATTGTCAGGTTAAAATCAATATTCAAGGAGATGTAGTTGATCGTGGAAGCACCAACCTGGGAGTAAACCAAGCTGGTTTTACACTGCACTCTGCAATTTATGCCGCTCGACCTGATGTTAAATGCATTGTTCATATCCATACACCTGCAGGGGCAGCGGTAAGCAGTTTCTCTTACTGTAGATTGTAAGAGAAGTGTAGCTGGTCCCAAGTAGTCATATATTTACTTTTGGCTTGCTCCCCTTAAACCTATATTCTAGTGATTCCTATTTGAAGTCCAATAGTTAATGGGCCTATTCGTGTGAGTATTCCTGCCTAGTGAGTGCTTGCAAAATTGGGCCCTACTATAGAAATTGACACTCTCTGTGCTAATGTTGTTTATGAATGTGAAATCTTGGTTCAACATTTAGAAGTAACAGTAGACAAATGACAAATTTCAGATTGTAATATAGAACCTTTTCAGTTAATGCGTCATAACAATGTAAAGTGTCCTCCAGTGGCCCAGAAAGGCATGCTTTGTAATATTTTCTGCATATATATGCTGTGTATTGGAGTACTTGCATCCTATCTACAGTTTGTTCTAGTAGCACATCTGTAACTGTTTCACAGCACAAGTAGCAGTATTGATCTCAAAGTGTGCCTTGTGGATGCTCACATTGACTTGTAGATCCCTGTTTTTATCCATCTCCAAGAACAACTAGTTATAAATCATCATCAAATCCACCTCAGTAGCTTTTTTAGGAGCTAACCCAGTGACTGAATTTCAAATATTCAGGAAATTGCTTTACTGCAGTTCTTATTTTGATATTTTTCTTAGTAAATTAATTCAGAACAATAATAAAATGATTTTAAATTGAATAACAAGACCGAAATTGAGTAAGGTCCTAATTTTGGATCCTATTCTGAGGATTTAAAGCTTTAACAATGGTTGTTATTTTTAACCGTGGTTTTGTATAATAATCTGCAGGAAAGCTCTTCACTTATTATATTGTAATTTAAAATATTCACTGAAAAGAGAGGCTAAGAGGCTGATTTTTCTAAACCTTTTCACATTTGTCTTGTTTTCTGACCAATCTTCAGTTCTCTTGCTTTTAAATGTCTTAGTTGTATTTAAATATGACATTTCACCCTCCACTTCACACATTAGTGTATAGAATGTAAACCAGTTCTCACTTTTATTTACTTCTCTCTCAAAATCTACTGTTATGTTTCTCAGGTTTCTGCAATGAAGTGTGGTCTCTTGCCAATTTCACCAGAAGCACTCTCTCTTGGAGAAGTGGCCTATCATGACTACCATGGTATTCTGGTAGACGATGAAGAAAAAGTGTTAATTCAGAAAAATTTGGGACCTAAAAGCAAGGTCGGTTATTCTATACATAGGTCAATATTAAAAGAAAATACTATTTGGGAAGGAGGGGAGGTATGTTTGTTTAGTTCTTGGCAAGCAGGTTTCTTGTAGCAGCTCATATTCCTTGAAATGTCCATTTCTTCTAGGTCCTTATTCTCAGAAACCATGGCTTGGTATCAGTTGGGGAGACTGTTGAAGAGGCTTTCTACTATATTCATAACCTAGTAGTTGCCTGTGAGATTCAAGTAAGAACCATAATATGTGGTATAATGAATCTGCTATCTATAACAACATGATACATAATCTTCAAACAGATGAATAGTTGAATGATTAAGTGACAGTTTCAATATAAAATAACAAAATAAACATTCCTGGATTGATTTCATTATGCAGGAGCAACTACACTGATAGTTTAGTAACTGTATTCAACTGGCAAACTAGAATTACTGATCTTACATAAATCTCTCCCAAATCATCAGTCTACTTTTCATGAAAGTAAGAGTTTTGCAACATGTAATTTTTCACATTACTTAAAACACTTTCCATATTACAAAGTTATAATGATTTATTTAATTTTACAATGTAAGATTAGAATTTGCAAAATAGAAGAGAGTCCTTTCACTGTTTCTGTAACTATCCAGTGTTTATTTAAAAAAAATTAAAATGTGGTTTAATTATTTTTAAGGTACGTACCCTGGCCAGTGCAGGTGGACCTGACAACTTAGTGCTGTTAGACCCTGGAAAATACAAAGCCAAATCTCGTTCTCCTGAGTCTCCAGCAGCTGAGGGTACTGTATCCCATCCAAAATGGCAGATTGGAGAGCAGGAGTTTGAAGCCCTTATGCGAATGCTTGATAATCTGGTAAAGCAAATAACATCATATCTAATGAGTTTTTACATGATGAATGCAAAATTCTTTCTAAAGTGCTATAAAAAAACTAAGATATTTTCAGGGTTTTTTGGTCATCTTTTTTTTATTTGCTGACATATTTGATTCTTGAGATTTCAAAATGCTACAGTTTTCTTAGGCTAGTGTCCAGGCTATGGTGTGAAAAAACAACCATGTGGCTTACTTCCTTTATTAATCGTTAATCTGAGTATTTAAAACTGCCGTGTAAAATAGAATAGTCAGTTACAGCCTGATTCAAAGCCCACTAAAGTCAGTGGAAAGACTTCTTGATGTCACTGGGCTTTGGATCAGGCGTTAATGTTCATACTCACTAGGTTCTGTATCTCTTGTAACACAGACTGGTTCCTTTTGTTAGTTGTGATTGTGGTGCATGCAGCCTCTCCTGATAATACCATGCAGCCCTATCCTCCTTACCCCTTAACGAAAAGATGGAGTCTAAAGGTAAACTTGGACTTCTCAGGATGTCACATTGTTAGAAGGTCTTTGGATATTAACACAGAATGATGGTCCATATGGCTCCACTGACGGAACATGTGTCTGAGGGTGATAGGTTAAAAGTCCACACGATCACTCTGAATAATGCCCAGTAATGACATTGTCTGTGATATAGGTTATGATTCAGATTAAATCTTTGCTCAGGTTGAAGTTAGGATATTTTTAGAGAGATTGGGTGTTCCTGGTATCTGGAACAATGTTTCCTTCTCTCAAACAAAACCATTTCCAGTATCCAAAGCTCAGTATGAGAAATCATTGCTATTTCTACATACAGTCACTACACTGCTATGAAAATCGGTTTTATCCCATGTCCCAATTTGTCTTAAAATCCAGAGCTTCTCTACCATACTGAGCTACTTTAATGTATCCTACAAAACTGACATGCTTTGACTAGCCACAAGAAGCTGTTAAAGAGTGGTGCCATCAACACCATCTTTCGCTACAGTCCATGAACCCTCAACCTGGAGACAGACCAGAGGTTGTTCCCAATTTTTTATCTCCCATGCAGCAGCCCTCAGTAAATACCATTTCAACCATGTGTGTGTGTGTGTTCAAAATCATAGAATTAAATTGTGTTAAACTATATATTTCCTTAAAAAAAACAAGCCAAATTGAAGACTTAAAAAAGTTAGAAAAGTTAAAACAGAAAGGACCATATGTTTAAGGTTAGAGTGTATTGTATATAGTACATCGTTCTAACACTTCTTGCTTCTCAACTTACTTTTGTTGCCAGGCATTTGGTAATGTGTATTAACTGATGCAAAGAGCTCAAGATCTTGGTTGTAATATGACATTGGGGTGTGTGTGTCTGGTCCAAGATATATTGGAATTGGAAAAGTTTCAGAAAAGGGCAATAAAAATGATTAGGGATATAGAACGGCTTCTGTCTGAGGAGAGATTAATAAAACTGAGACTTTTCAGCTTGGAAAAGGGGCGACTAAGGTGGGATATGAAGATGGTCTATAAAATCATGAGTGGTATAGAGAACGTAAATAAGGAAGTGTTAATTACTCCTCATAATATAAGAACAAGGGGCCAGCAAATGACATTAATAGGTCGCAGGTTTAAAGCAAACACAACAAAGTATTTTTTTCACGCAACGCACTGTCAACCTCTGGAACTTCTTGCCGGAGGGTATTGTGAAGGCCAGTAATGTAATGGGGTTCAAAAGGGAGCTAGATAGATTCATGGAAGATAAATCCATCAATGGCTATGAGTCAGGATGGGCAGGAATGGTGTCCCTAACCTCTGTTTGCCAGAATCTGGGATTGGGTGACAAGGCATGGATCACTTGTTGATAACTTGTCTGTTCATTTCCTTTGGGGCACCTGCCATTGGCCACTGTCGGGACAGGATACTGGGCTTGATGGACCTTTGGTCTGACCCAGTACAGCCATTGTTATGTTCCTATGCACATTCTTATTACTTCATCTTTTCTCAGATACCCTCACCAGAAAAGTTTGAAGAGACAAAGGGCAGTTTTGTAACATTCTGTATCTGAATTTAGCTGGGCACTGTCTCAAGAAGTAGTCATATACAAATGTACTGATACAATCCTCACTCTTAACAATTGTTACTATAATTTTATTATATTAATATGGCTATTTTCCCAAGAAAAAAGAGAGTAGGCAGAAAGAGTTGTTGTATTCCTACCCTCAGTAATCACATAATCTTTTTTAAAAACAGAATTATGTAAACAGTAAAAATGACCTACCATTGTATTTTGTAGCCTGCTGTCTTTCAGAATAACTATTTCATTACTGTGAGCTAAATGATAAGTTTTGACACTGCAGGTAAAAGATTTCCCACTCCCCACCTCATCCTCTATCTTCAATTACCTTTTATCCCGCTCTCTTGATTTTGATATCTTGGTGAAAACACCATTACATTAATCAGTCTGAGTGCTAGATAACAGTGAAATCGGGTAAATATATAAATTAATAGACAGAATAAGACACTAGGAAAACTTGGAGATTTTGCTTGTGCAACTTTGATTTAAGTCTGACACTTTTAAAGTTTCACTTGAGAATCGCAACAGACATACCAGAGAACATCAAGTATGTTTCATTCTGGGAAAGAAGATGGGTTTCTGAAGTGTAGGCCTCTTAGGGAGAATAATCAAAAACAGAGACCAGAACTGAGGAGTTAACCCTACTAATATAGCACAGATCACAATGTGAGTGCTTGTCACTAGTTACATATTGCTATAAACACTAGAGGCAATTATCACTCTCTGTGAAAGATCTAAACTATATTTTAGTAGGAAAATATATTCTAAAGAAGACTTCACATGTACAGTATTTGTGACTGCACCCATTAGAGCAGCACTAGTATAAGTGTTATTTAGTTATCCTGCTAAGTATGTTTATTTGTTGTAAACAAGTTGAATCAGTGAAACACACATTATCAAAGAACTCTCTACTTGATTAATAGCATAAATTATATTTGAATAGAGCCTTTCATCCTGAAAGATCCCAAATTTTCATCCATCGCTCCACCACTGTCAAAATGTAGCCATCTCTGCGTTTATCTTGGCAAGCCTCTTGTCAGTAACACTGGTTTTTAGACAGGACACTGGAGCATATCTTTTTGCCAGCTGAAACTACAATGAAGATTTTAGTTGGTAGAACAGGATTACCCGAAATGGAATGGAATTGGGATTAACACACTGTTGTGAAAAGTGCAGTGTGCTGTTTGGGTGCTGTGAAATGGGTGACAGACACAGTATTTCTCTGTATGAATTCCTTCATGAACCCAACAGCTTCTACCCTGGACTGGTGCTAGGCTCTAGACTGTTATATTAAAGTTTTTTCATTGGATTTAAACCATAATTCTTCAATTTGATATACATTTATAAACCTCACTGGCTTGTGGGGGCCATAGTCATTTTGGGGGAAAGTTGCAGACACTTACGACTCCAATCACTATGTAATATCTGAAGGCCTGAGTATCCAAGGGCAGAATTTGCTCCATTTGTGCCTGCATAGGCCAGATCTGTTTTCATAATAGGTGATGGTTACTGAACAGTTGAAAGTTTAGTGATGAGATGGCAAATTGTGAGATATGGAGGATTGATTCTTTTGCTCTGATGTTTCTTTAGGGTTACAGAACTGGCTACCCCTATCGATGCCCTGCTCTGAGAGAGAGATCTAAAAAATACAGTGATGTTGAGATTCCTGCTAGTGTCACAGGTTACTCCTTTGCTAGTGATGGTGACTCAGGCACTTGCTCCCCTCTCAGACACAGTTTTCAGAAACAACAGCGAGAGAAGACAAGGTGGCTGAACTCTGGCCGAGGGGATGATGCTTCTGAAGAAGGGCAGAATGGCAGCAGTCCCAAGTCGAAGACTAAGGTGTGGACGAACATTACACACGATCACGTGAAACCCTTGCTGCAGTCTCTCTCGTCCGGTGTCTGCGTGCCAAGCTGTATTACCAACTGCTTGGTCTGTGCCTACCTTACTGTTCATAGTTAGATGATGTAGAGCAACTTGGGGTGGCTGGCACTTGGAGTCTTTGGGAAGAAATACCTTTCCTAATTCTTTTCTTTTCCTTTTTTTCTAAGATAAAACTACACATGCCTTACTAACCATTTTATTAATCTTGTTTTCTTATAAAATGATTTCTAAAAACTGTAGTCATCATTAATGCTTTGTACTAGAAACTGCTTAAGACTTACAACATCTGCTTTCTTGCTTTTTTTGTTTTGTTGTAGTCTTAAAGTGAAACGGATTAGATCATTGGATTTGGTTCAATACCTTTTGCATTCAAATACTTAAAGATATTTTTGTGTGTGCATGAAAATGTTTCCAATCAAAACAAAAAAATCACAACTATTATTTGTCTAGTAACTTAGTAAATTAGTTATAACAAGAGTTAAAGGACCAAATTCTACCTTCTAATACATGAACAAAACTCTGTGTAGTGGGATTATACTATGTATTTGAGGGCAGAATTTGTATCAAAATATTTGTGTCTTTCTTCTTAAGCAGTTTTTCCCACCTTAATAGTTAGTTTCAGCTTTTTCTTCTCTATCCTGTTTACTGTGCTTCTGTCTGTCCCAAAGCCTCTAAGTGTTCACAACCAGCTGCCTTTTGCATGAACTGTTGCATGTAAGTAGATGGCCATAAGTGAAGTCTTTCCTTCAGTACCAGCTGGGTGTGGCATGACTAAAGTGCAGCTCAGGCCATCAGCAGGCACTAAGCGATAGATTCTGCAACTGGTGCTTTCGTTTGTTATCAATGCTGCTTAAAGTTAAAATTTGAAAGATATGCTAACAAGGAAAAGTCTTCAAACACTTTCAAATGGACATCAATAGCTGTTAGTCTGTAAATGTATTTCTAATATTTTAACTAGCATACAGGAAGACTCCATTTAAAAATGTACACAATGTATAGTAGAGGTGGTCAGCTCTATTAAGTCAAAAGTTATACAAATGTATACAATGTATATAAAAGTTCAGGTCTATAAAGTCAACCATTACAAAAGCCTACACATGTGCAAATTCCTATCTGCATTTAAAATGTATTTTTTTCTTATCAATAATAAAACAAGGTTATCCTTTGAACTTGTTTTATTATTGATAAGAGAAATACATTTTTTTCTCTATTCCTCTTCACACCTGGTTTTCCTTTACCAAACTTTTTTTTCTGAACATAAAGTCAAAATTCCCTATATTTTTGTTGGTATTTTTATCTTACAGACTTATTAATCAGGCAATGTATGTACTCTTAAGCAAGAGTATAGTGTATCATCTAGAAAGCCCTGAAGAAAACAGAGAAGAGGTTCTACGTGTGTGTGACGGCTTTTTGTTGTTTGATTTTTGCTTCTTTAAGGAAATAACTAGTCATTAGACACTTGCTACCTTCAACTCTATTTTAAGAAGTACTGACATTAAAATAAAAATTCCCCACACGTACACATTTAGAGCAATACACTTAATTTTTTAATCTTGGTTCACATAGAACATAATCAGATTATTTAATATCTGAAATAATCAGAAGACATTTGAAGTAAAATCCTGACTCAGAAAATAATATTGTTTAGCTATTGTGCTGGAGCAATATAAAATTCTTACAATGTCCCAGGTTTGTGTACTTAATTTTTTAATGCTCGTTCTTAATTTAAAACATAAACAGTTTGCTGTACTGAGGTTGTTTTTATATTTTAATGTTTTGACTAAAATTATCTTTAATAAAAAGCTGGATTAATTTTTATCTAAGAAGATAATCATCAGTGAGTATTCCACAGCTCCATGTTCATTCCATTTTTTTCTTTACAGTGCAAAACATTTTAATTCTGTTTGCTTTTTAAAGTTTTACAATTTCTGGCTATCTTGTCTCTTGAAATTACTCAGAAAAGTGCATAGCATTTGCTCTCTAAAACAGGTTTGTTTTAAATGTTCAGTGCATCTTCTATGCAATAACAATTGAGAATTATTAAGATACTGCATTTGATGAATCAGCAGTAAAGAGAAAAAGCTTAGTGTTGTGGCACAGAAACCCCATCAGCATACTAGATGCAATGACCATGTAAAACAACCTTCTGTGAAGAGCCCATGAAGCGCTTTAAGTTTGTGTTTGGGATATTTTTGTAACCTTTAGATCTATATAAGTTATATAAAATATTCGACATCACCAAACTGTTCCCTTAGGCTGCTGTTTTGATACAGCTATTTGTTTGTACAGAAATCATTCTGAAAACACAGTATGTTCTAATGCAGTAGTTTGTTTTAATGCAAAACTTTGGTGATGCCCACTCCTGCCTCACAGTACACAATCATTCACTAAACCTGGTTAGTGACATCACATTGCTTTTCACACTCCTGTCATCTTATGCTTTCAGTTTGCTTTGATGTTTGTTGAGTATCAAGAGGATTGAATCAATGATTTCGCTCTGATTTTAATATTTTCAAAGAGAAAATGTGAAGAGGAATATGACCATACTGGGATTTAAAAACACTTATAATTGTATCTTAACTTTATCTGGGTCGATTTTTTTTTCTGTGGTTAATGGGACACTGTCAACTCAATTTTATAAAAAATTACCTAATTTTAAAAAAATGGACACAACCTTTTAAATAGCATATCTTGAAATGCTTTTTTCTTTAATTTTTCCTTTAAAAATAAATTTTAAGGGATTTTTTTCACCTTTATTGCTAAGGATCTCTTCAGCAAGTGAGAAACAAAGTACGCATGGGGAACGCCGAACATGTCTAAGTGGTGCTGTCAAATGCACAGAAAATGAATGGCTAATAGAGTTACTTGAGTTTCAGAAATCACTGGTGTTACATATAACAATAAGTGCAAAAGTTTGGGGGTGGAAATATTCTAGTTGATAGTGTCTCTGTAGATATTTATTTTAATTCCTTTTATGATTCTGTTACCACTGAAGAAGTGTGCAAGTTAAGTGTTCCTATAAATGAATAGAATGTAACCATTGATTCAGTTTTCCCCATTTATATATAACGCATGATCAATTGTTAAATAAATTGGCTGCTTTTAATGTTCCTTGCCATTACAGCAATTCTGACTATTGAACTGTTCTTGGCATTGCAGTGGACTAAAGAGGATGGACATAGAACTGCCACCTCTGCTGTCCCTAACCTGTTTGTCCCATTGAACACTAACCCAAAGGAGGTCCAAGAAATGAGGAACAAGGTTTGTAACTGCTGTTAAATAATTTAATTTGCCATCACTTTTGTTTAATTTGCATAATTGTAAACAGCTAATAATTTTGTTATGATGAGGTCTTGCAGAAATCAAAAGCATTGCTTCTGCATTGTCCTCCTGATGATAACTAGAGGTAGAAACAGTCGCTATATATTCTTAAACTAAGCTCAGTAGTCTTTTGTCACCTGGTCCCTTTGAACTAAAGAGGGCTTTAAACTAGGTTCAAAGGGGGCATGGGAGGACATGGAAAATTATAAGAAAAAATTAGTGGGGGAATCTGGCCAATGTCTTAGATGTGTGTACTCAAATATAAGTAGTACGGAGCAGACGTCACGAAGCCTTACTTATTACTGCTTGGCCAGTTTCTATGGGCTGGTCTTCACTAGGGGCGGGATCGACTGAAGATACGCAACTTCAGCTATGTGAATCACGTAGCTGAAATTGGCATATCTTCAGCTGACTTACCTGCCGTCCTCACTGCGGCAGCAGTCGGCGGCGTGCTCCCCCGTCGACTCCAGCTTGCGCCTCTGGGCGAGCTGGAGTTCCGGAGTCGACGGGGGCGCTGCTGGCGATCGATTTATCACGTCTTGATGAGACGCGATAAATCGATCGCCAAAAGATGGATGGCTACCCGCGGTAGGGAAGACAATCCCTATGTCTGCTATTAAGTTACGCAATTCCAGACAGACTCTTTTTCAGGAGGTAGGGTCCAGAATTGAGCCACCTATATGATGTTGCTGTTTATTGTTAGTTGTGATAGGGCCTGGAGGTCAACCAAGAAGTTGAGCTAAGCAGTGTACAGTCCATGCCCTGAAGAGTTCACAATTTAAATAGACAAGACAGAAAAAGAGTAGGGGAAATGATCAGTCATCATGGTAGTGCTGTGATTTTTTTGTTTTGGGGGCTTTTTATTTATTTATATGTTATGGATGGGATTAGTTAAATATGTATTCTTCAATAGCTTCTGCTTATAATTAAAATTATTTGCAAAATATTTCCAAACCTTTGTCAATTTAAAAATAAAGCACAAGAAATATGGATCCACCAGTTTTTGGACGTTGCTTTATAATTGGGCCACGTACAGGCAAGGTGTGGTTCTCCCCCACTTCCCAGATCAGTTGATCCAGATATTAACCATTTTAAAGTGGTCTAATGGTCTGAATTCTGGTCGCAGTGTGAAATTAACTTTTAATGTTACCACTGATCATCTATGAGGAAGGGGTTGGATCATCCCGTTTAGCTTCCATTCTTGCAAAAATATAAACATATGTTGGCAGCCTGTTAGCTAAAATTAGTAATGGGCTAACTTGCCTCTTATTGCTGGTGCTGTTAGTTGATGCCACTACTGGAAAAGGGAGTTTGTGCAGGTAAAATCTTGTAAAAGGTTATTGGCATGAACACTGTTTAGTGCTAAAGGTGAGTCTGTTTAAGGTTAAGGATGGAGCTATCATCTTTTTCCCAGCAGTGTTGTGAAATGGTCACTGTTTACTATGAAAAGTCCAGTACAATTTAACTAATCCAAAAATGCATAGATCTTGAAACTGAAATCTACACAAGTGAAAAGTTCAAGTGGGCAGATGTTGATATTCAGTATGTTGAGTTACTCATGCTGATGGTACTTTTTCTGTTTGAACATGTCTTCTTTTGAAAGCCCTGAGCTTGTTAAGTGATAGTTGAATTTATTATGTAGAGTCCTTCACGTACTTGCATTTCCAGTTTTTATAATCTGCTCATCCTGTGGGAGATGTGGAAAGGTTTTATTGGGTTTGGTATTTGGCAGCAATCCAGTCATCAAAAAATTGTAATCTAAGAATAATATTAAACATTTTTGTGTACCAACGGAGATGATAGATTTGTTGGTCTTGTGCAAAATAAAGAATTTATGGAAAGTCTGGTTTCGGGAGCAGTGTTTCAGACAGAGGTAAAGGTCAGAGGTAGACTAAATCGCATAGACAAAACTTTATTTAAGGAGCTCTGAATACCCCAGACTCTTTTGATGTATCTACTCTGTAAAGGTCCCAGTTCTACTAAGTAATGAAAGGAATTGTCAACACAAGGTTCAAGTAACTAGATGTGCAGTGCCAAAACGAATTATATTCTAGCTTCCTGCTTTCCACTATGAAATATATTTGGAGAAATAAAATTGCTAATAAACTTACCCTTTCTATTGTCAGTTGCATGTTGAATAAGACTCATTCTTACCTTTTTGCAAAAACTGTCAATTTAAACTTGATCTAAATTAATTTTTTTATGAAAAACTTGTAGAAAGCCTAAGATCAATAGAAATGTCTCCACAGTTAAAAAGAAACGAAGTGAAAACAGTTGTTAGAGAAACATTTCCTCTGTGGTGCTAAAAACCTGAAAGTGAAACCAACCAAAAACAGAAGTAAAACTGATTTCATGAGTTTTCATTGCCCTAGTCAAGATAAATGCAATGAGTAAACCTATAGTTTAGAGTCGTGGAAATAGGATTTTTTTCAGTTTTAATAATCTCAGGTGTTGATAGTAAGATGAGTAGTGTCTGTTGATTACAACTTTAAGATGAATATCCCTTTGCCATCCATGTAGTCACACGTGAATTCCTTTCTAAATGCATCCTCTTCTTCAGCTTTAGAAACAGCACTCTAAACTACTTTAGAAATGTTGCATGCTGGGTCCGCTATTATGGTTTCATTGCCCTCACAAGATATTGAAGTTCAGGAATTACTTTACAGTAGACTCCCGATTATCCGGGCTCGGGTTAACCAGGCTGCGGATTAACCGGGACGTCTAACAGGGTTAGGCAGAGGAAGCCCTAAAACGGCAGAGGGTTGAGCACTTAGCCTGTGGCCATTTGGGGGTTTCCCCCGCTGGCCCTTTGGAAACCGGGGCCTCAGTCCGCTGCCTGCCTCGGTGTAGGAAGCCCAGGCTGGCAGTGGGAGCTGAGACCCCGGCTGGCAGGAGCCTGGGGGAAAAGCCCAAAGCAGCAGTGGGCTGAGCGCTCAACCTGCAGCAGCTTTGGGGTTTCCCCCCAGGCTCCTGCCAGCTGGAGTCTCAGCCCGCTGCCAGCCTGGGCTTCCTACACCCAGGCTGGCTGCGGGCTGAGACCCCGGCTGGCAAGGATCCAGCGGGGAAAACCCCAAAGCGGCGGCAGACTGAGCGCTCAGCCCGCTGCTGCTTTGAGGCTTCCCCTGCAGGCTCCTGCCAGCCGGGGTCCCGCCTCCTGCCCCAGTCAGCTCCCGCTGCTAGCCTGGGTGTAGGAAGCCCAGGCTGGCAGCGGGAGCTGAGACCCCGACTGGCAAGGGGCCAATGGGGGAAACTCCAAAGCAGCGCAGGACTAAGCACTCCGCCTGCCACTGCTTTGGGGTTTCCCCTGCTGGCCCCTTGCCTACGGGGAAACTCTAAAGCCGCAGCAGGCTGAGCACTCAGCCCGCTGCCGCTTTAGAGTTTCCCCGAGGCTCCTGCCAGCGGGGGTCTCAGCTTCTGCTGCCAGCCTGGGCTTCCTATACCCAGGTTAGCAGTGGGAGCTGACTGGGGCAGGTGTTGGGACCTCCCCCTCCCCCGCCGCAGGGCCAGCCCCCCCCCCTCCCCCTCCCCGAGGTCCCCACAGTAGATTCTTGATTATCTGGGATTTTATTAGCCGGGATTAAGTTTTTCCCGATCATCCCGGATAATTGAGAGTCTACTGTATTTCTGTTCTCACATTCTGTAGTGAGGAAAGAGCTTGCAAACATTGAAGACATAAAAGAGAACATTGGTATTTAGATACACAGATGGATACTTCATTATGCAGTTAACTGATTTTTGCATTCAAAAATATCCATTTGTACACATACAAATAAGGGATTTTGCATTCTCAAACAAATGTACTTATTATCATCCACTTAGAAAGTATAGCCACCACTGTCAAAGTTTAGATGGAAAATTGAGGTGGCAAAGAATATTGTTATTAAATAATCAATTTATAAATATTTAGAGGATAGTAGGATTATAAGTAATAGCCACATAGATTTGTCAAGAACAAATCATGCCAAACCAATCTAATTTCCTCCTTTGACAGGGTTACTAGCCTAGTGGATGAGGGAAACTATAGATGCGATATATCTTGATTTTAGTAACACTTTTGACATCCAACAACATTCTCATAAGAAAATTTGGGAAATGTGGTCTAGATTAAATTACTATCAGGTAAGTACAAAAGTGTTTGAAAGACCAAAGAGTAGTTATCAATGGTTTGCTGTCAAACAAGGGTGGGGAAAACATCTCTAGTGGGATCCATTTCTGTTCTGGGTCTGATTCTATTCAGTATTTCCATTAATGACTTGAAAAATGGAGTGGAGAGTGTGCTTACAGAATTTGTAGATAACACTTAACTGGGACTGGTCGCGAGCACTTTGGAAGGCAGGATCAGAATTCAAAACAATACTGACAAATTTTAGAACTTGTCTGAAATCAACAAGATGAAATTTGGTGAAGACAAGTGTAAAGTACTACACCTGGGAGGAAAAATGAAATTCACAGCTACAAATGGGGAATAACTGGCTAGGTATTAGTACATCAGAAAAGGATCTGGGGATGATAGTAGATCAGAAATTGAATGAGTGAATGTGATGCAGTTGCAAAAAAATCTGGGGTATTAATATTAACAGGAACGGTGTATATAAGACACAGAAGATAATTGTCCCTGTCTACTCAACCTCGGTGAGGCCTCAGACAGAATAGTGTGTCCACTTCTGGGCACCACACTTTAGGAAAGATGTGGACAAATTGGAGAGGAATGCAGAGGAAAGCAACAAAAATGATGAAAGATTTAGAAAAGCTGACAAAGGAGGAAAGGTTTAGTCTTGAGAAAAGAAGATTTAGGACAGACCTGATAAGTCTTCCAGTGTGTTACTGGCCATTATAAAGAGGATGGTGATCAGCTGTCCTCCATGTGCACTGAATATAGGACAAGATGTAATGGGCTTAATCTGCAGCAAGGGAGATTTAGATTAGATATTTTGCACACATACTTTCTAGCTACAAAGGTTAGTTAAGCCCGGTGTAGGCTTCCAAGTGAGGTTGTACATTCCCCGTCACTGGAGGTGTTTAAGAACAGGTTAGACAAATACGAGTCGGGATGGTCAAGGTTTACTTGGTTCTGCCTCAGCTGGGCAAGATTACCTCTCAAGGTCCCTTCCGGCCCTACATTTCTATCAATCTGCCTTTACGATGTAAAAGGAAGGCAAATGCATGCTCTGGTACCAAGGTACCCAAACTGATTGGCATGTAAGAAATAACTATATCAATAGAATTCTGGGGGTACATTTCCAGCTAGTGTAAATTGTCACAGCTCCATTGACATCCATGGAGCTATGATAATTTTTACCAACTCAGGACCTGTCCCTAAAACCTAGCCAAAAAAGGGTTTTGTTTTGTTTCTCCCTTCTCTCCCTCCCCTTCCCCACTGAGTGGATAAAATGGATTAGTCTACTGTTCACATGTATTTATCCTTCTGTTTCTTCACAGATCCGGGAGCAAAACTTACAGGATATTAAAACTGCTGGTCCTCAGTCACAGGTTCTTTGTGGGGTAGTAATGGACAGGAGTCTTGTACAGGTGAGAACACAGAGTGCCCTAAAACATAATCTTAAAGTTACTGTCTGGTGTCCTCTACTTTCACCTAATATGTCACTATAACATTATTCTTTAATTGGCAGAGAGTAACTATTTATAAGGTAAGTGTTAGAGATAACACACCATTGTCTTTGTGAGAGTGCTCAGGTTCAGAAATGTAAGAGGCTTTAGTAGTGCAGCTGAAGCATGTCTGTGAGAGATGCTCCTTGATTTATTGCTGAATGTAGTGCATGAAAATTTGAAAAGGCTATTTATATGGGTTGGAATTCTGCTCAAAACTAGTCAGGCTTTGTGACAACTTGGATATTTTTCAAGTTAATGTACTTTTAAAATATAATATTGAAAATGGAGTCAATTCTGTGTAATAGTGTGTATTGAATATATTCTGATAATTTGACAGTAATTTATTTGGAGATCAATTAAAAATAAAAGGAAACTATTGTTATCGTGCATCAACCATAAAATCATTAAGCTAAAAATACTGTATTTGGTGCACTAAGTAAATAGACTTTTTTGAATTATTGTTCAAAATAAGAGTTTAAAGTGCCATCTATACAGTTACTCAGCGAAGTGCGCACTCTAGTGACTTAAAATTTGCATCTCAGTAATTGAGAGTGATATAATTGGCAGTAGATAAGTATTTTCTTATGCACTTTATGAAGTGTGACTAGTCATATCACAAACATTGCATTTTTTCAGTCTGGGTGTGATATTTGTGTGCATGTCAGTTCATTATCATTGCTATTTTATCTACCATTTACTGTTTCTCTGCATGTTTATAACTAGTGTCAAATAATGCTCATGGTTGATGTGTTAAAGCCTGGGCTTGGTTTGCTCTGTTCACTCAATTTACTGTTGCAGGATGCTCCCCTCTCAGACTGTACGGAAACTATTGAAGGGCTCGATCTCACAGAGCAGGCCTTTAGCCCCGCTAAATCTCTCTCTGTTAGAAAGGTACATACTGCCCTGTCATACTGCTCTAAATACTGTTGTTCACCCTTCACTTCTACCTCTTCCTACTCTGCGCTGTTACCTGAAATAGCTAAAGGGTTGGCTGTAATAGAAAGACTAGATGGATGTACAAATTATGTATGTGCCATTTTACAGGCAGTTAAATTATCCCTCTAAAGTATCTCTTAACGATGTTGTTTCTTTTTATAAATTCAAACTGGTGAATAACATGAAAATGTGTGTGAAGTTAAGGAGTTCTGCATGTGGTGTTTGGTTTGTGCATGTCATTGGTGTTAAATAATCCTAATTTGAGATCCATCTTGAGTTATCTTAGGGCTTGTCTTCACTAAAGCGGGGAGGGATCGATCTTTTGGCAATCGATTTATCACGTCTTGTCAAGACTCGATAAATCGATCGCCAGCGGCTCCCCCGTCGACTCCGTAAGTCCAGCTTGCCAAAAGGCGCAAGCTGGAGTTGACGGGTGAGTGCGCCTCCGACTGCCGCCGCCGTGAGGATGGCAGTTAAGTCGGCTGTAGATACGCCAAATTCAGCTACGTTATTCACGTAGCTGAATTTGCATATCTACAGCTGATCCCCCTCCCCCAGTGAAGACCAGCACAGAGTCTCAGCCCCAGTGCATCAGTGTAATTCCAAAGATAACCACAGGTCTAAGGTTTACCAAGCTTACTTAAAAGGTAACCTTCTGATGCTGGATGCCTACTTCTATATTCTTGTAATCGGAGTTGAGATGCAGGAGCCGCTCCGCACTCTACAGAGCTGAGTCCTAAATATACTAATTCTCAAATGGTTAATGAATAAGCAATATCTATGGCACTTTATGTAGTATAATTAAAGCACAAGATAAATCTAAAATGTGTTTTGGGTTTGCTTGGGAGGCTAAGTAAAATTGGAGAAATTTCCACAATGGAAATTCTTCAGTCTTCCCTTTGATGGAGTTCTTTGGTGGGAGTTCAATATAGAACTTTAGCAGGTAGATGTGTATCACTCCCTTTCTTCTCTGTCCCTCACCTCCTCCATCAAATTCTCAAATCAACTAAATAAATTGTGCCTCAAATCTCCTTTCTCCATCACCATGTTTATCCTGTCAAGAATTGAGAACAATTTTAAATGTATAGTTGTTGCAAGTTCTGTGATACTTTTTTTTAACATGCCATCTGTGATCAGCCAATTTGTACTGTAGATACATCATACACCTTAATATTGTGAGCGTGGTAAATGCTGGTTTTCAGGCCAAGACTAATGTTCTTTTCAAAAGGTCTCCATATTCTAAATGGAAGGTAATGAATTATTCTTTTCAAATGTAGGGGTAGAAAATATAAACCCAAAAGCAAATACTTCAAAAGCAGTGTCTGTCCTTCACTTTTCTATCTTCTCTGCTCAGTGATCATAATTTCAGCAGGGGGATTGGTGATTTTAAATAATGTGTCTTCACAATATACAGTACTAATTTTTACCAGTGAAATGCAAAATTTCATTTATATTCTTATAAAGTATTTTAATAATTGCAGTACTCCTGTGATGAAAGTATTCAGATGTATTTTACAAGGATTTTCAAGGTAGCAGAGACCAAAAGTATGGGCAAAAGTATGTAATATGTTTTTAACAGTATATAATGTTAGGGCAAACCATCCAAGTGTTTTTTCCCCTCTTATTAGTGTCATTAAAATCCTAAGTTAACAGTGAAATTATGTAAAATTAGCTATCTTGACACACAGAGTACTAGTTACCTCCTACCTCATTATCTTTGTATAAAATGTGAATTGGGAATTTGGGACAGGAATGACTGTATTGTGAATAATGGCATTGATGGGTGTGCAAGTGATGCAGGTAGTTTGTGCTGAAAATCCAAACACTTATTCTATTTCTTCCTTCCATTTAAGATTTTTCAGAGAAAAAAAAAAGTATAGGAAATATAATGCACAACCCATCAAACTTTTTAAAATCAATTCTATTGTTAGGATTCTATAGAAAATCCTCTATATTGGAGCACTAGAGATTCTTCTCTTGTGAAGTTCTTAGAAATTTGCACTCAAATAAAGTAATAGCAAGAAATTGCTCTGTGAGTAGGATTTAAAAATAAGTAACTATTCAATTAACGTTGGAATATACATCCCAATTAGTAACACTTTAATTTAAGAGAAGAAATTCCAGTGTTACATGCAAGATATATATGTAATCATTTGAGTCCAGTCTTGCCCAGTACTGCACCTATAAAATTATCTATTTTGTCTCGTCAAATACTTTGACACTCTGAGAAATTCTGGCCATGTCATAGTAAGCATTATATAATTGTAATCACATTGTGAACCATATTAACTAAGAAAGCGAGGAATACTTGTAGCACCTTAGAGACTAACTAGTTTATTTCAGCGTAAGCTTTTGTGGGCTATAGCTCACTTCATAGGATGCATAGAATGGAACAGAAATAAGATGCATTTATACACACAGAAAGAAAGAAAAGAAAAGAAGCCCTTGAGGAATTCCACCATGATTTCAACAATTTCCATCCCACCATCACCCTCAGCCTGGCCCAATCCACACAAGCGGTCCATTTCCTAGACACAACTGTGCTAATAAATGATGGGCACATACACACCACCCTACACCGGAAACCTACTGACCGCTACACTTACCTACATGCCTCCAGCTTCCATCCAGAACACACCACTCGATCCATTGTTTACAGCCAAGCTCTAAGATACAACCACATTTGGTCCAGTCCCTCAGACAGACACAAGCACCTTCAAGATCTCTATCAAGCATTTTTAAAACTACAATACCCACCTGGGGAAGTGAAAAAACAGATTGACAGAGCAAAAAGAGTACCCAGAATCCACCTACTACAGGACAGACCCAACAAAGACAAAAACAACACTGTTAGTCGTCACCTTCAGCCCCCAACTTAAGCCTCTCCAACACATCATCAAAGACCTACAACCTATCCTGAAAGATGATCCCACACTCTCACAGATCTTGGGAGACAGACCAGTCCTCGCTTACAGACAGCCCCCCAACCTGAAACAAATACTCACCAGCAACTGCACACCACACAACAAAAACACTAACCCGGGTACCTATCCTTGTAACAAAGCCTCTGTCCTCATATCCATTCAACTGACACCATCATGGGACCTAATCACATCAGCCACACATCAGAGGCTCATTCACCTGCACATCGACCAATGTAATATATGCCATCATGTGGCAGCAATGCCCCTCTGCTATGTACATTGGCCAAACTGGCCAGTCTCTACGGAAAAGAATAAATGGACACAAATCTGACATCAGGAATCATAACATTCAAAAACCAGTAGGAAAACACTTCAATCTTCCTGGCCATTCCAGTAAAGACTTGATGGTGTCAGTTTTGAAACAGAAAAACTTCCAAAACAACTTCCAAAACAGACTCCAACGAGAAACTGAGGAACTGGAATTAATTTTCAAATTGGATACAATTAACCAGGAGCTAAATAGAACTTGTGAATAGTTCACTCATTACAGTAATTGATTGCATTTCCTGAGTTAATTTCCCTGACACAGAAATCCATTTCAAAAAGGTTTTTTTTCCTCCTACTGATAATGACCCATCTACATTTAACAGCCATCTTAGAATTGGTATGCTAATGTACAATTTTTTTTCTTTTCTTTCTTTCTGTGTGTATAAATGCATCTTATTTCTGTTCCATTCTATGCATCCTATGAAGTGAGCTATAGCCCACAAAAGCTTATGCTGAAATAAACTAGTTAGTCTCTAAGGTGCTACAAGTATTCCTCGCTTTCTTTACGGATACAGACTAACACGGCTGCTATTCTTGAACCTGTTATATTAACTAAGTTTCTGCTGCAATCCTAACTAAATAGGGAATTTGGGTCAGGGGTTTTCATTGACATTCGGTGACGTAATAAAATGAACAAGGTATGGGCCATTTCCCTGTTCTTGAAATGGAGTAGCTATTCACGTCTCTTCCTATAAACTACTCCATAGCTTTGCTTTTGCTAAGTTCTGTGTTCTGCCCTATAAGTGGCTGCATTTCAGTGGTGATCTCTGGCTGTTAAAACTCCTTGAGACCTGGTCCTTTTGGATAAAAAGAACTATATAAGTACAAGATGTTAATGTGAATATTTAAGTGCCTAAACTTTTAAATGAGTCAGTTATCTGTTAGCAAGACAAAGTGAGTGAGGTAATATCTTTTATTGGGCCAACGTCTGTTGGTAAGAAAGACAGGTCTTCAAGCTATCAGTTATCTATTGTATTTCATGCGCTTTATAAAGGGAGGAAGGATGCTCCTGTTAGGTGCCAGTACTGTTCATGTTTGCCCCTAAGATTAAGATGTGTTCTCAATTTACATTTATGAAAGTAAAATACAGTAGAAAGCTTACAAAGTGAGTTCATTTTGACCAGAATTTCTATATACAAAATGTATAGCATTATCCAGAGTTGGACATTTCTCTTGTTCACACTCTGTGTGGGAGAAACTTACCCCTCAAACTTCTCAAGGGTGGAAAGAAATTGCATTAATGGTTACCAGTCTTGCCCATTGCTCTTTCTGTTGTTAAAATAGTAAAGAAACCAATCCTAATGCACAAGTCAGTCACAATTAGTCAGATAACCCTCAAATAGTCTATTATAATTTAAAATAATATTAAAATCAGATAATGGTCCAAATTAAGTCATAGGAACATCAGCTTCTTCTATATCATTATATCGAGAGATCTCTTCCTTAAGGTCTTCTCTCATTATAGATGAGGACTCAATAAATTACTGGGTTCCAAGTTGATACATAATCTTAAAAATATTTTGTGCCATCTAATCTTTTCTGAAACTGTTATAGAAAACAATGGTAAGATTATTTTTTTTTAAAAAAATTGAGGATGGTATACCTGGTTTAGTGAAAGAACCCTGACTTCCTTCTGAAACATCAAAAACATAGTGATGAAATGGGGTGGACCCGTCCTCTTGAATGTGCTGTTTGTGTCCAGAATGAAGCAATTAGTAGCATATCTTCAGTCATTTCAACTCATTTGCAGTTTCTAATATGGCTACTATTATCAGTTTGGAAAGTCTGCTTCCTACTCTGAATTCAAGATAGTTTCATACTTGTGTGTTTTGGAGACCTCATGAAGATTTTTATAAATTCCTGCCTTTGCGTTACAACCATATCTTTGGTCTTGATAATGCAAGTCTCTATCTAATCTAATTATTTACCAAAACCTTCCATTTTTTGTTTCATAATACCCATAGTAATTCAAATCACATGGACAGACTTTGCACTATTCTTTTTTGGAGGAGGAAAGCAAAGTAACTCTCAATCAAGTCTGCAGTACTGTCCTGCATTAAAGAATAAAGAATAGTGGCCATTCTTTAATTGTGGTGCATTTCATGCTGGGATCATCCAGGATTTTAAGGCAGCAGGAGGCTCTGGTGGAGATTTAGGCCTTTGTGAAATTTCTGTTTTTAATTTCTCTTTCAACTCCAATGAAGAGCTTTAGTGCTTGATGGGACAGAGCATCAGGCCTCTTACATGGGGATCTTCAGTCTTTTCCTGTAGGCTCTTACCAAGAACATGTTTCCTGTCAGGTAAACAGGGAGTCAAATCACTCGCAAATCTCCAAGTGGCAAGAGCTCCCTCTGCAATGCACCCAGTCTATATCTACCTCAAGGAATAAGCATTTCTTGAGGTCCACATGATTTCATCAGATCATGGAAGTTTAAAGATGTAAAAGCTCATCAAGTCAAGGATTCTGCTGCACTCCTCCCCACTAGTCCATGTTGTTTATTTTTAGTGATGTGTTTAATGGTAATGTCTATCACAGGGGCGGGCACACTTTTTGGCCTGAGGGCCACATCGGGTTTCCAAAATTGTATGGTGGGCCAGTTAGGGGAGGCTGTGCCTCCCCAAACAGCCAGGCATGGCCTGGCTGCCACCCCTTATCCAACCCCCCCCTCCCACTTCTCGCCCCCTAACGGCCTCCCTGGAACTCCTGCCCCATCCATCCATCCCTGACCGTTCCCAGGCCCCTTAGCCCTGACTGTCTCCCCCACCCCCAGCCCCTGCCACCTCATCCAACCTCTCCTCTCATTCCTGGTTCCCCTCCACCCCCGGGACCTCTGCCCCATCCTAACACCCCTTCTCCCTGACCACCCCTGTCCCTGACTGTCTCCTTGGGACTCCTGCCCCCATTCAACCTCCCTGTTCCCCGCTCTCTGACCGCTGCAACCCCTGTGTGCACACGCACTCCAACCACCACCCCAAACTCCCCTGCGCTCTACCCAACTGCCACCTCTGCTCCCTACCCCCAACTGCACTGCTTGGAGCACCGGTGGCTAGCGGCACTATAATGGTAAGAGGGCAGGGAGCAGGGGTAGTTGGATAGAGGGCATAGGAGTTCGGGGCGGTCAGAGCCCCGGATGAGGCTGCGGCTCTGCAGCTGCATTGCCAGGCAAAAGCTCACAGCCCTACCGCCGAGAGCATTGCGCTGGTGGCACAGTGAACTGAGGCTGTGGGGGCGGGACAGCAGGGAGATCTCAGGGGCTGGGCAGGGTGGTCCCGCGGACCAGGTGTGGCCCGCAGGCTGTAGTTTACCCCCCTCTCATCTATCATGAGGCTTCCTCTCCTTCCACCCGGAGACTGTTCTGCAGCCTAATCCATTGGAATATTTTTTGATCAGCCTGATAAAATCTCCTTTTCTTAACTTTACCCCATCGCTGCTAATTATATCCCCTTCTGCTATGGTAAGCAATTCCTCTCTTTTCTTTGATTTTACATCCTTTAGATGATTCACATTCTCAGTCCTTTACATTATTTATTCAACTCTTTTACTTTTGTCTTTCCTTACACAGGAAGTCAATCCTTTCAACTCCCTAATTACTTACATTGCTCCTTTCTGAATTGTCTCCAGTTTTACATCTCTCTGGTATTGTCCAGACTGGTTGCAGTATTCCGGGTGTGGTTTCAGCAGATCATGATTATCACCTTTCTGCTCTGTGACATAATGCCTTTGCTTATGCAGCCCAAAGCCTCATATCCTATTTCTTTTGTTTTCTGCTATAGCCTGCAGTCTCTTTCAGCATTACTTCTCTCCAGGGGACAGATTTTCAGCTGACGTAAATTGTTGTAGTTCCATTGAAAGTCAGGGTGTTTCCCTTCAGACTGAATATCTGTGTATCAGATTATTTTTCCACAGAAATATTAACTTGCATTTTTTTAGGATGACAAATCTCTCTCCATTTCCTGCCCAAATTTCCAAGTCCCTTTGTGTTATTTCCCTGGCCTCACTGTTTTACTTCCTAGATGATGAGTGTCATGATCTTGATGTGCTTGTTTTACCCTCTTTCCCCAGAAATGAATAAAGATGTCCTTCAAAATAACACAAAACAAAATACTGATTCATTAGTTACCCTCCTCCAAACTGAATGCCTTCCTGTTTTTACTAACATTTTCTTTAGTCAACTTTCAATTCATGTGATAGTGCTCGTATCAAATCAGTATGAATTACAAGTAAGTGTCAGAGAGACATAATGAAATCAACATGCATTACATCTATTGCATTCCCTTTGTCTGCTAATGTTGTAACCCTATAAAAAAAAGCACAAGCTTTGCCTGGCATGATTTCCTACTTTGCAAGCCCATACAGCGTATAGCTAATGGTTCAGTTATTTACTACATGTTTGGTTTGTAATCTTTTTATTAGAAGAATCCAAAGTAGTTTTGGGCATTGATTGTTCCCCCCCAGCCCCGCCCATCTTTTTTAGTGAAGTTCTAAGACTTGGGAGTTCACAAATTTCTGTTTTAAAAAAATGATTTCATGGCTCATATGAAATGCTATTATTAAATTGCTTTTCATGGTGTTCTGTCGTAGCCTTTAGATGCCAAACTGGTGCAAAAGATGTCAAACTACATCAAATTTGAGGCCATCTGATGTTAAAGCAGCTAATGTCTTGTGGAAAACTTTAAAAACATTCTTTTTAGATAGAATTATGCTATGTATTTATTCTGCAACATGGAAAAGGGTTGTTCTTATTTTACTGGTGACAATAAGACAGCCTCTTAGTTTCTTTGAAAGTTCATCTCCTGTTGTTTGTTCCCCACCAAAGGTTGGAATCCTCTATCAAAGTCACTTCCAAGGAAATCAGTTGTGGTGCTTGTAAATAGAGATTTATGGATTCAGAGGGGGGACTAAGCAGCCAGAGCTCATTAGTTTTTAAAAACAAGTATCTTGTTTTCATGCAGATATCTCTAGTGTTATATTACTCATAGACTTCAAGGTCAGAAGGGACCATTATGATCCTCTAGTCTGACCTCCTGCACAATGCAAGTCTCAGAATCTCACCTACCCACTTTTGTAGTAAACCCCTAACCTATCTGTGAGATACTGAAGTCCTCAAATTGTGGTTTAAAGACTTCAAAGTGCAGAGAATCCTCCAGCAAGTGAATTGTGCCCTATGCTGCAGAGGAAGGTGAAAAACCCGCAGGGCCTCCGCCAAGCTGCCCTGGAGGAAAATTCCTTCCCGACCCCAAATATAGCAATCAGCTAAGCCCTGAGCATGTGGGCAAGACTCACCAGACACACACCCAGGAAAGAATTCTCTGTAGTAACTCAGATCCTACCCCATCTAACATCCCATCACACAAAGAAATACACATAATTAGAAGGCCTTAAAATCTGTGTTTTCTTGACATTTTATGGGAAAAGCACTCAGATTATCAATTAAAACTCAAAAGCAACTTTTCTACATAATGTACTAGAAAATTAATATAGTCCCTGATCAGCAAGGACAACATTAATTTCACTTGGTTTTATTTTCACATGGACATTTTTTCTCTAATGTAAAGATACAAATTGAATTTTAGAAGTAACAAAGTCCTGTGGCACCTTAAAGACTAACTATAAAGTTTTGAAGCATAGGCTTTCGTGGGCTAATACCCACTTCGTCGGATGCAAGCAGTGGAAGTGTCCAGAGGCAGGTATAGAAAAGTAGGCAAGAACCTGAATTTTGTGATGCTGGTCTTTCCTTTTTAATGGACTTTGCTACTTTCTCCTTTGGAAGGAAAGGGGCCAAGAATATATATCTATTAAAATGTTTCCAGGGTTTTTTTAGAATTAATTGTCTACAGGAGGACTTGCTTGCCAAAATCTGCTAAGGCAGTTTGTGAAAGATTTCACTGGGTATTTTTTTCATAGTGTTTCATTTGGGCCAGAAGGAGGGGACTTCTCCAGGATTTTTAGGAGTGAGGGCACACAAAGTATGAGACATTACATTGGGCCAGCATGTAATTTAACTACTAAATTGAATTTGGAAAATCAGATTCTACTGAGCATTGGGTAACTGGATGACCAGGAAAAAGGACACTTGATATGAGCTTATCGCTAAATACAATTTTTTAAAATTTGTATTAAGTTCCCAAAGAGTGTGCTTTCATTAAATATCTTTGATTTTAATCACTACGAATCTACACTAACACAAGGGAAAGAGCTCAATCAAATGGTTTTGAGAGCTTTTTGCTTTATGTGCCAGAAGTCATCTTCCTTCCTATTGCTACCCTTTGGCGATGAAGTTGTATTTCTGTGGCAAACTTACATTAATTCAAATGGGATAACATTTTGAAACAATTTCAGTTTAGTTTTAGTTCAGGACAACAGCGACAACTTTCCTATATGTAGCCTGGGCATCACTGTGCTGCTAATATTGGCTGCTTGAGCTGGGTGAAGACTTTGACATTTAGCTACTTTGTGTCCCTATGCAGCTGTCTGGAACTTTTCTGACGTGCTTTGACACCTGTATAACTGAGCTTCTCTTATCTCTGGTGCCTCATCCTCTACCGAGAGCATCCTTTCTCTCCCTTAACACAGTCTGGCTGAAGTCTTCTCCTCATCAGCTCCTTCTGTCCAGAACATATTTCCCTGTCTCATCTATGCCACCTTTCTTAAAAATTGCAGCAAAAACCATTTTTGCCTGTAGCTCTTAATTTCTCTCTCTGGTTCTACTAATCATTTCCACACTCTACACTTATATTTAGGCTTTTGATTATTAATACAAATAATTCAACATGAAAAAAAGTTAAGAGAAACAATCCAGCATTTATAGTCACTCATACACTATACTTAATATCTTGCAGAATCTGATGACCTTCTCACATGGAATGCAGCTGTAATGTATCGCTTCAGTGCTTTCTGGATCACATGTGTACTCTTGTGAGGAATCTCTGATCATGCGTAAGGCTTCTCGATTTATTCACAGGTAGTAAAAGTCATGGACAGGGCAGGGGCAATAAACAAAAATTCACAGCTTGTGACCTGTCCATGACTTGCATTAAAAATACCTGTGATTAAATCTTGGGAGGGTTAAGGGGCCTCTGCTGGGGAGGGTGGCATCATGGCCAGCGGCACCAGCTGCTAGGGGCTGTGCACTGCGGCTGCTCCAGCTGGCTAGGGACCGCTGCCTGGGGCCACAGACTGCAGCTACCCACCCAGAGACTGCTCCTGGGACCGTCAGAGCAGCGGCTGGTGTGGCTGTCCCCAGGACCACTCCAGCAGCGGCTGGTGTGGCTGTCCCGGGAGCCACTTGAGCGGCTGGCCCCAGAGCCAGCTGAATGGGTGGCTCTGGGGTCAGCCATACTGGCTCCTGCGGAGGTTGTGGAACGTCACAGAATCTGTGATTTCCACAATCACCATGACAGACATGAAGTCCTAATCCTAGGGAAGCACTTAGAACAGAGGCAGTTCACACATCACAAACCCTTAACTAAAATCATCTTGAGGATCAGAGAATAATTTGTAGATAGCTGTGCTGATAAGGGGTTCAGATCAGACAACAGAGTAACTTTTAAACTAATGCTGTACATCACACCAATTAACAGAGAAACTCTTAAACAGAGAAATGACCTGAAAGGTCTGATCCATAACAGACAGCCCAGGAAAGCATCTTCCATCTCTAAGGCAATATGAAGCCATTAGCTTCAATCCCCAGAAGGTGAAAAGAAAATCTGCCATTAGTGGAGAGAGAGAGAGAGAGAGAGAGAGAGAGTGTCTCTTCCCTGTACATCAGCATGTTCTGTTCTTGTCCTTTGGACACAGAATATTAACAGTGCTAAATATAATACTTAACTACATCTCATGTTTTGGATCCAGTTTGTATGAAAGACACTATCTGAAACAAACATGGTAAAGTCTTTTTTAAAAGTGTATTATTAAGCATTTTAATGTAGTAAACATAAACAATTTAATGTACATATAATATGTATAATAATCCATTTAACAGCTGTTTGATATATAACTGCTGGAAATTGCTCTTCTTCTGAGGATTGAGTGTCTATAAATATTGAACCTGATCCTGTGAGTGTTCTGTATGATAATCCCAGGGATTTCTACTGGAGTTCTGCATGAAGAGCACTGACAGAATCGGGCCACAATATTCTATTTTCCCTTTGGAAATAAGGAAACTTGCTACTTTCCTGACAGCAAATGTATTCCAGTAAAGCCTGTTTGGCTGCTACTTTGTGATATGGTGCTCAATAGTGGATGTGCCCCAGTAAAAACAGTGATGTCTCTGTAGCCATTTACTCATGAGAGCTATTTTTTCTTTAATATAAAATATCCTGTAAATTAAAGTTTTTAAAGATTCCAAACTTGGGACAGTTGTTTATTTAATCTAAGAAAATAAAATCAGTATTTTTCCAGATTAATTTTTAATCAAACTTTTGTTTTGTTTTGGCTGCTTGTAGCCTCAACCATTGACAGAATTCTGTGAATTATTGTTTAGTGGCAAACACATCTTAATTGTTTCTTTTGCCAGGGAGAACTGGTGACTGCATCAAAGGCAATCATTGAGAAGGAATATCAGCCACGAGTTATAGTGAGCACAGCAGGACCAAACCCCTTCAATAAACTCACTGATCGAGAACTGGAAGAGTATCGCAAAGAAGTGGAAAGGAAGCAGAAAGGTTCTGAAGGTTGGTTTGGTTTTAATCTGTAACCATATACATTGCTGTCATATACATCAAGGCTATGACCTAGCTGATATGAGCATAGGACTGGGAACCAGGATCTTCTGCATTCTTTATCTGAGCTCTGACAATGATTCCTTCTATGGCCAGGGGGGCAGTTACTTAATCTCTTGTTTCAATTTTTACAATTGTAAATTGGGGACAATATTTGCAAAGCAACTTGAAGATAAAAACAAGCCATTGAAATGCTAAGCAATATTAGGTCAAAGTCTTGGTTCTTAATCAAACAAAATTTCACTGGCATCAAAAGGGAATTGTGCTTAATTACCATTCACAGACTTTGGCCAGTTTTTGTTGTCACTTAAAGTTTTATATGGAAGCTTGAGACTTCATTCAGACAGATTTTTTATTGAACTTGGTATATTACAGATTGTTCAGTATTGTTTCATTATAATACTGCATAGGGTAGCCCAGTGGGTAAACATCTGACATTGCTTTTAGGCAACAGGAGTGAAATTTTCTTACTCAGTGTTGTAAATTGTAGATCTGGTAAGTATTTTGAGCTGGGAAAATGCAGATAAAAAATTACCAGTTGGTGCTTTGAAAAGGAATCACAAGGTAAGAAGAGCCATGATTACTGTACATCTCAGAATTCTCCCCAGGAACCACTAACCTATCAGAAAATGTAGTGAGAGCATCAGGCTGCAATAGAGGAGAATTCACCGCAGCATTTGAAGAATCTCTTCTATATGATTGTCATATTAAGTTTTACAGTGTAGCACCTAAGTGGATGGTATTGTTTACACTGGAACATTGGTGGCAGTTTTACCAGTCTTTACAAGAATCTGGTCCAGTGGGTAGGGCACTGGGCTGGGACTAAGGAGATGTTGTTTTATTCCTGGCTTAGACTCTGCTTCATGATCTTGGGCACGTCATGTGCCCTTTCTGTGCCTTTGATTCCCCACTAAACCTTGATTGTCTTCTCTATTTAGATTATAAGTCCTTTAGGGAATGTGTTTTCACGGCACCTAGCATATTGGGACCCCAGTCTCAGATAGGGCCTTTGGGCAGCATAGGTGCCAACTTCCCCTCTACCCAGGAGGTGCTCGACACCCCACAGGCCCCTTTCCCCAAGCACCCGCTCCATCTCTTTCCACCCATCCCCTGAGTGTGCCCAATCCCCGCTCCTCCCCGCTCCTCCCCGTCCCTCCCTCCCAGAGCTGAGCTGACCTCCCATGTTCGCAGTGGGTGGAAGGCATTGGGAGGGAAGGGGAGGAGTGATCAGTAGAGCTGTTGGTGGGGGAGAGGTGCTGGGGGAAAGGAGAAAGTTAGCTGCACCCGCTAATTTTTCTCCATGCTAGGCACTATTGTAATATAAATAATATCTTACAGGGTGATGTACTAATTACGTTTCTCTAAAAACTGTCTGGTGATTCATCCCTTATTAGTGTGTACCTTCTGATATCTTGACGTATAAACAGTCACAAATTCTGCCTCTTTCATGTGTGACTTTCTCAGTACAGGGATTAAAGCATTTTGTGGGACTGAGCTATTATGTTACTGTGTCTATGTAATTGCATACCCCTTTATTTTCTCTGTAACATGCTACATCGTACATAGATAAGCTATCAAAATATGGAGAGACTGTGGTATTGAGACAGAAACCAACTGGGAAGCCAACTGTTTTACTTAAAAGTCAGAGCTACAGAGAGCAAAATGCTTCTGAAAAAAACCCTCTGGAGTTGCAAAGCAGGTCAAAAACCTTTCAAGGAACAGTGAAAGAAGCTGATCTGAAGACTTTACAGATTCATGAAGGATCAACTCTATCTAAATCTTTAGATAATTCTGAGTTCTCTGCTGCACAAGTTTCTTGTCAGACCATGCAGCAAATCATCACAAATCTTAATCAGGAGGAGCCAGATGAGCAGAAGTCTCCACACAAGGAATTTCACACAGCAGTCATCAAAGCATTAAGCTCCAATCCTGACCTTTTGGCTGAGGCCTCAGGTACTAATGAATATGGTACCACTGAGTTTTCAATCAAGGGGAAGCCATCTTTTGCTAAATCTGCACTTACAGAGTCTCTGCTATCTCTGGGCATCTTTCGTTGGCTTGGCTTATTACCTGTGGGGCTGATTTAATTTAATTGGTGGATTTTTCTCTTGTCTGGGTGAACTGTGTAGAGCAGTGCTCTGGTTCTGAGGAAATCTCTGTTCTAAATATTATGGTGGCTTTTTGTTTTACATTAACATCTGCTCCTTTAGAATGCAACTACTGTTGACGCTGGAAGGGAATGTGTGGGGAGGATCCTTTTTAATTTGAAAAAAAATCTAAAACCACTGCAGAATCAGTTTGGAATAATTGCAATTTATTGCATGTTACATTGTGATTATCTATGCAATTTTTAATTCTTTGCTTTGAGTAATGTACATTTTGTTTACTCGAAGGTTCTGCAAATAAACTCAAAGCAAGCAAAAGAACTTCGTGTAATTTTAGCTTTGATGCCCTTCTTCCATATAGTTATTTTTTCCTTTGGCTCTTCCTTAGCAAATTCCCCTCCCTTTAGATTGGTGTTTTCCAGTGCTGGGTCCCAAACGAGTGTGCAAACTGTTGTATAATCATTTCAGTCCATTTTACTGAGAAATGTTTTGAGTGGAAATAGTTGGATAACATAACTCCTGTGACAGATAAGATTACAACAGTGTAGGTCTGCACCTTACATTTGCTTGCTTTGGAATTATTTGGCATTCAGACAGCATTTTCGTTCAGGAAAACAATCGATTCAAAGATTTTTGTTTGTGTAGCAAGATGTCTGTTTTTCCTGCATCCCTAAAGAAGAATCTTGTATGCTGTTTTTAATCCCCATACTGATTCATCTGTAGAACCTTTGGAAGATGCCAGACAACAGAAAGAAAAGAGTGCTCCTGATCATACTTCAGCCCGTACTCCTCCCAGCACACCAGTCAAGCTAGAAGAAGGTATGTTACATTGAGTTGGGGTGGGGAAGACTCCTGTAGCTGCACCTGTCTTGACTGAAGCATGAAAAAATAAGATTTAGTGAAGTAAAGAATTCTTTTGGTTTTTATTTTTTTACAATTTGTAGAACTGTGTAACTGAATGTAATAGTGTCTATGTTCACAATAATAAAGAAATGTGCAGTGTCATTAGCCAGATTATCACCATTTTCAAAATTGCCTAGTCATCTTGTTGAGTTTCTGAACCGAATCACCTCTCTGAGCAAGATGTGGCTGCTCTTTTGAAGTAAAATGGTACTTCTAATGATGAAGCAGAGCTTCTCCGAACTGAACACGAATAGATAATTTGTTAAATCCAGCTTACTGGTTGCACATTTCTTAAATTATTGTATTTGGATTACACCTCTGGAATATTTTTCTCTGCCAGTTTAGATTTTAGTTTGATTTGTTAACGTGATGATGTAAAATTATCAGAAAAGGGTCGAGAAAACCCTGGGGGGGGGGGGGGAGGATAAAAAGAACAGTCTTATCTGTTAAACAGGTGTAATCTAATTTCTGTTTTGTGTTTCCTTTACCTTGTTCATTGGGATATTTCACTTGTCTGTTATGAAGTCTTCCACTCACTACTTCATCTCATTCTGTTTTCTATAAGAATGGCTCCAACCATTCTTTTAATTTAACACAATGGCTGTGATGAATGCATAGATTCTCTACTTGTGCTTTTTCTTCTTGTGGCTGCGTTACAAACAGGAGATGGATATGCTAAAGAGTACCTGTTACCATAGTAAGTATCATCCCATACTCTGACCTGTTTCTGCTGCTTTCTACTGCTTTCCCGGAGTTCTCTGGGCTTTGCTTCATTCTCTTGCATCTTTGTTGTTTATTGAGTTTTGTTTTCTGTTTGTGGTTTATTTTTTTTATTTATTTTTAAGGCATTTTTACAGTCAGTGACAGACACTAATTCCTTCCATTATTGCTTTTTTGGAATTCTAGGTCAGTTAAATAAACCTTATGTTAAAGTGTGCTATATGGTTGAAAGACACTGTGCAAGTGTCATCATGGGTTCTATGTTCGTCTGTCTTTCAGTGACTCTGTAGCCAGCTGCCTCAATTTATGAGTAATAACATGTTTGTCCAAAAAGCCAGTGGTTCCTGTTCCTCCTAGAACATGAAAATTGAACTGTGTTCTGCATAGCTCTGATACCACCAATATTCTAAGACTGGAACTTAGTTTGAAATTGTATTGCATGAGCTAGCTATGAATGAGCTCACTCTTTAAGCTTTGTTGGCTTTACAGGGCTAACAAAAGTAAATTTCACGTATATGTGTATTTCCCTAACCTAAGCAGCTGTGACTGAATGCGATGAGAGTTATGACTGACAGAGAGATCCGTCGAGTGAAGGTGCCATTCTTCTTCGAGTGCTTGCTCATGTCCATTCCATACGAGGTGTGTGCGCTCACCACATTTATCGGTGCCGGAAGTTTTTCCCTCAGCAGTATCTATAGGGGACCGGCTCTGGCGTGAAGTGGTGCCCTCCTGGTGCAGTATCAATTCCTTCTTGCCTCCAGTGAGGGTGCTGGAACATCTGCTGCTTTGGCGAGGGTTGTTTCGTTTTCTGTTCTTGTGAACTTTGAAAAACTTGTAATATAGTTGAATATAGTTAGTAGTTTTAGTTACCCTTAGTAGTAGTTCTCAACTTTCCATTAGTCCCAAACAGGACTCAGCCGGGGGACGGGACATGCCCTGGTCCCCAGGCTTCAAGCCCTGTGGTCACCGCAAACGGCTTATGCCCATCAGCAATCCGCATACCAGCTGTCTAAGGAGCTTAGTCGAAGGGCACAAAAGCGACAGGTGCCTTTAAACCTAGGATGAAGGAGCGCGATATCTGTCTGAAAACGCTCCTGCTGGAGTGAACACTCACTACGGAACTGGAGCAGTGGTCTGACAGCACACCGAGCACCACAGCCTATGTGCACAGTGCTCCGCCAGTACCGTCCACGAGCCGGCACTGGTCTCCCTCCACGTCTCTGGTCATGAAGCTGAAAAAGACTGGGAGGGGAAGATCTCCTACCTCCCATAAGGGAAAGGAGAGGGCTGGGGTTGAGCCACAACCAGTGCCAGGCAGCTCAACACCCCTTTCGGGAAGTCGAGCCTCAGCTGAAGTCGAGCGGTACAGCCCAGCCCATGTTTTGCCTGCGACCCTGGATAGCAGTGCAGGCCCTAGCCAGCTTCAGGAACCACTGATGCCCGAAGCTCTTCGAACACCTTGAGATCTTGACACTCCTGGTTCTGCCTACACTGGCTCCCACGGTACCCCAGTCTCGAGGAAAACTGATGTTGGGACCCCATGAGTCCCCGCCTCAGTTGCACTGTTCCCCATTGAGAGGGATGTCCTGCCAGCGTTTGCCCACCCACAGACGTTATGCCTGAGTACTGGAGAGGCAGGTTCAGCGGCGCCCTCTTTGTTCCCCGCACCGGGGGCACCGATTAAGAGACTCGAGACGTACCTCGACGGTAGATTGGCGCAGATCCTCTGAGGCACGTGCCACCTGGCAAGAATTCCAGGTCAAGCCCATACCATCTCCAAGGCCCAGGACCGCTCGGACACCACACAATGGCGAACTTCATCGCGGAAGTCTCTGCGTTCCCTTTGACTACAGTCAGGGTCTTCCTGCGTCTGCAGGACAGACCTGGAAGAGGTTCCGTTCAACAACCTTCCTCACTCAAGTTGGTGTCGGACGCCTCAAACACATCTCAGCAACCTCCAGACACAGGGGATGTGGTCCCCGGAGGAGGCACAGTTACACATAATCATTAAAATTGCTCCAAGTAGCCCAGCTGGCGTACGGAGTCGTCTTGCCCTACCTGTTGGGCAAGGTAGTATGAGTCCTGTTGGACAACACAGACCCTACATCAACATCATTCTACATCAACAGGCAAGGGGGAACGCGCTCATTGGCTCTCTGTCAAGAGGCACTTGTTTGTGGGATTCCTGCATCAGCCACGAAATCCACCTGCAAGCTTATCACCTTCCTGGCATCAGGAATACGCTGGCAGACCAGCTCAGCAGGAGCTTCTCCTCTCACCACGAGTGGTCGCTCTATACAGAGGTAGCCTGCGTGATCTTCCAAAGGTGGGGAACTCCCCAAGTGGACCTGTTCGCTACCAGACAGAACTGGAAATGCCACCGGTTTTGTTCTCGACAGGGAAGCAAGTACTCCCTCTCTGATGCCTTCCTCCTGTCGCCCTCAGGGAGTCTGATGTACGTGTTCCCTCCGATTCTGCTCATCAGCAGGGCCCTGGCAAAGATCAAGAGACTGGGTGCAGGTTATCGTGATCACACAAGCATTGGTTCGACATGCTTATGAGCCTGTCAGTGGCCTCTCTTTGGCCCTAGCCCAACCAACTGGACCTGTTTTTGCAGGACCATGGTCGGCTCTCACACCCCAACTTAAGGTTCCTTCACCTCTCGGGATGCTCCGTGGCTGAATCTGGAGGACGAACAGGTCCTTCTAGAAAATAGGAAGCCCTCAACTAGACTGACTTACCTGGCCAAATGGATGAAGTTTTCCTGCTGGCCATCTGAACAGGGCATTTGTCCCTCGCTTTCCTCCATACAGGCTGTCCTGGACTACCTTGTCCATTTGAGGAACCAGGGCCTGGCACACACTCTTCCATTAGCGCACATCTTGCAGCCATCTCTTTTCATGTGCTGATCCAAGGATAGATGGTATTTTCCCATGACATGATGGTCAGATTCTTGAGAGGGCTGGAGAGACTTGTCCTGCAGTAGAATGTTAATTTGGTCGTCTCTAAGCTCACTGGCCTGCCCTTTGAGCCGCTGGGCTCCTGCTCCCTTTTCCATCTGTCATGGAAGGTCGTCTTCCTGCTGGCGGTGACATTGGGAAGACGGGTTTCAGAAATTAAAGTCTTGACCGCAGAACCGCTGTACTTGGTCTTCTACAAAGGTTCTACAAAGGTACATAAGGTTCCATTGCGGCCCCACCCAGCCTTCCTGCCAAAGATGGTCTCCACCTTCCATGTAAACCAGGACACCTTTCTCCCGGTGTTCCATCCCAAACCACACGAGACCAGTGAAGAAAGATGTCTTCACGCCCTGGGCATCCGGAGGGCGTTGGCTTTTTACTGAGAAAGTACCAAGCTTTTCTGTAAATCCACTCAAATCTTCATTGTTACAGCGGATAGGATGAAGGGTCATCCAGGGCCTGCACAGAGGATGTCCAATTGAATCACCTCGTGCACAAGGACCTGTTACTACCTGGTAGGGGTTCTGTTGCTGCTGCCAATTCTCAGAGCCCACTCAATGAGAGCTCAGGTATCTTTGGTGGCCTTCCTGACGCACATCCCTATACATGGTCCTCAGTTCAAACGTTTACTGCTTATTTCACCATCACTCAGCAGGCCAGGGACAACGCTGGGTTTGGCAGAGCTGTGTTGCAATGTACATGTCTGTGAACTCCTCACATCCAGGAGTACCGAACATAAGAATGGCTGTACTGGGTCAGACCAAAGGTCCATCCATCCCAGTATCCTGTCTGCTGACAGTGGCCAATGCCAGGTGCCCCAGAGTGAGAGAACCTAACAGGTGGTGATCAAGTGATCTCTCTCCTGCCATCCATCACCCCCCCCCCCCTGACAAACAGAGGCTAGGGACACCATTTCTTACCCATCCTGGCTAATAGCCATTAAAGGACTTAGCCTCCATGAATTTATCCAGGTCTCTCTTAAACCCTGTTATAGTCCTATCCTTCACAGCCTCCTCAGGCAAGGAGTTCCACAGGTTGACTGTGTGCTGTGTAAAGAAGAACTTCCTTTTATTTGTTTTAAACCTGATGCCCATTAATTTCATTTGGTGGCCCCTAGTTCTTATATTATGAAAACAAGTAAATAACTTTTCCTAATTCACTTTCTCCACACCACTCATGATTTTATTTACCTCTATCATATCCCCCCTTTGTCGCCCCTCTTTCAAGCTGAAAAGTTCTTAGCCTCTAAAATCTCTCCTCATATGGGACCTGTTCTACACCCCCTAATCATTTTAGTTGCCCTTCTCTGAACCTTTTCTAATACCAGTATATCTTTTTTGAGATGAGACCACATCTGTACGCAGTATTCAAGATATGGGGGCATAATGGATTTATATAAGGGCAATAAGATATTCGCCGTCTTATCTCTATGATTCCTAACATCGTTTTATTTTTTGACTGTCGTTGCACACTGTGTGGATGTCTTTAGAGAGCTATCCATGATGACGCTAAGATCTTTTTCCTGATTAGTTGTAGCTAAACTAGCCACCATCATATTGTATGTATAGCTGAAGTTATTTTTTCCAATCTGCGTTACTTTACATTTATCCACATTAAATTTCATTTTGTTGCCCAATCACTTAGTTTTGTGAGATATTATTGAAGTTCTTCACAGTGTGCTCTGGTCTTAACTATCTTGAACAATTTAGTATCCGCAAACTTTGTCACCTCACAGTTTACCCCTTCTCCAAATCATTTATGAATAAGTTGAATAGGATTGGTCCGAGGACTGACCTTTGGGAAACACCACTATTTACCCCCTCTCCATTCTGATAATTTACCAATTGTTCCTATCCTTTGTTCCCCGTCTTTTAACCAGTTCTTAATCCATGAAAGGATCGTCCCTCTTATCCCATGACAACTTAATTTATGTAAGAGCCTTTGGTGAGGGACCTTGTCAAAGGCTTTCTGGAAATCTAAGTACACCATGTCTACTGGATCCCCCTTGCCCATGTGTTTGTTGACCCCTTCAAAGAACTCTAATAGATTAGTTAACAAAGACTAACACGGCTACCACCCTGATTCTAATAGATTAGTAAGAGATGATTTCCCTTTATGTTGACTTTTGCCCAATAATTTATGTTCTTCTATGTGCCTGACAATTTTATTCTTTATTATTATTTCAACTAATTTGTCCGGTACTGACGTTAGATCTACCGGTCTGTAATTGCCAGAATCACCTCTAGAGCCCTTTTTAAATATTGCTTTGGAATCACCTAATATTGAATGGACATCAGCAAGCACTTGAAGAAAAGACAGTTACCTTTTCCATAACTGGTGTTCTTCGAATTGTATTGCTCATGTCCATTCCATGACCCATTCCTTCCCCACTGTCGGAGTTTCTGTCAAGAAGGAAGTGAGGGTGGGGGCGGCAGCAGCGCCCCTTATACCACACCATGCTGGTGCATCTCCAGGGGGCACCAGAGCTGATCTCCTATGTATACTTCTGCGGGAAAACTTCTGGCACAGGTGCATATAGTGCGCACACACACCTAATATGGAATGGACATGAGCAACACATCTCGAAGAATACCAGGTACGGAAAAGGTAACTGTCTTTTTTATTATTATTATTATGATGATGTCAGTTTTCTGACTACAACCGTACTTGAAGAATACAATTTTGAAAAGTGTATTTCCATGGTGGTAAAACGTGTGTGTGTGTGTGTGCGTGCCCCTCCAAAATTCCATTTGGGCCAAAGCTGCAGACAGAAGTTGTCATGGTATTACTTCATCACAGTGTGCACATAGTTTGTGTTCGTGCTATTAGTTCTAGAATAGATTTTTAAATTTCC
Organism: Sternotherus odoratus; assembly: GCA_032164245.1. NCBI lineage: Eukaryota > Metazoa > Chordata > Testudines > Kinosternidae > Sternotherus > Sternotherus odoratus. The sequence goes on along the minus strand of JAVMKO010000004.1, from coordinate 98,458,588 downwards.
AAGTATTGTCATGTTGGTGTCTCTGAAATTGTTTTTGCTAGAAGATGTAATTTGGAAAACCTCACTGATGGATATACTAAAATCACTGAGCAAAATAACAAATCTCATACACATTGTGTGGTGGTCTCCTTTTTCTGATGTAGAATTTGAGGATTCCTCTCTTCTGATTAAAAACTTGCCCATCCTTAAGCTAAATTCAGAGATCCGTGTTTCATTCCAGTGTACAGTGATTCCATCTTACTAAATGATGTAGTGACAATTTCAGAGGCTGGGTGGGATAACTGTCTTGGATAGATGAGTTAAAATTATTTGTATATAGCTGTAATGCTTCGTAGAGTGGCAAAGACTATTTAAATGCCAGTAGCTTCCTATGCTTTTATTTCAGGACTAATCCAAACTATTGATGGTCCTTCCTTTTATTTAAAAAAAAAAAAAAAGTACATGAAAATCATGTACAGTACATGCACTAAGAAATTAGTCTGATTAATACCTTCCACTTAAATTCCTGAAGAAATAAAAATCATGACTATAATGATAAAAAGAGCAATGCTGGTGGTAGACTGTAAATGAACTGCTGTAAAATGGTCATAAAGGATTAATCAGACTGACGCCTCATGAGGCAGCTCATAACATACATAATGGCTTTCTCCTTTATCCTGCGTTTAAATCCTGTCTGCATCATAACACAGTTTCAAACTTCTAACTTTACTATTCTGAGCATTTGGCTTGATACTGAGTATTAAATGGTTATTGTGGGTGTAACATAACAGAAGTTCACACTATTCCAGGAAATTTATATCATACCTTCACAGAACAGTGTCTTTTAAGACACAGTCTGAGGAATTTTCAGTACAATCCTGCAGGAATAAAGGACACCATCTCATTAGAGAAACACTCATACTTTCTGTAGATTGTTAAATCACCTCTCAAAGCCTTGAACACAGAACTAATGCTCTGACCCACATTGTTCTCTTGACTGTAGCAGATCTTTCATTTTTAAATTTTTAAAAATGAGAATTGTTGCCCCTATTTTTCTCACAGCTTGCAAACCTCAATATGGTATATTTCATATTTAAATATTTCATAATTAAAAGGAGAGTGTCCGTAAATCTCACCGATGACTGCGGTCCAATGTAGATTAATGAGTAATGTGCACAAGGCCTATGTACCACTTTAGCCCCATTTACGCCATGGCTCATGCTTTGCACAGGGATGAATTCACACTAAGTGAACCCATGTGATATAAAAGGCTGGATCGCAAAACATACTTAATTTAACAGGTTATATTTATTTTATTTATAAGACCCCATAACACACTAATAAATCTGGTCAAGATAATTAAACCATTACAATAGCAGACCTCACTATGAAGCTGTCTCTTGTTAAATCTTCTTGGAGAAGCTCTGTGGAAATTATTATAAGGACTGGCAACATGAGATTTAGTGAGATTCTCATACATGAAGCCATAGCTCTGATGTTTGCTCCATCCCAACAAATTAAAACATTTTAAAAATTGGCAGCCTAGTAACAATATCTCAGTAATGACTATGAAAATTGTAGGTTTAATCCCCTTCCCTCTGAGCTAAAACTCCTGAACATCGTTTTCAAATATAGTTTCATTACTATGTTTTATTATAAAGACTTGATATTTATTCTCTTGACACTTTAGACCATTATGGTTGGATTCAACTTTATCTGCTCTCTGGCAGGAAGTTGCAAATAACCTTTTGAACATTCCACCTACATCTCTGTGCCCAAAGGTAAAGTAGAATAGACAGATTCCAAAGCTATTACATAAGTTAAATGAGCTAGAGTTTCACACAGCACTCACTCTACAGTAGCTTCACCTTAATGTGATTTAGAGACCAGCACACTTCAACTAAATATTTCATATCAATCCATCCATTAGAGCCACTGCAGGACCAGACTTACAAAGATGACAGTGATGCTGCAACTTTCAAGCAAACCCTCCCAGACCTCACCCCTGATGAGCCTTCAGAAGCACCCGGCTTCCCAACCTTCGGAAAGGAGGAGGAGGAGGAGGAAGGTAGGTGCAGTGAAGATCTGACCAAAAGCCAGACTGAGTCACTTGCAACAGAAAATCAAGAGCCCCAGTCTCAACCTGCTGAAGAGGCAGCAACACCAACAGCTGAGGAGGGGACAGCAGCTGATCCAGGTAGTGATGAATCTCCAGGAAAATCCCCATCCAAAAAGAAAAAGAAGTTCCGCACTCCTTCCTTCCTGAAGAAGAACAAAAAGAAGAGTGACTCCTGAAGGCCCGATGCGCTGCAGAAACACTGTCGTATTTTAAAATCTAAATTCATTAACCACTAGAATGTACCGGATTGTACTGAGTGTTTTGTCTTATTATGTAAAGGAATGCAACAAATACACCAACCAACCCCTCAAGTTATAGCTTGATTGTTAAAGGTTATAACAGGAAATGAACGTGCAGAAAGGCGCTAAACCTCTGTTCTCAGCAGCAAACCAGATTTGATCCTTACTTTGTAAACAAAGTTAAATGGCTTCCATGTGGAAGACATTGAACCACTGTTTTTAATTTAAAGCCCACACTGCTTTAGGTATGAACACAAGTATTTTTGACCAGGCCACGTCCACAGTGCAGGATCTCACTCCAGAACATGCTCTTTTCCAATGTTGTACTCATCAGTCACAAGTGGATTCGTTTTTAACTATTGCTTGTTTGTTTGCATTTTAGAGGGGGCACATTCTTGAACGGAGCTGTATGCTTCTGCAATCTGTGATTACAGATCATTTTATAATAGTAAGGCTTTGAGACTATCCACACTTTACCATTCCTGTCTTCTCCCTGCAACTCCCAATAAAAACAACAATAAAAGCTGTCTTTCACCCATATTCTGTTCTGTGGTATAGCTGGAACTTAAACTTAACCGTGTGGTGTCTAAGAGGACTGAACTGGTGATGGTGTTTCCTGTTAATACTGTGCGTTCAGCTTTTCTAATAAATGAAATATTGTGAAATTTATCTTACAGACCCTCTTCCCCACCAGAATCAGAGACTATCAGAGATCACTGGCATAGCCATTTGATCTGAAGATACAGGTTGAAAAAAATTGTATGGTAGACTTTGGGGACACTTTTAATTGGTGATCTAGAGCATGGACAGTTTTGGATTGGGTCTTCAGTGCCCATTTCGTTGTTTTGGTAAAACTTCCCTGGGTGCAGATGCAAATCTGTTGCATATAAACCACATTTGCAGGCTTGTTTGTTCACTCCCTCCCCTAATAAAAATGTAAACACATTACACTGAACACTTAATATAGGTTTTTATATGAACTCTTTTTCTTTTCACTTACTGTAGCTTGTGTTTCTTGCTCTGTGTTGCCAGCAATAGTTAAGTCGGAAACAGAAATCCCTCCTAGAGTCCTTAGGGGTGCATTTACTACAGGTTTTCCATAAGTATTTACCATGTAGCAAAGTTAGGAAAATCACTTTCACTTTTTATTTGCCATCCTCTTCTAGTTACTGTCAAGATTCTCTTTCTGTCACTGAGCCACATGCAGAGATTCACCTTCAAATGATCTTTGAAAGCCAAAAAATTTCATTTGTTGCTCACATGAACTTTCCAGAAACCTTAATGAATTCACCCCAGCTATAAACCGAAATGCTCCAAATGTCAGTGTTCAAATGACACATTTATATTTGTAACAGTAGAAAACATTCTCCATGGGGAAAAAAAGTTGGCTTACATGCAATGACTATAACTAAAATTAAGTTCAATAATGGATGTATCACATAAGATCATCTAAAATTCCTGTTTTATAGTGAGAAAAATAGAGAGTGGATGCCTTGCAATTTGTGCAGTATGAAGGCATTGAGTAGTAGAACAGATTCAGCTGTAGTGCAAAAATAAAGCCTATATTAGGCCTCAGATGCGTTGAAAACTTGGACCAAATTCAAGTGGTAAAAGGAAAACAAATTTACAAGATATGACAATAAGGGGAAAAAGGTTTAGGGGCAGTAATTAACACACCAGAAATCTGACTTCTGTTATGGAATACATAGAGATAGGGTGGAATTAGATGCAACAGCAAATCACTGCTTAAGAGTGACACCTAAACAATAATGTCTAGTAAGGACTGCATGGCGCTAATGGCTTTGAGCTTGTATTCTAACCTTCTATGTCCTCTGTATACTAGGAAGCATACAGTACTTATCTTACTTTGCTAAATTGTGTTTTATTGCCAGGGTCATAATTACATTACTAAGCCATTGCTACGTGTTTCAGTTAATAATGGAGTCCTCCCTTTTATCTTTGACCACATATGCAATGATTTTGATTCTACTTTTGTAGTTTGTTCTTTCAATTCTTTGTATTACACTATGAAATTCTAGCTGTGTACGGTATGGTTACACACTGTGGGGGGGGAACAGTCATGTATTTTTCTTTCTTTGTTGTATCACTAAGTTTTACTCACAAATAAATTCTTTAAAAGAATAAGGTTTTTTCCTCTGTTTTGAAAGCTGTTGTACAGTTTTAGTTTCCAGAATCTCTTGGAGAATCGTGCTCACACAATTTTAATTTGAATGGGTAAAAGAAATTTCTTGGGAAAAGTACCTAGGATTTTGTTTATAGTAAATTGGTTGCTGTTAAAGTTCCAGACCGTGATGTCTACTGTTCCTGCCAGAGACTCTGAATGGGGCATGTAATACTAAGCAGGGGAGACAGGCATTAAAAGGGATCTGTAGCTGAACTTTAATTGAGCGAATATGTACACAGAATACAAAAAACCGCCTTCATGTTACAGTCAGTGTCCTGGAGGATTTACTTGAACTGAAAGAGCAACAGGAGGATCACTAGTCACTTCCAGGTTGGCATAATTCTGCCTACTTTTACAACCTACTAGCTTAACCTTGTTCATTACACTGTTGTCCTTAGTGATAAAGCTAGGGTGGAATATGTGTTCAAGTGAAAAAACTAAGAATCCTAATTTGAAGTCTCACTCATTAAACAGGGCTCACTGCTTGGTTCGTTCTTTATATTAAGTTCATGCTCAGTCTATATGCAGTAGTTTAGAGGTTTGAAATCTCTGCACAAATGCCACATCGTTTGCTGAAATACCTTGTGGGGGGGGGCACAACTGCTTTTCACTCTCATAAATGTACATGTTCTACTTTGAGTAGATTCACAAGCAACATCATAACCTCATGTCCTTCAGAATTTGTTTTTTTTTCCCAAGGCAGGGGGAAAATGCTCTGCCTTTATCAATCATTCTTTAGGCTTTACCTAGAATACTCTTTTAGTGAATGTTACTAATTCTGTTTTTAACCGAGGCTCCAGGAATACAAAATAAAATTTTGGGACAAACACGAAGCTGCAGAAACCTTTTTTCCAGGGCTGTTAAAAAAAAAATTGAATAAAACCTGCATAAATAGGAAACAATAAAAAAAAAAAAAAAAAAAAAGCTCAAATTGAGACATTTAATAAAAGTGAATCTTAAAACACTTATATGAATTATCTGGGTTACTTTGGTTTCCTGTATTACATAAGAGTGTAAAACCTACCAAAAGATTCATGTTGGTAGCCAAAGTTCTGTTCCTTAAGCAGGTTCAATGTGTGTTTGAGGCCTCTTATATTGGTTTGGGGTCACATATTATTCAGTTACTGGTTCAAGTTATGTCTGCAATAGCACCACAGCAGGCTATGTTCTTGTCAGAAGTCAAGCTAAGCCCTGTCAGGACTTGGATGGGAGACAATTGAGGAAAACTGAGATGTTTCAGGATGTAATGTAAGAGACCGTTTCCTCTAAAACTGTACTGAACCTTTCCTAAATGGATGGGGTTGGTCTATACTGCAATTTTTCTATGTTTGAACAATCAAGTTAACATGCTGCTGACTATAACATGAAAGTCCATGTAGAGAAGGCAAATCATGGTCAGCATTGGTCCAGTTAATGAGATTCTTAAGTGATCAATGAGTATAATTTTGCAGTGTAAACAAGCCCTAATTAAAACTTTTGGGGTCACCTTAGCCTGTCACTTAAGAAGACCCGGATCAACACAAAAAGGTCTCACTTCTCCTTTATTAAAGGCCTTGGCATAGTGCATGCCAACATGAAGTTGAACACAGGAAACCCCCCCCTGCATTCCTAGGCAGAAGTGCAGTCAGCTAGAGCTTTATGTAGACCAATGATTGACTAACAAAAGGACAATCTGAAAATACGCATGTTATGGTGCATCTTACTGCCCACGCTAACTGCAGTAGACCAGTTCGCACTGAACTGTTTTTAGTGCAAAATACAAATATTTGATAAATGCTCAGTATTGACAAACCTGTTACACAAACTATTTGGAGTACAAAATGTAGCTAAAACACTTTTCCAATTCTATTGTATAAAAGAGTCAGGCCAACTGTTAATTTATGGTCCTTAGCAGAACAGTAGGAATAGAATCAAGATTGATAGAAGGCTCTCACAGGTCATACAAAACTCAGGACACCAACCCCTTCCCCCCCCCTCCCCAAGAGCAAAACAAAAAAACAACCCAGCTTAAGGCACTAGATACAAATTTTACCAAGGAGACCTGCCCCTGACACGTTCCACAAACTAAAGGGGGCTGTGCAAAGCATTTGGCGAAATAATCTCAATATGACCCTCACGAAATGGGGGAAGGGTTGTTTTCTCACCATGAACCAATTCAGGTGGTTTGGGTCTTGATTAATTTCCCCATTCTGTAGCTTCCTGAAAACTCTGCTAATGTATGTTCTGTCAGAGCAGCAGACTGAGTAGCCAGTGATTAAAATGAAATGGCCAAAGGAAGGATATATAAAAACCATTATCCTGTGCACATAATTCTGTGAGAAATGATGATGGCATTTTACAGGCTGCATCTGGTTGAGAGCTGGAGTTAATTTAAGCACGAAATTCTGATGTGGAGTGAGTCTCAGCTTGCTGAATTCACTCTTTTTCTGCCCATATGGCTGTCACAATTTCACTGTTTTATGTAGCAGGAATGCAACTTGCTGAATGACACCCACTTGCATCAGGTACTTCCGATCACCGAGGAAGTCAAACTGGCTCACAGGCAGTGCTGGAGAGAATAACTTTAGCTGGGTTTCCATTGCCTTGAGGATTAGGGTGTGAGTGTAAGAAAAAACAATTTTGTGACAATGGTGTATGTGCTGGCGAGTATTGCAGAATGGCATTTGAGTTGGCCTTCCAGCAAATCAAAACACAGTGGTGGTCCATTTTAAGTCACTTCTTGCTAGCTGCCTCCACCACTTTAGAAGTCCCTTGGAAAATGAGTAGTTCTATAATCGCCACAATGTTGCTCCTCTCTTTGGTTATTCTGCCTTTGTTTGCTGCTTTATGTAACCAAGAAGAAGTAGGGGAAGCAGGAATAAAACTGCGCAAAGAGTGAAGCAAACTTCAGCTCCTGCCAGCCAATAAACTGCAAAAGAGAGAAGACATTTAGTTCTATCTTCATTGTACACATTAAAAAGATTGTTCAAAGTGATTTCCTGTGCAGCCTTGATACAAATTTGAGTAGTTGATGTTATAGGTAATTAGAGGGATAACTAGTTGGATTTGCACCTATGATTCTTTGCCCATGAACAAAGAGTGGCTGTAAATAGCATCTAGCTAACACCCTGGTTGAACGTAGTCCCCTTCTTATTAAGTTAACCTGTGGAACTCATTGCCATGTAATGCTGTGATGGCCAAAAGTATAACTGGGTTCAAAACAGAGTTAGATAAGTTCATGGAGGAGAGGTTCGTCAATGCACAAGATGGTCAGAGGTGCAACTCCATGCTTGGGGCAACCCTAAACCTCTGACTAGCAGAAACCTGGAGGGGAAGACAGGGATGGATCAGTTCAACTGCCCCGTTCTGCACACACTGTACTGGCCCCTGTCGGATCATTGGGCTAGATGTACCATTGGTCTGACCAAGTGTGGCCATTCTTATGTAACTACATTACACTAGCGAGACAAACACTGATTTTCAAAAGCTGAGTTTTAAAATTAGGTAGATTCTTTCCACTTTCTGCAGCCACAGACCATTGTTCTGCTGTTACCCTACCCACCCTCCCTTACTTTGCCTTGTTTAGGTTTCACTGGAAGCCAATTAGTTAACTCCGTTCCAAACTGTTCCACAGTCGGGAGGGCCTCCACTCCTGCTGCACTTAGCAGGAACTTGGGGCTGGCGGCCAGCCAGCAGTTCAGAGCCAGAAGGAACACATCAGCCGGGGTGCAGAAATGAAAGAAGGCAATGGCAGGAGCAGGGGCTCCATACATGCAAGCTGCTGCTGTCAGCTTCTTCCTAACGAGCATCTGCTCCTAAACTCGTTTCTTCCCTTCACTATACGCAGACCATATTTGTACCCGCATCCAAAGCCCATCCTCCACCACTTGTTCCTGCTTTCCTCTTCTCCACGGCGACTGCCCCTCAATTGCCTCCACGTCAAACTGTTACAATGAAAAACCTACGTTTTAAACTGAGCTCAAGTATTCAATTTTCTACTTTCATGGTATCAAATGGTAAATATGGATCTAGCCAGAACTGACTGACTTTCCTTCTCCCTACACTCCCAAGGCCCCCGACCCTCCTAAGGGGAAAAAACCTGAACAGGGCAGGAGGGGATGTAAACTGAACAATTTGTAGCATAGCACAGCTATCCTTGCCCCGGTCACACCACTGCCCTTCCCATCGGGCTTTGACAGGTATGATGCAATGGTTCTCAGGGGAAGAAAATGGAAGTGTGCAGTTGAGACACTTAAGAAATTTGGAGCCATCCTATTCAAATAATTAGCCGGTTTGCTAAGTGCTTCTGTCAACTACAGGGCTCGACACAGGATGTTCTCTGCGCCACGCACCAGCCTAATGATGTATAGTAAGCCGTATCTGTGGCCTTGCTTCTATTCCCTTTCCAAAAGCCTCACTGCTTTTCCCTAGCTTATACTTTTAGCCCTCGCAAGGCCGTCTCATCCAGGCCTCCGCACGCACGGAAGGACTAAGTATTCAGTGTCACAAGACCTAACGGTGAGGCGGGTAGAAAAACCACAGGAACAAGATGGCCTCCCACTAGGGTGACCAGACAGCAAATGTGAAAAATCAGGACAGGGGGTGGGGGGTAATAGGAGTCTATATAAGAAAAAGACCCAAAAATCGGGACTGTCCCTATAAAATTGGGACATCTGGTCACCCTACCTCCCACAAAGCTGAGCTAGGCTCTGAGGCTCCCTGTCCAATGACTGGGAAGAGACAGGCACTACAGACTATGATTCACAAGCACCAGCATGCCAGGCAGGGAGATGCTGATTGGGACGGGGAGGAGAGCGGTGCTAAATTCCACCCCTCTGAGGGGCCTGGGGCCTATGCCTGTTTGTGATGCTCAGTTGTGAGCCCTCTTCTCCCTCAGGTGTTTTCTGCAAGCAGCGGGAGTGGAGCCTGGGGGAGGAGGGAGAGAGAGACCAGTGCTTAGGAAGTTTGCTCCCTGACTCTCTGAAGCAGTTCCACTGTGTACATATAATTAAAGAGGCCAGAGCCAGGGTGAACTCTGAGGCTGCATAGTCATTCTTATGCGTGCATGCTCAATTAGTGGAATTATTTATCCACAGTGCAATGGCTTCAGCAGGCGAGGGTGAGGGAGCCCTGTATCAGACAATCCCATAGCCCAGTGCTTAGAGCACTCACCTGAGCGGTGGCAGAGCCCTGTTCACATCCCATCTACTCATCAGGTAGAAGGTGGAATTGAACTAGTGGTGGGGGAGGGGTCTCCAACATCCCAGATGATCTAAATGTTAAATGAGGGCAGCCTGCCTATTCCCCACCTTCCCAGGCTGATTCATGTGAATGTGCCGGCAGCACCTGCTCCGAGAACACCGACTAGGCAGAGGAACACCTAGCCAGTGCCTGACTGGCTCTGGGGCTTAGGCAGGTGGTAGGTCTGGAATGAGCAAACTATGGCCTCCATGCCAGATCTGGCCTGCCAGCTGGTTTAATCCAGCCCTCCAGCTCCCACTGGAGAGTGGGGCCTGGGGCTTGCCCCTCTTGAACAAGGGGCGAGGGCTACTCCATGCAGATCCTGCAAACAGCGGCATGTCCCCAATGCATCTCCCACACAGAGGGTCAGCCAGGGGGCTCTGCACTGCATGCTGCCCCCCCCCCCAACAAGCACCACCCCTGCGGCTCCCATTGGCCAGGAACTGCAGCCCATGGGAAATGGAGGGGCGGTGCCTGTGGATGGGGCTCGCCTTCACATAGGAGCCAGAGAAGAGATATGCTGCTGCTTCCGGAAGCCACTTGAGGTAAGCCCCACCCCGACCCTGAACCCCTGAGCCTCTCCCCTGCCCCAGTCCTATCCCCCTACTGACTTCTGAACCCCTCAATCCCAGCCCAGAGCACCCTCCTACATCCCAAACCACTTATCCCCACCCCCCGCCCCAGAGCCCACACCCCCACCTGGAGCCTGCACCCCCAGCCCTGGCCCTCACACACACACACACCCCACTCCTCCGGAGGCCCCCCCCCCGCCCTCTGAACTCATTTCTGGCCCCTCACCAGAGCCCTCTCCCACACCCAAACCCCAATTTTTTGAGCATTCATGGCCCGCCATACAATTTACATTCCCAAATGTGGCCCTTGGGCCAAAACGTTTGCCCACCCCTGCGCTAGGCCGTCTACGCCTAGAAGGAGGCAGCAATGTGCAGGCCAAGCGGCAGACACATGAGCACCAAGGGAACTTTTTACTGCACAAACTTAGGCACCTAAAGATGCAGCAGCAGTTTTGTGAATCACATTGGAGCCTAAAACTGGGACTTAGACTTAGTTGCCCAAGTCCGTTTCTGACTCCCCGACTTAGTCTCTGGTTTACTTGAATAGATCTACTACCACTGAGGGTTCAGTTCCCGACCTACTAATGGGCTTCAGGACATACTTTACATAAAAACTTTTCTGTGAACTTGAACACTGGGTGGGCGGAATCTGTCAGAGCCAGGCTTAGACCCAAGGCACCTCTGCCTCCTACTCTGGGTCTCTTAGACCTCCCTGTACACTGACACTGCAGCTGGAAGCAAAAACACCAAAACATCCACAGCAGCAAGTCCAAACCATGGCTCAATTGACTCTGGCTAATGGAGCTTGCTCGGCGAGACTAGGAGTAGCAGTGTTGACAGTCTTCCTTGGGCAGGACCCAGGGCGCTGCGACTAAGGTTACATGTGTCTGGGTTTCTTTTGGGGAACCCAAAATATGGGAACCCTACGACCCTCTCCCCTCATTGGGTTTCAGAGCCCAGGCTCCCCGCCCCCGGAGCATCTGCACTGCATAGCCCGACCCTTAGTCAGCTGAGCTTAGGGTTGCCAGGCATCTGGTTTGCCAACCGGAACGTCCGGTCCAAGAGGGATCCTGGAAGGTCAGCACTGCTGACTGGGCCGTTAAAAGTCCGTCTTGAGTAGCCTGACCCATGTGTGAGCGATTCCTGTTGAAGTCGAAGGGAGACTCCCGTGAAGGTATAACTTGCAACAGACATGCAATTTACTACTCAGTCACTCCCACTGCCATACCCCACCTGTTTCTCCCTATGGCCCCTTCCCTGGAACTTTCTAATCATTGCTGGGTGAAAGAGCCAGAGAATTCCATTTTCTTTTGCCAGGGCGGTGCGGGAGCATGCACGGGCTTACCTGCTGCTGACAAGATAGGTCCCAGAGCTCTTGCAAGGGCCCCCAGGCTCCTCAGAATTCCCATTACTGTTCCCTTCTGGCTGGCTGAGCCTGTGCAAGGAAAAGTGCCACACCAATTAGTTCTTTGAACAAGATCTTTTTTTTTTCCCCTGCACTTGAATCCTGGTTTTTGTGTGTGTCAGATTTGGTGTTTTATACCCCCCACAGCCCACTCACTCCCCATCCACTGAGCACTCTGCTTCCTTAGTAGTTTTCCCTCTCCACTGAGGAGGTGTCAGGGGTTGCTGAACTTTTTCATTGGGAAAATGTAATTAATAGCTCTTGCTGAGAGTGCTTGTTCATCACCTTTCACATACTGCAGCTCAATGCCAAACAGCTTTACACTGCACAGAGAACCTCACAGAAGCTAATACTGCTTTTCACTGAATTGCAGGAGGGCTTCACGTTTTCTGGTTAGAGAATGAATTTTTACATCTTCGTTGTTTTTAACAGATTCAGGTAGAGAAACTAGAGGGATCAGTAAATATAAAATACAAGGTTTTAAAAAGAAAGGTTAATGATGCATCCAGATGTCAATATGTAGATACACAGATATGAGTATAAACAGCATCAAGTCATTATGCTAAGAAATAGCATTTTCTGTCTTATTATTATTATCCATAAGCAACCATTAACTAATACTGGAGGCTCTAATGGAATGAAGGGGTCAGTCTTCAGTGCATGATACAGCAGCTGTGGTTTCTTTGTGTATTTTGTGCAAGGGTATTATGTAACAACCAGTGCTTTGGACCCATGTTTTTCCTTACTGATCAAACCAGTGTGAAAGAACTGGTTCCACTGCTGGCAGAGATGGTCAGTGCTTCTCTTTAAAGAGATCAGCAACCTGCTCTCCGTAAAGAGACTTTTGTACAGCCTTAGTTCAAGAAACCAACAATCAATTGTCCTCTTCCTGATCTTTTTTGGGTTAGGAGTAGAGAGAAGGTGGTGGTGAGTGAACTCAGCGGGAACCTAGATACTCGGGTATCTTTATCACTATCAGTTTGGGTATAAGCCTAGGTACACATAAGATACTGCAATAGTGATGTTGGTAGATGATCTCCTTGCAATGGATGAAGATGCCATGAGTGTTAGATCTGACACTACTGCTCACAAAGTGTTTGTGATTTGCCTGCAGAAGTTGGCAGACTTGCTCTCAGGCGATTTTCTTCCTTCCTTGCTGACTGCTTCCAGAGTTCCCAGTGTGGAGCATTTAAAGAGGTCCTGCCATGTGGAGTTCCATAGTTTTCCTTCTAGTATCCTCTCTATGCAATGTGTCCCTGGGGCTAGCAGGGTGATATGGACAGAGACACATTCAGCATGCCATTTGATAGCTAGGTTTGTACCTCTATCTCACTGAACCAGTGCAGTCAAACACCTGCACCAGTGTCAGAGGGAACAGGGCATGGAGGAGAGCTAGCTAGCTGATGTTCAAGCCCAATAAGACCAAGGCAATGCTGGCAGGTTGAAGGAAGAAAGCAGAAGATATGGAGTCCTTCTTACTTGATTCTCCCACCCATTACAAGATACTGCATTTGAGGGTACCCGGATTGTAGGATCCCCAGCTGTAGTTAAATTGTCACAGAGTGTCAGTGTCTAGAAAGGCTTCCCTGCCTGGTCCCCCTCCCCGCCCTGGAGTTTGTGACCTTGCTACTGCTATTCATGCCTTTGTCACTTCAAGAAGATGAGACCAGTATGGCTTGTGGGAATGGATTAGCTAATGCCTTTACTTTTATTAGATAGTATTTTTAGCTTTTGTCAAATGCACTTAGAGCTGAGGACAGGCTTTTGGTACTTTCTAAATCTAACTCGTGTAATCCCATGTCAGTTCTAAAAGTCCAAGTTCCAGCACTAAATGCAAATTGCTGTAGCAGCAAATGGCTGTTAAGTGGAACTGGATTTTGTATTTGCACAGTTTCAGTGAAAGTTGGCTTTGTACAAACAAGTGCTGCCCCTCAAACAAGTAAAGAGCCACTTACCATAGCTTGACACCATGGTTGACAAACAAGGAACAACAATGGCAGCAGCTGGAAAAGATGTAAGAGTAGGTAAGAATAGCACTAAACAGCAGAGAGCCCAAAGCAGCAAGTACAGCTATAGCCAGAAATGCAGCCATACTGGTTACTACTGCTCAGAAAAATGTGGAGCTCTAGAGCATTATACCAACAATGAATCATAAGGTTTCATTCAGTTTAATAATAAAAACACCCCCACAAAGCCAATCTACACAAACAACTCTTGCAGCCATAAAGGCTGAGCATTCAGCACCTGTTTTACATTACAGTCTTTCTTCCTGAGAGCCCTAGAGAGAAAGGGCATAAAGGTCACAGTTACAGTCTATTCAGCTAACTAGCAGTTTTCCAGATCTCTATCATCTTGTCAGGTGTAGTGGGAGAGGGAATATTTCATGCATCACATGCCGGGTGAGATGGTCATGTGTGGAATCATGAAGAGTCCTCTGAGACACATAAGTGTATAGTACTTGTGAATAAAGTGGATAAAAGCAACCATATTGTTCTACAATGCAGTATGCAGCTGCCAAGTCTAGTGAGAAAATATGCTAGCTCACAGAGCCCACACTAAACACAACAGCCAAGATCTAACAATAAGAACTGCCCTTTTACTGAAACAGACCATGTTTCTCCCAGCAAAGAAGAGCTGTAGCATACAAAATACTTCCCAGCAAGGAAAAGACAATTAGAGGCAGGAGCTAGGTATCCTCCAGTGAGTCTGAATGATTTGTTAGTTTACACTTGTCCCTAGACAAGCAAGCTGTCAAACAGACTTCCTAAAACAGGAAAGCTTTTGTTTTTAATTCAGGGATTTAAAATGTTGTATCCATTATAAAACGTATCCCTGTCACTCAAAAGAGAATATCCTGTTGTTGTAATAATGTCAACTCTTTTGGGAACATCTTATGGTGCCTGTCCAAGGAAAGATTTAAGGTGCTTAAGTCCCACTAAAGTCAAGCATGCGCTTATGTGCTTTTCCAAATAGGGATGGACCTAAGCTCATATTTAACTGCTTTCCTGAACTGAGGCCTAAATCTGCAAAAATTACTTCCTTTCAAATATCTATATGTCCATGCACACACACTTCCGCACTCTTCTTCATAAATGACAGATTGAGTTGTCCCACCTTCCCCGCTTGTGGTCAGCAAGGCAGAAGAGCAGAAAATGATACTGTTGATTGACTAAGTCCTCCCTTGACTGTCTTGTAGCATAAATCAGAGTGTTTATATACAGCACTTCTCATTCCTGCTCTGACAGGCAGTATGCAGCTCTCCTCAGCCCAGCCTTCAAGGCGTAATGAATAACGCAGCTGTCGCAGTTCTGGAAAGCAAAGCTGCCTGCCTTTTACTAAGCTGGGGTATTTTTATTTAATGTACAAGTTGTCTGTAGGTCTGGGAGAGAAAAATAATCTGACATGCTCCCCAGTCAGCTGAGACAAGATGAGTGCTGGTGACATTTACAAACAGCACCATGACAACTTCTAGGGATACAATTAGCATCAGAATAACCCAGAGCTGTGATTCCTTCCAGTTTTATAAGCAAGAAAGTAATCTTTTCTGACCTATTCCATGAAGCCTGAAATACAATTTTATTAAACAGCGTGAGAAAATCTATGAAGTTGATTTGCCATGCTTAGGCTTCAATGCCTATTGGGAATGATTTGAATAGCTCACCGAAAGAATAGAGCAACAGTCCGGCACTCAGCACCATCACATTACCAGCCCATCCAATTAACAAGAAAGCTGGAATCAGCAACATTATAGCCTAAGAAGAAAAAAAAAGCAAAATGAGTGCGTCTCTATTACATCTAAAGCCATATTCATTCTAAAAGCCTAATCCTAGATTTCTTGGCACTGCGCTGCTGCTGAGTGGGGCTCTATTTGAGTTAAGGAGACAGTTCCCATGTAGCCATGTTTCCCTCTCTAGATGGGTCTGTTGTTTTTACTCATGGGAGATTTATTTCCTGGTAGGTGTTGGGGAAGTGGAGATTGCGTCACTGAGGGTGCAGAGGTAGAGAATGCCCAGGCAAGATTGGCAGAACTGGGAAAGGAGCTTGTGCAGATCAGAGCAACAGAAGCATTTTGTCCCCCTTCTCCTGGTAGTGCCAATGGATGCTAAGACATGCTGCATACACCCCTCATCAGCTGGAGGATTAGTCACCATGGTGCAGGGGAAGAAGATTAGAGTTCATCCACCCCAAAGTAAAAAGAAACAGGACAAGATTCTCCTCTTCCTGCTGTGCAGTAGCTCTCTGCTCCCATATGTGCTCTCCCCCTTCCTATTTGAAAGTATAATATCAGAGCCAGGTTCCACCATTGATTCACAAAGGAGAGCTTTAATTTTTCCCCAACTCTCTCCCATTTTTACAATTCAAGCATAGCTGAATTGCTGTTTTCACTCTGCTAAAGAGGAACCACACCCACAATACTGACCCAGATTCACATCTGAGTTAGTAGAGTTAACCGTGACAAAAGGAAATTGTCTAGATTTTAAAATTGATAGCATCTCTTAAGATGATTTACCCAGTACCAGAAAGTCAGTCAGAGATGGGATTACAATTCAGGAGTTCCTGCCTCTTGGTCCAGTGTTCTACCACTAAATCACACCAGGAATCACTGGAAAATATCCTCCTCATATCACATAGACTTGAGCTTGTGTGTGAATTGACCTAACTCTTAGAAGTGTCAGCAGCTATGAAGAACTTAGATTACAATTTTAAATAATATATTAGAGGAAAAGAAGCTATCGTATGGTGGAAGATAGTTCATATGTTTTAATGTTTTGTCTGCTTGAAATATGTCATTACAGTGTTAATAGACAAAACGTGCCCATTCAATTGGAAGCATTAGGAAACAGCCTAGAGAAGTCACTTAGATGTACTGATGAAATCAAAACAAAGCTCACTCCATCCCTCTGATTTTAATCCCCAGTAAAGTTACATCCATAAAATGCCCGCTGATTGCTTTATTTATTAAAAAGTAGCATGTTAGAGTCAAGAGGAAATGGAATAAATACAAATAATATGTTTAAAAGAGAAATATACCCTGTTTACGGCTTTGATTTCACATCCTGGTCTGATTCGGCGAGTGTAGCCTCCCTGGATCACAGCCATTGTCATCCCAATAAAGAAAAACATCTTGCCCTGCTGCATACTAGAAGGGGTTGGAGAGAGGGGAAAGCCCAAACTATACATGGTTAACACTCACACACGAAGTCGTCCCCTTGGATCTAGATTACTATTTCCTAAATGAAAGAGATGGGTATTTTAGATGCCCACATGGCGGCAAAGGGGTCTTAACATTCAGACAGAATTAGACACCACCACCAATCAAAATAAAAAGAGACAGGTATGCTCAGAGATATAGAGCGCTTCTCTTTAGCCCGCTGCTATATAAGGCATTCCTAGGGCAACCCAAGAGTAGGCATTCCAGGACATTACTGACCAAAATAGCTCACTGGCTTTCTGGTGACCTACGTGAAATGAGTTGTTGATTTCCAGTGGACAAGGTGTTTGACATCCTAGAAACCAACACCCCCATCGGCAGTCTCAGCAGAGAGGGGAAGCAAACTGAACAATTAACCCTGGCGTGGTCCCTTGAGGTGAGGTTAAAGGTACATTGGTGGGAAGCTTGTATTGCCATTGCCCTTGCTGTTCCTCATACATCATCTTTAATAAACCACTTACAAATTTTAAATTAAAAATATATATGTTTGGGCAAAACGTAATTCCTAGGCTGGTCTTCTCTCATCACTATTGGTTACCAAAGTATTCGGATTGTATCAACTTTTACCTACATAACTAGCTTGTCCTTCTGACCAGTTTATTCAAGGATGTCATAACACAGTCATGATCATAAGAGTGACATATCCAAACAGCAGATAACAAAGAGTCCTGTGGCACCTTAAAGACTAACTATAAAGTTTTGAAGCATAAGCTTTTGTGGGCTAATACCCACTTCGTCAGATGCAAGCAGTGGCTTCCATACGGCTAAATGCAGTGTCTTGCATGATGTCAAGAATCATGCCACTGCTTGCATGCCACTGCTTGCATCCGACGAAGTGCGTATTAGCCCACGAAAGCTTATGCTTCAAAACTTTATAGTTAGTCTTTAAGGTGCCACAGGACTCTTTGTTACCTCTGCTATTCCAGACTAACACGGCTACCTCTCTGATTCTAAACAGCAGATAGTTATTATATCACTGAATGAATTGTGCAGAAGCAGCAGCATTATCACGAAGGAAAAAGCTTTCAGCAACATACAAATATCTTTGTAAGTCATATTATGATGAGGGAAAGACAGGAATAGAAAGAATATCCAGAAACAAAACCAACCAGGGATAAGGACTACTCACAGGAATAAATGCTGCAAGATCTGGTCCCAAGTTGGGACTCTCTCTACAAGCCAGCAATTAAACTGCTTTCAAGAAGAATATGAAAGAAGACAACAGGGTTTGATTAAAGGAATTCAACAAACCAGAAGTTGTGTTATATAAGGGTTTGCACACTGCATATAAAACAGAACTCTGCTGAGCAAATATAATCACATAGCTAAACCCTATACCCATTCTGCTTTATTTAAGCTTCAAGATACATGCTGACACAGAAAAGCTCTTTGGGTAGCTTTACATGAATCAATACAGCTAGGCCAATTAAGCACAAATTCACTGTACATTTTCCATTTGTTTTGATTCCATCTCCACACATCAATTTTTCTTTAAATTTTTAATTATAATTTCAGTTTTGAATTGAATTGAATAATTTCAATTACTTTCCTGTTAGATGTGTCTGTATTCCAACTATTCTTCCCGGCTTATAAAGAGAAAAGTTGGAGCATTAGAAATCAATTTGTAACAGAATGCAGGTTTCTAGCACATTAACACTTATTAAAAGGCACCCTTGAAAATTAGGAGAAGCCCTGCGAGGCTCTCTTGGGAAAACAGTGAGCAAAGAAATGCTAGAGAGTACGCAGCACATCTCTTCTAAGCACACCATACCTGCTGAACTGGAATCGCTGATGGGTGAGAAAACTCAGTGTGTATTCAAGACCAGAAAACAGGAAGAGATAAAGGAAATAAACTAGGCCCAGGACCTTGAGATTCTGAAGGCCTAAATAAAAAAAAAGAGAGAAGGAGACATTACACCATAAAAGTACCATTTTAAAAAAAGATAACAAAAGCAACATTCAGTACCACTTAAATAAAAAGGGGCCAGGACTTATTTCCAATGCTCATATTAAATATCCACATCCCACACACCACAGATTAGACTCTGGCCCCATTTCTGTGACTAGAGTATAAGGGCAGGTCTACACTACTGTGCTACTTCGGTGCAGCTGCACTGCTGTAGTGTGTCTGGTGAAGAGGCATTCTGCCTATGGGAAAGCGCTTCCCCATCGGCAAACTCCACCTCTGCGCGAGGCGAAAGCTATGTCGGCAGGAGGGCCTCTCCCATTGACATCGCACTGTGTGAACACGGCTTTAGGTTGATGTAACTTACATTGCTCAGGAGGGTGTCATTTTCACACCCCCGAGCAACGTATAAATTACATCAATTTAAGTGGTAATATAGACCAACTCTTAGGATTAAAATGAAAATTAAGTGCAATAACTTTCAAGGAAGTGAACACTCAGTCATACCATTAAGGTTCTCTTCCTACTTGAAGGAAGCCAATGGGTAAAGACTTCCCCCTCCACTAGACCCAACATTTAGCCCTCAGTGTTTTCTTTCATTTAAACACCTCTGTTTTACAGGATGAATATGGATGCAAATGTTGTTGGTCTGTCTTTTGGGCATTAGTGGAAGTGGTCAATGATAGAGTGTAGGTGGTTTGTAATTGGCCTTGAAAAAGGAGGTGTCCTATGCTTTACAGAGGTAGATGGAGATGGTTTTATGCTACTTAGTTCAGAATAAGATGTGTTTCATGTGTCTAACACAATTCCTTTCCACACCATTACAGTAGCTGGAAAGACAGATTAAATCACTGGTATGACTGGCAAATTCCAAACTCCTTTACTCAGAGAAAGGCCCAGCCAAAGCCTTGTTTCTGAACATCCCCAAACTTTGAGAGGGTAAGTTTGAAATCAAAATTCCAATCTGAAGTAGAGAACAATGCCTCAGGACGTAAGTGCTGACTTCTAGTTGTTTCCTGGGGGCGGGGGAGGGGTTCCACCCCAACTCTGCCCCTTTCCCCTGAGGCCCTGCCCCTGCTACGCCTCTTCCTGCCCCTGCCACACCCCTTCCCCGCCCTCGCTCTACCTCCTCCCTGAGGCCCCTGCCCACCACTCTCCTCCCAAGCCCCTTCCTTGGCAGTGTGGCCAAAGAGCAGTGGCTGGTGGGTTCTGAGCACCCACTATTTTTTCCCCACGGGTGTTCCAAGGCCAACGCAGTCTGTGCCTATGCCTCAGGATCTGGCATTCCTGGTTTCCAGCTTGGCACTGTGGACTCAAGGTTACCCAATTTATGGCTTAAGCTGTCTCTTTAGGTCATTTAATTTGCTGTGATGTACCTACACCTAATGCCCACGCAGAACGCAGAAGGAAGGATGGAAAGGAGAGTGGCTCCAGACCCCTGACATAAAACCTCCGAGCCATCCCTTGGAGATAACAAAACCCCGGTCAACATCCAATGCAGCTTGCAACTCCCATTTTGTAAACAGTTAACGTGGGTCTGAAAGATTGAAGGGGGGGTGGTTGCTTCTGAAGTGGTCAAATAAAAGGAGAAAAGGCATATTTAGAAATCACTCCCACATCATAATGTGAAAAAACAAGCAGCACTTACTCTCCCTTGAAGGTGAGTCCTTTCCTCTGGTGACTGCAGAGAACTGAAACAAAGCCAGCGGACTAAGCAAGTCAATCCCTGCCTGAAATCCACACATCATGGAGGATACCTAAGAAGAGAGAGGCAACTGTGGCAAGCTTCTATGAACTGGAGCAGGATGAATTAGGTTTGCACAACCCACTGCCAACAATTATCATGTTTTGAATGGATGAAATGTGCTTCAAAATGGGTTCTTGGTAGCCAAAAGGTGGAACATTTCTAACAACAACAAAATACCCAAACCTCTCACAGAAAGCAGAACGTGAGGTTTTACCTCTAACCAGACTTGACACCATAGGCCACACGAGAAAATGTTCTTCATAGACAGATGTATACACAAACTCTACAATCAGCTTACTCCAAGAACCTACATACTGATTTTGGCTATTGGTTAGCTATACTCATTTCACCCTGAAGCTACGATACGTGTCAGGGGCCAGATAAAAATAACCAGCAGATAGCAACATTGCTCATCTTTTACTTTACCTCTTTTGTGATTAAGAATGAACAAGACAAGTTTACCTCTATTCCATTTACCAATCGTCACTTCCCTGTCGCACAAAGGGGCTCCACGGCCTTGCATATTTAGAAGACATATATTATTATTTCTCTGTCTTACACTAGCCTTAGAAGCCCCAAGGATCAGATCCCATAGGGCTATTGAAACACGTGCAATCGGATACCTGATCTGTATCACACAAACAACCCAATGCATAGCATGTAAGTGATGGCTTTGCTGTTTGCATTTAACCAGCCACTGACACCTACTGAGAAACCATGAGGAAAAAAAAAATCCTTTCTAGAAACATGGTGCTAATGTGGTCTGTATTTTTTATCTGCTAATTTTTCACTGAGGGGAATCTCTGCTTTTTTAAGACTTCTTTTACCCTTGCTGCTTATGCCTCACCTTAGCAACAGCCTTCTGTGATCCCACAATAGATTGCTCTGTGGAATCAATTACTGTCTCACCATCAAAGGATTTGGATTTAAAAATCAAGGTGGGGAGAATTAGAAAAAACTATTAAATCTACGAAGTCACCATTGCTAAATGGAGTAGCTTCTTTAAGGCATTAAGGCGGGACTAAACCATAATTTCATGAGGCAGGCATGGGGAACCACAAAGTGAATTGAAGAGCCCTGCGTAATAATATGGACACACTTTATATCTTCAAAGCACCGTCCAGACCTTAGCTAATGCACTCTCACACCATCTCTGTCTACAAAGAGAGTCCATAGCTCTAGCAGACTGCCATAAACATGCAAAAGGAATAGTCTGAATTTTTTAAAGTACACAGGGAAAAAGTGTCAAAAGTCCTTAGCTAGGATTTCAGGCCACATGATGCAGAAAGAGCCATAAAAAATCACAGTGGGGGAATAAAGGAACCGCCATTTCACAAGACACACCCTGCTGGAATCACTTAGGGAAGGTCTAAAGTTTTTGTCCTGGCTGGAATAGCACAAGCAAACTTTCCTGTGCTATTCTAAATGCCCAACTGGAGAGAGAGAGTTCTCCATTCCACAAGTGCCTTGTAAATGGGGGGTATGTTTCAAGGGCTGGGTGCTGTTTAGAGGGATGGACAGAGACAATGATACTGAGTAAGCCCCGTGGCAAGCCCTAAAATAAATGGAATTTTACTAACTTACAGACAGGGCTGAATTTGGTCCAGTGCTGCACATTTCTGTCTCCGGAGACATACAGAGGAACCTGTTTCAGGGCCGTCTTTAGGTATACGAGTCTGTGTAGGGCACCCAAAAATTTGGGGTACCATGAGACCATAGGCACTGACTTCTCATCTTGCTGGGGGTACCTGACCCCCCTGCACTCCGCTCCAGACCTGTCCCCACTCCACCCCTTGGGCCAAGCCCCCACCCCGCCTCTTCTTGCCCCTGCTCCACCCTCACCCTGCTTCTTCCCCGCCTCCTCCCCTGAGCGCACCCTGTGCCTGCTCCTCTCCCTCCCTCCTGGAGTTTCAACTGGCATAGGGGCACCACTTGCGCCAGCATAGGGGCACCAGTGTAATAATACTGGTGCCCATAAATCCTAAGGACAGGCCTGACCCATTTTGAAACATTTTAATGACCATTTGAAGAATTTCTGATGAATACTGCTCAATATTCTGCACCACAGAACCAAACAGCCGCTTCTGAGGTCCAGATACATCATGGACAGTACGTGGCCTCAGGAGAATGGTCCCCTGTTGCTGCTAAAGTCCTTTATCAAAAATAAAGTGTCAGGCAAAAAGACGGGGATTTTCTTTTCAGAAGCAAGAACTGCTGATTCTGTGTTGCTGCTCAGTTATAATATCCTCTTTTGGGCCAAAGAATGAGGGAGGAACTAATAATTCTGGGTAACATTTTCAAAAGTATCTATACCACTGAGTAAGATATTATTTTTGACAGCCTAAAACTCATTTTCAGAAGTGGTTTAGGCACTTGGGGGCAGATTTTCAGAAGGTATTTAGGTGTCTGATAGACACATAGTGGGATTTTCAAAAACACCTACATGGCTAACTCCCCTTTAGGTGCCTAAATACCTTTAAACAAAAACTGGGCCCTTAAACTTCTAACTTGCAATAAGACTTTACAGAACTAAGGCTCCTAAATCATTTCTGAAAATGGGATGTAGGTGTTTTTGAAAATTTTACCCAGTGTCTATCAAATGTTGGTGCAGTAATAATGGAGAATTAATAATGCACTGAAAGTTGGAGTTCTTGTTCATACTTCGACTGAGAGACAGAAATCTCCATCCTTCCCACACCAAATAGAGCATTCCTGGTATTTTTAGTTTCATACAGTGCTTAGGCACTACAAAGATGAGCACATTGTAAATATTGACAGACATCTAGAAAGAGATTCCCAAACTGTATTCTGATTAGTTTAGACTAGACAACCAATTTATGGCCTGCTTTGGCTAATTGGAGAAATCATGTCTTAAACAAGTTTCACTGTATTTTCATGATTGAGTTAGAATGTTGTCTGAAATTCTCAAATTAGATTGGGCCAGCTCAGAGTGACACAGGATTCTAGAGCTTGTCTATTGGCCCCATCAGTTTCTGAAGAATCTGAAGTTTAGCATACTCAGCAGAAGTTAAGTGGTAACTATTTAAGCATTTTTGATGCACTGAAGTACCTAGGATATGACTGCTAATCACAATTACTACTTTTTGTCATCACCAATTTAGGTTGGTTTAACTTCTGGTCTAAGGACTGAACCAAATCCCTGAGTCATCAGGTTCCAGAGAGTTTCTGTCCCTCCCCATACATTTCCACTGTTTCAATAATTTTCAAGTCCTGCCCTTGACTGTAGGAAATATGGATTTTCAGAGCCATTCTCAGCATATTTTACCCGTTTTTCTTTGGGGAGTGTCTCCGGAAGCAGGAAGAAGATGAAAATTAAGTCAGCAACAGCAAACATGAGTGCAAGCAAAGCTGACCGAAGATAGAAGACTTCTCCTTTCCCCGTTTCCATGGCAAGGTAAGCTCCAATCATAGGACCCACGGTAAATCCAAGTGAGAATGCAACACCAATCATTGCCTGTTGAGATATAATAAACATGCAGTTTTAGACATAGGTTTATTCATGATCAAGAATTTGGGGGGGGGGGGGGAGTTGGTAAAACTTGATAATTGTAAGGGCTAAATTGTAAGGGCTAAATGACAGAAGCTAAATTGTTGTGCCAAATGCAAACACATCATCAAGCATTATCAATTATGCAGGTAATGGAATTAAACACCTTTGGATCCAGTTCAGAGAGTCAGTTCTAAAACTATTCTGTCTCTGGCTAAACATCCACGAAGCCAATACCAAAAAAACTCCACAACCACCTCGAGGGAAGGGGCAAGTGTGTGGTGAATGCAAGGCAGAGATAACTGCAACAGAGCTGAAGCTTTCAAGACTGGGCAGAAAATAAAATGGGCTGCCATTCAATAAGTGGCCATGCCACTTTTCAGCATGGTAAAGGGGCACCCAGGAATAATTTCCATTACTAAAGCTCCTTTGAATAAAGAAAGAAGAGGAAAAAAATAGGGGAGGGGGGAAGGTGAACAATGTGCTCTTTCAGTTCATGATATATTCACCCAAAGCTGGTCTAAAACCATATAGCCCCAGGATGTGCTTTTAGATTATGAAGTTGCGCAGGGTAGGATGGTGTCAGTGTATCATGTATACTAACTTGGCGGTAATTATGTTGTTTCTCATCCCCCATGGTTATTTTGCAATTCCCAGCTACTGCCCTATAGGTACAAGTTAAATAAAGGTGAGCAGGCTTTGGCAAGGGGAGAATTAGCATTGGCAGATTCTAAGAAAACCTATGACGGTGCAGGAAATAGGTAGCTGTCTTCCCTCCAGTTCAGTATTAGATCAATGCACCAGAATTGGGCTATAATGCTGCAGGAAAGAGGCTAAATACTGTGCTGATTTATACCCTATGCACGCACACTGGCTTCAATGGGACTTAGCACAGAATGTAGTCCAACGTCTTTAAATGGAGATATTAAAAAAAAAATTTAGGGCCTGACCACTTGCTGTCTGAGTACAGGACTGAAACAGGAGCACCAGAGTTCTAACCCTGTTTGCAATTTAATCCCCCTTGGGCCTGAGAACAGCCACTTAGTATTTCTGCCTCAAATTTGCAATCTGTAAAAATAAGAATAATACTATTGGTTTCCCTACCACACAGGAGTATAGTGAGGATTACTGTGTGGAAAGTGCTTTGAAAATGAAAAGCACTGTATGAACACTCAATAATATTGCTGAATTTAAAAATGTCCACATATTTTCCCCGAGTGCAAGTTGGCAGGTGAAATGACTGATATAAAGTTGGTAAGTCAATTTGAAAAGTGCTTCGGCATCCTTCTGGAAGAAAGGACTCTACAAACATAAGTCATCGTTATCACTTAATCAGTGAAACTACATCAGAAGGAACAAAACACGCAACTCTGATGAAAAATTAACAAGAAATCCATCCTTATAGCCAACAGTTGTAACTCACCATGCCCTTACTCCTAGCTTTTGGAGAGTGTAGGTCAGCAATTATAGCAGTGGACAGGCTGACATTCCCTTTACTTATTCCACCTAGGACTCTGGAGAGAAGAAAAATACCAAAATTCCTAGAGATAGCCCAGAGTGCATACGATGCTGTCAGCCCCACCTGCAGAGAGAAGAGATTTCTCTTACATGAAACAGTAAAATCAGCATCATTTTAGGATTATTTTCTAGCTAGATTAATGTTTGAAAAGCAAAATCAATGTCTGCTTCATTAGTCATGAAACAACAAATGGTTTCTTGAATAAACTGGCATTTCACCAGACATGTACTACACTGAATGTCAGACAGTAAAAATCCAATACGGAGAACCCAATTGTAATCATTTCACATAATCAACTATCATACATCATGTTAGGAGGAAGTTTGTCTGATGCAAAATCTATTCTTTTTATGCATTGAAAGGTGTTTAGAACACCTTCGTATAGCTGGCTCCATTTTGTTTACAAGACAGCCACTGAAATGGTTTCCAATATAATTAAAATGTTTAAATAAAATCTGTAACCCAGAAAAATTCTAAGACAAAAAAGAGAAAAAATCCACTGACCTGAAAGTCAATTTTAGCCCTCATTTTTGGTGAATAATAATTGAACTCACCCATTCTTAATGTATTAATCTACAAAGACTTTATTGGATTATGGGTTGTGTATGCCATTTGCTGCCGAGATCACTTATGCATGTTCATACTTGCACTGTATTATACCTATAATCAGAGCCTTAAATTTAAACTCGTAACAGTTACCAAACAAATAAATAGTTTGGTGAATGTTCATTATACAATAAATAAACTATATGTTGAACTTCTGTCAAGTGATTTCCAATCAAAGATCCCAAGGTACTTTACAAGAGGCTGGAGTACATAATATTATTACCCCTGTTATACAGATGAGACCTCAGGGACAAAAAGATTAAGTGCAACATTTTCAGACTGAGTGCCTAAAGCCAATCACCTAAATCCACATGTGGGCACTTGTACAGGTGGTGTGATTACATGTTAGATTACATCAGTGGTATTGAGTTGCCTAAAAGATACAAATAAGTGCTTTTGAAAATCCCACTAGGTGCCTATCTGCACTTTTAGGCACCTAAATACCTTTTAAAATCTGGCCCTAAGTACCTAACGTTAGACCCCCCAAGTTTGATCAAATGACTTAGCCAGGGGAGGCAACAAAGGTCAGGACTAGTGCTGCGCACTAACCACATTGCCCTCGCTCTGTACATTAGATTTATGCTGATTCTAGCCAGGCTGCCAGACATACCACTGTCAACAACATGATCGGCCTCCTCCCCAGGCAGTCAGACGCAGCGCCCGTGAGCGGAGAGGAAAAAAACTGCAGGATGGAAAAGATGGAGCCAATCAGACCTAGAAAAGATTGATCATTAGACTTAATCATTAGACGTGCTGCCTTAGTTTTAAACACAAAGGCAGCCTAAATGTTTAAGGCCTATCACTTCACTATGGCCCTTAAAAAAACCAACAATTCAAACACATATAAAAGATACACAATTATAATGTCAGACTGTGGCCAGGAACAGCAGTTATCTCCCTGGAATGCAAACACCCGTAAATTATTGGGGCTAAGTCGTTATTTAACTGGGTTTTCAAGGGAAAAGGAAATGCAGACAAACCAGAACAAGATGGGAAAGCTATGAGACTTATGGGGGAAGGAGGAATGTGTCAGTAAAATGCAAATTCTCTGATATTTACTATCTCTGACTGCAAACTCTTCCTGTTCATGGAGCGAGGATAATATAGGATTTAACAGCCAGTCAGTATAATACACGATCCTTTTAAGTAGTTTTTTGATTAACTGAACTTGGATCTGTCACATTAATTATCTTTTATCCCCTTGATATCAAAGGCAGCAGTGAAACACATCGGGATACATGATGCCCACTCATAAATGGCAGTTAGTCTACATATCTGAAGAGGTTCCTTGGAACCTACATTCTGTCCCTGTGATCTTCAGTTCCTCTCTTCTCTTGCCATCTCTAACTCAGTGCCCTCTTTAATTTGCAATACCTTTGTGACAAATTGCCAGGAAAATGCTTTTTTGTCATAGTTTTTTTTTTCTTTAAAGGAGAGAGCTGCCTTATACTTAGACCACCTATCAAAGATGAAGATGCACACAGAAGCCATGCGTTAAATTTTGCACCACTGAATGGTAAATAAAAACCTCCCCTTGACTTTAAAGGAGTCAGGATTTCACCTCAAGTATTTGGGTATCTGGGAGAGATCTGGTTGCACAACAACAAAAAAGTAAAAAATGAAACAAAACAAAACAAAAGCCATACACCCACTTGCAGCTTTAGCTCACAAGTGAAGGCAGCAAGGTTCTTTCTCACTTGGATGGACATTAATTATTATTATTTGCATTGAAGGCGCAACTATGAGCTTCAATTCCATTATGCTAAGCGCTGTACAAACGTATAACACAGTGGTTCCCAAACTGGGGTTTGCGAAATGTTACAGGAGGTTCTCAGGAAAAAAATCCCTAATGGTGGACATAGTTATTCCTAGGGATCCTGGGCAGCATGGCGCCAGTAGCCCGGAGCCCAAGAGGTAAGCAGATCAAAGCAAGGATATCTGTCACACTGAGGAGATTTAAACTTCAAGACTCATAAGAAATGGAAAGGGAGGTGGATATATTTTGATGTTTTTAAAATTAAACAGGCAGCTACCGGTAGTGTTGTTTTTAAAATTATTATGAAGAATGAGTTTAAGCTTTTTTATAACGTGCATTATTTGCCTGGACTGCTCAAGACCTGATTGCTTGTGCAGGAGGAACTCTTTGAGTTGGCTTCTTAATACCTTCATGCTGTTTCACATCTGATACTCCTTGATGAAACATAGGAGCCTTGTCTTATAGCAGTCTTATTCAAAGTGATACAAGCTATGAAAGTGAGATATTGGAAGAATATTGCCATTTTCATGTAATAAAAATATTGTAATGATAAATGATAATTAATAAGTAGTGTGCAATAAGCATGTCATAAAAACAAATTTTATATTTCCAAGATCACTGCTCTTATAATTTATACTCAAGTAAAAGAGAAAATTCCTGAAAATATTAATTTTTAGGAGGGGGGTTGCGAGACTTGACATTTCAGTGAAAGAGGTTCACAGGTTGTTAAAGTTTGGGAACCACTGGTATAACAAAAAGATGGTTCCTATCCTGAAGAGATTTACAATCCACGTATGAGACAAGAGACAAACAGATGGGTATAGACAGGTGCAGGATGGAAGTATAAAGCAACAAGGAGATGATTATATTTTCAATGATAAGCAGCAGTCACCACAGATGGCTGCCAACATCAGATACTCATTTGCTGTGTGGTGCTCAAAATGTTTGGTGGGCTACAAGCATGCCCCTTCCTCACTACCTCTGTCTCATAGAGGGAAGGGAGGAAGAAGGCACAGGGAAACAGTTGCTCCCCCTTTTCAGCCTGAATCCTGAAATGTTCACTCATGTCTCTTGGGTGTATGCAGTGTGAAGCATCAGTGAAGGGTAATGTAATGCAGCTGGTTCGGCTTGAACCACAACATCACAGTCTATGCAGAGAATGGAAACTAGTCTGTTTGCACACCTGGCCCAACACACAGGCCTCTTACCTTCCCCTGCTCACTAATAACAAATCTGAATTAGCCTTTCAGAGGCCTTGATTCACTGCTTTGAAGCCTGCAATGACTCATGGAGGAGCTGTAGAAGACTCAGTCATTACAGAAGTGCTCTGGTGGCTACAAATAGTACTGCACTCTGCAGAATAGTTGCCATGCCTCTTCCATAGACACTGCCGGATGAGGTATAAATGGTGAGCCTCTAGTCACTCGACAGCCTCTGCTGATTTGCCTCCATTCCTGGGAAGCTCAGTGCTAAAGTAGTAAAGCATAGTAGGCCTGGTCTAGGAAGCATTACTGAGGAATAGACTGAACTGCATGCCTGATTAGTCAGAGCTATCAATTCCAAGCAAGCAGTACCATTTACCAAATATTTATAATCTGCTTCTCTTGGGTATTTCTAGGGTATCTTTTACTGTGGTATCGAAGCTCCAATTTAATAATGGTGACATATGTTTACAAGTTGTTCATAAATAAAAACATTACCATAGAAGAGAGCCTGAAAACAACACTAGATTGCAGGTTCATTCATACCTCCAAACAAGACAGTGTTGTACTTCCTCTCCAGAGGTACCCCAATCACTGCAGCAAACCAGTCCACGCCATGCTGAAGTGATACATAGAAACCATCCTACAAGAGAGAGTCATAAGTCATACAGTTAATGGCACTTACGGAACAAACTCTCTCTTGCAGACATCTACATTTTTGCAAATAAAAGTTACATTGCTTTGTATCCCAAAGGCCACTTGAGACAACTTCCTTCCCCTGGTCTGTGTATGGGGTACATGCCTAATGGATCAGTGTAGTCACAGATATATTTACCCTGCCCTTGACTTTTCCTCTCTCTCTCTCTCTCAAAATCTCTTCCATGCTGGCACAGATGCCCACAGACCAGTGCTGGGTTCTGAACCACAAATGGGACGCAAATCCCATGTGCTGGCTCCTAGCAACCAGCCCCTCCCTACACAGCAGAGCCAGGCTGAAGGAGTTCTTCCAAGAAAAGCTGGGATATAGCACAGATACTATGGATCTGTGACATGTTTCTTCATGACTCTGTCAACAAAGGTGTTGGTTTTTGACAGGTACAGACTGCCTAGCCATCGATGGCTTCTAGGGTTCATGAATCCCACCTTTGGAATGAGGGTCGGGGAAGCAAAGCTTCAAGAGGGTTCCCAGTTTACATGAACAGTACCAAATTGGACATGGAGTCATGAGGTTCATGCTATCTCAGCAGCATGCTCACTGGCATTTTGCTAGCTGTATCCAGATGCTCATTGCTCCATCTCTGAAGAAGACCCAGTAGTGGGGACTTCTCCCTCCGGCTGATTATAAGTGTGTGAGTACTTGGGGATCAGGAGCACATGTCCCACCTCCACCCAAACAGCTCAGAGCAAGAGGGTGGCCACAGGAAACGGAATTAGAGTGGTGGAGTAAGAGGACTTAAGGCAATGATAGAATAAGGTGGGGGACTCTCTCAAAAACAGATCACCAGAGAGCTAGCTCCGTGTATTGCTTTAATCAGAGGCATCTACTTACCCATAAAACCTACCGCCAACAAAGAATTCAATATTTCCCATTACAACCTAGTTGCTGGCCCGGGTAATTGAGTAGTCATGTAAACAGATTTGAACATCAGGGAAGAGAGGAGAATAGAGTCGAAAGAGAAATGGAAAGTCAGCCAGACAGCTTGCAAGAGATTGATGAGAACAAGGAATATACAGCATTAAACCTCAATGGGCTTCTGCTGTAAAGGACACTTAAAACTGGGTTAAGAAGCCAAAGTAAACCTCTTTCTACCTTTCAGAGCTTGAGAGACAGTTCTGGCCCCCTCACTCAGACAGCCAAGAGAGACAGAATAGAGACTGCAGACCCTGTTACCAAGAGATCAGGTCTTCACGGCTCATGGAGATTCACCCAGAGGGCTAAGCCACACAGCAGCAGAAACCCCAGTGTTAAAGGAAACCTCTTATTTGACTATTCATCGCTGGAGACCAGGCAGCCACAGCCACATGTGAGTAAAGGAACAGCAAGGAGGAGGGCAAATTCAGGACAATTACAAGAAGTAGTCACTCAGTAATCTCTGGATTTCCCCAAATATAAACACCTGATCCTGACTCAGTAGCAAAGGTGAGAAAGTCTTACTAGGCAGAGCAAAACAAATCAATCAAATCCGTAAGAACAATCTAAATACACTACAGACTTGGAGGGAGAGGAGGGATTTATTCTGCATGTGGCTTTTGAGCTGTGTCAGGGGAACAGGCACCCCTCACATCTCCCACCCCTTTGCATCCCATTCTTCAGATCACCTTGTGCCAAGACTGTATTTTCAGGAGGTAGAGTTTAGTTTTTACTTACATCATTCTTGCTGTAATACTCAAGGATTGAAGGAAGGAGTGGCAAAATAAGAGTGAATCCCAGCAGGTCTATAAGGAGTGCCAGGAAGACAATGGTGATCACCCGACTGGAGCCATCTTCAGCCTCTGACTTGCCTTTGGTGGGGCAGCTACTTTCCCCCGTTCTTATGGCCATGTTGTCAGGCGTTGCACTTCTGAAACAGCATAACGGCACTCACTCTGAAGCATTTCAGGCATTGAGGTTATTTCACCCAAAGGGGAAGAACTTGCTGACTCATTCTTACTCCATTTCCCCCAGTGCAACTGTATAGCAAATGCTAGATTAGAAACCTGATTCACTGTGGGGGTGGAGGGGAGATTGTTTTGCAAAACAGAACAGGCCCCCAGCCTCACAATTCCTTGTCCTTAGTCACTCAGCTCATTTGTCGGATAAGAGTAGGGCATGATGGCAAGAATCACTGTTCAAAGGAAAACTTCAAGCACTCAGCACAATCAGACACACTAAATGAATCTGTGTCTTAACAGGATACAAGTGCTAAGTCATAATATCTCTCTTTATTTTGTAAAAATGTTTTCAATCCAGCATTCAAGTATAATCATGGAATGGAAATATCTCCTCAGGCAGGTATCTAGCAGCCTTTATGTCTACAGTAGATACTACAGTGATTAGTGTTGTATAAACACCTACAACGGGGTGACTCCCTCACCACTTCAGGGAGGGTGTTACGCTCAGAAATGGAACTCAAGAAACACTGTAAAACAGTTTTATTTGAAATTACCAAGATGTCTTTAAATCTACACAAAACCATAGGAGGGACATAACTGTAAGGCAGCTGACCCTTTACAATGATCTTATTTTAATTTCTTGCACTGCTAGCATAACTATCAGCAAAATATTTTTATTATTTGTATTGTGGGAGCACCTAAAGATCCCAGCCAGGATTGGGGCCCCATTCTGCTTGTTACTATACAAACACAGAAGACCATCCATATCTTAAAGAGTTTAGTCTGTCTATATGTCTGTCTGCGATATATTACAAAAGGTTAGCAGTTTGTTGCATGAAACATCAATTTAAATAATGGTTTTTAAACTTGTTTTGTAGTATTTGTACTTTAGTTATTTCCCTAAAGTTTCATTCTCATTGGTTGGTATAACAATTTAAATATGTTGATTTGCAAACAAATATAGTCTTTACACTAAATTTGGCAGTTCTTTTTGGTAACCAGGAAGATATTATGCATCGAAGTACATTCATTTAAGCAATTATATAATTTCTCTTACATTTATTTATATACTTAATGTTTGCATTAATTCAGATTTTTATTTTTTTAATATTAGAAAATGGTGACTAATGCATTTCTTATTTACTAGATGATAGTTTTTTATTTGGGATTTGTGCCAAGCTGCATTTGGATTAAAATTGGGATTCAATAAAAATGTACAACAGCAGCATTTCAAAAAAAATTTATTAGTTAAATTACACTATCTTAAATGTACTGAATACACACAAAAAATAAAATGTATCAGACCATGTTTTCCATTTAAAATTATTTATTAACTGAAGATAATATTAACTGAAGTTAGTGAATTGACGGATTGTTTCTGGTAACTATGGACCAGATTTTTAAAAGGAATTTAGATGCATAAAGATGCAGATAGACCCCAAGTAAGATTTTCAAGAGTACCAAAGCACTAGGTGCCTATTGGCATCTTTAGACACCTAGATACCTTTGAACATCTCATCACATGTCCTTCAAGATATTAGAATTAATAGATCTCATCCTCTCCCCCCTGGTTTTTCTTTCTAGGTTAGAAGTGGAAATCAAGCTTTCAAGCTTTTTCAACTCCCAATCAGGTTTTCAACTTTAACTAAACTGATTCAAATGAAGAAAATATTCTCTCTGGTAGCTAAATTGAAATCAAACGTAATTTATGTAGAAGTTTTTCTGCACAACAGAAATTGAAAGTCCTCACATTTGTGAAAATACAAATACCGTCATTCATTCAGTTCTAAAGGCTGAAAGTAACAGACACTTGATGCAGATCATGACATTGTGACACATTTATAAAGCCTGAGTTGACCTCAAATTAAATATGCTTCCTCTGATTCTGTAAAGTTAAAGATATTTCCCTTAATTCTGTACATAGTTTAAAAATGCAGCCCCTTTTAACATCTTTGAAATTGTAGGAGGCCTCATTGATGCAGCACTTTATTATTTTTATTTTAGAGAGTTTACTAGATTATAGTATGTTTAGACCTTTTTAGATAATGCTTTCTTAGCCAGAGGCTGTCACAATTTCAAATTTAATTTTAAAATAGGTTAATATTTTGAAAGAAAAATTTATTTAATTTAAATAAGAAAAAATGTTAAAGTAAGATATCCTTTAAAAATATATTTTTATCTATGGTGTTGTCAAAACATTGCAGTACAATTTCTCTACATTCACATAATCT
This sequence comes from Sternotherus odoratus, assembly GCA_032164245.1. Lineage (NCBI taxonomy): Eukaryota > Metazoa > Chordata > Testudines > Kinosternidae > Sternotherus > Sternotherus odoratus. The sequence goes on along the minus strand of JAVMKO010000004.1, from coordinate 98,424,590 downwards.
TCCCTCTCAAGGTCCTGACAACCCCTCAAAAAAAATCAAAACAGATTTAAATTCTGATTCTGTGTTTAGTGGATCAAACAGTAAAAATGGGAAAAACTACTTCTTTATCCTCCCTCAATTAATAGCCAAACTACTACTGACTTCGATTGCTCAGCATTGGGCCCACTGAATAATTTCTGGCATAAGTTCTATATTAGAGAGATACTCTGCATTCCTGGTACAAACCACTTGGGCTATAAAATTGTACTAAACCAAGAAACACTCACTGGAGATCTTAAAATTATTTGTGTTAACAGATAGATATTTTCAGTACAATTCTTTAGTATTGAGTTATTGATTATTGCAGTTAAACTATTAAAGAACTAACATTCTCCAGTAAACAAAAGAGGATGATACTTACAATCCATTTATTAACAACAATTGTTGCCATACTGCAGCTGAACCTACTGCTGCATGTAACACTTTATTTCTTTTTGTATAAGAGTATATGAAACTTTTTTAAAAAAAATTGCAAGTCACTATTTATAAACACTTAGCATTATTTGTAGGGCCTATGTTTCTCAGTGTTTTTTATTAGCAACTTCTGAGTTTTGTGTAGGTAAAATGATAGGATTTATGGCTCTTTGAATACATTATATCAAGTAATGTATATATTGTAATGCAGGGGTGGGGAACCTTTTTTCTGCCAAGGGCCATTTGGACATTTATAATGTCATTCGCGGGCCGCTCCCCCCCCCGAGGAAGCCCAGGCTGGCAACGGGAGCGGAGACCCCAGCTGGCAAGGGGCCAGCGGGGGAACCCCCAAAGCAGTGGCAGGCGGAGTGCTTAGCCCTGCACTGCTTTGGGGTTTCCCCCGCTGGCCCCTTGCCAGCCGGGGTCCTGCCGCCTGCCCCAGTCAGCTCCCACTGTCAGCCTGGGTGTAGGGGGTGATCTTCATTTACCCCCACCCAACCTCCCCCCATCTAACCACCTTCCCTCCCCCACCCCTGCCTGGCCCGGCCCATCCCACCGAACCTAACCTCCTCCCCCCTCCCACTCCCAACCCAGCCTTCTGCCCCCCATGCCTGACCCACCCAGCTCAGCCTCCCCCCCACCAAACCTCCTTCCCTCCCGCACCCACGCCTCACCCACCCCATCCAGCCTAGTCTCCTGCTCCCCTCCCCGCCCGCCCAGCCTGGCCTCCCCCCCCCCACACCGCCCCCTTGCCTGCTCCCCAGCCCAGCCTCCCCCCACACACACACCCCCTTGCACACCGCCTCCCCCATCCGGCCAGTCTCCTGACACCCGCGCCCTGCCCCGCCCGGGCCTACGTGTCCGCTTGGTCCCGCTGCTTGGACGCGACTCCCGTGAGGGCAAGGTGGAGCGACGCGCCCCCAGCCCTCGGAGACACTCTGGGGCAGTGCCGCGCCGCACCTGCGCACTTGCACTGCCTCCCCCACCCCCCAGCCCAGCCTCCCCCCATGCCTCCTTGCGCACCGCCTCCCCCCCCCCCAGCCGGTCTCCCGCCGCCCGCGCCCACTTGGTCCCGCTGCTCGGACGCGACTCCTGCGAGGGCAAGGTGGAGCGATGCGCCCCCAGCCCTCGGAGACACTCTGGGGCAGCGCCGCGCCACATCCGCGCACTCGCACAGCCTCCCCTCCCCCCGGCCAGTCTCCCCCCCTCCCCCCCGGCCAGTCTCCCGCCGCCCGCGCCCTGCCCCGTCCGGGCCTACGTGTCCGCTGGGTCCCGCTGCTCCGGACGCCACTCCTGGGAGGGCAAGGTGGAGCGACGCACCCCCAGCCCTCAGGGAGATGCTCTGGGGCAGCGCCCCGCCTGCGCACTCGCACCGCCACGTTGGTCCGGCCCTCTCTATGGTGCAGATTTTTGAGACCCGCCTGCGGGCCAGACGGAATGATTTGGCGGGCCGTATAAGGCCCGCGGGCCGGAGGTTCCCCACCCCTGTTGTAATGAGTAACCTCTTTGTAAAGTTCTTTAGTGCACTTTAATGTAGCGTTGTTTCAAATACTTCTACACTTCAGGGAACACCAACAGTGTTTACATGGACCAATTAATGTGCCACATTAGTGCACTTTAGAAATTATACCCCTGCAGTTCATATAGTACTCTGCAAAGACAAGCCCTTAGATACAAGTAACCATTTCTGGTGTTTATTGGATAAATGCCAGATTCAAATTTATTTATTTTTAATCAGGGATGTTTATCAAATAAAACCAAAAATCAGGAAGCCTGATTATTTGTTTATCTAAAAGATATCTGGGTGGTTGAAGTTAACTATGAGCATTCATTTTGGCCTGGACACTTGGGCCAGGAATTTTTCATTCTCATACTGCTCTGGTTAGTGGTCAGGAGAGGTTGTTGTGCAGGCCTTCGCCACCTTCTCCAGCAAGCAAGCCAAACTGCACTTCATAATACATAACCATCCTGGCCTTCTTCATTCAATACAAGCATCACTGCATCTCTGCCATGGCAGCCCACCTTGCTTCCTGCAATATCCATTCTAGAGTAGGGGATAGTTTAGTTCAAGGAAATAGTGACAGATGCAATGCCCTGGAAGGGGCACATGACCCTGCATTTACACACGTCACCTCTGGGTGGAAAAATGAAAAAAAAATGGTAGGATGCAATATACTTGCTCACTATTACAGCTTACAGCACTAGGGCTAATTAATGCAAATCTCTTATACACCTAAAAAGACTGGAAGTTTTACCCCCTTAGGAAAGAGCATGTAGTGGTTTGACCTGGTTCAAGAGGGCCTGGCAAACAAAGAACTGAAGAGTGTATACAGAAACAACTCTGACCCAGGAGAGGTCAGTCACCTGGTATCCACAAATGGACACGAGACTGTGTGACCATGAGGCACAGATCCTGTGCAGGACCTGGAGTATTCTGGAACCTCCCCGAGTCTCCATGGGGAAAATAGGTGACCCCTGATAAGCTGGGCATGCCTATAAACTTTTTATTTTCTTTAAGATAGGCTTCCTCTATAATGCCTTTGTTCTAACAAACACTACTTTGCTTGAAGAGAGCAGGCTGGTCACTGGTTAACCCTGTTATTGTCAGAAGTGTGGGTGCTGAACTGAAGTCAGATCTACTGAATCACAGTGAAGCAGGAGAAACTGCATCTTGAATTCTCTGTCTGGAGGGAACAGTTGGCAGGATGCTGCCCCAAGAAAGGTGATGGCTAGAGGTCTGAGATCTCAGAGGGCAGCGCCCATGAAGGGATCAGAGGAGCAATTCCCTCAAGAACTGGGACAGAAATCTCTTCACTTCCAGGAACCAGTTTGTGTCCAGACACCTGAACCTCTCTCCCTCTTTGAGTTTCCCCGACAAATCCCCTGTCTTCCCCCTCTTTGTTGCTTGCTTCCTCCTCCCCTTTCCAGCCCTCGTTCCACCTAGTCAGTCCCCGGCCAGGGACGCCAGGCTCCCATCAAAGAACTGAGCTGGAAGCTGACCCGGTCCATAACTCACACCTAGTGCCTTAGTCATTTGTTCGCGGCCAGTCTCAACCTCCCCGCTCCTTGCCTCGCGGGGCTTCTGCTGGAGGAGGAAACCCCGCATGTCCCACCCCCGGGATCGCCTGCCAGGCTGGAGAAGGCTGTTGTGACTCATGGCGAGGCTGGGAGAAGGAGCAGCAGGGCCCGGCTCACGAGCGACTTAACCTCCTCTGAGCCCCGGGGGGGAGAGCGAAGGGAGCAGAGGGTCTGGGGGAGGATGCAGAGCCCGAAGCATCGCTGAGCGGGGAGTTATTCCGGCTTGGGGTGCTGGAGGCTGCGGTACGGGTCAGTCCCCTCTCCTCAGGTGTGAGCTGTGGCCACCCCCACGTCCGGGACGGACACAGACCCCTGCCCCATCTGAGATCCTCCCCCATCCTGCCCAGCACGGATCCTCCCCCAGCCCCTGCTCCGGGGCGCGCCCGCCAAGCACAAAGCCCTCACCTGTCCGCGTCCCTCGGCGCCCTCAGCTCACCCCGCCCCGGCGCGCTCCTCCCCCTCGCCGGGCCGGCCCCGCGCGGCGCCGGCTGGGGAAGCGAGGGGGCGCCGCAAGCTGCCCGCTGCTCCACCTCCCCTTTCCCTCAGCCGAAGAGCTGCGCCCCACGGCCGCCGCGCTTCCTCTTCCGGGCTGCTGGCTGAAGCGGGGCTGAGTCCTGCCACGGGGGAAGAGAACATCTCCCAGGGGTGCCACTGTGCCCCAGCCTGGCTCCGCGGGGAGGGGAACGGCCTCGGGGGAGAATTCATTTCATGGGAGAGTTGCCCGCTCTGCTGAGGAAGGAGTTGGCCGTGTGGAAAGTTCCTCTCAGCAGCGCCTTTTTAGAGCCCCTGCCTCAGTCAGATAATCCCCCTCCCCCCAAAAAAACCAGAGACTCCCCACACACTGCCCCCCGCCTGTTAACTGACCGGCCAAACCCAAGACAGTCCCACAAGCTGACCCCCAACCCCAAGACAGTCCCACAAACTGGCCCCCAAACCCAAGACACTCCCACAAACTGGCCCCCAAACCCAACACACTCCCACAAACTGCCCCAATCTGTTAACTGCTCCTCCTCTGAGACAGCCAGGTAAACTGCCCTACTTTAAGCTTGAGACTTTAGCTTCAATCTAAGGTTAATGGTGGCCAAACAGTTCAACATCCAGCAAATAATTTATAAAGGTCTTGGTTAAAAATATTGAGATTACATCCGCCTCTAAAAGGAAATGTCTTGATTTTCCCCCTATGACTCATTGGGAGTATGAGTTGTCACACATCAACTGTATAAACATCTGAGTTATAGATGCCAGATGTAATGCACGTCATATGAAAACCAATGATAATAAAACACCCTGTGAGATAATTTATCTCCTTTTTACAACAGGAAAAACTGAGGCAGATGTTGTTATCCTCCAGTCCAGGTCATAGAGTTAGTATTAGAGCTGGACCACAAACAGAAGTTTCTGACTCCAAATTCTGTGCTTTGACACATTTCCCTCTTGCAGTAGTCTTGTCTACAGTAGGGAAAGTTTGCAAACATTTCCCTTTGTTGCCACCAGTTCAGCTCCAACACCAGTAGCAAACGTGGAAGCCCCAGTGTAAATGGGTCACTGGCTGATGCTAGTGTTGATGTTTAAGACACAGTACTTAAAATAGCAGCCTCCTGTCTACACAAGCCCTTCTGTTGCTACCAGGGGTGTTAGCTTCAGCTGGAAATATTTCAGAATTTCCCTAAGGTAATCAAGGCTAACAGAATGTGACTTTTTAGTGTGCACACATGCTTATTTTTATTAAGAAAAAGTTTAATCTCTTACAAATAAACTCTGCATGTTGAAATGTGTGGATTCTTCTGACAGAAAAGCACAAGGAAAAAGAAATAAAATTAAGGTGGCTGAGCAAGGGCAGATCCTCAGCTGGTGTAATACAGCATAGCTGAATTGACTTCACTCTAGCTGTGCTGGTTAACAGTAGCTGAAGATCTGGCCCAGTGTCCATTTCAGGGTAAGTTTTAAATTTAATGTCTTGGAAAGTGAGAGAATTTTGGAACATAATTTTTCATATATATACAGCCACAGCCAGTTCACCCAGCCTGTCCCCCATCAGTACATATTGTTACCAAACTTTGACACCACTGCACGGGTCTACTCTCCTCAGTTTGTCTTCTGATCTAACATCTTACCACCTTGCTCATTCATATAAATGTGGTGTGTCATTTGGTATGAATACTGGCTTCTAAAATTAGACTATGGATAGTCATGTGGTTAAAGCACAAGACAAAGTCAGGATTTCTGGATTCTATTTTCAGTTCTGCCTCAGATTTCCTGTATGTCCTTTGGCAAGTCACTTACTCTCTGTGTGTCTTGGTATCTCCTATTTGCAAAATGAGGATAATACCTACCTTAGGATGCTGTAAGATTTAATTCACAAATACTGGCAAAGCACTTTGTGATCCTCGGACCCCCCCAAAATTGGACTTTCTACCACACCCCAATTAGCTTCTGCTTTTGTTTCTCAGCATAGGTTTCAGAATTCCCCATTCACTTTTCAGAAGCGCCTCTTTGTACCTCTATGTCAAACTGAGTTTTTCAAAGTAAATGAAATGCACTAACCTCGTTATCTCTAGCCTGATTCCTACCTGCATATTTATACCTGCCTCTGATCATTTCCACTGCATGCATCCTATGAAATGGGTATTCACCCACGAAAGCATATGTTAGTTTATAAAGTGCCACAGGACTCTTTGTTGCTTAAGTAAATGAAAGTTGTACTTCTCCATCACTCAGCCTATAGGATACGGGAAAGTTACACAGCACAAGTCTTGCAGAGATGCACTTTGTTTAAATAAGAGAAAAGAAAATAAGTGCAAGTTAGCTAAAAACCAGCAGCAAGAATTTTTGATTTTATAGTAATGTAAATTTAGCATGTTCTTAAGAAATATTTTTAGTTGTTATTTTTGACTGATAAGTTTTAACATGATTTGTTTTAAAGAAAACAGCAACAACAGCTGCACAGTAAAATAGACCATTTTTTATTCTGCTTATGTGTATTTGAATCATAGAATATCAGGGTTAGAAGGGACCTCAGGTGATCATTTAGTCCAACCCCCTGCTCAAAGCAGGACCAATCCCCAATTAAATCATCCAACAGATTTTTGCCCCATATCCCTAAATGGCCCCCTCAAGGAGTGAACCCTCACCCTGGGCTTATCCGGCCAATGCTCAAACCACTGAACTATCTGTGGATTTATGAAGCTACCTGTGGACATCAATTATTTTGCATTGTTCATCATAATTATTACACTAGAGGTCAACCAAGAATAGAGCTGCATTGTGCTAGGGACAATAAGAGACAGCCTGAGCCCCCAAATCTTACTTTCTAACTAGACAAGACAGCTACAAGGTAGGAGACATGGATAGACCGTACAAGCAATTTAAACAATGTGATGGCTCAATGGGCTCATGAGTCCAGGACTAAGCTCCGACTGTTAGGGTGGTTTGTTTGGTTATTTAAATTCTTTCCTTGTGGTTATGTTAGGAGGGGATTAGCTAAAAGGGGATGGAAAGGAGGGGATGGAGCCTGTGGAGGAGGAGACAGGAGGAACTGGAATAAACTGCTGAACAGCACAAGCATGAGAGAATGTTCTGAGTTAACACTGCAGAAAGCACTCTGATGATATCACCAATGTCCATTGGACCCTGCTTGCACTGCTTTCTTCACCTGCTGTGCCAGCTTCTGGCAGCGTCTTCCCAAAAGGCCACATGGCAGGGGAGAAGGTGGTATATCACGTGGTTTCTGGTATCCCAGAGGGGATCCCCCCTACACAGTTCTGATTCTGAAGAGTGCTGGATCATGGAGCAGCCCCAGATGGGCCTAATTTTTCCCTATACTGCCCAATGCAGCAGTAGTAAAGGACACAAACAGAAATGTTTGACAGTTTCCTTTGAGAAGAAAGGAACTGTGGATCACCGATTGCTACATAGCTTGCTGTGGTATGAGTTAGCTACAAAGCAGCAGTTAGTTGTGGCTTTGATAAACTGTTATGTCTCAGAGTCTGACAGACACTGGTAGAAACATAAAATGGTCCTTGTGAAAAACCAGTAAGCCCGTGTCATAATATGCTCCCTTCTTTGCAAACATTAAGTTATTACTCCATTTCAGATTTAGAGGTTTTGAATAGGCTGATATCAGCTGATTTAATCCTTGACAAAAATCCAGCTATAGTATTTGGCCTGACAAAATCGAATTGTGAGTGTGCAATTATGAATAGGCTTATAATGTTTTCCTCATACCATGGCTGATTTTAAAGAAGGGACCAGCCACAAAGTGGAAGTCTAAATCTAAATCAAATCTAGCAGTATAACCTTTGAAAGGATTTTTGTTCTCTTCAAAGGCAATATAATACCATCTGTGGTCTGGATTTATGCCCATCAGAACTCTGGTAAGTACTTTACATTCTCCCAACAACCATATGCCTGGAATTTATTCACCAGCAGATTAGTTTTGGAGGAGTTGGTCTAAACATCAGGATTAATCTGTCAGGATACCAATGTCTCACACAGTGTCGAGATTCTGTTGTTTAGAAGAGTGGTTCATTACCCAGTCCAGTGAGTGAAAGAAAAAGGCGTGGACTTGCCTACCAGCTATTGATCATAGATATGGTTCCTTATTATTAATTATTATTTGTATTTGGTTAGCTCCTAAGACCCCAGTCATTGACTGATACCCCATTGTACGATGCAGAACAAAAAGATAGTCCCTGCCCCCAAAAGCTGAAACTTAAAGACAAGAAACAAATGGATACAGACAGGTAGATGGGGAGCACAAGGAGACAAGGTCTTTCTAAGTTATTAAAGAAGTAGGGGTATTGTGTAGAATAATTCTACAGAATAAAACAAACTTTAATTTAAAATATATTTATAGCCTTTCTAGCTCCAATGAACCTTGACCATGTAAACTGATGGCCAAGGGTTTCAAGTCAAAGGTTTCTAACCTCTGCTAAGCATGAAGCACAAAAATTGCCTAGGGGTGAAGGTTTTACGGCATGGAGCACATTAACATATATTCTACTTGCACACGTTTCATAGCTGTCCAATGTGTTTTTTTCCCCACTCATCAAATATATTTGAATTTTAAAAAGGACTTGAGCAATTCATCCCATTTTTGCTTCCTTTTTGATCCTAAAGTGAAGTCACATTACCAAACTGTATTCTTTCTTCTGTGCATGGGACTGACATTGAAACCAATGCATTTAAATTCAGGATTTGGCAAGACACATCCAGCATGGTGACAAGATGATGTCACAAAATCTTAGAGGAGTTTTCTGTAGAATCAGGCAAAAGGAGAAGTTGGATGGGAGAGGAGAAAACTCTTATTCACCCAAAGTTATTATAATATCAAAGGCACCACACAAAATGTTTGTCCCAGTAAACTGCTCTCCATAGAAATGTTCCGGTTCTGCAAGTTTATCCCTGGCCCTTTTTAACTGCGCACTTCCTTCCTTCTATTGGTTGCAGCCTCGGACTTAACTCTGATTTATTCTGCAGTCCTCAGCACTGTTCACACTGTGATGGAATTTCTTTCTGCCACAGCGCTAGCCGTTAACCTAATCCAAATGTAGTCCCTGTTGAATTAATATTTACATGCGTCAAAACAGAATCCAGTGAGTCTGCCAAATGCTGATTCATAAAAGTCCTCCCCTGTGGCTCCTCCAACTCTATGACCAGCTCCTTCTGCTTTTCCTCAAAAACCTTTTATCTTCTGTCTCAGCAGCTCCTCCTGCTTCCCTTTAGTAACTTCTCTCTCCCCACAAGTACTTTCTATACTTCTGCCTTCTTTCCTTACATCTCCACAGCTGATCTTGGTACAAGTTTGCCAACAAAACATTTCAGTGGGGGGTGGGTATCATTAAAGATTCTCTACAGCTAAAGGGAGAGCAGTGTAATCCTGAATAATTCCGTTAATGTCCATAGAGGTTTTCTATTTATTCCTCAGTAATCACCATCCAAATCTGGGCCTGGATCCTAATGTAATAATAGACTACTCAGGTTTAGCCCTGGGGTTCCCACTCCAGTCCTATGAAAAACAAGTAGGTGACCTCCAGCTTTCCTGGAAAGGATCTCATTGGGGGTCTTTCAGCATGGTCCGCATGCTGCTGAAATATCATTTCCTGCACAGTTCCTACTAGGGGGCTGCTCCAACAACAGTAACAGTTGTTACTAGGTTACAAGCACCCTACCTGAATTTCATCTTTCAGCATTCCAAAGAAATCCTGTGGATCCTGCTATTAAACATGCATAGTTTAAAACAGCATCAACAGATAACTAGATGCAGGAGTTATTCTTCTGTGAATAAACAAGACTTCATCTCTTTCAACATTTTATATCCATTCTGTGTTCAGACCCCATGGAGAAGTACAATTAACCATGTTTTCCATATGGGAGTCGCTTCAACACACATAATAAAACACTTCGAATTGGTTGTGTTGAACAGGTGAAAAAGCACAGCCATAAATGCATACGTACAAAGGTATGCAACATAGGAATACAGTAGTTGGAGTATGTAACTTGACTTTGTGCCCTTCATTACAATGTAATGTAACAGCAACTAATCAAGTGGGTAATGTCAATGATGGACAAGTAGTCATCTTAAAACTTTTCTTAAAGATGTTACATTTACAAAGCAATTTCCACATTTATTTGCTCCTTATAAAAAAAAACAAAACCTCTTAGAAAGCTTCAGTAAGCCCATTTAGCACGAGTGCTGCAAGCCAAATCAGAGATCAATGAAAGCACCAAGAATTTTGGGAAGAATTTACTCCAATCCTGCTACCTCATGCTCTCAGAAGACTCTGATTGTGAGTGGCACCAGCAGGATAAGGGTCAAAGCCCTTTTCCTTCTCATTGTGGCTTTCACTCAGTTTCTTGAGATGCCCAGAAAGTGTGGTGCAGCAGCTCCCGTGGCCAAGCAGGATTTCGAGGAACTACGGGGGTGATTGAGCCCAAGATCCATCACCCATCTTATTCCAATGAGAAGAACTGCAGGAGCTCAGTGTGCACTTCACTGGTTACATTGAAAAGGTCAAGTCACTGGAACAGAAGAAGCAAGTCTTGCAGGCTGAGCTGCCGGAGCTGAATAAGCAATTCCAAGGAGGAGCTACTGCTGATAGAGAGGAGGAGGAGCATGAGTTCAGAGATGAAGGAGCTGATTAAGAAGATGACTCAGAAGGGGGTGGCTGACATAGAGTTGGGGAATCTGGAGGAAGAGAATGACATCTGAAGGGTGAGATGTGAAGACCTGACACTGAAAGGTAAGGGAAATATTCAGGCAATTCAGCATCCTTAGGATTAGTGCTGCAAAATGCAGATAAGAACTTTGAAGGATTTGATTTGGGAATCATATTATTGTTTGCATAACAGTAACACACAGAGGCCCCAATCAGAGAGCATGGCCTCATCAAAGTAGGTGCAGATATAGTGAGAAAAAAAAAGAATTTATACTCTTTACTAAGGATATTACACAGATCACAATATGAACAGAGTATAGCTAACCAAAGTCTGCACCAGCTTTCATTTTCTCACTCTTGCTGAAGTTAATGAGTAGGCTGACCATATTTCCTTTAGACAAAAACGGGACATTGGGATGGCAAAAACGGGACAGGGTGTGTGTGTGGGGGGGGCGCCATGGCCCCACCTGGGCCCCCCAGCGCCGGGCGGAGGGGAGGCAGAGGGGGGTCGGGGGGGATGGATGGAGGAATAAGCAGAACAGGGATGGGGGATGAAGAGGATGGAGGGAGAGAGAGAAGGGGGGATGAGGGATGAAGAGGATGGAGGGGACGGAGGGAGAGAAGGCACGAAGGTGAGAAGGGAGAGGATGGATGGATGAGAGAAGAGATGGGGGTAGGGAGCAGGGGGGATGGAGGAGGCAAGGGACAGCGAGAAGGAGGGATGGAGAGAAGGGAGATGGAAGAGGAGGCAGTGGACGGAGGGAGAGAGAGAAGGGAGGAAGGGAGGGATGGAGAAGGGGGATAGAGAGAAGGAAGAGAGGGATGGAGGGATAGAGAGAAGGGAGGAAGGAAGGGATGGAGAAGGGGATAGAGAGAAGGGATGAAGGGAGCGAGAGGAGGCAGCGGACGGAGGGAGAGAGCAGGGAGGAAGGGAGGGATGGAGAAGGGGGATGGAGAGAAGGGAGGGAAGGAGGAATAGAGAGGAGGAGGCGGCAGTGGGCGGCGGGCTGGAGGAGGCGGCAGATTGGAGCTGTCCGGAGCCGCAGCCGAGGGCCGAGCGCGCCGGCGGGGGGGGGGCTGCCGGCCAGGTTTTATGAAGAGAGAAGGGATGGAGGGAGTGAGAGGAGGCAGTGGACGGAGGGAGAGAGCAGGGAGGAAGGGAGGGATGGAGAAGAGGGATGGAGAGAAGGGAGGGATGGAGAGAAGGAGGAATAGAGAGGAGGAGGCGGCAGGCTGGAGGAGGCGGCAGATCGGAGCTGTCCGGAGCCACAGCCAGGGGCCGAGCGGTGGGAGAGGGGGGGGGGGGACGTTTTATGACTCCATGTTTTATGAGTCCTGTTTTATGAGTCCTGCCCCAAAAACGGGACAAAATTGATATTTTGGACAAAAAGACGGGACGGTTAAAAAACATTAAAAAAATGGGACTGTCCCGTTCAAAACGGGACGTATGGTCAGCCTATTAATGAGGCTTCCTGGAATCAAAGGCAGCAAACTTTTAGACACTGTCATAAATGATAATGTGCTGCATAGGATCAAAACTGATTTCAAGCATTTATCTCCAGCTCAAAGGGGTTTGATCTGTTGCTGTTGTCTATGACCTCCATGTGTGTGTGGTGGCTAATATCAGACTAGAAAAGTCCTTTTGATGAATGGAACACACACATTATGAACTCCAATCTCAATGTGTAACAAAACATTTATTTATTTTCTGGGATTGGTTGACTTTGAGGGATGAACAGTCAGCTGAGCAAAGGGAAAGATTAGTTGTAACACTGATTTTTCCCTGCTGGAGTCTCTCAAACTAAGTTAGAAAACTAAAATGAGTTGACCTTGTGTAAAGTGAATAATAGTCTGTCACTTACATATTACACTAATATATTCCATAACAGATAAGGCTGACAGGACCCTGACAGAGTTCTGTCAGGACGTAGACAATGCACAGTGCAGAAGCTTGACCTTGAGAAAAGGCTGCAGCTGTTGGTGGATGAGACTGCATGTCTTAAGAAATGTCATGAGGAAGAGATCACTGGCCTTCAGAAACAGATCCAGGGATCCAAACTCTCTGTAGACCTGGAGTCCAGCTGCCCAGACCATGCTGCTGCCCTGCATATCAGAGCCCAAATCAAGAAGCTGGCTTCCATAACCAACCCTGAAGCAGAGAAATGTATAAAGCAAAGTATGACACTCTTAAGAGTTAAGCTTCCACCTAGGAAGAGGATATTAAGATCATGAGAGAAGAGATCAACAAGTATTAATTTCAGAGGAAACAAAATCTTGTGGCACCTTAAAGACTAACTATAAAGTTTTGAAGCATGAGCTTTCGTGGGCTAATACCCACTTCGTCGGATGCAAGCAGTGGAAATGTTTAGAGGCAGGTCTGGGAAAGTAGGTAAGAACCAGGTGGGAGGTGAAAAGGTTAGTCCAAATAAGCTGAACCAGTTTGTTATCTCCGATCAGGGAGTGTGGATTATTCTTCTAGCATTTGAATGGGGTGTGTGAACATGGAGAGAGGAGAAACAATGTCTGTAATGAGCCAGCCATTCTAGATCTTTGTTCAGTCCTAGAAGGTGTGTGCTGAATTTGCAAATGAATTGAAGTTCTGCAGTTTCCCTTTGTAGTCTGGTCTTGAAGTGTTTTTGCTGCAGGATGGTGACTTTTAAATCTGCTAATGTGTGTCCAGGCAGGTTGAAGTGTTCCCCTACAGGTTTGTGTATATTGCCATTCCTAATATCTGATTTGTGTGCATTTATCCTTTTTCGTAGGGACTGTCCAGTTTGGCCGATGTACATAGCAGAGGGACACTGGTGGCATATAATGGCATATATGACATTGGTTGATGTGCAGGTGAATGAACCAGTGATGGTATGATACATGACATTGGTTGATGTGCAGGTGAATGAACCAGTGATGGTATGATACATGACATTGGTTGATGTGCAGGTGAATGAACCAGTGATGGTATGATACCATCACTGGTTCATTCACCTGCACATCAACCAATGTCATATATGCCATTATATGCCACCAGTGTCCCTCTGCTATGTACATCGGCCAAACTGGACAGTCCCTACGAAAAAGGATAAATGCACACAAATCAGATATTAGGAATGGCAATATACACAAACCTGTAGGGGAACACTTCAACCTGCCTGGACACACATTAGCAGATTTAAAAGTCACCATCCTGCAGCAAAAACACTTCAAGACCAGACTACAAAGGGAAACTGCAGAACTTCAATTCATTTGCAAATTCAGCACACACCTTCTAGGACTGAACAAAGATCTAGAATGGCTGGCTCATTACAGACATTGTTTCTCCTCTCTCCATGTTCACACACCCCATTCAAATGCTAGAAGAATAATCCACACTCCCTGATCGGAGATAACAAACTGGTTCAGCTTATTTGGACTAACCTTTTCACCTCCCACCTGGTTCTTACCTACTTTCCCAGACCTGCCTCTAAACATTTCCACTGCTTGCATCCGACGAAGTGGGTATTAGCCCACGAAAGCTCATGCTTCAAAACTTTATAGTTAGTCTTTAAGGTGCCACAAGATTTTGTTTCCTCTGCTATTCCAGACTAACACGGCTACCTCTCTGATTCTATTAATTTCAGGTAACTGATTTGATTTTCTGAGGGCACAGAATGAAGCTCTGGAGAAACAAACAACTTGAAGAGAAAGAGGCTTGTCACCTGGAGAAGGTGGCTGGGCTCCAGGAAATCATTGTCCAGCTCCAATGTGAGCTACTAGAGACCAAGACTCATTTATCCAGGTATCTGTAAGACTACTAGACCCTACTAAGTATCAAGATGTAGTTCGATGCAGAAGTTGCAATCTACAGGAAATTTCTGGAGGAAGAAGAGGAGCAGCAAAGATATTCCTGTTGACTGGTGGTAGATCCCATTAGAAATATGATACCTATGAATAAGATCCTGGCAGGTATTTAATGTATTCCCTAATAAGAGAAACAATCACTCAGCACAAGAAATTAGGTACTCATTTGTTACATTAGAAAAGGACTATTCACATCAGCAAGTTCTGCAGCCTAAAAATAACATTATTGTGGAGTAGTTTGCTTTTACATAGACGTGGAAGAAACTTTCCACAACTCAACTGCCCAAAATAGAGTCCACCCAAGAACACACGCCAACTTGATCTCTGCTCTCAGTGACAGAAATGTGTTTTTAAATCACTGTTTACATACTATATTTTGTATGGTGTCTGGAGTTCTTTGGCAAATAGGCCCCAGATAAGATACAATTTATGAGGAATTTTTATGGTGTATTCTACTGTACAGGTGCCCTGTGGTGCAAAGAATACAATTGTTAGGGCTAACTCAGTTTCCCTAGCTTTCTCACCATCTATTCTTCTTCACCAGCAATCACA
Organism: Sternotherus odoratus; assembly: GCA_032164245.1. Taxonomy (NCBI): domain Eukaryota; kingdom Metazoa; phylum Chordata; order Testudines; family Kinosternidae; genus Sternotherus; species Sternotherus odoratus. Next base: position 98,409,513 of record JAVMKO010000004.1, on the reverse strand, counting down.
TAGTTAAACCCCTAAAAGTTGTAAAGCATTCGCTTGAGTCTTAGAGGCTCAGTGAAATATTGCTTTGACACCCGGTTGTTGTGGTAACCTTCTCAGTCTCTGGAATGTAACCTTGTCTCAGACAATAAGCAGTCTGTAAACCCATGCTAGATGAGGTGGTTGTATCTATATGTATGTAACAACTTCACTAGGGAATAGACTCGTATTCATAAGCTTGTTGGCATCATGTAAGCTTTCTCAAGGTCCCCACATCAGGTGCCTCAAGAGGGCACTGACCTAAGACTGATGTCAGAGTTTGCTAATGCGCATGCTTCAAGGAGGTCTTTTCCCTCCGTCCACCCATTTCCCCTCCCCTTTGAATATACTCTATAAAAGGCTGCTTGGTACTGATAATAAACGGAGCTGCTGCCAACCCCCTTTCTGGACCGAGAGGAGGGTGCCTCAGTTTCCCCTTTGATCAAAGTTAACTTGTGTGTTTCTTCAATGGTCTCTGACAGCTTGTGAGCTCCTTGCCGCCACTACTATCCGGAGTGTACGGTAAGAGAGAGAGACGTGCCATTAATTTTCCCCTAACACAACCAACCAGGAAAGACAATTTTTCAGGATTAATATCTAAAGTAACCAAGCACACTCCACCTCAAGAGCCTAAAGGACAGACAGCAAATACAATACTGGCAGGATAGTGTTGTACCTGCATTATATCATCAGTGTAACGAACAACCTCCTGAATCTGGCATGTTGGGTCTGTGAAAGAGGATAACCTAAGAAAGTTATATGAATATGCTGAATTACAAGCTGCTTTTCTAAGCATGTGTATAGTCAACCCTAATGTGAGAATATACAATGTATGTATAGCTTGCCTTGGAATGGTAATAAAGAGGACATGAATTTTAATTCCTACTGTGCTACTTGCTTGTTGTGTGGCACTAGACATTTTTACACTATTTCCTCATCCGTAAAATGAGGATATTTACTCGCCTCTATCACAGAGTGTCCTGAGGATTGTTTAATGACTGTACAGTGCTCTGTACATGTAAAGTGCCATATCTATATCTATATATCTATATGTTGTGCTATTATTAGTGACAGGTTTATATTAGAATTATATTGGTCTTAAATACTGGCAGCAGGGACAATTTTAAAAAGAACATAAGTGAATTTTACCCAGATGATCTTTCCATATTCTTTCCATAATTTGGAAGAAATTATGCCCTTTCTTCCAAACACCATGATGCCAATCCATTTACATATGCACTTCCTCTATAGCCCCTTCTACTCCAGCTTCACAACCCCTTCCATGCCAATTGGCACAATCCATTTTCACACCATTCTTCTCATCCCTTCTTCAGCACAGATTAGTTTAATTATTCCTGGGGGAATTCTGTGCCCTAAAATTAAAAATTCTGTGCCAAAAATTTAAAATTTTCCATCCAGGGAAGGAGCAGTGAGGGCTAAGAGAAGAAAGCCCAGAACTACTGAGCTAAGGGTTCCTGGACTGGAACCTGGAGTAGGGGGTGGGTCTGGGTTCTCCTACCAGCCACTGGAGTAGTGGCACCAAGGCACAGGAAGGGAAGAACTGTTTTGACCTGCTAAGAAAGGACTTTGCTACCCCAAAAAGGAGGAACACTGAGTGACCCAGTCAGAGGGCTGAGTCACAAAGAGGATGCTGTGGTTCTTGAGATGACAGAGGAGCTTCAGACGTGTGTGTGGATAGGGACGTTGATCTCTAGAACTAATCTTCAGTGTTACCAGGAGGAAGCTCCAGACCAGCAGTGAGTGGTGCACTCTGTAACAAGAAAGCTTAGTAATAATAGAATAGCAAGTTAGTATGAAAATAGTTTATTTCTAATTTTTTGCTGTCTTACACACAATGTCTCCTTTTTAAAAATCAGGATATAAAAAAAGAGAATTTCCATGATGTCTTTTGTGGAAACACAAACATGTACACCAACTGCTTAAAATATCCTTGAAGACTGTAGCCATCCTCACTGATTCTTGGAATAGCTAACTAAACATTTATCATTTGAAAAAGTACAAAACTATTTCAGATCAGGAAATCTTCATCTTTTATGCCGCATGAGTGCATGTACATATTATCCACTGGATTTTTAAACACCAAATAAACCAGTTTTTAAAAGCAGAAAAATTGATGCATCATTATGCTCCTTACTCATCAGTTATACTGCAGCATTAATTTTGAGATTTCGTAAAAATTCACTTTCCCAAATAAGGTGACGTCTCTTTAGTATCAGAAATCTCAAAACACAAAAAATTCTATTCTGCAAAAATGAAATATGGTTTTCTTGGCGTGAAAGGGAAAAATTTAACCAGCAGCATAGTTTTTCATTTGTACCCTCATTTTCAGGGCGTTTTCATTGTAAATCTAATTCAAGAAGGTAAGCAGCAAACATTGTGGCTAGGTTGAGGCAGCTTAGTATAAATTTTGCATCTGGATTGATTGGTGTCACATTATTTTTCAAGAAAAAAGTTAAAAGGTCAAATCCACCACTTTTAATTCACAAATCGGCCAAATTATAAAATGACAGCTCTCCAGAACTCTGTTTAAAAATGAACATGTGATTCAATTTCTAATTTGCATGTACATTGTACACCTAGACAGTCACAGAAGTGACCAGTTAGGAGCCAAGATGCACAATCATGGTAAATACATGTGCATATTAAAACCGTACACTCTTGTTTTGACTATGCAATTACACATAGTTCAGCAAACTGCATATTCAACTTTAAAACAGGATTTTAAATATTGAGAAGTTTGAAGTTTATATATCAAGTCAAATTATCTTACTTTAAAAGTAAAAAGATGTTCATTCTAACCACTAGCCTGGCAAACTCAACTTGGCATTTAAAAGGATAAACTGTATTTTTTCTGGCTCGTGAACGTCACCACCATTAATAAAAATCCTGCAGGACCAATCCTCTGTAACATTGTCCTTATGTACAAGTACAGCTGAGTGCAGAATCTTGGAAAAAATGAGTTTTCAGGTTTTTAAAAGGGGAGAAGAAAGAAGACTGTATGTTTATGTGTAGGGAGAGCCATCCTGGATTCTAGATACCATTGTGACAAGCAAGGTATAAATATGAAGACAGAAATTAATGGGATTGCATAGAGGGATCTGAGGCTAGAATCTGGCCATCCTACTGGAATTTAGGCCCTGATCCAGCAAAGCACTGTGAATACGAGTAACTTCACACGAGGGATCCTAGGGGAACAATTCTATGAATTATACATATAGAAAAGAATCCAACTCACTCTCCCACTGATCTGCTGGCTCTGTAGGCTACCAGTAAGTACAGTGTAAAACTAAATATTTAGAAGCATAGTTCATAGTGAAGTAGTTCGATTGCATGCATCCAACAAAGTGGGTATTAGCCCACGAAAGCTTATGCTTCAATACTTTTGTTAGTCTTTAAGGTGCCCCAGGACACACTGTCGCTTCTGCAGATCCAGACTAATACGGCTTCCTCTCGGATAGTAAATATTTACTGTCTCTAAATCAAATACACCTAAGGAGCAGCAGGTTGAGGAAAAAAAGTTGTCATTTTTACATAGATACTTTTCAGAGTAGAGCTGCACTTTAAGGGTTTCATGGTTATGTAGCTGTGAAGTAAAAATGGTTTCATTTTGTAGAGATTCTTTGGAACCCTTATTAGTCTCTTTAGAATAACTTTAAGCACTTTGACACTGGAAAGAAATGATTGATTTCTTCACTGCACATATAATTAGCCATGGATGGATTTAAGATATAGGCAGATTGTGATGAATGTTGGGATGGTGATCTAATTCATGTGACCAACTTTACATAGTGAAGTAGGATACTTGTTTCTCCATAAATGTAGCTGATAGAACAAGGATGGGCAAACATTTTGGCCTGAGGGCCACATAAGATTTCTGAAATTGTATAGGGGGCCAGTTAGGGGATGATGTGCTTCCCTAAATAGCTAGGTGTGGCCTGGCCCACGACCCCTATCCCCCCCCCCCCGGACCCCTGCCTCATCCACCCCTCCCTGACCACCTCCGAACTCCCTGCCCTTGACTGCCCCCTGCTGGCATGTCCAACCCCTCCTCTCATTCCTGACTACCCCCCCCCCCTGAAACCCTTGCCCCATCCAACCACCACTTCTCCCTGACTGGCCCTAGAACCGCTGCCCCTGACTGCTCCTTCACGCCCCATTCAACCCCACACTCTCCTTCCTGACTGCCCTCCCTGGAGCTCTGACCACCACCCTCAACTCCCCTGCCCTCTATCCAACCCCTGCTGTTCCCTGCCCCTTACCATGCTGCCTGGAGCACTGGTGGCTCTCCAGCTGGGCCGCCTAGAGTACCAGGACAGGCCGTCATGCCACCCATCTGGAGCCACCCATGCCACCGCACAGCACGGAGCATAAGGTCAGGCCACAGTTCTGCAGCTGCGCTGCCCAGCAAGAGCTTGCAGTCCTGCTGCCCAGAGCATCGGGCTGGTGACACAGTGAGCGGAGGCTGCGGGGGAGGGGGAACAGCAGGGAAGGGGCTGAGGGCTAGCCTCCTGGGTCAGGAGCTCAGGGGCTGGGCAGGAGGGCCCTGTGGGCCGGATGTGGCCCGCGAGCTGTAGTTTGTTCATTTTTGTGATAGAATATAGAGTACAAATGTTTTCCAGCTGTCATTCAGGTACCCATTGTCAGTACCTGAACTTCTTTACTAAACATATAAAAATGATTTAAAGCTGTGAGCTTAATCAGATAGTTATGAAGGTGCTGAGCTAATCTGTTTAACTGACCCATGTTACACAGAGTGTTAGAACAATAAATCAACATTCAAATTCAATACACATGAAGCAAATGTCAGCAGTTACTGAACCAACCGTCGTCAAACTAGTTCCATTAGGCTCTAGAGTACAGGAATCCTACTTTCCTGAAGCTAAATGCTAATTAAAACATTAGTGCTTGAACTCCAAGTAGTATATAGCTGTGATGCTAATTTAATGTCAGCAATTTTGCAATACCAAAAATACACAAAAAAGTCTATGCCTGTTACTTGATTATTTTTAGAATACCTATACCACACACCATAATATGGACTTTCAAAATTGGTCAGAAGTTCCTGTCAAGAATGCACAATCTGAATGAACACCTTTTCACCAAAATATTTCTCATTAATATGAGTTCAACAAATACAAAAAGGATTTTATATCTTTATTTTTCACATGAAAAAATACAGCCAGATAACCAATTTATCAGAATCTTTTTTCAGACTGTTCCTGAAGGCACTTCCACAAAAGGAATGCACCTAGTTATAGTCTCCTCAAAACCCATCAATTTATATTTTACCTGAAAGTAAAAATATAAAGTCCCAGGATCTCCTGCTGTAGAATGCCAATGTCTAATTTTTAAATTTCTTCCGCTTCATTGCTTTCCATTCACCTTCCTGTGTAGCAAGGCTATTGAAAAGATTTTTCACTTTTCTTTTTCTGTCAGAATCCCTATAAAAACAAACATATGTTTAAATTTCTATTCTGACATCAGATAAATAGGCAAAACAATATGTATTTTAATATTTATTAAAAACTACATTTTTGAAACACCACCTCTGCTACAGTTTAAATTACAAATATTATAGATATGATACTTAGAAATACACATTATGTGACTATATGAATAGAACTATATATTACCTTTCCATAATTTCTGAAAGCTGCATTCTAGCCAGGAACTGGTTATCTTTGCGGATCTCCCGAACAGCTCCTTTAAATTCACGTTTGTGTTTGTGAATCAGCCTCTTTCTTTCCTGCTCCTCTTTGCTGCTTCCCTGTTTCCTCCCAAACTCCAGGCTGAAATTAGAATGCATGTATGAACAAGCATAAAATATTATGTCTAGTATATTCTTTTATACCTCACAGGAACTAGCTTTTAATAGATGCTACTTCTTGATATTCTACGTCTTTGCACACTCCTAAGACAACTCTCAATACTAAGGGCTTAACAGTCTCACTTATAACTATATATTTATAGGATACCATAACAAAAGTATCTGACGTTACATAATTTAGAAGAGCAGATAACATTTTCCAGAGAGCCAATACACAGCAACCTTCCACATGTAGCACTACATTCAGAAGTATAGAGGCTGTGAAGACCATACTAGCTGGCTAAATCCAGATTGTCAGCATCTGCAGTTAGTGGAAAACCTGGACAAAAATGGAGTCTCACAATGTGTTCTATGGATAATATTTCTCATGATAAATTCTAAGAGGGAGAGGTGTGTCTGTGTGTGTGGGAAATGGCGGGTACCCGATCTGTTTCACACCTTTCAGCAAATAACCAGAGGGCGTTTAGAATAAATGCAAATAGTGGGGCAGATGCAGTCTCTTAATGGAGACCAACACATAAGATAATTTATGATAGTAACTAGTGCCTGTGTCTGGAAATGAATCAGCAGCCAGTGAAGAGTATGGGTGTAATATGTCCTTCCCAGTCTACCTGAGTCAGAGTGCAACTGCATTCAGTACATATTAGTAAAAGCTACCAAATAACTTTCAAAGTTAATCCCAAGTATAATCAGGACGTTGCTATAATCTAACCCAGAACACAAAGAGATACATATGATGTGCATATGGAAAGATCTATATCGGATATGAAGAGGTGAAATTTCTTGATCAGCCAAAGTGTTTCTGGCCATTGTGGCAATCTGGAAATCCAGGAAAGCTGAGAAGTCTAGATAGACCCCCAAAATTAAGAACCAGTTTAAAGCAGATACCCAGATTGTGTTCATGTTGTGTTGGAGGTCAGATCAAATGCTCATAATGGCGTTAAAGATCTATGAATCTATTATTGAGAGAGAAATGAATAAGAGACCTAGGAATAGCCTCCAGATCCCCTGATTTCCAGTCCAATACTCTAACCATAAAACAAGACAATCGTCCTCCATTTCTCAGGATTCCTCCTTCCCTTTCTCACGGTAGTCCATCCGTTGCAGTATGTGCACTTAATGTAAGAGATGCAATTCCATTCCCCTTGTTTTTCCTACTTTCCAAAAGCCTACTCTGCTTGGAAATTTAGGAAAGAATGACAAAGAGCCTTTAGCTGAAACCTATCTCCATGCTCCTCAATGCCTAACCTGCAGTTTTGCTTTCTTCATTTCTATAAGGTTTGCTGTACTTACACTTCCACTATTTTGGGCGTGTACAGTTTCAATGGCACAGGCTTCTTTTTCTCACACACTAGCGGGGTATAGTGTTTTCCTTTGTCCTCTATCTCTTTCAGAGCATTTTGATGCAACTCCTGAAAATGCAAATGTGGTTAGAATTTTAAAAGCTAATCAAAGACATCACATTTTACAATTTAACAACAGTTATCGGCTGTCTCAGGAATAATGTTTTCCTGGCTAAGGTATCCTCAACAAACTATCTTCTCTCTTAGTAAGATCACAATTAACCTTTAGGATATTTGCTAGTCCTAATCAGTTTTAAACATTCAGGTCTGGCTGGTTTCAAAAGGCTTGCCAAGGTCTACCGGGTTGCTGTGATGGTCAGCAGGATGAGTATGTGGCCAAAGAGAAAAGAGGCCAGGTTGACATGACTGACAATAGACTAAACCTAGTTTAATTCAGCTCCTGTGTCTCAACTTAAAACCCTAAGGCTGAATATTCATTGCTGTAAGGGTTACATTTTGTGACTCTAACATGGGCTTTCCATGGCATCTACATTACATCTTATTTTCCAACATGTTACATGCTGCTGCTTCTGCTAGAGAGGACACTATGGACAAGTAAGAGGGTCCATTCTCACTGAATGCAGCAGCGAGTCAGGCTACACTCAGATCATCTTACCCTTCCATCTCTGGAAAAGAAAGAACTAACTAACTTTAACTGGTGAAGCTGAGAATACAAATTTATACTGGTTTTATTAAGGCACCCATGCTCATGGTATCTGTTATTTTATTTGATACATTTGTTTGACTGAACCAGTGACTTACAGATTCATACAAGATCCTCAGGAACAGCACTGCCAGAATGCTATTCTTATAAAAGGAGCTACTTAAAGAGCCACAATGGAGATGCCTCAAACGTTACCCTCTCCACTAAGTTCCCTCTAAGCTGCGTGACTGCACAGCAGGCTATCAAGGGCTGTGTAGGCAGGGAGAGGCACTTCTGCCCTGGCCCCAGGCTGCTGTGGCAAGAGAGGGCTTAGGGGAGTTGTCTCCCATCTCTGCAGCCCTGGGGTAGCTTGCAGCCCCCAGTCCCCCTCCCCCAAACTCTCCCCCCCCCCTCCCCCGCATCCCAACCCTCTGCCCCAACCCTGAGCACCCTCCCACATCCCAAACCCTTCATCCCTGGTCCCACCAATGCATTCCTCACCTGGATGTTAAAAATTAGAGAGAATATTGCTCTTAAAAAGGCAGATTCAGCTGCACCATGAAAAATGTCCATCCAAAACATTGTACACATTCCAACTTTTCCACAGAAACACTGATCTAGTCTTCAAATTGTCTAAGGACTTGTCTATCCACCACCTTAATGCACAGCAAGCTGGGGTGTGAATTTATAGTATGAAAATAGTAGATCAAAGTGCCTTACAGAAATTTTAGTGTGTAGCAGCAGGGACCACACAGGCCCTTAGGGTGCTACTGCATCATAGATTTATACCCCAGCTATCTGCACACCAAATCCTAAAAAGATAACATGCTTGGCTTTTGAAAAAATATTTCACTTTTTTTTTTAAATTAGCTTTACATTTTTTGTCAGCACATACTGAGACCCCAGAATTTACTAACTTCTGCATCAGCAATTAGGTTTTTGGAGAAAATTTACCTGCAGTTGTTTAGGGTATTCACTCACTGGTATATGGTTTTTAAGTAATACTCTGAAGGGTTGCATTATTTCATGGAAGGATGACAAAGGTTCATACAGAGCTGCACATTTCTTAATGAGATCAAAACATACAGCTAGACATGATAACCTGTTAGAGAGATGTACACAGCCATATTAAAATGTTATCTGTAATAATTTTACTGCACAATTAGAATAGAATTTCATCATTAGCATATGAAAGTTTCAAGAGCTTCAAAGTAACTAAACTATAGGAAGGGCTGATAGTGCCACCTATTGCAATGAGAAGTGTCAGGCAACCTTAATAAAATCTTTTTTTCTGTTTGGGCTGAAATTCTCTTCTCATTTCTGCCTGCCTCTGGCTGATTTTTTTTTTTTTGGGGGGGGGGAGAGGGAGGAGGAGAGGGAGGAGGGAGAGGTGGCCGTGGGCAGTATAGCAGTAGAACAGATCTACTGCTATACTGAGCTCTCACAGCTGCAACTGAAGTCAGTAGGAGCTATGCTTTGAACATATACAGTGCTAGAATATACTCCAAAAAAAATCAGGTCCCAGGAATCTCAAATTGGCTCCGAAAATTACTGGAAACTTTTTACTTTAATCTCCGTGCCTTAGTTCCCTACCTGTAAAATGAGGATATCATCACTCCCTCACTTCACAGGGATTTTGTGAAGATACATTCATTGATGTTTGTGAAGCACTCAGATATTATAGAGATAAGTGCCACAGAAAAGCCCAGGAGGATATTAATAATTCTCTCTTCAGATCAGGATTTGAATAGTGTTCAGTAAATAAGGCCTATAGCCACACAAGGAACGAGGAGAAACTATTCAGTAGCTGCCCATTAAATAAACATCATCTATTCTGTGCACTGAGACTTGGACTCTGTGGAAAAACAGAATGTGATCATGTAACTGAACACTGTTCACAATGAATCACAATGCATACCCACAACTGGGCCAAATTAAGGTTTCACAGGCTCTCTTAACTCTCATAACTTCTGAGCGCTTGACTTTGCAATCTTAATAATGTTCTTTTGTTGTGATTATTTTTGCATGTAATCAAGATTTATTTGCTGCTTAAGGGTCTGATCCTTCAAAATGCTTAGCAACTGCTGTGTGGTTGCTGAGCATCCTCAAATCTCACTGAATCCAAAAAGAGTTGGAGGTGCTTAGCCATCACAGAAAATGCTCGGCATTTTGCAGCATCAGACTTTAAGAATGGTATATTTCATTATTTAATATTACAAGAACTATATGAGGAAAATAATTTATTATAGCTATCCACCCTCAGCTTTGTCCTAGAAGGTAACATGCTTGACAGAACACTGTCACTGAAGTTACATAACAAATAACTAGGAGTTTCCCCTTACATATTCTTCACATACCTGAAATGATTCATTTCTGTTTTGCTGCTTTTCTTTAATCCAGTCACAATACTGAGTGGCAGATTTTGCTTTTGCCAGGTCTCCATATCCTTCTTATCACAGACCAAGAGTAATTCTGAATTTTTTCCTGCTGGTCTGAAAGGATGCACTAGAGTATAGCCTAAAAACAGTTACAACAGGTATATAGGGATTAGTTCTCAACATTAAAAAACATAGTCTTAAGGCAGGAAAAAGTTGATTTATAGAAAATTTATAGTTTTATAAAGATCCTTTATTAAAATTAGGCTATTTCAAATATACACAATGCTAATTTTTTTACAGAAACAGAAGGCCAGTAATAAAGTCAGTGGGGGGGGGGGGGGGTAGGGGAGAAAGATGGTGGCACCTGTAGGGACTAGAGTAGGAGATCAACTGGGAGAGGGAACTTGCGAAGTGGTAGGGATAGTGGTATCAGGAAAAGTTTCACAGCTAGGGGAGAATCAGGAAGCTTAGTTTGATGTCGTTATCTAAAAACCTGAAATAGCATGGTATTTGCCAGATGTGGATTTTACTAGGTTAAATCATAGTTTTTACCACCCAGTGAAAAACTAATTAGCCCCAGTTTAAGGAATTTTCTCTGTTAAAATCTGTTTAATTAATGCACACTACACTTAGTTTTATGGGCCTGGGGCTAGCAACTCCACCCCGTAAGGGAACCAATTGCTACTGAAACGCCAACACCAGTTGGTGGCCCATACCCCGGCTGGGGGGGTGACGGGCAAAGAGAGAGAGACACTTACGGTAGTTTTAATTACATAGTCAAATTAACCAGAGCTTCATAGATTTTATTTGTACAACCCTAAATTAAAAGTAAAACTGCAGTGGATGTAATAAGAATATATGTAATTATAATACTGCATATTGGAATGTCTGTATGCATTTTGATTCAGAATTTTCTCATATCTGTCAACTCATATTTCAGTTTCAATATTATATAAATGAAAGTCGAAGACTTTTCATTATATGAAAATGACAATAATGCAGAGTTGTAGGTTTGAAGCAATAAGTAGTCAGAAGCATGCGGAGTTGCAGACTACCAGTCCAGGGTCATTTGGTCATGCAGCATTCTGTAGCAGATATCCAACTTTGACACAGTGGATAGACCAAAACTGTTCCTCAGCTCTGAATGGATGTAGCCAAAGTTTAGGGGGGGGGGGGGGGGGAGAAATGTTCTATGCTGTCTGAACTTGCTGGATAATGATGCAATAATTTCCCCCCGTTTCCTGGTTTAAACCGGCTTTAAGTCAGTATTTACCAGCACCCTGTCCTAAACTAGTTTTCCCTGGGAAATTGCCAACCCTGATAAAGAAAAATAAATCTGTGCAATGAACATGTTTTTCAGCCCTGCAGGCTTAGAAAGCTAATTTCAAAACCTTTTAGCAACAAAAATAAAATGTTATTAAGTTACTTATATATTATATTGACATCGAGGCAAATGGCTCTTTACACATATGAAAGAAGAAAGTCTCTGCCCTGAAAGTACAAAGATGACTCATGAGGTAAAGATAAGACGAGGTTTTAGTTTTAAGGCCCCCAATCCTGCACATGCTCATGCTTAACTTTATTACTATAAGTAGTACTAGTAAATTAATCCGACTACCCATGGTAGTCAAGTAAAGCATGTGCACAACTGTCAACAGGATCAGGGCCTGAATGTTTAAATTATACTTATCTGCTCTACTTCTAACAGAATGGCAGACAGTATTTTTTCTAAAGCCTTAAGTACATCTGAATCTGCATTTGAGACATTCTCTCAATCTTAGGATCTGTTCCACATCACTTCCTCAGATGAAAGGCAGATGGATCAGGCCCTCAACGTTAAAATAATGGAGTTATATTAAATTATGTTACTAGCTGCTAAAAATAAATGTTAAGGAATTTATTGGTATAGCAGCATATCAATATGTATCACAAAATTAGGTGTGAACTCATTTTTAAATATCCTGTGTCAACAGACAACCAAGCTGCCAGGAAATCATATGAAGCAAGTATTTGGCAGGTATGTGCCAATTGAATTGCACAGCAAATATCTCAGTAGTTCTAAAGTGAATTTCTAAAATATGATTGGATTTTTTAAATATGCTTCAAATACCAAAGATTTAAAATATCTCTCACAGAAATGTTGATATTCTACATGGAAGTAATTAATATCTATAGAGAGGAGTGTTGCTGTAACACTAACAGACATTTCCCTTTCCCTTACCACAAACGTTAATTAGAAACCAGCACTACTTGTAGGGAAGTTTCACACTGGATATCAACTTACAGACCCATAGATGATAAATCGTATCAAAGTTTGAACAATGGAGAAAGTATTGTAAGCAAGCATTTCATTTCCATGATTTGGCAACTACTCTCCTCTCTTTCCCTAATAGGTGAATTGCTGCCACTAAATTCCCTGACAAAAAAACCAAAACATGTCATCTTTGCAACTAGAAATGGGGCATTGAGGAAGAGTGCCCACAGAAAGAGAGGCTGGCATGGAAATCATGAGCAAGCAGAAAAGACCAAATGAAAGAGACAGACTTAGTCTACACAGTATTCATTAGATGATGTTTTCGCAAGGTGCTAAACATGAAGATTGCTCTACATTTCAGGCCAGATTGTCCCCTCTGTTAATACGAGTGCAAGGGCAGGCAAATCCAAGCTGGTATGCAAGGAGGAAGAATATCAGCTTTGTGGCATACATCTCCCTTGTATCCTGATTGCATGGAAGCCCCACTGCAGTTCTTCTGGCATTCTGGTTATCAGGTGAGGAGTGGGTAGCATGAATTGTGCTAGTCCCACAACTCCACAGAAATTAATTTTACCAGCATTAACGGACACTCGTTTTCTCACTATACCGTGGTGCCCAAAGGGGAAGGAGCTGTTTTTCTATGGGGGCTGGAAAGCAGTGTGGAAGGCGGCGGCTTCCATGCAGATGGCGCTTGTGTCTGGTGAATCTCCTGGGAACTGCAGCATTTGAGAGATTAGTTTCCTGGTGAGCTCAGGAGATCTGTCTAGGGGCTTGTCTTCACGAGGCTGCTCCAGGATCGATCTTCTGGCGATTGATTTATCGCGTCTCGCTAAGACGCGATAAATCGATCGCCTGCTCTCCCCCATCAACTCCGGAACTCCAGCTTGCCAGGAGGTGCAAGCTGGAGTCGACGGGGGAGCGCGCCGCCGACTGCCGCGGGGACGGGCGGTAAGTCGGCGGCAGATACGCAAACTTCAGCTACGTGATTCACGTAGCTGAAGTTGCGTATTTGCCGTCGATCCCCCCCCGCAGTGAGGACAAGCCCTAGGAGGTCTTTCATAGGGAACATAAAGCTCTCAAGGTGGAATTTTTAATTGCAAGAAATCTTGAGGTATAAAAACAAATGCACATTCATATTTATCACTCCAAACAAACTTACCCTGTGGTTGTTTTTGGGGTATAGCTATGTGAAGTATTCCAACAAGGAAATTGATAAGTTCTGGTATGAATCTTTGAGACAGTGATACATATTCCAGGAACAAACAGCACACAAACAATCCTTTAACAACATCTTGTAGTGTCATGACTTGGCACTAAACAAGAATTAAAAAAACCACTGCATTAACATTTTAGTATGAAAATTAAGGCTTTATGCCATGAACAAAAATAACCTCTAATAGAGAGACTTTAATAAGTTTCACAAAAATGTATGATCTACACAACTGGTGATTTTTAGCAGCTTTTAAAAAATTAGCCAATACATTTTTTTACTGGGGCCATTTTTAATACATGTTGCTCCTCCTTAGTAAAATTTGACACCTTACCTCATTGATGATGTGCAGCATTAAGTAGAAACCTTGCCAAAACTATTTTAACCATTTTAACCACTAGGGGGCACTAAAGTGCAACAAAAATATTCTATTATTTGCACGTCTGTTAAATTTCAGTCCTACAGTTTGCATCGCAACGGAGTTGTGTCCAATTTTAGAAAGGAACTAAAGAACAACCGGATTTCTAAGTAACTCTGCACCTCAGATGAGATAGGAGCAACTGAATCTGCACATTTCATTATATAAATAGGGCTTTAGGATTGAAAAATGAGACACAGTTGTTCAATATATTCAATGTAGTAGGCAAGTTCTGGAAGGACGGAATAGATATTTTTTAAATAAAATCAACTGCCCCTCTTAAATAAGAGCTATTAGCATATATGGAAGATAGCATCACTAATTAATAGGATCATCTACCCATTGTATTCCATGACTCTCGCAGACTTTATATACCAACATAAGAATGGCTATATTGGGTCAGACCAATGGTCCATCTAGCCCAATATCCTGTCTTCTGACAGCAGCCAATGCCATATGCTTCAGCGGGAAGGAACAGAACAGGGCAATTATCAGGTGATCCATTTTCTGTTGTCTAGTCCTAGCTTCTGGAAATTAGATATTTAGGGACACCTAGAGCATGGGGTTCCATCCCTGACCATCTTGGGTAATAATCATTGATGCACCTATCCTCCAAGAACTTATCTAATTCTTTTCTTATACTATTTATACTTTTGGTATTCACAACAACTTCTGGCAACAAGTTCCATATGTTGACTGTATGTTGTGTGAAGAAGTACTTCCTTATGTTTGTTTTACACCTGGTGCCTATTAATTTCATTGAGCATCCCTGGTTCTTTTGTTATGTTAAGGGATAAATAACACTTCCTTATTCACTTCCACACCACTCATGATTTCTTATCATATCTCCCCCTTCACTGTCTCTTTTCTAAGCTGAACAGTCTTTTTAATCTGCCTTTTAATTGGCTCTGTTGTCTCTCTCTGTACCCTTTCCAATCCTAATACAGTAAACCCTCGATTTAACGGACCTCGATTTAACGGACTTCGGATGCAACGGACAAAATTTCTGAACAAGTCTGATGCATTCCTGATCCATTTCTGGCGGGCTGGCTGCCAGCTCCCGGCTGCCGCCCGGGTCCAGGCAGCGGGCGGGCTGCGGATCTGTCGCCCCGACTCTGTGGCGGGCGGGCTGCTGCTCTGACAGCTCATTTTTTTTTATTATTAAATAACGGACTTTTTGATTTAACGGACACCCCCTCGCCCGAATTAGTCCGTTAAATGGAGGTTTTACTGTATATCACTTTTGGGATGGGGTGACCAGAACTGCATACACTATTCAAGATGTGCACGTATCAACAATTTATATAGTAGCCTTATATTTTCTGCCTTATTATCTATAACTTTCCTAATGGCTGCAAACGTTGTTGTGGGGTTTTTTTTGTTTGTTTTTTACTGCTGCTGCACACTGAGCAGATGTTTTCAGAGAACTATTCAGGACGTCAAGATATCTGCTTGAATGGCATCAGCTAATTTAGAACCCATAATTTTGTATGTATTGGATTGTTTTTCAAGGTCCATTACTCTGCATTTATCAACACTGAATTTCATCTGCCATTTTCTTGCCTAGTCACCTAGTTTTAAGAGATCCCTTTGTAGTAACTCTTTGTAGTTTGCTTCCGACTTACTATTGTGAGCAATTTCGTATTATCTGCAAACTTTGCCATTTTACTGTTCAACATATTCATAAATGATCTGGAAAAAGGGTGAACAGTACAAGTCCCAGTACAGATCCTTGGGGGCAACCTGTCCGTTTACCACTTTCCATTGTGAAAACTGACCTGTTTATTCCTGCCCTATGTTTCCTATCTGTTATGAGCTCCAGATCCATGAGAGAACCTTCACTCTTCTCACATGGCTGCTTAGTTTGATATGGGACCTGTCAAAGTCATTCTGAAAGTCCAAGTATACTATATAAACCGGTCAACATGCTTGTTGACCTCCTCAAAGAATTCCAATAGATTGGTGAGGCGTGATTTCCCTTTACAAAAGCAGTGCTGACTCTTTCTCAACATATCATGTTCACCTACGTGCCTGATATGTTTACTTTGGTTTTTACCAATCTGTTCAGTACTGAAGTACTGGCCTGTAATTGCCAGGATTGCCTCTGGAGTCTCTCTTAAAAATCAAGTTACATTAGCTATCTTCCAGTCATCTGGTACTAATGATAGGTTTCATACCATAGTTAGCAGTTTTGCAATTTCATATTTGAGTTCCTTCAGAACTCTTGGGTGAATACAATCTGGTCCTGATGACTTATTACAGTTTAATTAATCAATTTGTTCCACGATGTTTTCTACTGACACCTCAATCTTGTACAGTTTCTCTGATGTGTTACCTAAAAAGAATGGCTGGGATGTGGGAATCTCACCTACATCCTCTCCAATGAAGAATAAGGCAAAGAATTCATTTAGTATCTCTGCAATGGCCTTTCCTTCCTTGAAAACTCCTTTAGCACCTTGATTGTCCAGTGGCCCCACTGATAGTTTTGCAGACTTCCTGCTTTTGATATACTTAAAAATGTTTGCTGTTAATTTTGTGTGTCTTTTGCTAATATAGCTCTTCCGATTCTTTTTTGGCCTGCCTAATTATACTTTTACACTTGACTTTCCAGAGTTTATGTTCCTTTCTATTTCGTCTGCATCCACCTGGAGGTCATGCGCCCAGTCAATATGGGGATAGTAGAAATCCCCCATTATTATTGGGTTTCCTGCTTTTGTAGCCTCCCAAATCTTCTTGAGCATTTCATAATCACCATCCTGGTCAAATGGTTGATAGTACATTCATATAGTAATTCCTCACTTAAATTCATCCCGGTTAACGTTGTTTCATTGCTGATCAATTAGGGAACATGCTTGTTTAAAGTTGTGCAATGCTCCTTTATAATGTCATTTGGCAGCTGCCTGTTTTGTCCACTGCTTGCAGGAAGAGCAGCCCGTTGCAGCTAGCTGGTGGGGACTTGGAACCAGGGTGGACTGGCAGCCCCTCTATCAGCTCTCCGCTCCCCTAAGCTCCCGGTGCGGCAGCCTTCCAGACGGCTAGCAATTGCCTATGGTTCAGCTGTCCATCCCCACACTGCCATGTGCTGCTCCCCGCGCAGGGTAGTGGGGAGAAGAAGGGGGCTAATGTCAGGGTGTCTCCTTCCACCTACTCCTGAACCCCGCTTACCCCATATTCCATTGAGCAGGGGGAAAACACACAGGGCTCAGGATGGAGGAAGCTTCCTGGCAGCAGCTGCCGTATCAGCTAGCTGATGTACTTACGAGTGGGGTCAGCATACTTGAAGGAGCAATGCACATCTCTCTTTCTCTCTCTCTCTCACACACACACACACACACACACACACACACACACACACACACAGAGGGTGTCGCTCTCTGTAATGCTGTCTCCCCTCCCTCCATTCGAGTGGGAGGCTACACTAATGAGTTAACTGGTGAGGCTCAACCAATTGCTATTTCATCATTTAGTAGTAAGGCATTCCCTAGGAAATATCCCATTCTGACTTCACCACCTCAACAAGTCTCACAGTCACCATTACTGTGTACTGGTATTAAATTGTTTGTTTAAAACTTACACTGTGTGTGTGTTACACACACACACACACACACAGTATAAGTTTTAAACAAACAATTTAATACTGGTATACAGCAATGATGACTGTGAGGCTTTGTTGAGGTGGTGAAGTCAGAGTGGGATATTTCCTAGGGAATATCTTACTACTAAATGATGAACTAGCAATTAGTCTTTTGTCTGGCGAAAAAAATTTCCTTGGAACCTAACCCCCTCTATTTAGATTCATTCTTATGGGGAAGTTGGATTCACTTAACATCATTTCGCTTAAAGTTGCATTTTTCAGGAACATAACTACAATGTTAAATGAGGAGTTACTATACTGCAATACTCTTATTATTCAGGTATGCAATTTCTAGCCATAAGAGATTATATGGTACAGTTTGATTCATTTGTGATTTTTCTATATTTGACTTTCTTTCATACAGTGCCACTACCCTAACAGCATGAACTATTCTGTCACATATATTTTGTTCCCTGGCATTACCGTGTCACACTGATCACCATCTTTCCACACAGTTTCTATTATAACAACATCCTTATTTAATTCCAGGCACAAGTTCAAGTGTGAAGTTTTTGTATGACAACTCAGTGGATGTGATCTTGCAAGAGTAAAGCTTTATCGTTACTGATATAATATATTACCAAAACATATTCCTAGCTATTCTTTCAAAAAAGTTCAAAATATGTATCTTAATCTCATTGCATTTTTAATTGGAGTACAAGAAAAAAATGGAAGGACTGAAGCCTTATACTGAAGTAAAATATTGCAGACATACCTTAATAAGTAACTGACTCATATATACCAATGCAGGTGTTATTACTGGGTGACAGAAGTCAGAGGTAGGAAATAGTATTGCAGTAATTTTCAAATAAATGAGCTGAAAAAAAGGACAAAACAGATTAAAAAAAGTTAGAACACAGTAAATAACTTACTGTAAGTATCTTAATTGGTTTAAAATATAATGTGACTCTTGACATGGGACTGCTATGTAGTAATCTCAAGAATACTGAGAAGTAATAATTGATATGTAACTTAATCACTGAGACAGACTGTACAATATAACTGAAGCAGGGGAATATTTATTACGTGTCTATATTGCTTTACTTCAATGGGAGCTGTTGAAAGAACAAATAGGCAATACAATGACTCCCTAGACAAGGGCATCATGGCACAAATTTGAACTGCAAGCACTGACAATAAGTCAGGCCTGCTGTGACAACCATGGTTGATCAGAAAAGACTTCAGTCTTTGGCCCAGCCTAAAAAATCCATCCCAAAAGATCAGAAGAGGTCAGAGTTTAACCTGGTAACT
Source organism: Sternotherus odoratus (assembly GCA_032164245.1). Lineage (NCBI taxonomy): Eukaryota > Metazoa > Chordata > Testudines > Kinosternidae > Sternotherus > Sternotherus odoratus. Next base: position 98,390,519 of record JAVMKO010000004.1, on the reverse strand, counting down.
GACAGTGATATAGTATATATAGAAGCTAGAAGTGGACACAATCTTCCATGATGCACCCACAAGCACTGCCCAAAACACATTTGTTTTTCGTGAGTCGTTATTCCAATCTACCCAATCTTAAAAATCTCTTAAACCTGCTTATTGTCTCCTCTTAGTCCATATTACTCCAATACACTAATTGAAGTCTTAACTCCTGTACTAATTCATTAAGCCTGGAGAGAGGAGGCAAGAAGTTCCCTTTGAATCAAACACTGATTATAGCTTGTTCTTTAAGCATGTTATCAAACAATAAGTTGTCACTATTTTAAATGCATCCCATCCCGAATTCCCAAATTTCCTAGTTTGGAAGAAGAGTCTATTCACAGATTTAGGATAGCCAACAGAACTGTGAAGCATTAGTAATTATTGAGCGACGCTCAATTATTTCATTCCAAGGTCCCTAATTTATTGTCTGTCAATCTACATCTCAAAACATTATTGTATTACATTCTGTTTGTTAATGATGCAGACATATTTTTGCATTGTAGGTTACTAAATCTTTGTGGAGACTTTTTATTTTAAAAAGTTTAGTTAACTTCCTTTTTCCCCCCCCATTTGATCAAAGACAGGAAGGACAACCTTGTTCTAGGTGGCAGTAATTTTAGCAATGTTATTAAGTGTTGCACGGAACACACAGAATCCACGCTCAAGTTTCAGGCAATACAATGTTTAGTTATATTAAGACTGAAAAAAACCCTGCAAATCAGTTAATTAAGAATCAAACAGGGTTTTCTCCTCTCAATTAATACATCTGAAGCCATGCTTCTGTTCTGTAATATTAATTTATTCCAAGACAGGCAATTCAGGGCATAGAAAATCCACAAAAGCCTCAATGTATCATATTTTGAATTATAAACTGTGAAATGCAAAACAAGATTTAATGTCACCCTGCTATTTTGCACTAATGGAAAAGGCAACAGACTTTTGTAAACAAAATGTGGTAATTACCATGTCTAGCCCTGGAAATGTTGCACGGCCTTTGACTTCAATCATTTCTTCCATGTCATGTGCAGCATCTTGGAGGACAAACTTAACACTGTTACTTGCAGCTTCAGGAAACATCTGGCAAAGACTGTACAATGGCCTATTAACAAGAAACACAAGTCACCATGTAATTACACCATTTATATTAATAAAGAATGATGATTTTTATGCACCTTTGGAATTGTTATTTGTGTTAGGCGAAATACAAAGTGTCACTTATACTTTGAATAAAATTATTTCTGCAGAAGATAATTAACTGGCACACACACATATTGCTGCTATGCTTTTGGTTTACTAGATTGACATTTTTCATTAAGGCTTGTGAAATACACCCTCACTTATAGGTTTGTGGATTTTTTAAATATGAATTTCTAATGCATAAATATACTATTGTACTCAAAAACTATGTTAAGGTAGCATGATCTTAAGACTTCTTTCTGAATTTCATGACCCTTAGAGTTGTTATGTCTAGGTATTGAAGTAAATGTGTGTTCATAATGCTCTGATGCTTAGATTTTGCTCAATAGATAATGGGACATCGTTTCAACATCTATTCATGATTTTCCAGAGGTGGCATTTTAAGGTCATATTGTTATAAGGAGATGGTGGCAGCAACCCTTGTATTTAGGTTGCCTTTTACACCTTCCATTACAAAATACCCCACCCCCCCAAAAAAAAAGAAGAAGGAAAAAAAAGCTTTAACTCCTCCATTGTTTGCAGCAGGGTTTTGGAACGGACTAGGGACAAAGTCCTCAGACTAGAGAAGTGATTTTTTGTCCCATGAAATTTCATTCAGGTTAAGCGGAGATGTAAACTGCTAAAAGTCACCATTTCCTCTCTTTTGCTGGCACGCCTCAGGAAAAATTTGTAGCATGCTAAAATAACACTAAACATTATAAATAGTCTGGCCCATGCCACCACCAAAGTGATGCCAGTAGCATGTATGCTGCACAGGAAGCATCTGGGAGTGTTCAGATCAACTGTAGTAGTGAGGTGACAGGAGAGCAAAGGCAGGCTTCCCCTTTCCTGACCACAAGCCCCAGACTGAGAACATGGCTCCAGCCTCCCTTCTCTATCTTCTAGTGTCAGGAGACGTCCATCTCCCAGGAAGAAAAGTGCTAGACCAGGCCCGGATTCTGCCACCACTGCCTGGAAATGCACATGGTGCTAGAGGTCCATCCTCCCCTCTGGGATAACACAGTTAGTCCTGTAGCTCAAGTCTGCACTCCAATGCTGACAGTTCAAGGTTCAAATCCTGTTTATGATGGGGAGACTGTTCCTAAATTTTTTACTCTTTCCTTAAAAAAAATAGAATAAAAAATACATACACCAGGAAAGCACACACACAAATCCCCCCTCTATGTTGAAAGAAAATAATTCAGGTTGAGAAGCCAATCACATGAAAATTAGATAATGCCAGATTTACATGTATGCATTATGATACAGTTTCTAATTACGTGATCACATTTTGCACTTGGTACCCTGCCTCATTTAGTGCACTGGATGGACACAGGACAAAATTAAAGTTGCATGAACAACCATAAATCTGGCATTGCCTAACTTTGAAATGCTTGACTTAGTCATCTAAATAGCTTTTCTTTACAGTAGTTTGTGTGCATGTACTTCCATAGGTATTAGAGCTATAGAATTATGTAAGGTCTCATGCATACTGAGAATTCTATTACAGTGAAACCTCGATTTAACGGACTAATTCGGGCAAGGGGGTGTCCGTTAAAGCCAAAAGTCTGTTATTTAATAATTTTTTAAAATCATTAAATAACAGGACTTTTGGCTTTAACGGACACCCCCTCGGCCCAATTAGTCCGTTAGTCCGTTATATAGAAGTTTTACCCCCCGGGCGGGGGGGTTGACAGTTCCCGCCCGGCTCCCCGCAGCGGGGAGCCCAGCGGGATTTGTGAAACCCCCCCCGCCCGCCTGAACAGCCCCCCCGCTGGACCCCCCCCCGCCCGCCCGAGGGGGGGGGGGGGAGCCGGCGCGGGGCTGCTTGGGCGATGGGTTCAGCTGCCTGGTCAATTTCACCTGAAATTGACCAGGCAGCTGAGCCCATCGCCCCAAGCAGCCCCGGGGGGGGGGGGGTCTGGCTGGGGGGGGACTGTTCGGGCGGGCGGGGGGGGGTCCGGCGGGGGGGGGGGGCTGTTCAGGCAGGCGGGGGGGTCCGCGGGGCTGCTGGGGGGGGGGGGGGGGAAGCCCGCGCGGGGCTGCTTGGGCGATCGGGTCAGCTGCCTGGTCAATTTCACCTGAAATTGACCAGGCAGCTGAGCCCATCGCCCCAAGCAGCCCCGCGTGGGCTCCCCCCCCCCCCCCCACCTGTCAGCCTGCCCGGCTCCCCGCTGCGGGGAGCCGGGCGGGGCGGGGGGGGTTGACAGCTCCCGCCGGGCTCCCCGCTGTGGGGAGCCGGGCGAGAGCTGTCAACTCAGCCGCCCGGCTCCCCGGGGCGGGGAGCCGGGCGGGAACTGTCAGCCCGCCCGCCCGGCTCCCCTCTGCGGGGAGCCGGGCGTCCGGGTTGACAGCTCCTGCCCGGCTCCCCGGGGCGGGAGCCGGCGGCCCCCGAATAACGGATTTCGGATGCATCGGAAATTTTGTCCGTTGCATCCGAAGTCCGTTAAATCGGGGTCCGTTAAATCGAGGGTTTACTGTAATGTCTTTCTGGAATGTTGGAAGCGTTCTAATACAATTAATGACTAAGGCACTAAAAGAAACAATGTTAAAACACAATAAAGTAAATAGAAAACCAGTAGCTTTCAATGACAGTAGGAGAATTTAAATTAAGTAATGCACTATGTGTTTTACTACCAGGAAACTCTTTTTCCCTTCAGACCACCACAAAGGTGCCAAAGTCAACACGCTGTATTACTTACAGGACCAATTTGTCAATTGTTCTGAGCTCTGGTGGCTCCACAGTTGCTAACTCCCCAATGTATTCCAGAAGGAAGCCAAACAGTTTCTGCAAGAAGCATACCATGTTAAAACTGTCAGAGCTTTTTTTCTTTGTATGTGTGTATATATGTATTTAAATATAGATATTTTTAAAAGCATAGAAAAATAATGAGATGGATCATGGCAAATGAACACTGCCTAGGTTCTCCCATATGTACATTTTGGATACAAAAAATTCAAATAATGTGAATACAAAACCAATATATTTCAAACTGCTCCATGAATACTCAGCAAATTCACTTTAGCATTCAAAATTCATTTAAAAACTCAAACATACTTCTAACTTTGCTTTGTTTCCCACTGCAAGGCTTGGATGATTGCACTTCTGAATCCTCTCTAGGATAACTAGCTGTTCTTCCACTATTCTTCCGAACAGTAAAGATTTAAGTTTCTCATAGGATTCTGGAACTATTATAAAAATAAAAACAAAAATCAAGCATACCCCACTGAACTAAAATACAGATTAGAAAATATTTTACTGTGTTAACAAATTTCTGGAAAATAACTATTTCAAATCAGAACAATAAAACTGTTGGAAACCTTTTTAAGTTAACATATTTTAAACATTAATAAAATACATTAACATTGAATACTATGTCTCAAATAATACAACCATATAGTTAAAGACTGGATTGTAACACACACGCACACACAGCTATAGCTCAGTGTCCATTTACCTATAATTCTATATTTTTTGGCTTGTGTTCTTATAGTAGCACTAACTGCGCAATTTTAAAGTCACACTAACCTAGCATTCTGTATGGAACATATAAGAAATGTAAGAGCCTACTCACTAGTGGAAAAATATATATATATAAATAAACTAAGGAAATTACAATGGTTAAGGTTTTATAAAACACTATGACTGGAAGTCATATATATATATACCAGTCATAGTGTTTTATAAAACCTTAACCATTGTAATTTCCTTAGAGTTTTTTGCTGGATTCAATTTAAACTACTTTATTCAATGTATGTTATTGTTTCACCTGCCATCAAATGGAAACTGCAAACACGATGGCAAGTGGTTTGAATGGCTAATTTCAGCATAGCTCATTTAAATACTATACTTCAGTATTCTCTACTGGCATACTGGTTTGGTGAAATATTCAGTTAACAAGAATGAATATCCTGTACAGCATGGAGAATAGTTTCTTTCTCCACAACCACAGATCTAGTCTAGAGACACTAAGCTCCACAGAGACCATATGTTAAAAACAGGCACCATTCCACTTCTGTGAGCTTCTTCTAAGGCAAGCTGACTTTATTCCAGAACCAATGCATACCTGTTCCTTGTTTTCAATACACACTAGAAAATTATTGTGTATTCTTCACTGCCAGACAACACCATTCTGTGCAGACTATATGTTTGGTCTTAAGTAAACACTGGGCACAATCTTACATGAAACTTCAATTCTGTCTTTCACTTCTAGGGCTGAAAAATGCAGTAGAAATAGTCTACTCAGCTCCTGGACAGAAAAGGATTTTCTCATGCTACTCAGAGAAATTCTGCTTGCCGACAAGAAGTCATGTTTTCAAGATCTGAAGAGTCATGTCCAATATTCATTGCCATGAAGGAGTGCAATTATGATGTGAAGCCTCATATACATAGGGCTACAACAAATAGACATAACCCCCCACTACCTAGTCAGTCAATGGGAATCTTACCAGTATATGTGTATGGAAGCTCAGAACTGGCAGCTTCTATCTTAGCATTTTGTTCTTCCTCACTTTGCAATTTATTTTCATTTCCTTTGTGTTTCTTCTTCTGTTCTTCATTTGCAGTGACCTCTTCCTCACTCCCTATGTCAGATTCAAGGTCAGAGGGACTATCTGTAGCATCATCTTCTTCAACAATTGCTTCTTCCTCATCTTCCCTACCAGGTTCTCCCTCACTTTCTTCTACACTCTCTCCCTCCTCTTCTTCTTTTACACCCTCTTCTTCTTCATTTCCAACATTTAGTTTTCCACCCTATTAATAGAGAAAATAAACATTACAATAGCTTACAGGAATACTGTTGGGTTTAAAAATTATGATTTAAAATAATGTCCTCATGTGTGTTACTAGAAACACATCAGATTACGACCCTCATCTCTGAATTTGATACAAACTGAATCTTATTTAAAATCCAGTGGCTTATCAGGTGGAAAGTTCGTCTCAGAAAGTACAAAAAGATGGTTTCAGTTGCAGAGGGAAGATGGAGAAGTAGAAACCAAGAGGAAGAAAGCTTGGGTAGACTGGGAGCTGAGTGACAGGCAGTCAGGTGACAACCAGGAAAAGCAATGCTGGGGATGGAAAAGTTGGAAGATGGGCAGCTAGGGAGCAGTATGTATAACAGAAGAATTGCTCCACAAATGGAAGACTTCAACTATATTTAAAAGGTGCATTCTATGGGACTTGTGTACGAATAAGACAAGGAGGATTTGGCACTTAAAATGGGCTTGATCCAGATGTCAGAAGCCCCAACAACTTGACCTAAGAGCTGAGGGTGGGCCAAATTCTGTTCTGACTTGAACATTTTGTAACTCAACTGCTCATGATACATACAAAGGATGTAAGACAAGGAAAACTTTCCCCCCAGAATAAAATTTTACTCCCTTTTATTCCCATTGGCAGTGTAGAACTAATACTGACCTGTGAGAGGAATCTATTTATTGTCTGCCTCATATAGTATACCTAGTTACAAGATCTTTATTACTGGTGAATATACATGAGGTTGTTTGTCAGATGCCATGTACAACTGGCAGCAACTGAGCCCTTGTTTTTCTTGTTAACCAAGTATATTTGACATTGAGAAAATGAAAGACAAACATGAAACCCCTCTATGCTGTGTTTACAGGGTTATTTTTCAGAGAGTATAGTCATTAAACTAAGTCAATGCATTCAAAACACAGTGATCCCTCCATATGAAGGACAAAAGTGACTTTATGAGAGCTCTGATCCTCCGCTGTAGCTAAGATATACACAAGCCAGGGGCAGGAGGAGGAGGCATTTAATAAAGTTTGTGTCAAGTTGCGTATCAGCCAGGTCCTTCTGGGTGCGAAGGAGCGAAACCACAGCTATAGCCCTCATGCTGATTAAAGTGGAGGATGTAGGAGCTACAATGCTCAATATACTACCAGGTGATCTCCCTACACTGGGGTAGTTCTCTATGCTGGCTTTAGGCTGCTTTACGTTGCCAGCATGGCCAAAGGAGACCTATTATGGGGAATGAAGTTCAGGTGGAAAGTGCAGCACTTAGATAAAAATAATCAAGTGAACAGAAAAGAGTTCTGTTTCATTTGAAATGATTTTCTCTTCATATCAGTGACTTTAAAAGTCACCATAAAACAATCAAATTCTTACTTTATAAGAAAGTAAATGTCTGTCATCTTTATTCAGGATGAAGCCATCTGCTAAATCGTCAGCTGACATATGCTTGGGTTTCTTTTTGTTCTCCCGTTCATCTTTTCCATGCATTCGACGCAGTCTCTCAGCCTGTGATTAAAAATAAATTCAGGGGAGGGATAATGTAGTACACATGACCAAAATCACTCCATGAAAATTTTGGAGAAAATACAGATAATTAAGAAAAGAAAATCAATCAGAACAGAAATGCTTAACTACCATTATTCACCTAGCAGACAGAAAGAAGGAACTCTAAAAATCAGAGAGATATAATAACATATATTATAGCCTGAACTCTTGAGTTTCCTTGTTTTGGTAGGTGGAACTGATAAATTAGTCTGCCTGTAATCCTAATTTGACCCTTCTATGTGGGGAAAATCAATTTACCAGAAGGCTTTTGGCCCTACCTAAACCCAATATTTGTGCACTGATGTACAGGGAGCACTGAGCTCCATATTGCATAGGCAACATGAAAACCTTCCCAGGCAAATCCTACTCCTCCACAGAGCAGAATCACGTCAGCGTAACTGCCAGTGGACCTTTTGCATCTACACGAGGGAAGTGGTGCAGGATTTGCCCAGATGTTAATTCAGCTCCTGTGCACTAAATAGGCTCATCTAACAAAGTATAAAGCACATCTTTGGGTTGAATGATATATAAAAGATAGCCAATGTGCCACTTGTTTTTAACTGAAAAAAAAAAAAGTTAGGTCTCTTGCTCTGTAATCTCACAAGTCAAATATTCAGCCCATTTTTTTAAATTGTCAAATTAAAAATCCATGAAAAAAAGGGTAAATCACAAAATCAGTGTAGTGATGCAAATAGTGCCATTAGAATAGGACAGGGGACCTACTCTCAGATTCGTGTCCTGCAATTTTTAGTATGACTGCTTTCAAACGGAGGTTAAGCAATTTAAAAAACTAAGAGATTACTACCAACTGGAGGGCTACAACACAAATACACCCGACAAAGTGTGTATTAGCCCACGAAAGCTTATGCTTCAATACTTTAGTTAGTCTTTAAGGTGCCACAGGACTCTGTCACTAACAAACACATACTCTGGTACCTCTAATTTCTGGAGTCTTTCTTGCTCCTCTTTCGCCAACTCTTCCTCGGTCTTCATCCTGTCAGAGGGTTGCGCCTTCATCTCAAACCCAAGTTGTCGAACAATCATATCATACTCATCAGGCTAAAGAAATACACAATTTCATAATTAATTAATATATTACTTTTCTGTGCTCCTCCACAGGAAGCCTTTTGCTCGTTCAAGAATTACTATTATTGGCTCTGGAAAAGGCAGGAAGGAAGGCCAAGGGAAAGACTAACGGGTGGAAATTGAAATTCATGACTTCCCCCTCCAAGAAAATTCTCATTCTACAAAACATACATACATTTTTAAATATGAAGTCATAAGAAAACATATCCCCAAAATTATAACTTACATAGCACTTATATCTTCAAAGGACTATAAAAAACCATGAGTTACAATTCTGTTATGAAGGCATTATCCTCATTTGACAGATAGGGAAACTGAGGTACAGATAATCAACATGTTCAAAGCCACACATCAAAATCAGTGGTAGAGATGAAACTGGAATTCAGAAATTCCTAGTTCCCAGTCACACATGTAATCCACTAGACCATGCCACTTGTCTAAAGAGAGATAAATTTGACAAAATTTTCCTCTTATACTAAGCCAGATTATGAATGATCTCCCAAACTGAATATGAATGCAACAGAACACCACTGATTCCCATTTTCTCTGTATCCAACAGATTTCAAAACAAAATCCACAGGGCTCTAACATCTCACTTTAACACCCATTATGCCTATCCCTAGCAAAAAAAAACCTGATCAGTTATTCATGGCATAATAGATTTGTCTACCTGTTAGAATTTCTGGGTTCACTTTCACAATGAATCTACCCAGATCACTAGTAGTTTCATCCTTATTTGTTTAAGTCTCAAAAGAGATTTCACAGCCCAACTGAAGCAGAAGTGAAGTTACTGCCACAGAAAGCTATTGCTAAATTAGAGAACTTGTGTACAAGAGACATTTCAAAGGCATTTAGAGAGTCAGCCAATGATCTTTTCAAGCAGATGCTTACTTGACAAGGAAAATGTTTGCCTTAAAAATAAACCAGAAAATTGTTCACATTTTTATCCAATAAGAAATCTCTCTCAAATTCAACAGCTAATGAAAAAGAACAAAGGGTAGCCATAGTTATAATGCACTTACTGGGAGAATAAGTCTTAGAACACTTCATATGAATCCTTTTATTTTTTTTAAATTAGTATCTACTTAAGAGCCTTCCAACCTCACAATTCTGACATGAAACTCCCTCAAAGTCTGTAGAATTATTTCAATTTAACTAAAACACAGGGCATTTATTTTTAATATTTTAATTAGAAATGATCAGGTACAAATAACTAGCAATCAACTTCCCCCTTAACTCTCAATCATTACTTTGGTTCCAGTAATTTAGTAAAATCAGTTGCAACAAAACAAAACTGTATTGCCCAAACATTACCTTGGGTTTCTCCTCCTCTTTATCTTTTCTCTCTGACGTGGGGGTCTTATGGGCGAGAAGGGTTTGGATTTCTTTCCAGTCAGTGTCAAGCTTTTCTGTGAGTTCCAAGGCATTCTCTCTCTGAGTTTGTCTCTCTCTCTGGAAAAATAAAAATATGAATACAACATAATTATTATTCAGTTGGCTTCTCTTTGCTTCCCTGTCAGAAAGTCATTTTTCTGCAGGGAAGCAAAGAAATCTGCAGGAGACATAATTCTGTGCATGCGCAGTGGTGCAGAATTCTCCCAGGAGTAAAGGAAGATCACCTGCAGCATCAAGACCAAATGAGGTCCATATGTAATCAAACCCAAATAAAAAGCTAGTTCATATCAACTCCTATTTTGCAGTGTTAAGCACCCTTGGTAGAGGAAGTAGCACAAACCTGCAATGGGTGACTCAAGAGCAGAGCATGGCAAAAAAGTTACCCATGCTAACAGAGCTCATAGGTTTAGGACCCTACAGAGAGGCAGACACTCAATACAGTTTTCCGAAGGTAAACAGTGTCAGGTATATGATCTTTTGGCTCCATATTTAGAAAGCCATACCCTTCTGCTTGCTGTGCGCCACCAATATTCTTCTCCTGTGAAGAGAGAGGATGTAGTGGTTTCCATGTCCTAAAGTTGATAATGGTTTTATTGAACATTTTCTGCCTTCTGTAAGTTTTCACATGGAAAACGCTATGGTACTTAATGTTGACTGTCCAGATTTTTTTTATTCAAAGGCTATAAACTCACCTTCTCTTGTTTGGATTTGGCAATCAGCTCTTCAATGAGCTCCTTGCGAGATTTAGGTTTTTCACCCTCTTCATCTTGCTCTCCAGTGAGTGCTTTCCTACGAAGAAGGCCTCCACCCCCTCCAAAGTGAGCAGCAGTTAGCTCAGCTGAAAAAAGAGAATTGAAAGGATTAATGAATCTATAGATTTATGCTGTCCTTAAGCTGTTGGGGTGTTATTTCCCTATTATTAAGGTACAGGAGCAACTGATGGAATCCATGTAAGAATAGAATAGCTAGTTAACCAAGGTTCAAACCCCATTTCTGCAGATAAAGATTGATGCTTGGCCTAAGTTAAGATAAGACTTTTCAGAAAATGATTCCCACCGTGACCTTAGATTCCCAAATTTTGTTAAGTTCCTTTCAAATACACACAGGCAATATACTTTTTGATTTAAGATAGCAATACAGCACTTTTTATCTGATGGCCTCAAAGCACTTCAATATATTAATTAAACCTCTCAACACTAATGTGAAGATAAGTATTATTATTCCTATTTTACAGATAGAGCACAGAGAAGTTAAGTGACATGACCAACATTCCAGAAAAGGTCTATGACACCACTGGAATGTGCTTTAATCACCAGACATTTACTGTGTTTAATTCATAAGAGCATATAAATTTCGGCATTGATCCCGCAGATATTTAGAAACAATGAATTTTAAGAACATGGGTAGCTCCACTGGACTACAAATATGCAGAAGGATTTGCAAGACCAGGCCTTCAGACATCACAAGGACATATGCCCCTTCAGAGGAACCTAGGATAGTATGTTAGCCTCAACAATGGATTTTTTTGCTTGTGTTCAGTCCTAACTTTCATGTAAGACACAATGTGTATGTTCAGTGGTTTTATTCAACTAGTACCCTAAAACAAAATTAAAAAATTGTTTTAAACACATTTCAGGTTATGTAAAGTGTTTATAATCTAGTAGACTACAGAATTAAATGTTTATTTTTTCTTTAAAACTATCTTTCATCAAGTTAAAAAGAAATCAGCTACTGTTTTAACGCAACTAAGGCCAAGATCCTGCCATTTGCTTTGCTCAGGTGCAGTAGTCTGGTAGGGCCTACACTGCATGAACTCCCACCATTTACTCATTAGCAGAACATTCACAAACACTATTGCAAGAGATGTGCATATTTTTTTGGCATTAAAGACATACATAAACTGAGGGAAGTACACAAAAAGCAACCAGGTTGGCTTTTACCTATCTAAACATAGTTGCAAACCAATATTTATTTATACATATACACCTCTCCAAGTCAAGGGAGATACTTGCATAAATAGAGTTTACTCACATGACTAAGGACTTGGCTACACTTGCATGTTATGCCGCAATAAAGTCGCCCAGAGCGCTCTACCTTACTCCTCATCCACACTGGCAAGGCACGCAGAGCGCTCTGACTCCATGGCTGGAGCGTTCCACTTCGGTGAGAGGAATAATGTCTGAGACGCCCCAGCATCAGTGTGAATGAGGAGCTGCATAACTGCGCTCTGATCGACCTCCGGAAACATCCCACAATCCCCTTAAATCAAGTGGCCACTTGTTGTGAAATCAGCTGTGGGAATGCAGAAGTGCCCTTTCAGACAGCCAAGAATCAGAGAGGTAGCCGCGTTAGTCTGGAATAGCAGAGTTAAAGTCCTGTGGCACCTTAAAGACTAACTATAAAGTTTTGAAGCATAAGCTTTCGTGGGCTAATACCCACTTCGTCAGATGCAAGCAGTCATCCGACGAAGTGGGTATTAGCCCACGAAAGCTTATGCTTCAAAACTTTATAGTTAGTCTTTAAGGTGCCACAGGACTTTGTTAACTCAAACATTTACTGTTTGCTTTGAGTGAGTGGAGAGGCGGGGAGCAAAAGGGGGGATCTGAACTTAGACAGCATGCTGACATAGTATCAATACCCCAAAAGCCAACCCTCACACACATAACACACTCCGTCACACTCTACCACAGCCCCCACATTTGAAAAGCACGTTGCAGCCACTTAAATACTGGGATAGCTGCCCATAATGCATTGCTGCCAATGCAGCTACAAGTGCCGCAAACGCGGCCATGCCAGTGCGCTTGCAGCTATCAGTGTGGACAGACTGCGTCGCTTTCTCTAGTGCGCTCTCTGAAGGCTGGTTTAATCCAAAGCGCTCTACATCTGCAAGTGTAGCCAAGCCCTTAGGGTTGCAGAAACTAGCTCCAGATTTGCCAAAGAGATAAAAAACAGTATAGAAAGAATTTTAATTTACATCTCCAATGAACAGCTATACCCAAATGGCCAGACTGCAAACACCTTACTCACATTAGTGAGCACTTATGGATACAAGAAATCCCACTGACTTCAATGAGACACTTTGTGTGAGCAACTACTCACTATTGTAATTAGGGTTTCATAATCTGGTCCAAAGAAATGTAAAAAAAAAAAACCCAAAAAGTGATATTATTTGTTTTAACATGGACAAAATAATGTATTTTTCCCTAACTTTGTTTTGAAAAATGGCTGCCCCATTTCTCCATCAACCCAAAAACAATTCATCCCAAGGGGTACGTGTGCATAAAGTTATACAGCAATTGAAAATAGGGTCGTCTTATAATGGAATGTATCAGGCAGCCTCAACTACAGGTGTTCCTATTGGTGCCACCTATAATGTACCATATTTGCAAGCATCCTTGCATCTCTAAATAGTTGATTTTACCCCAGAGTTCATTTTAATTCTGAATGCACTTACTTCAAGGATAATCCATATGTGAAAAGTCAATTATGATGTGATGAAATATGTATATTTCTTAAAACCGTGAATGGTTAAGAATTACAAGCATATTGGCACCTATCCAGTTCTAATCACCATTTTCTATCAGACGAAAGAGAACAAAAAGCTGATTTAAATCTGAACCTTTTCTTTACATTACTTTTCAATGAAAAAAGAGTATACAACAATTCACACAGCTATATTAACAATGAAAATTACATTGGATAAAAATGTATTAAGGTATCCATTTGATTTTCTGTACCTGACAATATTCCTCTTTCTTCAGTATCACTGTCGCTATCAATAACATCATTAAGTTTTTCAATATCTGCTAAAGATTGGCCATAATGGGTCAATTCTTCATCTTCATTCAGATTATAGATACTTTTCTTTTCATGATTTTGCTGTGAAAAACCAACCAATTTAGTAATGAGACATTTTTCAGATTAATATGAGTTAGCAGCAGCTGGTCAACAAAAATCCCTCCCACCCCCCAAAAAAAGAAGCTAATATCTTCAGTTTAATCCAAGAAAACCCTATTTCATTTATCTGTTATTTTAACAGCATTAACAAGCCTTCAATTTCATTCAGATACATTAAAGCGAGAAACTATGAGTGTCTTACACCAGTTTTTACTCTCCATTAAATCCATCATAGAAACTACATTATTAAACCAGTGAAAGTAAGTGGTTAATCAGGCACAGTATTCTGGGGAAGGGCTTATTTTATTAAAAAAAAAAAAGACTGGTAAAAACTGACTGGTAAAAATACTACAAAAGCAATCTTAGATTCCACTTCTTAAAGCAGAGGTCCCCAAACTGTGGGGTGAGCCTCCCGAGGGGGGCATGGAGGAATGTTCAGTGGGGTGAGGCTGGGGCCTGGGTCAGCTCCCACAGAGGGTGAGGAGGGAGTACCACTGAGCTTTACTCCTGGCCCCAGCTTATGGCTTTGGCTCTGCTGCCGGCCCTGCCCTCAGCTGTGGCCCCAGCCTTAGCCCCCTTACCCTGTTCACATTCTCCCGTCCCGGAGCCGCAGCCCCACTCCTGGAGAGGGGGGAGAACAAGGGGAAGGGGGGAGCACAAGGTAAGAAGTTTGGGGATCACTGTCTTAAAGTGGTAAAACCCTAAAATGAGCTTTATGGGCCATCGAGGGAAATGGCCATTTTAACGACAATTAACGGATTTACATTTTGTGGGAATTAAATTAGATTTTGTCTAGTTTAACTCCCCAAAATCACAATTTTTAAATGTTTTTTTTAATTATTTTTTTAAATAATTCAGCTTTAAAATCTTTATTCTGAATTGGGCTGGTCACAAATTTTCTGGGCAAAAACTTTTTCACCAGAAAAATTGAGATTTTTGACAACGTTTTTTTCATGAAAAATGTCTCACATAGAAAATGTAGATTTTTCATAAAAATCCCCAAATCCCCTGACAACCAAACTATTTCAGTTTTTGGCCAAATTTTTTTGGTTTTCTCATTTCCACCAAAACTCTAATTCTGGAATTCATTTAGATTGAATAAAAGGTGCAGAAAGGCTTTCAGAAAACAATGTATGGAAGTAAAAAAATGAAATTTAGGTATGATTGCCATGTTATAGGTTTTAGTATAATCCTTAGTGGCCATTAAGCAATGTATTATTTACCGAAAGCTTTATTTGGCAAATTAAAAATGTCAACATCTGGGTTTTTTTTATTATTTTTCATTCCTATACTGTACCTGTCGTTCCAAAGCAAACCTCTTCATCATCTTCTCTTCTGGGCTTATTTTGGTGTTATATTCACCAAAACGCTTATCTTTAAACACATTGGACTTTTCCCGTTCTTTGTATTCTTTCAGCAAAGTTTGTGTACGCTGAAAATCAGATCAAAGCATTAACTTAACAAAAGCACACCTGAAGCCAATGAATTAAGGACTAATTTATTCAAACACATAATATGAGAACACTACTGCTGACTATAAAAAAGACCAGAAAAATCAATACTGTAAATGTTTTTTTTACCCTTATTTAATTCAATGATTACTGTACTTTATTATACTCCTAAAACAACTATAAACAATGCCAATGGAGAACTGTCATCTCAGTCCAGTTCCTTGGGTACAAGAAAGAATCCATCTATATATAAAAAACCTCAAGCAGAGTACTAGCTGAAACCATTGTTGGCAGCCTCATAGGAGAGGTCAGTAATCGAATAGGTATAGATAATGAGCTCCCTATTTCACCCTGAAAGCAGATCCTCTAGGTCAGTAGTGAGGTATATTTCGTAGGTTATAGTAGGGAAATTTGGCAGGCAGTGTGGGGATGTCTATATTGTATCTGTTTTGCAGATAGAGAGCTACACCTCTTTATAGTGCTGTGAATACAGTATCTTATATTAGGACTTTATTTGACTTTTTCTTAAAGAGAAAAAACCCTCAAGAACTTACTAGAATACTAAATGACTTGTTCAGTATTAACAATTTTAAAGTAGGTAAAACCCACACCAATATTAAAGCAGGCAGGAAACTAATTTATCATCTCTTGCTTTCACACTGCAATATCACAACCAAGACATTTTCAGCAAGCTGTCTACCTTCAATATTAGGTATTATATAAATAAGACGAGGAAGACTTTGTAGCACCTTAGAGACTAACCAGTTTATTTCAGCATACGCTTTCGTGGGCTATAGCCCACTCCACGAAAGCATATGCTGAAATAAACTGGTTAGTCTCTAAGGTGCTACAAAGTCTTCCTCGTCTTATTTACGGATACAGACAAACACGGCTGCTAATCTTAAAGGTATTATATAGTCAGTGGCAATATAAAACATTAAAAAAAATGTTTAGTTGATTCCTGGGGAGAAAAACTATTGTTAATTATTATTATTGTGAACTCTCAAACTACTGTGGATAGCAAAATAGCTGAAGTTTCAAGCTATAGCCTTTTTTGCCCAAGTCACAGATGCAGAATCTGCAAATGTCAGGATTTCTAAATAATGGAAGAGTTACTTCATATGAGACACTGTAGAATTTATGTTCCATTTCCATCTGTTTATTTTATGTACATGTATATAATTTTCAAGGATTTTTTAACATGATGCAGTTTCTCTTTGTAATATTTTTGGCAAAAAAAAACAAAAACAAAAAAAAACCCCACATCCCTCAACACATATTAGGCAGACCCTTTCATTGATTACCTTTATTCAGAATAATTTTATCTCATACAGAGCTTCTCAAGGGGTTTCAATGTATACCACGATGATAAATTAAACAACAGTTTCTCTTATGCTATATTATTTCTCAGATAGATTTGTTTTTCTTTTGAATTAGGTCTCTAAATTCTGTTTGCTGATGGATGGTTTATACCAGGAGTGGCCAAATTTACTGTCCTTTTGAGCTGCATACAACAATCTTCAGAAATTCAAGAGCTGGAGTGCACCTGCCAGGGCTCGGAGCTTCAGCGCTGTTCCCGCTGAAGCCCCAAGATCTGGCGGATGCCTCCTGCAGGACTGGAGTTCTGAGACTGCTCCCATCCCTGCTGGGCAGAAGCATCTAACCCAGGGGTGGGCAAACTACAGCCTGTGGGCCACATCCGGCCCTTCACACATTTTAATCCGGCCCTTGAGCTCCCGCTGGAGAGCAGGGTCCGTGGCTTGCCCTGCTGCATGTGTACCATGGCTCCGCAAAGCTCCTGGAAGCAGAGGCCTGTCCTCGCTCCGGCTCCTATGCATAGGGGCAGTCAGGGGTTCTGCATGTTGCCCCTGCTCCAAGTGTTGTCCCTGCAGCTCCCATTGGCCAGGAACTGGAGCCAGAGGGAGGACATGCTACTGCTTCCAGTAAGCGCTGCCTGGAGCTTGCACCCCAATCTCCTCACATGCCCTAACCCTCAGCCCTGATCCTCCTTCTACCCTCTGAACCCCTTGGTCCCAACCCAGAGCACCCCCCTGCACCTCAACCCCTCATTCCCAGCACCACCCCATAGCTCACACCCCCAGCAGGAGCCCCCACCCTCCCCAACCCACTGCCCCAGTCTGGAGCCCCCTCCTGTACCCTCGGCTCCTCATTTCTGGTCCCACTCCAGAGCCCGCATCCCCAGTTGAAATCCTCACCCGTAATTTATTGAGCATTCATGGCCCACGATATAATTTCCATACCCAGATGTGGCCCTCAAGCCAAAAGGTTTGCCCACCCTTGCTCTAGCCACATCTTCTCTCCCCCCCACTGCAGGGCAGAAACCTTAGCTTCCCCAGTCTGGTAGGTGGAGAATGGGGGAGGGCTTGCGGACTCCGCAAGCCACATTTGAACTATAAAAAAGTCACATGTGGCTCATGAACTGCCGTTTGGCCACCCCTGGGACAGCAGTGAGAATGTGAAGGAAAAGAAAATTATTTTTTACCACAGATTCAATACAATCCAGTACAGCGCTTGCGTCACTCATGCTTTATCTGCAGAGGCAGAATGAGAAGTACTTCCGGTGCCTTAAGTAAGGGATGCACCAGATTACTGGGGTTCCAGACATACAGTATGTATGTAGTCAAAATGCTCTCTAATGTGGTGGTCCTTATAGCTACGGACTTGGTGTCAAATCAGAATAACCACTCTGATGCTGCAGGCTGTGACCTATTATTTACATTACAGTAGCACCAAGGAATCCTAATCAAGGAACAGGCACTATACAAAGAAGTAACAAAGAAGACTGTCCCTTCCCCCAGAGCTCACCATCTAGGATGGAGAGTAGAGGATGCAACTGACAGATGAAATAGACAAATTGGGTAAGGGTAGTTTGACAGATAACAACACAGAGTTTAAAAGAAAAGCAGAAGTTTTCTCAGCACTTGCCTAACCATTTCCTTTCCAATGAAGTGTGTATATTAAAAAAAGAATCAATGTTCACTTTGGGTACAGGTACACTGTAATCCAGGGTTATTCATCTTGGTCATTTCAGGTAACTGTTTCCCATAAAGTAAAAAATGTCTAAGGCTCTATAGTGCAAAGACTTAAGCACATCCTTAAATAGAAATCAAAGAGAGTATAAATATTAATGAAGTTAACATTTACAAGCTTGGGGCCTAAACTCCCACTGCAATATAATCCAGTATTTCTCAAACTTTTTGATACCAGGGACCAGCTTGCTGCCTTCCTAAACTGTATGAGGGAAATCTGAGGCCTGGCAAGGAAGGAGACTGCCACAGACCGGTCACTGTGAAACACTGGTATATAGTAGACCACTTGGGGAAGTTTGAATCTTGTCTGAAGCTGGTCTATACTGAAGATTTAGGTCAACCTACAGACATCGCTCAGGGCTGTAAAAAATGTAATGCTTCATGTGTCATAGTTAGGTTGACCTAATCCCCACTGTAGATGCAGCTAGGTTGATGAAATAATTCTTCCATTAATCTAATTACTGCCTCTTGAGAAAACAGATTTACCATAGCAATGGAAAAAAACCTCCTGTCACTATAGTAAGTGTCTATGCTACTTTGGCATAGCTGCAGCTGCGACACTGTAGCACAGACATACTAAGTCCAGCAAGCTACAATATTACTTTTCTTGGACTGTAAACCTGAATCATTTATGAGGCAGTTTGGGGGCATTTATGTTAGATTTCCTGCACTTATTAGATATTGACTATGATCCTTAGCAAGGTGAAAGGAAATGAAGGCTCATGCATTTTTACCATTCAACTAATGTGGCTGTAGTTTTTCGTGATTATTAAGTCACTTCATCCTGAAGACAGCTCTGACCTTGATATCAACAGCGCGGTCACTAAGAGTGTAGGAGGCCGTTTTAGAGATGATCTCAGAGTATGGGACATACAAAACTCACTGTATGTGGGCCTCTCCCTCCCTGATTGAATTTACCTTGTTATCTTGCCTGCCTCTGGAGATTTCCACAACATTCATCTGATAAAGTGGGTTTTAGCCCATGAAAGTTTATAATCCCAAACATCTGTTAATCTATAAGGTGCTACAAGACTGTCACTTTTGCATATCCAGACTAACACGGCTACCCCTCTGATACAAAACTCACTGAGACATTCTGAGTTTTCATGAACACCCTTAAAGGAGCATTTTGAGGCATCATCACATTGCATCCTGACATTGTCTACTCCACACCAGTTCGACTAGTGTAGCTTGGCTCAATATCACAATAATCACAAAATAGGATTTTGTAGTGAAGAACGGCCATACTGGGTCAGACCAATAGTCCATCTAGCCTAGTATCCTGTCTTCTGACAGTGGCTAATGCCAGGTGCTTCCACGGGAATGAACAAAACAGGCAATCATCAAGTAATCCATCCCTTCTCATTCACTCCCAGCTTCTGGCAGAGGCTAGGGACACTCAGAGCATGGTGTTGTATCCCTGCCCCTCCTGCTTAATAGACACTGAGGAATCTATCCTCCAGGAACTCATGTAGCTCTTTTTGAATCCTGTTATAGTTTCGGCCTTCACAACATCCTCTGGCATGAAGTTCCACACGTTGACTATACATTTTCTGAAGAACTTCTATTTGTTTCAAACCTGCCACCTATTAATTTGAGTAATGCCATTTGTTTGTGTTATGTGAAGGATTAAAAGTCCTTATTCACTTTCTCCACACCAGTCAAGATTTGATAGACCTCTATCATATCCCCCCTTAGCCATCTCTTTTCCAAGCTGAACAGTCCCAGCATTTTTCATCTGGGGGTCCCAAAGGACTTGATAACATTAGTCTCACAATCCTTCAGTGAGGTAACTGTCATTTTGAAGTCAGAGAAATCAAGACACAGAGCAATCTTTTTGCTTGACAATTTTCCAGATTAGGGATGGTTTATCAACATTTATACAGCACTAACTAAAATGGGGCTCCAGTCCTCTCTGGAGCTCTTAGATAATCCAGAAGCACAACCGCTATCACCACCATCAACAAGTAGAAGAATAACGTGGCTTATCAAAAGTCACAAAGCAAGTAAATAACAAAGGCTGGGAAAAAAATCCCTACTCACTGGCCCATACTCTATACCAGGGCTATAGGGTTTGAGAATGGGGTTGTACCCCAACATGACAAAAGGGCAGCTTTGGTGAGGGATGTGCCATCAAACCGTCTGAGCTATGCTACAGAATCCTAAATTCAAGCAGTTCGCGTACCATGATTTGCACCATCAGTGGGTGTGCACCACCACTGCCCCCACCTGGCAGCTGGAGCTTGCTCCAGAGTGCGGGGATCCACAGCACACCTTGTCTACATCTGATGAGTGTCTTACCTTCTTGACAGCCTTGGAGCGCGAGACGCCCGGCAGCCCCACGTCATGTTTGGTTCGTCTCCCCAAGATAGTAAACTTCTGCTTGTTGATCTTCACCTCGAAAGGGTTGCTCTGGACCAGCGCCGTCCCTGCCCCACTCGGGCCCTTGGCCCTGGCAGGCGCTTGGCCCTTTCTCCTCTGCTTAGTCGGTTTCCCCATCCTAGTGTGTGGGTGGGGTCAATACTCGCTAAGCAGCATAAAGAACCAGGGACTACGCTCTTGTACCAGCCCCTGAGATAGAGGGAACGGACCTGGGGGGAGCCACGCTAAACAAAATGGCGACCAGGGCCCCTCGACCTGAAACGGCCCCACGCTGCCCCCTGCCGTCTGAACGCACCACCTCTCGCGAGAGCTTCTAAATATCGTGAGATCTAAAGGGGAGACCAGGGTCCCTAAGCAGCCCGTCCAGCCTCTCTACTGACTACCACTCACGTTACGTGCAGAGCCAGCTAAGCAGCAACGCGGCCACACCTCTCGCGAGAATTGACCCCGACATCCCGCGGGACTTAGTGGTAGTAGCGGCGGCTAGGTTCTGTAAGAGAAGAGGTCGGAGCAGTATGTATGACTACATATCCCGGCATGCAATGCTCCACCCTTTCGGGTGAGAGGCGAGGAACTGTCAATCCCAGGGAACACTCCGCCGAGCGCGCGTGCTACCAACGTATTAGCTTTGACGCAAGAGGCCGCCGGGCCGGGGGAGCGCATGGCCTGCTGGGAGCTGTAGTCTTCGGGGCGGAGCTGTAAGGGGCGGGAGGCGGCACAGTCCTGCCCAGCGTGGGCAGGCCCGGCCCGCCCTTCCCGTTTCTCCGCCCCCCTGAGCAGAGGCGGGAGGGAGGGGGGGGTGAGAGAGAAGCGGGTGATGGGGGAGAGGAGAACCCAGCACTAGCCCTGGGGGCCGGATGAGTGGAGCCCGGGTGTCCCGGCGGTGGCGGGTCCGGAGAAGGGGGCGAAGGAGGTGGCGGCTCTGAGGAGACAGCGGGGTTGGCGCCCTGATCATGGAGATCGAGAACATCGTGGCCAACACGGTGCTGCTGAAAGCCAGGGAAGGTGAGCGCCGGGGAGGGGGCGAAGGCGGGATGTGCGCGCCGAGGAGGGGCTCTGAGGGGCCGGGGTGCTGAGGGAGGCGGGGGCGCTGGGAAGCGACGGGAGGACTTAGGGAGGCGGCGGAGGGCAGCACAGCTGCCAGGGAAGGAGGAGAGATGGGGATGAGGAGAGGGGGGTTTGGGGGCGGGGAGCGGAGGGGTTGTAAAGAGAAGCGCGGGGAGGGGGGGAAAGGAACCAGCGAGTGGATAACGCGGGGGAAGGTAAGATGTGGGGGTGAACCGGGGTCGCTGTCAGGGCTGGGGAGCATCGTGAACGGAGAAGAGAGCTTGTTCCTCAACTTCACCACGGTAGGATGTAAACATCCAAATAATAAAGGCACGTGGAAAAGCTCCCTTGCTTGGGATTAATTACAAACAGTTCTTAATGTTTCTTCGCTCTCCCACTTCGCTGGGTGCAAATGACTTTGCCGGATGTTTCGGAGAGAGATTTAACCTTATTCTTTCAAAACGTGATTATGGGAAGGTGGGTTACTAGCAGGAGGATGCTACCTATTCAACTGAGATAGGCTCTAACTGTGTGAAAAACTTTAAGAAACTTTTTCCTTGGCCTCAAAATCCCTGACAGCGTATAAAGTAACTGATGAATGCCATCTGCAGTTTGAGGTTGAGTGTCTTACATTGCTTAATATGAAAGTGTCTGACTGTGTAACTGCAGAGAGTCTCCTAAGTTTGAGTTGGTTTCTCCAGTGAGCAACCCTATTTTAAATAAGTCTGAAATCTTGTTCTCTCAAATATTTTTTTTTCCCTGAATGCACAGTTGCATAAGTGGCTACACGAAAGCCTCCCCAGACTTGCATAAGTGGCTACGTGAAAGCTTTCAGACTTTTTGCCCTTAGTAGATCCTGGCTTTGAGCGCTACTGTTCTTGTTCTCTTTGGACCTGATCCTCCTAATTTTATTTGCATTGAGTAGTTTACTGAGTAGTCCCACTGATTTCAGTGGGATGACTCAAAGTGAGTAAGGGCGGAGGAATCTGGCCCTATAAGTTTTGCAAGTCACTCCCACTCTAAATGGGTTTGGCATGTATACTGTATGCGTATCCAGCAAAATCTATCTTAAGCAGCCTGAACCAGAAAAAACAAACCAGTTTTCGGCTTTGAACTTGAGCTTAGAAAGTAGAATAATGATCACAATGTTGATACATCTCCCAATGTTAGTTAAAAAGACCACCTCAGCCTAGATGTATATTTTCAGTGGAACTAATCACTCATCTGTGGTGTTGCAGCCTGGGGTTGGAGTTTTCATTGGAATGATAAGAAATGGGGAGAGTGTGGACAGCACATGGCAGAGTAGAGCTTGGAGCCAGGTCCCACTAAGGATAGAGTGGTAACTGGGAATACTTTCAAGCGGCTGCTTAACATAGGGTTGCCTCCTTAGTTTAGATTCCACTATATATAGAATAAATTATGATGGTATGACTGAACAAAATGAGAGTTTTTACTGAACTCTCAGTTTTTACTTTACTGACAGCACCTAGCTTGATATGGCTAGTCCTACCCAAGATTTAATTTATTGACAGTAGTAATGACTATGTGTAAACGAAAATATAATTTTCTCCTTTTCCATATATATATATCACTTATCAAGTGATCAGGATTCCAAGCCAAAATATGTTGTATTTGCTTATCTCTCTCTCTCTCTCTCACGTATTATATATATATAAAAATGAGCAGACAGAAAATGTGAAATATCGGGATGGGGGTAATGGGAGCCTTTAAAAAAAAAGACTCAAAAATCGGGACTGTCCCTATAAAATCAGGTTATCTGGTCACCCTAATATATATATTAGGGTAGGGGGTCTCTTATCTCCAGTCTTTTAGGTCTGTGTCCTGGAGGCATCCTGATGTCTTACATTTTTTGAAAGTGCTGCTCAAACAGTAATGTATTTGCCACATGTGGAATACATTCATTGGTGCTGGGAAAATCTCTTTCACTGCTTTCAGTGGGAACAGCCCACATCAGCTTAGTTGCTGTCCCCTTTATCCTGAGTTGGTGTGAGGGCTGTGAGTGCATGAAACTGACTCAGATATTGTGGTGATACATACATAAGAAACTAGCGAAAATACCCGGCGTTGCTCGGGTCAGTCGGAGGTGGGGAGGGGGCAGACAGCTGAGCGAGTGTGGGGTCCGTTGGATGGGGGAGAGAACAAACCTGACACACACACCCCCCGACCAAACCCGACACCCCTACCTCACTTACCGTCCGACCAAACCCAGCCCGGGTCCGTCGCAGGGGGGAGGGGCAGAGAGCTGAGCGAGTGCGGTGTCTGTTGGAGGGGGTATTATGACATCTGAACTATGTCACAGAGAACAGCAGCTGCCCAGCTGATGTGATTGGCCTTTAAAGAAGTTCACCCCTGGGGGGGTCAGAGGTGAGATTTGAAAAATTTTCGACTCTTACGGTCATTAGGACCCCAAGACCTCTAACTCTACCAAATTTCAAGTCTCTAGCTCAAACGGTGTGGAAGGAGTAAGCTTACGTACATACATACATACACCATTTGACTTTTATATATATAGATAGAGAGAGACAAAGAGTCTTGTAGCAACCTTATAGACTAACAGATGTTTGGGATCATAAACTTTCCTGGGCGAAGACCCACTTCATCAGATGAATGTTGTGGAAATCTCCAGAGACAGGTGTAAATATGCAGGCAAGATAGCAAGGTAAATTCAATCAGGGAGGGTGAGGCCCACTTCCAGCAGCTGATCTGGAGGTGTGAACACCCAGAGAGGAGAAACTGTTTTTGTAGTTGGAGAGCCACTCACAGTCTTTGTTTAGTCCTAAACTGATAGTGTCAAATTTGCAGATTAATTGGAGCTCAGCAGTTTCTCTTTGAAGTCTGGTCTTGAAGTTTTTTTGCTGCAGGATGGCTTGTCTTTAGATCTGCTATTGTATGTCCAGGGAGGTTGAAGTGTTCTCCTACAGGCTTTTGTATATTGCCATTCCTAATATCTGATTTGTGTCCATTTATCCTTTTACGTAGGGATTGTCCAGTTTGGCCGATGTACGTAGCAGAGGGGCATTGCTGACGCATGATGGCATCTATATATATAAAAGTCAAATGGTGTATGCGTGTATGTACGTATGTATGGGTGTACGCTTACTCCTCCCACACCGTTTGAGCTAGAGACTTGAAATTTGGTACAGTTAGAGGTCTTGGGGTCCTAATGACCCTAAGAGTCGGAAAATTTTTCAAATCTCACCTCTGACACCCCCAGGGGTGAAATTATTTAAAGGCCAATCACATCAGCTGGGCAGCTGCTGTTCTCTGTGACATAGTTCTGATGTCATAATACCCCCTCCAACAGACACCGCACTCGTTCAGCTCTCTGCTCCTCCCCCCTCCAACAGAACCCCGGAATCCCTCCGCTCTGTGCCCCCTCCCCACCTCTGAAGGACCCCGGAATCCCTCAGCTCTGTGCCCCCTCCCCACCTCCGATGGACCCTGGAATCCCTCAGCTCTCTGCCCCCTGCCCACCTCCGACGGACCCCGGAATCCCTCAGCTCTGTGCCCCCTGCCCACCTCCGATGGACCCCGGAATCCCTCAGCTCTCTGCCCCCTGCCCACCTCCGACGGACTCGAGTTGGGTTTGGTCAGAGGGTAAGTGAGGTGGAGGTGTCGGGTTTGGTCAGGGGGGTGAGGTGGGGGTGTCTGGTTTGGTCGGGGGGGTAAGTGAGCCGGGGGTGTTGGGTTTGGTCTGGGGGGTGGGTGGTAAGGTGTCTGGGTGGGTGAGGGGTGAGGTGTTGGGGTTGGTCAGGGGGTGTTGGGTTTGGTGGGGGGGTAAGGTGGGGGTGTTGGGTTTGGTTGGGGGGGTGAGGAGTGGGCTTGGGGTTGGTCGAGGGGTAAGTGAGGTGTGGGTGTCGGGTTTGTTTGTGGTGGTAGGTAGGGGTGTCGGGTTTGGTTGGGGGGGAAGTGAGGTGGGTGTGTCAGGTTTGGTCTACGGGGGGTGAGGTGTGGGTGTTGGTCAAGGGGTATTGGGGTTGGTAGGGGGAGTCCTGGGGGTGTTGGGTTTGGGTGGGGGGGTGAAAATGTGGGTCGGGGTTGGTCGAGGGGTAAGTGAGGTGGGGGTGTCGGGTTTGGTCAGGGGGGTGAGGTTAGGGTGTCAGTTTTGCTCTCTGCCCCCACCCAACGGACCCCGCACTCGCTCAGCTGTCTGCCCCCTCCCCACCTCCGACTGACCCGAGCAACGCCGGGTATTTTCACTAGTATATTATATTGGTAGATGTGCAGGTGAATGAACCAGTGATGGTGTGGCTGATCTGGTTATGTCCTGTGATGGTGTTGCTGGTGTAGATATGTGGGCAGAGTTGGCATCGAGGTTTGTTGCATGAATTGGTTCCTGAGTTAGAGTTACTATGATATGGTGTAGATGCAGACTAACACGACTAGCCCTCTGATAAGAAATAGAGTAATTGTTCACTTAGAGACAGCTGGACAGGTGGGGGGAAATTAAACCATCCAGATCTCTGAGACTTCTCGTTCCCTGCTGCTATTTTTCTCGTCTCTCATTGCAGAGTGCCAAGGTGCAGGAGAGACTAGGGAAGTACATAGTTGCCACTTCTTACCTAAAGGGTCAAATCCTCAGTTGGTCTAAAGTACCTGAAAGATCCTTGGAGCTATGCCAATGTTGGAGTACATCAATAATTCATCCTATGAAATGGGGAGATTGCATGAGGTTGGATAGGAGCAGGTTACATTACATTTATTAGAACATAAATATTTCACTTGAATTTGCTAATTATTTTTCCTACTTTACTGTGCTCTTGTGAAAAGTTAAACCCATTTCCACTTCCCAAAGCCATGATAGAGGAAAAATGACTATATTCTTGATTATGGATTGCACAGCTCTTCTAACTTGAGATTTTCTCATGACGCAGACGGGGATAGGCAAAATATTAATCTTAAAAGCACTTTACAGACACTAATCCTTCACACCCTTGAGGTAGGTGGCTATTATCTGCATTTCACAGATAAGGAAATTGAAACAGAGGTATTACATGCCTTGCTTAAATCCATAGCTCAAAGACCATCTACTTCAAAGCATTCATTAACACTCAGGAGTTCCTGATTCTCAGGCTTTGTCTACACTAGCACTTTTGTCAGTCAAGGGTGTGAAAAATCACACCCCTGAGTGACACAAGTTTCATGGACAAAAGCTCTGGTGTGGGCATCACTATATCTGTGAGAGAGCATCTCCTGCTGACATCGCTACCACTGCTTGTTGGGGATGGTTCATTTATGCTGGTGGGAGCGATCTCTCCCGTTGGCATAGAGCGGCTGTACAGGAGACCTTACAGCAGTGCAGCTGCAGTAGTACAGCTGTGCCGCTGTAGAACAGACATAGCCTTAGACTCTAAATCAGTTCACTAGACCATGCTTCATGCTGTCTTGAAACTATTGGATTTTGTGAGTTCTAATAATGACTTAAAATAATTTCTGAATTATTTCCTCTCTTTTGTTTGGCTGACTCTAATGATGTTGGGGGTTGATAGTACAAAAGTACTGCCAATTGCTTGTCAAAATAAGTATAAAGTGTTTCTGCTGCTATGTTGACAATTTAGGAGAGATGCGTGGTTATAGAAACACTTGCTGTTTATAGTATCATTTGCTTTAATGAATCAGAAGGAATAATTTCAAGTACAAAATCAAATTAACTGAATTTTAGTTACTCTCAATTATCCCAGTCACTGAATATCCAAAGACTTAGAAAAATCTTGGTAGACAATCAATCTTTGAATTATAAATTTAGCGGCACAAGTAGTCTGCTTGACAATAATCCACTAGTCCAATTTTCCCTGTAGTACCTTCATGTTTTCACATTACTATATATCCAAAAACAGTTGAGCCCAGAAACTCCAAATTTGTCCTATATACTTCTCATTGAGAACTGGTACCTTGGAACAGCATGGATCACGTTTTAATAAAATATGGTCATGTGGATCACCTTTTCTGCATTCATGATCACGTAACATTGTTGTAGCAACTACAGCAATTCCTTGTTATGGGGAAATATTCACTGTAGTTTTTAACTTTTAACATAACTTTCACAATGAGCTATTGCCTAGCTCAGTGATGGCGAACCCATGGCACGCGTGCCGCTGCCGGCACGCCGAGCCGTCTCTGTGGGCACGCCGTCAAAACGCCGGAGCAGAGGGGCGGGGTCAGTAAGAGGCGAGCGGGGGGTGGAGGAGGAAGTGAAAGGACGGCCAGAGCCCGGGAAGGAGAGCGGAGGCGGGGCCGAGGCAGGAGGCGAGGCGAGGCAAGGCAATGCAAGGGGGGGGGGGGAAGTGAAAGGACGGCCGGAGCCCGGGAAGGAGAGCGGAGGCGGGGCCGAGGCAGGAGGCGAGGCAAGGCAATGCAAGGGGGGGGGGGGGAGTGAAAGGATGGCCGGAGCCCGGGAAGGAGAGCGGAGGCGGGGCCGAGGCAGGAGGCGAGGCAAGGCAAGGCAAGGCAAGGCAAGGCAAGGCAAGGCAAGGCAAGGCAAGGCGGGCGGGGGGGGGGGGTGAAAGGACGGCCGGAGCCCGGGAAGGAGAGCGGAGGCGGGGCCGAGGCAGGAGGCGGGGCCGAGGCAGGAGGCGAGGCGAGGCGAGGCGAGGCGAGGCAAGGCAAGGCAAGGCAAGGCAAGGGGGAGGGGGGTGAAAGGACGGCCGGAGCCCGGGAAGGAGAGCGGAGGCGGGGCCGAGGCAGGAGGCGAGGCAAGGCAATGCAAGGGGGGGGGGGGAGTGAAAGGACGGCCGGAGCCCGGGAAGGAGAGCGGAGGCGGGGCCGAGGCAGGAGGCGAGGCAAGGCGAGGCAAGGCAAGGGGGGGGGGGGGGTGAAAGGACGGCCGGAGCCCGGGAAGGAGAGCGGAGGCGGGGCCGAGGCAGGAGGCGAGGCAAGGCAATGCAAGGGGGGGGGGAGTGAAAGGACGGCCGGAGCCCGGGAAGGAGAGCGGAGGCGGGGCCGAGGCAGGAGGCAAGGCAATGCAAGGGGGGGGGGGAGTGAAAGGACGGCCGGAGCCCGGGAAGGAGAGCGGAGGCGGGGCCGAGGCAGGAGGCGAGGCAAGGCAAGGGGGGGGGGGAGTGAAAGGACGGCCGGAGCCCGGGAAGGAGAGCGGAGGCGGGGCCGAGGCAGGAGGCGAGGCAAGGCAAGGGGGGGGGGGGTGAAAGGACGGCCGGAGCCCGGGAAGGAGAGCGGAGGCGGGGCCGAGGCAGGAGGCAAGGCAATGCAAGGGGGGGGGGGAGTGAAAGGACGGCCGGAGCCCGGGAAGGAGAGCGGAGGCGGGGCCGAGGCAGGAGGCAGGGCAATGCAAGGGGGGGGGAGTGTTTTTGTGTTTTTCTTTTTAAACAAAAGCTGTTAATTAGTTTGAAAAACTGTACGAATTGTTTTTTCTAAACTAAAACCTCGTTATTCAGGTTTAATTGCAGTGTTGGCACTTTGAAAAAAACAAGTCATTTTGGTTTGCAGTTTGGGCACTCGGGCTCAAAAAGGTTTGCCATCACTGGCCTAGCTGCTATGTCTGGCCATTATGTCCAAAGATGGAACTTCCTATTACTCCTTGTCCTATCTCACATTCTTGTGAAAATCTGGGTCAGTGATACTTTTATTCATTTATTTTAAAAATCAAAAGGGTGGCATGGCTTTATATATATCTGGCAGAGTAAGATCCCCCTATTCCCCCAGACTATGTTAAGAATACTTACACGATCGTCAGAAGAAATAGAAATAACACTTCAGATAGTTAGGGTTTGGTTGTTTTTTTTTTAATCTGAGAAAACCCCACCCCTGTTTGCTGGAAGTGATGAGGTATTGAAAAGAAAGAAATTATAAAGAAAGCTGGAAAGCTGCTTCAAATATAGTGGACACTACATTATATACTATATAAGCAACTGAGGTAAAAGGCTGTACAAGTGTAAAAGCAATTTTGGGAGCTGTGAGAGCAAAGCCAGAATACTTGTAATTTCTTGAGAAATTGTACATTTTTATACATAACTTTCCAGTAGGGATTTTAATATTTAAAAGAAAAAATAGTTGGATTACTTCTACCTTTCCAGTAAAATGGGGAAATGAATACTTGCACCTGCTTTTTCTAGCAAAAACGTTTCATGTAATACTAGGTTTCCTGGAAGACATGAAGAGGGAATCCACTGGGGGAAAAAAATATTAAATATAAACTGATTATTTTGAAAGAATTTTGTAAAAACTCTGAAAAGCCATTTAGCTCTTGTTCTGTTACCGCTTTTGTATCGATAATTTGTTAGTATTATGCATCTTTCATTCGCTTGATACATTTTTGAATAAATAGAAATGTAAATAAATAAATAAATAATAAGTAAATAAATAGGTAAATAAAAAGAAATGTAGTGTGGCTTGTGATAAATTGCTTTCCTTCGTGACACTAATGTAGATCTTTATCTTGCTCCTCTTTTCATTGCTTAGAGCATGTCTTCACTACCACTTTAATTCGACCTTAACGACATTAGGTCGAATTAAACGTGTACCTGTCTTCACATACATGCCCTTAAAGTCAATTTAAAGGGCCCTCAAAATCGAATTTGTAACTCCTGCCTGACGAGAGAAGTAAGGCTAAAATCGACTTCTCTATGTCTACTGTGAGTAAGTGAAGAGGCATCTGAAGTTAAGCCTCCGACCCCTGAGCAGCCCCGTGGACCCCCCGGGAGGGGGGGGGGGTCCGCGGGGCTGCTGGGGGGGGGGAGCCGGCGCGGGGCTGCTTGGGCGATCGGGTCAGCTGCCTGGTCAATTTCAGGTGAAATTGACCAGGCAGCTGACCCGATCGCCCAAGCAGCCCCGCGCCGGCTCCCCCCCCCTGCCCTCGGGCGGGCGGGGCTGTTCAGGCGGGGGGGGGTCCGCGGGGCTGCTGGGGGGGGGGAGCCGGCGTGGGGCTGCTTGGGCGATCGGGTCAGCTGCCTGGTCAATTTCACCTGAAATTGACCAGGCAGCTGACCCGATCGTCCAAGCAGCCCCCCCCTCGGGCGGGCGGGGGGGGCTGTTCGGGTGGGGGGGTCCGCGGGGCTGCTTGGGCGGGGGGGGGGGGGGTCCAGCACGCATTGCACTGTGGGCTACCTACCCACAGTGCAATGCAGGCTATGTCGACCCCTGCAAAAGTTCTAGGACAGACAGTGTCGACCTGCTGTCCTGGTGGGGACACACTGATTCGATTTTCTAAAATCGAGTTTAGAAAATCGAATTAAGGGAAATCGACCTAGTCCTGTAGTGAAGACATACCCTTAAAGTAATCTGGTGTATAAATACTCCAGAGGAGCAGATCCTCAGCTGGTGTAAATGATTATAGCTTCATTGAAACCAATATCCATTTACACCAGCTGAGGCCAGGGTGATCAGATGTCCCGATTTTTATAGGGACAGTCCCAATTTTGTGTGTGTGTTTTTCTTATATAGGCTCCTATTTTCTCCCACCCTCCTGTCCAGACAGAAAGTATGAAAAATCAAGTCCCCCTAGCTGAGGCTCTGGCCCCCAAAGTGCCTCTTAAATGCATTGGGCCAATTTACACTCACTTTACACTTATACTCTCAAAGCAGTATAAAGAAAATGTAGATGTCTAAGGTGTTGTCTACACTTGAAACACCACAGTGGCACGAGAATAGGCAGTGTTGCAGCTGCAGGGCTGTAGCGCTTCAGTGTATATATTACCTACACCAATGGGAGGTTATTTGCCTCCCAAAGAGGCAGTAGCTAGGTTGATGGAAGAATATTTCCATCGACGTAGTATTGTCTATGCAGGGATTTAGGTTGGCTTAACTATGTCATTCAGAAATGTGAATTTTTCACACCCATCTTGAGCAACATAGCTGGTCAATCTTGACCAGCTCTAAGTCTGACTGAACGTCAGGCCAATTGTTAGGAAAGTATTAGTGTAGGAAGAGGTTAAAGGCTGTGCATTTCCTTGTTTTGATGTTGGAATTTTACCAGTTTAGGTGCTATTTCTGAAGACTAAATAACCTTACCTTCCTCCCTCCCCTGCCCCAGAGTACACATTTGATCTCCTATGCAAAAAGTGTCTTAGGAGTACTCCAATTGACTTCATTATTTAAGGCAAGCAGGATTTTGCTTCGGGTAAGAAGGTATTTATTATCTCGAGATATTATAAGTGGTGATACCTGGGCAGACATCTTCTGACATGACATACTACTAGATCTTGCAAGTAGGAAACAAATTCCAATGGAGAGGGTTTCTACTAAGCTCCAATAACTGACAGGAAAATGAACAAAACCTTTCATATTATTTCTAGAGAGCATATGGGCAAGTGAGACTGGGGTATACACAAACTTGTGCTTTCAGGAAATGTAAATAAAGATCCATACTCTCTAATCATCTGTACTCCGAAAACAGAGGTCTTTAAAATCCACTCATTAGTTTCTGCAGAATCTAAGTTTTCATTTAAAACCAACATTTTAAGCTATTGTAAATATTGCTACCTTTTCCCCCTTTCGTTCTATAGTTTGGGGCATCCTAAACTACTACATGCATCCCTCAGGTAATGCATGAGGATACCCCACATATAGAATCATAGAAAATCAGGGTTGGAAGGGACCTCAGGAGGTCATTTAGTCCAACCCCAGCTCAAAACAGGACCAACCCCAACTAAATCATCCCAGCCAGGGCTTTGTCAAGCCTGGCCTTAAAAACCTCTAACATGGGCTGCTCTGAATATATTGAATAAGGACCTGTGGTCCCATGGTTGTGAGTTAGACAAGCTTCCTCTCCATATAAGGTGTGTGTGTGTGTATATATGTATATATGTATATATGTGTATATAATATATATATACATATCCATATTTTATATAAATCTTCCTCGATAAGAGTATAATCTTTTTGAATAGCGTACTGAGATACCATCTTAAGAGTCTTCCACACTCATCCCATCTCAAGGTTATTTCCATAACTGACATATATATAGGTATTTTAAAATGTATATTTGTCAGTTATGGAAATAACCATGAGATGGGCTGAGTGTGGAAGATTCCTTTCAGATGGTATTTCAGCACTCTGTTCAGTAAGATTATACTCTCATAGAGGAGGTTACAATACTCCTCAACAAAAAGGCAACAAGCTCTACAAGAATACAAGTTGACTCACAAAGAGCAAACTATTGTGAAACTCATATTGCTATGTTTCTGAACCTTGGCAAATGCTAGGAAACCCACAACAGAAAACTCAATGCATTCTATCTGAGATGCTTGTGAGGAAAACTTGGTGTCAGCTGGTGGGATAAAGTAACTAATTCTGACATTGCTATAATGGACTGGCCAGTAGACTGTAGAGATAATGATTCAAGAAAGAAGGCTGAAGTGTTTTGGACATGTACAAATGTCAGAAAACTATTCCTAGATAAGTACTTGATTGGCTGTCTCCTGGTGGAAGATGGAGGAGGCAGGGAAAGGACAACGGATGATGTATAAGAAAACCATTGAGTAAGATGGCGCTATCTATGCCAAGTTTCTTAAGCAGTTGTTAGACAGAAGGAAGTGGAAAGACTGGGTTGCCTTGTGTCAGAAGGCATAAGAGCATCTAATAATAACAGATTTTTATACTCATTTGCATCTTGTTTTAAAATAGACTGTAAGCTCTTTGTGGCAGATAATCTGTCTTCCTGTGTTTGTGCAGCACTATGAACAATGGGCTGTCTTGTCTTTTGCTCTTTTTATGTCAAAAAGATTAAGAAGAAATGATGTGGGCATGGTGGGGTCCAAATAAATATGTTTACTTAAATGTACAAGGCCTAGTTATCTATGCACATTGCTGCTCTGGGTGTTCTCTGAAGCACAGCACAGTGAGCAGCACTAGAAGTCTCCCAATCTATTTAAAACGATACTACCTTATTCTCTAAATCAGTGGTTTTCAACCAGGGGTTCTTGTACCTACTATAGAGATTACCTACTAACAAGGTTAGTTCAGAATTGGAGAGGTAGCCCTGTTAGTCTGGATTTACAGAAGTGACAGAGTCCTGTGGCACCTTAAAGCCTGACAAAAGTATTGAAGCATAAGCTTTCATGGGCTAATACCCACGTCAACTACCTTGTTCTCTCTAATCAGGGAGGATGAGGTCCTCTTCTAGCAGATGATCTGGAGGTGTGAACACTGAGAGAGAAGAAACTGCTTTTGTAGTTAGCTAGCCATTCATAGTCTTTGTTTAATCCTGAGTTGATAGTGTCAAATTTGTAAATGAATTGTAGCTCAGCAAAAGCAACAAAGAGTCTTGTAGCACCTTATAGACTAACAGATCTTGGGGATCATGAGCTTTCCTAGGCTAAGACCCACTTCATCAGATTAATGTTGTGGAAATCTCCAGAGGCAGGTATAAATACACAGACAAGAAAGCAAGGCAAAGTAAATTCAGTTAGGGGTGGTGGTGAGGCTCAGCAGTTTCTCTTTGAAGTCTGATTTTGAAGTTTTTTTGCTGCAGGATGTTTACCTTTAAATCTGTTATTGTGTGTCCAGGGAGATTGAAGTGTTCTCCTACAGGTTTTTGTATATTGCCATTCCTAATATCTGATTTGTGTCCATTTATCCTTTTACGTATCGCTTCTGTAGATCCAGACTAACACGGCTACCTCTCTGATATGTAAAGTTGAAGTTGCGTCTGTTTTGTTTCACTTCGTCCTGTTAATTAATATTTCTACTGGATGTATTACATTAGAATGTGGCCCACAGTTACATTAGTTTATATCCTATTGTAAAACAACAATACTAAATTCTAGGTCAGATTAGCTAAACCTAGTTTCAACTGAGGTAAATTTGCTGGATGAGCAGGTTTGAGGGAATATAGGAGAGTTGTAGGTTATGGATACAAGTTGCGCAAACTAAAATGTTTATGCATTAGCATTTCTAACTGTTCACATGATTACTGAGATTGGACATACAGTTGATATAAAGGACCAATTACTTGTTTTAATGACTTCAGCTGTGGGTTCAGTGAGTTACTGTGCACACATATGTGCACATTATTTTATATGAAATTTTTTGAAAATCTAATTCACTAAGTCTCTAAAATCCAGATCTGAGATGGAACAAATTCTTTCTAGATTTAAAAAAAAAACCCAAAAAACAAAAGATCAAATACAACAGTTTTTCTACAGGCTGTCCCAAAAAGTTTGAGCCTAAAGAGGTCATTTCCTGATTTTTTTTTTTTCCTTCTGGCTTTTAAAGGAAGTATCCGACTCGCATAACTATTCCATCCTATCAGTTCATCAAAGACCATACTGAGTAATGTGAAATAGGAAGAGAGAAATTAACTTACCTTCCCTGATGCTTCTGTTTCTTTGGAAGTTGTTTCATTATTGCCTTTAACATTCTGCATCTAGCACACATTTTGCTTATACAAGTGGGACTGGAACATCTGCCAGATTCTTGCTATTCTTAACCTTCAGATCATCTCTAACTTGACATCTACAAACAGAATAATTCTAGTCTCTGTTTTAAATTGTGGTCTTGGTCATACTGTGGATTATCTCTATAGCTTTACAGTCTTCAGAATTCTGATCAAGGCACGTGAATACCCATTGAATACTCTGAGATGAAAGATGTTAGAAAGTTTGATCAGTTTGAAAAAGCAATTTCACGCTTTTCTTTCTGTCCTTGTAAAGGGACTGTTGGGAGAAGTAGCGATTTCTCCCTCCTCAGGGAATAAGAAATTGATGTGTAAAATGAGTAAACTAATGTTAATCCCATTCTAGAACAGTGGTTTTCAAACTTTTTTTCTGGCAACCTAGTTGAAGAAACTTGTATCAACCCTAACCCTAACCCATGACCCAATGTAACTGGGGATGAGGGGTTTGGGAGCGGCTCAGGGCTTGGGCCAGGAATGAGAGGCTTGGTGTGCAGGAGAAAGCTCTGGGTTTTGGGGGGGCTCAGGGCTAAGGGAGAGTAAAGGAGACGGTCAGGGCTCTGAGACGGGTGTGCAGGCTCAGGTGAGGATGAGGGGTTTGGAGTACAGGAAGGGGCTCATGCCTGGGGCAAGAGATTGGGGCGCAGGCTTAACTTCAGGTGGCTCCTTGTCGGTGGCACAGCAAGGGTACTAAGGCAGGCTTCCTGCCTGTCCTGGCACTGCAGATTATGCTGTGCCCCAAAAGCAGGTGGTAGCAGGTCCGTCTCCTAGGAGGAGGTGCGCAAGCGGCTCCACATGGCTCTGACCTACAGGCAACTGCCCCCCACCCCGGCTCCCATTGGCTCGGTTGACAAAGCTGACCAGAGCCGCTGCAAACCAGTACTTTACATTCTGTGACCCAGTACTGGGTCGTGACCCACAGACTGAAATTGCTCCTCTAGATCAGTGGTTATCACATAGGCAGAGCTGATGAT
This sequence comes from Sternotherus odoratus, assembly GCA_032164245.1. NCBI lineage: Eukaryota > Metazoa > Chordata > Testudines > Kinosternidae > Sternotherus > Sternotherus odoratus. Next base: position 98,354,373 of record JAVMKO010000004.1, on the reverse strand, counting down.
TGTCTAGGGAAGTGCAGTGCTGGATGGAGCACAATGTTGGATGATAGTACAGGCATGTCGTGTCTTACGTGAGGGTTACGTTCTGCGATTACCGCGTAAAACGGAAATCGCGTATAGTGAAACTCTCATTGAGTTCACTATATGGAACGTTTACCCGGGCGGGGGGGGGGCTCCTGCCCCAACCCATGGATGGGCAGATCGGCTGCTGGCTCCAGCCCCTGGCCCCTGCGGCGGCATGCGGGCTGCCCCCATCTGCTTCGCCCCAAGCCCCATTTAGCTTGCCCCACCCCTACTCACCCTCCGCGGGCCGCACAGTGAGCCCGTGTGGGCCGCATGTGGCCCCCGGGCCACGTGTTGTGCAGGCCTGATCTAGAGCTTGGCTGTAGACAATGGATCATGTAGTGTCCAGGAAGTGGATCTCTTGTGTGGACTGATCCAGGTTGAGGTTGATGGTGGGGTGGAAATTGTTGAAATACTTGTGGAATTCCTCAAAGGTCTCTTTCCCATGGGTCCAGATGATGAAGAGGTCATCAGTGTAGTGCAAATAGAGTAGCTGCATTAGGAGACGAGAGCTGAGGAAGCATTGTTCTAAGTTAGCCATTAAAATGTGGGCATACTGTGGGGCCATGCGGGTGTCCATAGTGCTGTATATTACTATATACTGTTGGGTTTGTGCCTGTACATCATGTACTATGTGAGCTTATGGCTGATGGAGGGGGAATTGTAACTCTGTATCTGTTTTCTTCTTATCGCCTGTCACTGAACTTTTTCCAAAAATGGTGAAGACCAACCCTTTGATCATGTATTCAGATAAAGGCATATAGTGTGTTTCTGATATAGTTGTATGCTTTCAGAGCTCTGCTGGGTGGGGCTGACTTAACTTTCTCATTTAATGTTATCTGATTGTTCAGCTTTTGGAGTTAGTTGTGCAAGTATTTATGTGTAAGCAAACATGAAGTATTGCACTTCCTGAGTGCTCTTCAGCCATAGAGTTCAAAATATTTTTCAAAGGTCCATAGGATCTTTATCTGCAGAATACAGGTGGCTAAACTAAGGCACAAAAAGATGTTGTGACTTGCCCAAAATCTTATAGTGCTCCAATCCAGGGGTAGCCAGCCTCTGGTTCCTGAGTTGCTGTGACTCTTCAGAGGTTAATATGCGGCTCCTTACCTAGCCACTGATTCTGGGGCTGGAGCTACACATACTAACTTTCCAATGTGCTGGGGGGGTGCTCATTGCTCAACACCCTCCTCTGCCCCCATTCCATCCCTTCCCCCGTGCCTGCCATGCCCTTGCTCCTCCCCCCCCCCCCCATAGTTTCCTGCACATGTGAAACAGCTGATTGAGGTGAGGAGTGGGCACTGATTGTTGGGGACTGCTGGCAGGTGGGAGGCACTGAGCACTGAGGAGCAGATGTGGGACTGCAGAGGTATTACAGTGGCTCTTTGTCAATGTGCATTGGTAAATTCTGGTTTTGTTCACCCTTGCTCTAGTCACTGGATCCTATTGCATAGATCTTATGGATTTAATTAGGAGAATCTTACCATTACTTTGCTAATACACACTTTGATCATATAGTACAGCGTCCAATTTCTCTACTTCTGCCTATTCCCAGAAAGACTAGAAGTAGTGTAATCCCTGAAAGAAATGGACATTAATATGACCACATTCTGGCTGACTAGAAGAAAATAATCTGCTGCTTTGAAAAGTATGCTCAGCTTCCTAAACTTCATTTCCAAACAAGATTTCTTCATTGCCACATGTTTGTTGCAAAGAAGTCTTGCATCTTTGTTTTCACTGAGGACCCATAAGGTAAGCAAAAAAACCAACTATCTTTTCTTCAAAAAATTATTAGTTGAAGGAGGATCCAGGAAACTACAGTCCAGTCAGCCTCATCTCAGGCCCTGGAAAAATCATGGAGCAAGTGCCAAAGGAATCAGTTCTGACGCACTTAAAGGAAATGATCAGGAACAATCAACATGGATTCACCAAGGGCAAGTCATGTGTGACTAACCTAATTGCCTTCTATGATAACTGGCTCTTTGGATGATGGGAAAGCAGTGGACATGTTATTACTTGACATTAGCAAAGCTTTTGATACAGTCTCCCACAGTATTCTTGCCAGCAAGTTAAAGTAGTATGGGCTGGATAAACGGATTATAAGGTGGATAGAAAGCTGGCTAGATCGTCTGACTCAATGGGTAGTGATCAATGGATCCATGTTTAGTTGGCAGCCGGAGTGCCCCAAGTCCTGGGGCCGGTTTTGTTCAGTATCTTCATTAATGATCTGGAGGATGGTGTGGACTGCACCCTCAGCAAGTTTGTGGATGACACTAAACTGGAAGGAGTGGTAGATACACTGGAGGGTAGGGATAGGATTCAGAGGGACCTAGACAAATTAGAGAATTGGGCTGTAGTGGGCCCCAGTGGGCCCCCTCCGAGCGGGAGAGCGAACCGGCCGGAGACTCAAAATGGCGGGCGGAGCCGAGGCAGCCCCGCCCCCTGCCCCGGAAGTAGAAAAGGCGGGGCCGGCCGCCGAGAGGGGGTGGGACAGGAGCAGGGAGGGAGCCCGCCGACGGACTGGCTGCTTCCCCGCCGGGACGCGGATTGGAGTGGCGTCCCCAACCCCGCTGTCGACGGTGACTGGCCCGGGGTTCCAGCCGCAACCTACCCCGCGGCTGAAGACAACTATCCGGAAGCCCCGGATCCCGAGGCTCCGGCGGCAGAAGACCCCTGGCCTGGAGTACCCGCGGCAGCAGATCCCACCGTTGCTGCCGGCGAACTCGAGCTACCGACGGCCACCCCCTCCTCCGCGGCCGCAGACGACTGGCCGGGAGTCCCAGCGGCCTTTTACCCCGAGGAACCGGGGATGGACTGGACCCCCGAGGGCCAAGGACCTCACGGCTGACCAAGGGGGTGAGTAGAGACTGTGTGCGCTGGCTGCCTGTGCAAGGGCACCGGCCAGAGCCAGTTAACCGATACCTAGAGACTGTGTGCCCTGGCTGCCTGTGCAGGGACACCGGCCAGAGCCAGTTAACCTATACATAGAGACTGGCTGCCTGCGTGAGCCAGCTACCTAGAGACTGTGTGCCCTGGCTGCCTGCGTGAGCCAGCTACCTAGAGACTGTGTGCCCTGGCTGCCTGTGTGTAAACACCGGCTAGAGCCAGCTACCCTATAGACTGTGTACCCTGGCTGCCTATGTGAGCCAGCTACCATAGAGACTGCGTGTCCTGGCTGCCTGCGTGAGCCAGCTACCATAGAGACTGTGTGCACTGGCTGCCTGTGTGTAAACACCGGCTAGAGCCAGCTACCCTATAGACTGTGTGCCCTGGCTGCCTGCGTGAGCCAGCTACCATAGAGACTGCGTGTCCTGGCTGCCGTTCGAGCCAGCTACCTTTAGACATTGTGTGCCCTGACTATCTGTGTGCACGGCCGGGGTGAGGAAACACCGTCCGGGAGCCAGAGCAGACGCGGAGACCACCCGGCAGAGGGCGCTCCCAGCACTGGAAAGACGCTAATTCCCCACCCCACCAGCAGGAGGCGCCCCCGGGTGAGTGTGAACGCGTTTACACGGGCCAAAAGAAATCTGATGAGGTTCAACAAGGACAAGTGCAGAGTCCTGCAATTAGGTCCGAAGAATCCCATACACTGCTACAGACTAGGGACTAAATGGCTAGGCAGCAGTTCTGCAAAAAAAAAAAAAAAAAAAAAAAAAAGACCTAGACGTTGGTGAGAAGCTGGATATGAGGCAACAGTGTGCCCTTGTTGCCAAGAAGGCTAACTGCATTTTGGGCTGTATAAGTAGGGGCATTATCGAGGGACGTGATCATTCCCTTCTATTTAGCATTGGTGAAGCCTCATCTGGAGTACTGCGTCCAGTTTTGGGTCCCACACTACAAGATGTGGGAAAAATTGGAAAGAGTCCAGCAGAGGGCAACAAAAATGTTTAGGGGGATGGAGCACATGACTTATGAGGAGAGGCTGAAGAAGAGAAGACTGAGGTGGGATTTGATAGCTGCTTTCAACTATCTGAAAGGGGGTTCCAAAGAGGATGGATGTAGGGTGTGAGAAAATTTTGTGACAGTATGCATATAAAGAACATGCTCTCACGCTAGACACTAGGGAAAGGTTACTCTCGGTCAAAGCAACATGCTTGCATACCAGCGTTATCTATTGTATATCAGTGTTCTGCAGCTGCTAACTGCCTGCTGGGACTGTATACCAGAGTCCTCCAACTTCTAACTGCTTGCAAGAATTGTGTGATACTAATGAAGCAAAACAAGTTATTAGCTATTCATGAAGTATGCATGAAATGTAAATGTTCATGAGTATTTCTGTGTCAGCATGCCCCTGCCTAATGAGCTTCACCCTGAGCATTGCTCCAATGCGTCGAGCTTTTCCCGTCTCACAGTAGCAGCAACGAAAGGAGCCCCCGTTGCGGGTGTGTCACTGTCTGCCTTCAATAAACTCACCACTTTTATTCAGCAGCTATGTGTGTGCCTCGTTTCTACGAGACTCCAAGTACCCTACAACAATGGACTAGTCTGTTTTCAGAGGTACCAGATGAGAACAAGGAGTAATGGTCTCAAGTTGCAGTGGGAGAGGTTTTGGTTGGATATTGGGAAAAACTTTTTCTCTAGGAGGTTAGTGAAGCACTGGATTGGGTTACCTAGGGAGGTGGTGGAATCTTCTTCCTGAGAGGTTTTTAAGGTCAAAGCCCCGGCTGGGATGATTTGGTGGGGATTGGTCCTGCTTTGCGCAGGAGTTTGGAGTAGATGACCTCCCGAGGTCCCTTCCAAACCTGATATTCTATGAATGTTTAAAAAAACCAGGTGGAAACTATAGCAAGGTCTAAGAATAGCAGCCGTGTTCGTCTATATTCATAAATAAGTCTTCCTCGTCTTATGTAGCAAGGTCGAGACTCACCGGTGCGACGCCTCCTGCTGTTGTCCTGGGAATTAGCTCGATTCCAGCTCGCAGCACCCTCTGCTGGCTCACCTGTCACTGGCCCCAGGTCCCTCCCAGATCCTGGTGCCCTTTACTTTGGGGTGCTGCCCCAGCAGTACCCACCATGCTCTGGATCTCCCCTCCCAGGGAAACCCCCAACCCTCTACACGTACTACTGCCAGTCATCCAGCCCCCACTCACTGGGACAGACTGCAGTCTGTAAATCACTCATCACTAGAAAGGGGGTCAGACCAGCTGCTTCTGCCTAAGCCCAGGCTGCACCTCTGCAGCCCCAGTACCTGTTTTGGCCTTTAGCAAGGCCCACAGTCTGGGGATTTGCCTAGCTGGAGCATCCCAGCTCCTCTGACCTTTCCCCTGCTCTGCTGTGCTCCAGGTACCCTTTTCTCCTCAGCAGCTAGGTCCTTCTCTCTCCACAGCTAGAGAGAGATGTAGAAATACCCACAGTTTTATATTGTAACTAATATGATATCCCATCCCACCCGCGGTCCCAGCCTTAAGCACCCTCCTGCACCCACAACACTCCAGCCCAACCCCAGAGCCTGCAGCCCAAGCGAGAACCCTCAACTCCCACTGCACCCCAACCTCCTGACCTAGCCTGGAGCCCTTCCTGCACCATACTTTGGGAAACACTGATCTAATGGAATCTCACTGAACTTTCCTAGAAGAAAAACTACAAGTGTACACCATTCTTACATATTACATTTTAATGAATTATTTTCTGCTGCTAAAAAAAACCCTATGATAAAGTAAAATAAAAAATTCTACTGCTTACCCCTTGAAACCCTTTTGTGTACTACCAGGGGTACATGTACCATACTTTGGGAAACACTGATCTAATGGAATCTCACTGAACTTTCCTAGAAGAAAAACTCTGCCTCTTTACCCTGAAAATAAACGTGAGAAATTTCATCCCAAGGAGTAATGTTTTTTTGGTAAACTCTTCTGTAAGTGCTTGAAAACATGTTCTTATTAAAGTGCCTCTTCAGTCATAACCATAATGTCATTCTCACAACCGTTTCCGCTCCGCCCTCCTCATGGACCTGACTGAGGGATCCTGTTCTCTGTACCTCAAGCTCTATTTTAGACCATGTTCCTGTTGTCTCTAATAAACCTTCTGTTTTAGTGACTGGCTGAGAGTCACATATGACTGGAGTTGGGGTGCAAGGCCCTCTGGCTTCCCCAGGAGCCCTGCCTGGGCGGACTAGCTGTGGGAAATGCATGGAGAGGCAGAGAATGCCGAATGCTCTGAGGTCAGACCCAGGAAGGTGGAAGCTGTGTGAGCTTCTTGCCCTGATGACAGAGGAGGGTCCCCCGGAGTTCTGACTGGCTCCTATGGAGTAGTTTCAGAGCATCGCCCGGGGACTAAGTGACAAATGGCAACAGATAACTAGTTCAGCAGGACCCAACACCAATGGGGCATTTGGGAACCTAGCACATGCATGCCTGTTAGGGTTCCTAGACATGTTACCATACATCGTCTTACCCCACTTGACTTTTTTTTTTCCCCCAAAGTTGACCTCCCATGGATTCACAGGCTCCTCACTTCTCCAACCAGAGATGGGTCTCTTTGAAAGATCAGACAGACAGGGGTATTAAACTTTTTTTTACTGGAGCATTGAAGATATCCTCCTAAACTGGGATGGTTGGTTGTGAAGGTACTTGTAATATTGCACCTTTGTGGTGATTTTTGAGCCTGGGTAGATAGAGCTAGAGAAAAACAGAGCACCGAGGTAAATCTAATGCATCCTGTAACTGTGGTGTGCACAGCTACCCTTCCTGTCCCCTCCCAAGTGTGGTTAACGGTATCTTGTGATATTTTCATTGCTGAAGGGTATGTCTTTGAAAATGTCTCACTGTCTGCTTCTGCTCTGTCATGTGGAACATGTTTGTATTGGTAAAAACCTCTGTGAAGCATGAAGTTTATATAACTGTGAAATATTTTGATATGCCTAAACTGATACATTTCATAAGAATCTCTTTTAAAATTATCATATCTATTGATCGCTTAGCCTCTCCACAAAACGTATACCTCTACACATCTTCACTGTGTTAAGAAAATAGATGTCTTAAGGTCTGATAAGTGTAGAGAGGTTAAAATCTTATATCATTACCTTCATCTTACAATAGGTGAATTAAATGTACCTTTATGAGATAATTAATAATGAAATCCTGTTTTATATTTATGAAATGTGAAAAACTACTCTTGATAGAACATCAAAGTTGATAGCCTTCAAAAGGTTCAGTTTCTACAGCAGTTAATTCTGTCATGCTGGTTACCCTGTATATTATATAGTCTGTACCATAAAACATACAGTATGTATTTGTACAGTGGTGAGTGAGATCCCGGTCTATTACTTGTGCCCCTACATGCAGTCATAATAATGGTACTGTTAATGTTTATTCTTGCATGGAAAATGGAATAGAAAAGGCTATTTACCTACAATTTATTTTTTTAACATTGCAGTGAAACCTGAGTTTTGAGTGCTTAATTCCTTAAATTTCATGGTCATGATTTCTTGACTTCTTCAGTCTTGCATTGTTTCCTTGTTCTGTCACTTTTTTGCTTCCTTTTTGAAGGAAAAACCATTTGGGAGGTAAAGAGAGCCAGATGCATTTGAGAATCCCTTGAAATTGCATCTTCAAGATGTTGATTGAACTCTGTACGGCATCACAGTGTACATGTGGGGTTGTATTTACTTTCTGTAAAGACTAATGATAGAAAAACACATGAAAATATGATATTGAAATTGGGATGCTAATAAAGGAAGGAAATTCAACATAGACTTCTGCCTATCCTATACCTGCTGGATATACCTAGATATTTTTAAATTCTCCAAAGCTTTGAATTTTCTTCTAAAATATGCACATCTGGATAGATGGAAGTTTTTCTGAGGTCATGGGTGGGTCACCTATGTCTAATTTTAAGAGTTAATTTGAATTGTAGGTTCAGAAGGAGGATGATCCGCATACATTTTCATGGATGCTAAACATTTTTGCACGTGAAGAAAATTGGAATACACGAGATATTAAAGACAATGAGGGAATTATTATGAGACTCACATTTGCTTGTTTAGATACCCTGGCTTGCAGGAAAAAATAGTCCAGTCCACTTGCAAAATATCTGGCACTTCTCTGCAGAGATGAGAATGACCCAAGACTACAATATATGCTCTGCAGAGGAGAGAGAGCATATTGTAGCATTGGATAGATTTGAAGACTACTCTTGTTTACATAGGGCTTTGTTTTCCTTTTAGGAGGGTGTGGCAAACAGAATGGACGCAGTAAGAAGTGGAAGGAGATACTAAAGTTACCACCTCTGAGTTATTGTGAAGATCTTAGACATTCAATCGGTAGGTGTGAGTGTATAATACACAAGTCTAATTTCTCGTGGGACTATCACTGGATAACGGCAAGGTGTTTTTCTTGCTTCTGACTAGATATTTTGCTAGTTTGTAATCCTACCTCAAGTCCTCTAATTTAATTGAGAATCCCCGAGGAGAAAGCAAACGTCACAGCTAGTGTTGATTGTGCCCAAGAAAACTGCTACTGAAATCTCATTAACTTGTGATTTAAAGACATCATTATGTTCTGTTTTGAGTCTCAAAACTTAAGCATCTTCATCAGAATGTTAAAATTGCAGATGGTAACGAGTTCTAGCAACAGTGTTAGAGTGGCCCGTTCAAGGAAATTTGGTATACTGCTGTCACTGTGACAACATGCCTTTCTGAAGCAATGACCTATAATTGCCTCAAATTGGATATTTTTTCTGTTTATGGTTTTTAAAGCCTCTTTTTTTTAAATTAGCTCTGAAGAATTGAAATCAAAATGTAAACAACTTCAGTGGAAAACCTTTTGAACCAGAAAGCTTTTGCACCAAGCTACCATGAAAGTGCATTAATTCTTTCTTTGGACACAGAAGTTGCAAATAAAACTACCAAGATGAAACGTCTTAATCAGCTTTAGCATCTGTAAGACAAACAGGAACTATCAGCTTTCTTTCCCCACCCTTAGAATTTGACTGTTCTGTTTTAATACTGCAATACAATTTTTTTTTTCTTGTTCCGCTTTTGGTCTCTCTCTCATCCTCCCTGCCCCCCTTTTCTCTCTTTGGCCTTTATTCCCTTGCCCACCAGTAAAACATCCAAAACCCACCATGGCAGGCTCCTAAATTAAAGATCCAGTTGTCATTAGACACACCTATTTAAAAATAAGGAAAAGGGTGTGTAATGTGCATCATTGATGTGCATACTATCTGAAGGAAGAGTAGAGATGCTGATTTCGTATTTGTTGCAGGATGTTGGCCAACTGCTTGGTTTAGGAAGAAGCTTTCTGATGGACTTGTCATTGTATAATAGTTTGTTATAGGGGTTTTTACACTTTCCTCCAAGCATTACTTAGAATGTAAAACTGTTTTGACAGAGAGCATCTTTCTGTTCAGCTCCTTGCACAATGGAGCCCTGGTCCATGGCTAGGGTTTCTAGCTGCTACAATAATACAAATAATCAATTATGATGACTTGCTAACCCTATCTGATGAATATATATGGACCACAGGTATTTTGGTCAAATGATTATAGTGGAATTCAAATAGGGAAACTGATCCCACAATACTTGGTCACATGAGTAGTCCTGTTTATAGTAATGAGACTCTGCATGTGAGCAAGGTCTACAGAATCAGCTTGCTTTTGTTTGCATTGGGGCTGGCACTCCACTATGTAATATACAGGACCTTAGTAAGTGTTTTTCCTTAATATATTGGCAATTAGCAGCTAATTTAATATTTGTGTTATGCTATTTTGTGTGTGTGTGTGGTGGGCTGTTGGAGGTAGCGGTGGTGATAAGCGAGTCTTGGTCACTTTGTGACCTTTACAACTGGTTAGTCCTGATCCTTTGACATGTTAATTATGATTGCATGAAATCTTGGTGATCCTATCTGAATGGGAATCTGCAGTATAAATGCTCTAAATCAATATTTCTCAAACTTTTGTACTGGTGACCCCTTTTATATAGCAAGGCTCTGAATGTGACCCTCCCGCCCCTTGTAAATTTAAAAACACCTTTTAATATATTTATTTAACACCATTATAAATGCTGGAGGCAAAGCAGGGTTTGGGGTGGAGGCTGATAGCACTCCGGCTTGTAATGATGTCATTTGTTTAATCTCTTCTTTTACCCAGAAAAAAACTATAACCAGCTCTGTGACAAGCAGCCAATAGGGAGACTTCTCTTCAGACAGTTCTGTGACAGTAGGACAGATTTGAAGACATGCATTGAATTCCTGGATGCAGTGGTAAGCAGTAGACTCCGCCTAGAAGGTCCCCTGTCTTCCTCTCTGAAGAATTAGGAACTGGCCCAAGTAGGGAATAGCCTATTTTTAAGTTTTATAAAATGTGTGTGCCATAATCTCAAATTCCAAATGCATACTAATACCAGAGCAATTAAAATGTAGCAAAACGGATCCAGTATTAACTAAAGAGAACTCCGCAAAGGAAACTCAATGCCCTCAAGGGCTAAAACTTCTGACAAAATCTTGAGTAAATTTGTACGTCTCGTAGTATGCCTTAGAAGTCAATAAATTTGGGCTCCATTGGGGGAAATCTTAAATTCACTGAAAATGCTCTTCCTGCTTATGTACAGATCTAGGTTTCAGTATCTCACTTGATATCAGTTGAGTTAGGTGCTCTGTAAAAGCTGGTCTGCACTGAAAACTTACATTGACATGTGCTTCTCTAAGGAGCGTGAAAAGTCCATGCCTCTGAGAGACATATCTTTGCTGATCTAATCCCTAGCATAGATAGTGCTAGGCTGATGGAATAATTCTTCCAGAAACCTAGCTACTGCCTTTCAGAGAGATGGATTAATTGTGATAGGAGAATGCTTCCCATTGCTGTTGTCTAGTGTAGCACTTCAATTGCACAGCTGTATGTGTAGACATAGTCTAAAAGTACATCTATTCTGCAAACTTTTGCTGACCCAAGTTACCTTGACATAAAACTTCTGCATCTAGTATATTGCTTGTGCGCTTGCGTATTTGGCTTCTTGCATTGGTACTGCATATACTCCCCAGGAATGATTGTGCTGATGCAGAGTGCAATGCACCATGGGTAGGTACCCCAGTGTTCAGCTCACCGTTCTCCAATACAATGTCTTTCAAGAAGTTTTGGCAATGTATAGTGGGACAGAAATGAGTTACACAGGGGTGACTGGGACTGTGGGGACAAGTTGCTATCATGTAACTTTCTCCACCACATAGTGTCATCTGTATCCTGGAATTTTCATGCCTATTTTGAAAACCCTCAGACCCATGTGGGACTTGTCATTCTCCACCACTTCTGACAGAAACATGGAGCCTGCAGAGCTCTGAACCTTTGCCATGAGAATTGCAAACACAGGACACACAATACTTTGATATTTGCAGAGCTGCAAGAAGAGATGAGGGAACATGATGATTTCTTGAAGGGCAGATTGCTATGGGACATAGCAAGAACCAATTCAAGATTGCTGGAGGCATTCATGGAGCAGCTGTAAATGATCGAGTGCCATTTCTGGGCCTGAGAAATGGGTACTGATTGGTGAGATTGTATCATAATGCAGGTTTGGGAGGCTAAGCAGTGGCTGCAGAACTTTTGGATGTGCAAGCCCACAGTCCTGGATCTGTGTACAGAGTTTACCCCAGAGCTGGAACATCCGAATGAGAGCTGCAGTGACAGAGCTATTGTTGTTTACTTCTCTGCTGTGGAAAAATGCAATGCCAGGTTGTTACTGGTCAGTAGGCAGTCATTTTGGAGTTGGAAAATCCACTGTGTGTAGCCATTGTGATGCAAGTGTGCAGGGCCATTAATCATCTCCTGTTGTGTAGGATGGTGATACTTGGCAATGTGTGGGATGTAGTGTACGGATTTGCAGCAATGTGATTCCCGAACTGCATGAAGCAATAGATGGCATGCATATGCTTATTTTGGCACTAGACCACCTTACCACGGAGTACATCAACAAAAGGGCTACTTTTCTATGGTTATGTGAGCACTAGTGGATCTATAGGGATGCTTCATCAACGTCAAAGTTGGCTGGTCACGCAAAGCATATGACACTTGTATCTTTAAGAGCATAGGCCAATTTAGAAAGCTACAAGCATGGACTTTCTTTCCCGACCGATGGATTACCATTGGTGATGTTGATATGCCAACAGTGATCCTGGGGGACCCTAATTCCTCTGGCTCACAAAGCTGTATACCAGCACCTCCACAGCATCAAGGAAATATTCAACTGCTGGCTTAGCAGATGTAGAATGTTAAAAATGCTTTTGGTAGATTGAAGGGGTGCTGGCTTTACTTACTCAAAAGGTTAACTCCGATTGAGAAGAATATCCCAATGGTTATGGGTGCCTGTTGTGTCCTGCATAGTGTCTATAAAGCAAATAGAGGAAGGTTGCCACGGGGTCTAGTGGAGTGGCTGTATACTGAGTTTGAATAGGCACACAAAGGCTGTTAGACAAGCTAAACAAAGAACTATGTGGCTTAGGGAGGCTTTGAAAGAACAATTTAACAGCAAGCCACAATAATGTGGTGTGGTGTACTGTGTTGTACGTGGCCCTGCTGTTTGGGGGCCTGCTATGAATTGTGTGATGCTTGAAGTATATCTAAAAATATGACACTAACAATGCACCAATTAATTTTGTGGTGCTTGGTGTACATTTATGATTATTACATGGTTTTGTTACTGATCCTATGAGTTGTCACACTGTTCAATAGCAAGAAAGTAAGTGAGTTTGCTACTACTAAGTGTTCTGCAGCATATGTTGAGAACAGATAAACGTGAACAGAAAGGTAAACTTTATGAAGTTTAGAAAACGTTAAGAAAAAAAGATGGATGGTGCGTGTTCAACAGTATCAGAGACATCCTCCAAGGAAAGATCAGCAAAACAACTCATGCAAATCTTTTTAACTTGACCATGCTTCCAGCGATGTTATATGGCAGCGAAACATGGTTGCTGACGAAGGCTGAAGAACATCAATTGTCTGTCACACAGAAAGCGATGGAACGAACACTTTTGGGCATTTCCCTTTGCAATCACACCCCCAATGAAACAATTAGGCAGTAGTCTGGAGTGCAAGATGTTGTTGAAAGCAGGCTCACACCTGTGGTCGGACTCATTGACAACAGAGGGACTGCAACTGTATCCGAGTGGTATCCGCGAGAACTGAAACGGCCACCTGGTTGATCTCCAAAGAGGTGGGACGATTTCTTAACGAGGAGATATGGACAAGCATGGCAAAGGATGGCCAGAGCGAGAGAAGATTGAAAGACTTGTGATTGGTTCAGTCTCAACTAATGAAGGATTGGCAGTTCAGCGATTCCGTTCCTTTGCTTTCACAGGGCATTGCTGCTGATTGCTTTCATACGCCTTCTCCTACATCCCGTGTGCAATCTGCTCATAGTTGTACATATTTCTATGTCTGGTCCATAGCTGTGCTTGGAACAGGCTTTTCTCCTAACAGGCCAAGAGCCAATATCTCCTGTCTACTCCAGGCTGGAGCGCATCTGGAGTGGGTAGCTGGCATAGTCAGCTGAGCAGTTGCACACAACAGTGGAGTTGTGTTTATCAAGATGGGCAATCAGGAAAGGGGAATTTCAAAAGTGTGTAGGCTTTTAAAGGGGTTGGGCTTCCAGTCTCTGTGTCTCCTGTGCAGTGGAGTTCACAACTGTGACCAGAGTGGTCAGTGTCAGGCATTCTAGGACAGCTGCTGGAGGCGTCTTAGGGTTGACATAGGTAACAGAGTGACTACATTTGGGCTTGTTGACCTCAGTAGATTGACCATGGGTCAGGGAGGTGGGTGTTACTATGTCTCTGTAATGGAAAACTTACATTGATGGGAGACAAATTTTAAGTGTAGACATCAGTTCAAGGCAATTTGTTTTGATCTAACTTTGTGGTATAGAATATACCGAAGATAACGGAACAAAACCAATTCCTAGAAAGTAACACTAAGGCAATGCTGTCTTTGCCACGCATGTCATCCTACGTGTGAGACCCATGCTGCTAATTAAGCACAAGCCATTTTCAGCACTAATTGTATCTTAGTGTCCTCAAAGTATATTTGTATAGCTTTGTATATATTCCTTTTAAATTAGTCTGGATCTCACAAAGGCATGGATAGATGTTGAGCCCCAGATCTGAGTAGAGAGTTGGCATTTCCCCCCTCCCCCAATTAAAAAGTGGTGGAGAGGAAGCATTCTTGAGAATTGCTATTGCCAGATAAAACTAGAAGCATCTCGGGATCTATTCTAACATAACCCCCAAGTTGCAAACTTTACAGTCCATGGGCTGGCATACTCTCTTAGTCAATGGGGCCAGTAATAATATCTGCCACCTCTTCCAGATAGGTCCTCCACCAACCAGGATCCCCTCTTTCTTTTCTGGATTGAGCTTCAGCCAGCTAACTCAAGTTCTTAAAACAGACAAAAGTAATGGTGTGAAGTAGACAGGCCAGTTTTCTTGTAGTCAAATAATGACCTAATTTTCTATAAACTTTCTCCTTTGGCATATCCATAATTACACAGAGTCATGAGAACACAAGCTATATCAAAGTTTTTCAGCATATGCTGTCCAGCATAGGATTTTAATTTTTCCTCGTATTAGGTAGGAGCTACATTTGAGACACAGAAATACAATATAGAGTCCAGGGAGGAGGATCCATATTTTGTTTTGTTTTTGTTAAAACTCCTCCTAAGAGCCTAGTGCATCACTCAGATTAGTGTATTTTCTGTTGTTATCCTAGGGACAACTTGATTTCTACAAGATAAATATGTTGGGAGACTGAAATGGCAAGTGCAAGGTAGTGTTAAGCCATGCTACATAGTTTATGTATTGTTACAGTTTTAAGATGGATAATCATTAACTCTCAGGAAGATAGTTTGAAAAGTCTTCAGGCAATTGCAGGGGTGCTGGGACAGCTTTTATAGTGGGGATGCTGAGAGCCACTGAACCAAACTGTAAACCGTGCATATAATGGAAACCACTTGAAGCCAGGGAGTGCTGAGGCACTCCCTGCACTCCTAGTTCCAGCCCCTAGAGCAGTTATATGGCTTTAGAAAAGAAAGAGTTGAGAAAATGTTTGAATAAGTTTTAGTCACCTCAAAAGCAGAGTCCTCCCCTTATCATAAATCTATTCCAATATCCGGAGTGAGGGTTACTAAAATGTGAAGAAATTACACTTTTGTGGTAGTGACTCGAACTTCCTTCTCAACTTTTTTGTTATGCAGAATATTTGAAACTGGATGACATTGAAACAAGCTTTATTTAACTTCCTCTAAATTAGATGAAATGCTTGATCCTGATTAGTGGAAATAAAACCATAAGGCTAAAAGTTTATATTAGATGATTAACTTCTTTGGCATAATATAAAAATGTTATATTTTTATGTGCTGCTGCAGTTGATCAGAATTTGTATTTCTGCTGTAGGTGGTATTTTAATTTCATGATAACAAAAATACTGACTAGTTTAATGGTTTGAACGTTTTTTGAAATGCTCAAAATCAAAATGCTCAAGCAGAAAAGCTATGTCTTGAGGATAACTTACTAGATTGATCATGGGACTGGATTCCAGGGAGTCTGGATTTCTGGTCCTATTTGTGCCGTAAGTCATTTAGAACCAAATTTTCAAAAATAGCTTATAATTTGGCGTATCTTAATATTTGGGTACTCAACTTGAGGCTCTGAAGAACATATTTATTCATTCCAGAGAAGTGTAGCGCCTGTACGTATTGACTTCATTTGACGTTATAGCTATTAGTACTTCTGAAAATGAGCCATCTAGATATTTCAAGTTAAGTGCACACAAATCAAACTCCCTTTGAAAATGTGATCCTTAGAGATATAACTGAACATGAAATAACACTTGTTTGAAAATGTACCTGCTGTAGTTGTTAATAACACCTACCCTTTCAGTAACTGTATTGTTAGCAATTTTTTTCTTTCCTTGTGCTTTTAACTGCATTTTATATGTAGTCTTGATGTTTCCCTCACTCATTCACTCCGTTTTTTTTGCTGAATAGACCCTCATAAATGTCAACAGGCGAGCAGAAAATTATTTCAGACATTCATTTAGATCTTGAATTTTTAAAAAAACAAATTAATATCTACTATTTAGTGGGTGCTGTATCAGAAATCTGAATTATCTATTGTCATTGTAGCTGTAAAGATCGCAAGGTATTAACTCACCCTCTAGTCTCTCTAATATCTTTTATTGGACCAACTTCTGTCGGTGAGAGAAACAAGAAGTTGATCCAATAAAAGAGATTACCTCACCCACCTTGTTTCTCTATCATGAGTCAGTTTAACAAGATTCCAGTTGTGTATCCCTTTACCTTTTATCTTGAGCAGTCTGTCTCTGTATATGGTGGGGATAATGCCTTCTTGTTTCACAGGGGAATGATAACCGTTATGTTTGTACTGTACAGTTATCTTTGAACTGATGAAGCTCTGCTATGCTTTACATAGTCTGTTATCTGTATGCAATTACCTTTTATCAATCAAATTTGTAATCTCAAAACGGAAAATCAGATTGAAAACCTGTTATCCATAAAACATGTTGACTGGTGTTGATTATAGTCCAATCCTTTAATTCTTTCTTAATTGAATCCCATATCAGCTTTTCCATTATTTTGCCCAATAGTGATGTCAGACTAACGAGCCTAAGACTATACACATCCTCCTCCTGCTGTGTAAGGCTTCCTATTCTGTGAAATATAATTTCAGTGTAATTATGCATACTTCTAAGACTGACCTTCTGGGATTTTACAAATCAGATCTCCAGTTTCAGTATGTTTTAGGAAAGGTACGGTTTTGGCATACTTACCGGCAACCTTTTTTTTTTTTTTTTTTAAGATGGTGTGGATAATTATCTGTTTCAGTATGCATCCTAAAAAATCCCTAAATTCTTGAACTCCATAGATGGGAACAGTTTATAATCCATAGGTTGGATGCCTCCCAATATTTGTGATCGAAATCACATGGCATCACAGTTACTATTGCAATGCTAGGTAACAATGGATCTAATTTAATTTTCATTCCTTTTCCCTAGGCCGAGTATGAAGTGTCTTCAAATGAAAAGCGTAAAGATTGTGGTCTGAAAGTTTTAGACACATACTTCACTAATGGGGTAAATATATCCTGTTGCAAAATACTTTGGTCAGCTCTTAAATGCAGTTTTGAGTTCTAATTGGTCAAACTGCAACAATTTCAGATGGTGTTTTAGTTTTCAAAACAGTAAATCACTCTCAGAATGAGAAACTCTAATAAAATTTTGCAAGTCATTCTGGAATGTGGACTGGTGTTTCCTTTCAAGATTATTGTGAAACTTCATTAACTCAAGCACAAAGCTTGACTGCCCTCTACCATTATTTTTCCATTAGCACTATGACATTTAACTTTTCTCTATGTATGGTAAATTTTTTTTAAATTACAAGTCTGGGGCTAGCAGAATTTTGTGAGATTGGACTAAAACCCACTGACGTCTAAATGTCAAAATGTAGCTAAATTGCTGTTTTAGCATTGTCATAAGTGTGGAGTGTTGTCTTGTCTGTGTGGGGTTAATGTTACCTGAGAGGGCAGTGTCGTCAGAGGAGTCTGGCTAGACACAGAGAGACCAGGCAGTGGAGTTCAGTTCGATCTGGGCTTTGGATTAACTCGGAACCCTTTGTCCAGCTATAAACCCCCAACCTTGTCCCTTCCCTGTATGTCTTCATAACTAGCTAAAACAGTAGGTAAGATTGTATTTTGCATAACCTTGCATTCAATCTTTGGTGTCCCTATCTGTGTAGTTAGCAGGGGGGTGGGGGGGAGTTGGTTTATGCAAGAAGATTGAGGTTAGAAAATTCAATAACTGTGTAGTGTATTAATTGTATGCTTGTTCTTTTCTTTATTAAACTTTTTATACCTATAAGAATTGTCTGGTAATTCTAGTAAGGTAATCTGAGCCTTGAATCTGGGAATCTCACAAGAGTGAGACCGGAGTGCTGTGGCTACCTTGCCTTGGGCTATCAGGGAGAGTGAAACAGTGTTGAGGGTCCCTTTTTCTCAGGGAGAGAAAAAGGGGGTTTGGGGGAGTCTGGGTACCCCTCTCCAGGGCCTTGGAAATTTACTTGGATGGTGGCAGCTTGGGTAACCCCATTTCCCTACTGGTAAAGTGTGGAAGTTTGGGGGTGTGAAGACTTAACTTAGGCTGGGAAGCAGCTTGTAGTTATTTGGTCTGGCATAAAAGAGTCCCTCCTCTATACCCCAGAGCACACAGAGAGGGGAAGGACACTCTTACAAGCATATTACTTAAAGTAGTGTGGTTTAGAGAGATGAGAATCATCGGAATACAAGGAACTCTTGAGTTCTAGATATGGCTTTGCAGATGACATGTTGCGTGGCCTTGAGAAATTAGGTCTAAATTTTCAAAAGTGTTTCAGGTTTTGGCTGTCCAGCTTGAGAAACACAGACATTGATTTTTCAGCGATACTGGGCATCCACAGCTCCTAGTGAGTTTATTAATATCTGATTATTGCTCTGGTAAATTGGATCTGCCTAGAGATGTCCGTGGTAGAATTCTAGGAGTCTCTGTTCTTCCCCCTATTCTGTCTATCGGAAGTTCTGCCAGGGATATAACTTCCATCCTCTTTTTCTCTCTCTCTCCCCTCCAATTGTTCTGGTTATGTTGAGGAAGCTTTATCTTGAGGAAGATATGGATCTTGCGGGTGTCCTAAAAATGCTCAGGCTCTGGATTAGTCTCATCTTCTCTAGAAGTTTATTTAACAGCTGGCATAGTCTTTAAACCAGTGAAAACTGGTCAGTCCTCTTAAACCACTTATCCACCATGTCCCTAACTGATTTTAAAATCTGTTTAGCTGAAGTTATGTTTTTTAAACCAGTTAGAAAACATCCTCTCATGAAGAGAGCAGAATTGCTTGCGAATCTGGAGGTGAAAGGCAATTTGGTTTAAAATGATCCTGAAATTATTGATTTAATGAACTCTAAGGCGAGAAAGGAGTGAGAACATCAGAGTAAGCACAACGGACTTCAGAAAACATACTTTAACAAACTCAAAGCACTACTAGGCAAGGTCCGTGGGAAGAAAATCTAAGGGATAAAGTAGATCAGGAAAGCTGGCAGTTTTTTCAAAGAGAGAATATTAAAGGTACAACTGCAAACTATCCCGATTCAAAGAAAAGATAGGAAGAATAGTTAGAAGCCAATATGGCTGCATCAGGAGCACTTTAATGAAAGTGAAAAAAATCCTACAAAAGTAGAAATATGGGTGAATTTCTAAGGAATACAGAAAAAATAGCACAAGCATGAAGGGACAAAATTGGAATAGCTAAGGCACAAAATGACTTGTGCCTGTCAATTGACATAAGAGGTAACTAAGAAGAGGTTCTTTAAATACATTAGGAGTGAGAGAAAGATGAAGGAAAGTGTACGTCCTCTGCTTAGCAGAAAAGGAGATGATATCAAGAAGGCTGAAGTGTTTAATGCCAGTTTTACTTCAGTCTTCACTAAAAGGCTATTTGTGACCAGATGCATAACACAATATTAACAACAAAGGGGAAGAAACCCATCCAGATTAGGGAAAGATAAAGAATAAGTTAAAGAATATTTAAATAAGTTAGATGTAGTCAAGTTGATAGGGCCTGATGAAATTCATCCTAGCATACTTAGGAAACTAGCTGCAGCAGTCTTGTAACTGTTAGCAATTATCTCTGAGAATTTGTGGAGGATGGGTGAGGTCTGGAGGACTGGAGAAAGTCAAACATAGCACATCTCTTGTTCTCCTTTTTTAAAGATAACTTGGGGAATTATGGGCCTGTCATCTTAACTTCAATTCCTGGAAAGATAGTGGAACAAATTATTGAACACTCATTTTAGGCACATAGAGTATAATAAGTAATAGCCAACATGAATTTCTCAAGAACAAATCATGCCAAACAAACCTGACAAGGTTACCAGCCTAGTGGATTGGGGGAAGCAGCAGGTCTGATGTATACTGATATTAGGTTAGGCCTTTGACACAGTCCAACATGACATAACCATAAGCAAACTGGGGAAATGAAGTCTGGTGGAGTTACCTGTAAGGTGTGGTGCAAAACTGGTTGAAAAACCATACTGTTCTGGCATCATGTCTCTGAACTTAACTTATCTAAGCAGTGCCTCACTTTCCACACTGCTATTTGTACCTGTGCTCAAGGGCATGCAGTGTATGCACTCTACGTGCTGTTGTAAATATAGACATAGCCTTAGGAAACAAAAATCAAATGCACAAATAGAAAATGGGGACTAATTGGCTAGGAGGTACAGTAAAAGCTTTTTTATGCGGCACTTGTCCAACCAGAAAGCTCTCTAAACCAGTGTGACTGGATTCCCAGGGGAGCCAGCTGAGGTCACTCAATTAGTATGAACTGCAAAGAATGGGGGCACTCCAACCCTCAGCCCCGCACTCCTCCCGCACCCAAGCACCCTCCCTCTTTGTTAACCAGCATTTTTCAGTTACTGGCATCCCCTTTTCCCCAACATGCCAGATAAAACAGCTTTTATTGTAGTACTACTGAAAAAGATCTGGGGAGTATAGTGTATCACAAATAAAAGATGAGCCAACAATGTGATGCAGCTGGAAGAAAAAGAAGAAGCTAACAGCATGTATTAATAGGAGTGTCATATGTAAGACATGGGTGGTAACTGTCTTGGCTGTCCTCAGCATTAGTGAGATATTCGTTGGATTACTGTGTCCAGTTTTGGGTCCCACATGTTAGGAAATGTGGACAAATTGTAGATGTCATTTTTGTTGCTCTGGACTATTATTAAAAACGGGCCTATGAAGAAAGGTTAAAAAAAATAGGCATGTTTTAGTCTTGAGGAAAGAAGACTGATGAGGGAATCTGATAAGCCTTCAAATATTGTAAGGCCTGTTATAAAGAGAATGATGATCCATGTTCTTCATGTCCACTTGAGGTAGGCCAAGAAGTAATGGGTTTAATCTGCAGCAAAGGAATATTAGGTTGGATATTAGGGGAAACTTTCTAATTATAAAGGCTAATTACTTATTGGATTATGTTACAAAGGGAGGTTGTGGAATCCCCATCATTGAAGGTTTTTAAGAACAGGTTGGACAAAGACCTCAGGGATAGTCTGTTTATACTTGACCCTGTCTGGGTGCAGGGGGATGGACTGGTTGACCTCATGAGGGTCCCTTACAGCCCTAAATTTTTTATGATTCTTTAACTTTGTTAGATTACTAATTGTTTTTTTTTAAATTGTTTTTGTATCATTGTATCATGTAAAGTCTGCCGCCCACTTACCGGAAATACCTCAGGATACAGTGAATGAATGTAAAACAAGACTGGAGCAGGACCCTTGCAAAGATCTTTTTAATGAATGCACTAGGTACGTGATGAATGTTGACTAAAAATGTTGGTTAAAAGTAGATTGAAAATTTGTTTTTCCAGGGAGATTACAGGGAAAGTTTAAAGGGACACTATCAGATGAAATTCTGGTGAAGACGCAACTAGGAATCTAATGCTCTTTGTTTACCTATGTAGTGTATTCAGCACTCATGTTGTTGTTCTTAGAGTTGCTTCTGTGCTGTAACAGAAGTGAGATTATTATTTTGCTTTTGACTGTAGTGGGAATTGCACAAATATGTCCAAAGACAGAATCTGGGACACTAATACAATGCAAGAGCAGAGTACATACAGACCAAAAACATGTTTATCAAGCTAAAACTAGGTTTTTTGGTTTCCGGAAGTTCTGCAACTGTTGTTGTTTACAACCCCCTTTTAGTATTTATTGAGGATTCAGTAATGATTCCACTTTTAAAACTGATTTACATTTGCACTTAAAAAGAGTTAAATCCCCTCTTGTTTTAAATGAGTTTTTGGAGTCTCCATAATGACTTAGTTAGTAGATAGCACACTACACTACCAGTCAAGTATTTTCACAAGTTCAAAAAACGGAGTATGGGAGAACTGTCTATTTTTCTTCTTACAAATCAGGATTTTAGATGTAGAGAGATGTGTTGAGGGAAGTTTCCTTGTCTTGTTTTTAGATTGTGCTAGGAAATCCTTTATTGGAGCAGCCTGTTTATAAAGGATTGCAGGCCTAGTGCTTACACAGCAGGACGGTCATACTATTTTCAGGACAGATGGCAACACTAATTACATTGCTAGCTCAAGAGGCATTGGGTTCTCCTTGACACGCTCTCCATCTCAAGATAGCAGGTAAATAGGACAAGATATGATTCTGGAAGCTGAGATTGTCACTTCAAGGACAGTAAAAACTATTGCTTCCTAAGAACCCACTAGTGGCTGTCTTTGGAAGATGGTGGCAACTTACACCTCTACTGAAACAAAACAGCATATCAGAATAAATTAGATAGAAGAAGCTAAATATTCCTTTTGCAGGCACAGTTGTTGAGGACTGAAAGCCTCCTCACTGTGCATTGTGACTGGGGATCTGTCTGAGTTGCTGGTGGAAGGGGAGTTTGGAGGGGATGGAGTGCTCATCGTTTAAAAAAAAAAAATCCTAAACGTGGTTTAAGACAAATTTCTTTGAACTTCAGGGGATGAATAACTTTCTGGAATTTAACTGTATGCATCCCATATATTTGTGGGAAGGGATAAAGGCTCCTGTTCTTCAAAGTGGTCTATGGAGGCAGAGCATTCTGATTGTACAATGTCCAGCTGAAGTCTTTAGGGCTGTTTGTACACTGATGGTGGTTTTATTAATCTGCCTGCGTGGTTTTATTAATCTGCCTTTCTGTTTCTCTTAATTCTTTTGTTCTTGTGAGCCAATTAAGCTGATGGGAAATATTCTAATTTCCTGCATTTAAAGAACATCAGATTAAGAAAAAAGTCATACTACTTCCTGAATTGTTTGTACCCATTATTAATGGTAACAGCTAAAATTTTATAGCTGAAATAGATTGGAGAAATATTTCTCTTTATTCCAGTTTTACTTTGTGAATAGGCAGTTTCATTGTTTTCCTCTCATTTTTGTAGGGGACTATTTTTTACTTCAGTAAAGGAAAGAAACTATTTTTCCTTTTTTTAAAAAAAGAAAAGAAAAAGAAAAATGTAAAATCATAATTCAAGACTTGTGTAATACCCAAAACTTCTATTAAGTAATTTTTTGGAAACTGTCTAGATGTCAGGTTGGCAGTATCCAGGGGTAAACAAAGGGATACCTATTTGGAATCCATATGACTGTGGCCAACAACAATACAGTAAAACCTCCATTTAACGGACTAATTCGGGCGAGGGGGTGTCCGTTAAATCAAAAAGTCAGTTATTTAATAATAATTAAAAAATGAGCTGTCGGAGCAGCAGCCCGCCCGCCACAGGGTCGGGGCGGCAGCTCCGCAGCCCGCCCGCTGCCGGGAGCCGTCAGCCAGCCCGCCCATGCACCGGCTGCCGGGAGCCGGGCGGTAGCCGGCAGCCAGCCCACCAGAAATGGATCAGGAATGCATCAGACTTGCTCACAAATTTTGTCCGTTGCATCCGAAGTCCGTTAAATCGAAGTCCATTAAATCGAGGGTTTACTGTACTTCAACATGGTTGTTGAACCTGTCATTTAAAACTGATTTTCAAGAGTAGCAGCCGTGTTAGTCTGTATCTGTAAAGAAAGCCAGGAATACTTGTAGCACCTTAGAGACTAACTAGTTTATTTCAGCATAAGCTTTCGATGAAGTGAGCTATAGCTCACGAAAGCTTATGCTGAAATAAACTAGTTAGTCTCTAAGGTGCTACAAGTATTCCTGGCTTTCTTTAGTTTTAAATGAGTGATCAGGATTAACATTACTGGCTATTTATCACTTGTTTTGTTCTCAAGTAATAAATTAACATTTCAGGTACCTACACTAGGCAAAGGATTCTTCTTGAAAGGATGGTACATATTTACAAATGTTCAGTCTTCTAGAGTCCTTACACTTCCAATATTACTGGTTCTTCTAGGCATGCTTGATCATGTCTACCTGAAAGCCTGCAACATTTGAGTCACAGCTTGGGTCATCTCCCCAGCAACTGAAAACTCTATACTCTTCATAATTTGAGAATAAGAGATCAAAAAAGACACACAGAGTACACACTACTAAGAAGTTAAACAGATTACCTCCTTTTTTGGACTTCCAGTGAATGTCTGTGTTCAGCAAGAAAATGAGGCTTTCCTACCTTTTATTTCGTTTTGCATTTTCTTTCTTCATTTGAGGAAAGTGGTGTAAAGTCAAACCATCAGATTTGAATGGGTGGTTTTAATGATCCAAATTCAATTCCCAGAAAAGTATCCACTCAGTTCTATATTCCTCTGAGGCATTTGTATGCTAGGCAATTACTTTGTATTGGTCTTTAAAAATGGAGGTCCTGTCTCTCTGCATAGACACAGAGAGGTTTTTATTTGCCCCCACCTCCTGCCAAACAAGGCATTTATTTTGGTGGGCACAATTACATGCATTCAGTAAATGAAAGATGTGGATGCAAAATTGTGTATTGCAACCCTGTCACTTGAGCAATCGAACTTGTATTCCAAAATAACTTTTAACAGTTTTGATAAAATCCATCTGAAATGACTGTCTAGTAGTATTAATAAGTAACATTCTCAACACACCCACTAGCTGGATTATTCTTGAAAAGAATTCAAGAAAAATCATTGAGTACTCAATCAAATTTTAAAGACAGTTTCTCTCTGTAATGTGCCAAACTGATCTTAAACAGAATTTTGCCTTAAATCTTTAACCTGTTAACAATCAGTCCTTTAAGGGTACTTATTTTGAACAGGTTAACTATGTCAGACCAGAGTTTGTGCTTTTAAGAGTTTTTCATCTCAAGGCACAAAATACTTTTGTTCATTTTGTGTCATTGATCATCTGGGAATTCAAAGGCCTAGCTAACTGTGCTGCTTATAACTCTGATTTAAAATGTGTTTGTCAGTTGTTTTGTGAGTCTTCAGAGATCTAACTTTGCTATGAAGTTTTTTGGCAGTTGTAATGTAACCTGATAGACTGTGTCCAGGTTTGTTGGGATGTTTTTGTGTAAGTGAAACTCAATCAGTTATTCCAGTTGTAAAATAATAGTTGATGCATACTATCCTGCTGATCAGGGTCTGATAACTCATTCTCTTGACTTCACGGATATCAAGATTTTAGGAGTAGGCAGGAAGCTGGTGATTGCACTGTTCATTGATGCTTCTAAAAGCAATTATGGGCAGAGGTTAGAAACTGCAGCCAAAGTAACTTTATCTTGATGCTATCTCTAGGAAAGGTATAGGTGATGAAGACTTTCTGGGAAAGGAATGCATATGGGTAAAAAATAGAAGCACAGTGGGAGCTCATCAAGGATTTTTGATCTAGCTAAATTGCAATCTCATCCCTCTTTCAGTAGTACCATGCTGTTAATGTACAGACATCTTTTAAAATCAGGGTGGTAGCCGTGTTAGTCTGGAATAGCAGAGTTAACAAAGTCCTGTGGCACCTTAAAGACTAACTATAAAGTTTTGAAGCATGAGCTTTCGTGGGCTAATACCCACTTCGTCGGATGCAGGCAGTGGAAGTGTTCACAAACAGGCAGTTATAGAAAAGTAGGTAAGAGCCAGGTGGGAGGTGGACTAACCTTTTCACCTCCCACCTGGCTCTTACCTACTTTTCTATAACTGCCTGTTTGTGAACACTTCCACTGCCTGCATCCGACGAAGTGGGTATTAGCCCACGAAAGCTCATGCTTCAAAACTTTATAGTTAGTCTTTAAGGTGCCACAGGACTTTAACTCTTTTAAAATCACTGCATCTATACTCATGATAGGACAGTGATACCAGCTCTTAAGGTGAGCCACATCTTCTGATCAGGCTTCCCTTGGAAAGCTGCTGAGAAGTGCTTCTGTTTTTGTCTCCACATTTGACACCTTCACCTCTTGTCCCAGAATTGGATCTCCTTATGGTCAACAGGGGCAGGGATTGAAGGTCTCTACACACAATCCTCAAACAGGCTATGCTTATGGGGAATGTCTCGCCTCTCATGCTACCTTAAAATTAGATCTGCTGGTGGGTCAGTCATTTTGATTTCTAATTCCTCAAGAATTATTTTAAAGTTTCCAACCTGCTAACATAAGCAAGATCTGTTACTTCTGCACTCACTAGTCACCCTACAGGCATAGTTCTCAATGGAATTGTACTAATGGCTCAGTCTCTCTGTGGCAGGCACAGTAAACTCGTATTACTGCACTTGTATAGTGCAGTAATATGTTCACTCCATCTCCCTAGAAATTAATTGATATATCTAAATTGATATCTAATGAAGTGGTTAGCTTCTCATCCCTGATCCTGTCAGTCTACCAACATAAACATGGATTGTTTTTGTAGGGTTGTCCAGGATTATTTAAGTGGAGCACCATTTGATGCTTACCAACGAAGCATCTATTTCTCCCAGTTTTTACAGTGGAAATGGTTGGAAAGGTAAGGTATTTTTATATTAATAATTATTGCACTAGTACACAAAAGCCAGCCAATTTGGTGCCCCTTTGTACGAATACAGTAAATGACATTCCCTCCCTCAAAGAACATACAGTATAAAAGACTAGATGTAATGGGCTGATGAGATGACAAGCAAGTGGAGCTGCAGAAGACATGGTATTAATAATTAAAGCATCTGTGTAATGACCTCAAAAGATTTTACATTTAATTACTTTAAACTTTTAAAAATCTTTCTGTGTTTTTATATAGTGCATAGCCCCCAATGGAGTTCTGAGTTTAATTTGGAGCCTTGGGTGCTATTGTAATACAATTATATTAACCATTACAGCCCACTGTATGGTAAGGTAATTAATTAGTTTTACAGGTGGGTTAATTGAGGCACAGGTTAAGTGACTTGCCAACCATAGAGATCAAGATTTTAAAATAGGGGCCTATGTTTAGGGTTCTAAATCCATATTTTAAGCCATTAAATGAGTGGCCTGATTTTTTCAGAAGAGCTGTCACCTAGAGGTTCCATGGAGCTCAGTGGCAGTTGCTGGATATTCAATTCTTTTAACAATCAAGCCCGCTCCGTTAGGCTCCTAGGTGCCTAACCATGGTTTTAACTGTAGGCTTCTATTACTGGAAAAATCTTTGTTTAAGCAAGCTAGAAATAGGTTCAGGAGGAAAACTAGGAAACTTTTATTCAGACCACTATACCAAATACCTCTGAAACATAGAACAAGCAAGGTGGTGGAGGCATAGACCCTCAATTTTTTTGTACATTCTGCTTGTAGTGACTGCTTTCTGCCCACAAGGGGGAGCCAGTGACCTTGAGCAAAAGCACCTTTGCTTTGGTATTCAGTTTGTATTCTAATCCTTTCATCCACTCATCTGAAGGAAAGTTATTGGATAGTCTGGTGGTCATGGAAGTTATATAGGATGAGGGAAGAAACAGAAACAAACAGGGTTCTGAAAGAAAAAAAAATTGGAAATGAGACCAGTAATTATTCCATTCTGTCAATTAGGCAACCAGTAACCAAGAACACATTTAGACATTACCGAGTACTAGGCAAAGGAGGATTTGGAGAGGTGAGTCCTGTGAGATCTCTCCGTGTGTTTGCTTGTGTGTACTTGAAGGGAACAGGGGGAAAAGGTAACTTACACTCTTCGTTCCTTTAATAAATAACAGATTTGATTAGACCAATTGTAATTTGCCAATTTCCCAAACTGAACAGGCAGCATTTTTACTTTTTAAATACTTGCATCTATCAAGACAGTTGGTTCAGTGTAACAGTTCTTTTCCACTGTTACCAGCCTCCCCCCTCCCCCCCAAAACCAAACAACCCACTGTGTTGTTTAATTGGTTCTCCTGTATTTTACTTGTCCTCTGGCTCCCAAGGGGGTTAGAAAAGAGAAAATTGTTTTTGTTCCAGTGTTAAAACATGATACATGTGACATATCTTTCCTCTTTCCATTAGGTTTGTGCCTGTCAAGTGCGGGCAACAGGAAAATTGTATGCTTGTAAAAAGCTAGAAAAAAAGAGAATAAAGAAGAGAAAAGGAGAATCAATGGCATTAAATGAAAAAAGAATTTTAGAAAAAGTGAATAGTAGATTTGTGGTAAGTATATATTTTTGGCCTTGTGAAATATATACAGGTTTGTCTCATAGGCCTTTCTTTATTCCTGTCTCTTCCAGTGGCCGCTGGACAGCATTACTCTTTCATAATTAAAATCGGCTCAACTGTGCTTAATAGTCCAGTTACACAATTATCTTTGCAATGTTACCCTGTACATTTTAGGTCTGCATGGGATGTATGTGTTCTCTGGCCTATCAATTTTGTCTAGTCTACAGCCAAGGTGCTTTGTCTTATGTTAATGTATATGATTCTGTTAAATTTCTCCCTGTTTAAAAGAGGCCCAGACTGTGGTCTGAATGACGAATGTGATCCTAGTTTTGTTGCAGTCAGTGGTTCCTAATCTGGCCGCTCAATTTAGCAATGTTCTCTTTAGTTTTATTGCTCCATACCTCTCCCCAAACTATACTTGCTTCTTCTGACTTTTTATTTTCATGGTTTCCATTATATCAGTTTTTTCCCCCAACAAAAATACACAACTTTTAACTTATTAAGATTCTTTTGAATGCTGTGAGTGAATAGTATGGTAAATGGATGAATACGAAGAGGTCATAATGAAACGCTGCAGAGTTCAACCATGGACTGCATGGGAACCATGAAGTATATACAACACCCCCTGACCAACACCCACACCTCACCCCCCGTAGACCAAACCCGACAACCCCACCTGACCCCCCCAAGCAAACCCGACACCCCCACCTCACCCCCCGACCGAACAGTGTATTTAATAATCTGTGTGCTACACAGTGCACCGTGAGCCGGGGGGTGTCGGGTTTGGTCTGGGGGGGTTGGGAAGGTGTTGGGGTGGGTGAGGGGTGAGGTGTGAGTGTTGGGGTTGGTCAGGGGGTGTTGCGGTTGGTGGGGAGGTGAGGTGGGGGTGTGGGGTTTGCTTGCGGGGGTGAGGTAGGGGTGTCGGGTTTGGTCGAGGGGTAAGTGAGGCGGGGGGTGTCGGGTTTGGTCTGGGGGTGTTGCGATTGGTGGGGGGGTGAGGTGGGGGTGTCGGGTTCGGTTGGGGGGGTGGGAAGTTGTCGGGGTGGGTGAGGGGTGAGGTGTGGGTGTTGGGGTTGGTCAGGGGGTGTCGGGTTTGCTTGGGGGGGTGAGGTGGGGGTGTCGGGTTCGGTCGGGGGGGGTAAGTGAGGCAGGGGGTGTCGGGTTTGGTCTGGGGGGGTGGGAAGGTGTCGGGGTGGGTGAGGTGGGAGTTGTGGGTGTTGGGGTTGGTCAGGGGGTGTTGCGGTTTGTGGAGGGGTGAGGTGGGGGTGTCGGGTTTGCTTGGGGGGGTGAGGCGGGGGTGTCGGGTTCGGTCGGGGGGTAAGTGAGCCAGGGGGTGTCGGGTTTGGTCTGGGGGGGTGGGAAGGTGTCAGGGTGGGTGAGGGGTGGGGTGTTGGGGTTGGTCAGGGGGTGTTGCGGTTGGTGGGGGGGTGAGGTGGCGGTGTCGGGTTTGGTCGGGGGTAAGTGAGCCGGGGGGGGGTGTCGGGTTTGGTCTGGGCACCCACCCCGACACCTTCCCCCCCCCCCCCAGACCAACCCCAACACCCACACCTCACCCCTCACCCACCCCGACACCTTCCCACCCCCCCAGACCAACCCCAACACCCCCCGGCTCACTTACCCCCCGACCAAACCCGACACCCCCACCTGACCCCCCCCCCAAGCAAACCCAACACCCCCACCTCACCCCCCGACTGAACCTGACACCCCCACCTCACTTACCGTCCCACCAAACCCAACTTGGATCCGTCGCAGGTGGGGAGGGGGCCCAGAGCCGAGGGATTCCGGGGACCTTCGCAGGTGGGGGGGGGAGCACAGGGCTGATGGATTCCGGGGTTCTGTTGGAGGAGGGAGGGGCAGTGAGCTGAGCGAGTGCGGTGTCTGTTGGAGGGGGTATTATGACATCATCACCACCTAACCGCCCAGCTGATGTGATTGGCCCTGAAAGACTTTCACCCCTGGGGGGCGTCAGAGGTGAGATCCGAAATTTTTTCGACCCTTAAGACCATCCTGACCCCAAAACCCCTAACTGTACCAAATTTCAAGTCTCTGGCTCAAACGGTGCGGGAGGAGTTCGCTGTCATACATACATACATACATACACCACTTGACTTTTATATAGAGAGATTTATATATATATATTGTAAGGGTCGCGTCGGCGGGGCGCGGCCCCCTTCCGCCGATCTGGCGGGGAGTCCTCGCTTTACTGCGGTGTCGGCGACCCTGAGGGGAATTAGCTGGGTCGCGTATCGTAACCCCCACCGCCGGGGGTGGGCGGGGTCACAGTCGCCCGGGGCTCAGGCCCTCGGGTAGGTCTGTTAAGAGCCCCTGGGTTCGGGGCTCGGGCCCTCGGGTGGGCCAATCACGAGTCCCGGGGTTCGGGCTCAGGCCCTCTGGTGGGCCAATCAAGAGTTCAGGACGGCTGGTCCAGCAGTGGGGAAGGGGAGACTGCCACTCACCAGCGGGGTGGCAGGGGGGGCGCAGGCCCGCCCACTTCCTCTGTGCCCCAGCCCGGGGCCCTGGCAGCAAGAGCTTTGCTGCTGTCAGTGGGGATCCTGGCCGAAACACACTGACATCGGCTCTTCCCCCGGGCTACTTCCAGATCCCCCTTCCCCGGGTACCTGGGCTGTCGCGGGGTCCTCCCCGGAGCCTAGGGTCATCGGCTCCTCCGGGTCGCTGTCCGGCGGCAGGTCGGGCAGGTCCTCGGGGTTGCAGGCGTGCTCGGCCGGCGGTTCCTCGGGGTAATAGGCTGTCTATAGTGTTTGTAGCGGCGGCCCCTCCGCCGGGTAGTGGTCGGGAGGCGAGGTCGGCGGCTGGTCCCAGCGGGGGTCAGGGAGCCGCTCCTGCCTCCCCTCGGGGTCGTAGGCGGTCTGGGTCCTCAGCCGGTCCTCTAGGTGAGGGTCAGGTAGCTCCTCCGGGTAGCAGGCGGTCTGAGTCCTCAGCCGGTCCTCTAAGTGAGGGCCAAGTGGCTCCTCGGGGTAGTAGCCGAGCGGCAAGCTCGGCGGCCTCTCCCAGTAGTGGGGAGGCTGCTGTTCAGGCGGGTTCCGGTGTGGGGCCACCACGGGAGCGGCTCCCTTCACCGGTGTCGGCCGCCGGACTGAGCCCGGTGGCCGCTCTTTTCTAGTTCCAGGTCCGCCCCCTGACCCCCGGGGGCGGGGCTGACCCGGCGCTGCCGCGGCGTCCTCCGGCGCCGGCCAGGGACTGCGTGGCTCGCGGTCTGCCGGGAGCCGGGTCCCCCCTCTCCAGCCCCCGAACTTCCGGGGGCGGGGCTCCCGCGGCGTCGGCGCGGTTTCCTCCGGTCCCGGCCGGGGCCCGCCTCGGGCGCAATCGGCCGGGAGCCGCGCCGCCCCGCTACAATATATATATGTAATATGTGTGTGTATATATATATAGTTCTCCTTGCATGTATATGGCATTATAGTGATGAATGTGACTGAAATATCAACAGATATAAGAAACACACATACACACACACATATATACGTGTGTGTGTATATGTGTGTTTCTTATATCTGTTGATATTTCAGTCACATTCATCACTATAATGCCATATACATGCAAGGAGAACTATGAAAAGTAGCTGCTCTATAGCAGTTTTGATGTCAGAAAGTTCT
Organism: Sternotherus odoratus; assembly: GCA_032164245.1. Lineage (NCBI taxonomy): Eukaryota > Metazoa > Chordata > Testudines > Kinosternidae > Sternotherus > Sternotherus odoratus. The sequence continues at coordinate 98,322,697 of JAVMKO010000004.1, read as the reverse complement.
CACTGCCCATGCAATAAAGTTGAAAGGGACATGAATTGAAAAGCTATGTTGGGTATAAAATAAAAGTGAGTAGTGATGGTTTTTAACTCAACATAATTTCCATGTCACAACTCTTTCACCATGACATTTCCAAATAAATTATGACCAACTCAGAGCCCTGATCACTAAATAACTGGTGTGATGTGGTGTTGGGACGCTGCTGCCTACCCCTCATATGAAAGTTAAGGGAGGTGAGGAGATTGTCATTTCAGATATCACTTTAAACAGGTTTATTTTTAAAAATTACATTAATTTCATTCTAAACAAATCCAGTTTTCAAATTTTAAGAAAGCAATTTTTATCCACTCTTACGTCCAGTCTGGTTTCAACACTTTGGTTTTTAAATTATGTTGGCAAACTGGAAAAAAATTAAAAAGGAGTCTTATAATGAGATATTAAAGAAGCTAAATTAGTTTAGTTTATCCAAGAAAAGGTTTAAAAGGTAACTTGATCACATTTTAAAAGTATCTGCATGGGGGAAAAATTGCTGTTTAATTTAGTAGACCAGGTATAATAAAGTGGCTGGAAACTGAGTCTAGACAATTTCATACTAGAGATAAGGAACAAATTTTTAAGCATAATTTACTATTAGAACAATTTACCTAGGGATGTGATAGATTCTCCATCTTTTGACAAGAATAAATATGTTGTAAGAGAATCTTCCTCTCCCCCCCCCCCCCCACTCTAAACTCTAGGGTAAAAGAGGGGGGGTCTCTTATGGAGACCACTAACTTTAAGCTACTTTTCCTGCCTAAGTTAAATCTTTTCCCCCCAAAACCCAAACTCTTCCAGTTGGGGATTGGATCCAGGTGCCACCATCAAAGTGATTGCCCCAGGACTATGGGGTGGGGACACCTTGACACCCCCCCGAGAGAAACCTTCCTGACCCCTCCCTTTCTATCTGGGAGATGGAAAATACCGAGACTTTGCTCTACCCTCCCCCTCTGGCTACCGAGGAGAGAGTTTAAACACACAGACCCTGCTAGCTATAAGCTGTGCCAGATCCAAAGCCAGGACCACTCCAAGAGAAATAATCAGACCCTTTGTATAACCAAAAAAGATTTAATAAAGAAAGAAACAAAGCATACAACTAATACAAACTTCACAGGTATAAAGCTTTCTAACCTGAGTCTCCTTGCATAAATTAGCCCCCTCCCCAGGGATTTCTCTCTCTGCTGAACTGTACAGTGTAAGGACACCAGAGATCAAATACAAAGCTTATGCAATTAATAGTTCTACTTACTGTTCATCTAACTTATGAATATATGAAGGAAAAGGAGGAGATGAGTTTCCATAGCTGGAGAAAGATGGGGTCATCCCAAAAGCTTCGGACGAACTGAGACTAACTTCCTGGTTTGTCTGTAGGTAGGCTACTCTGATGTCACCCCCCTCTCCTGTTCAGTTAACACCTAACAGGTAAAACAGCAACTTCAAGGCACTTCACACTCATGACCTATGTCTTTCAAAAAAAATATGCTTTTGCACAAATAGATGTTATTGGGTTTGATACAAGAATCATAGGAAAAATTATATGGTGTTTTTATGCAGGAGAGCAGATTAGATATTCATAATGTTCCCTCTGGCTTTAATCTATTAATAATATTGACTGTCTTCCCATTCTGTGACCAATGCTAATCCCATCTGTTCATGGTAATGAGCATTTAGCTAGCTAAAAAAGCTAAAATGTCAAGTCCTTTAAAATGAAGGCCAGTTAACTTTAAAGAGTAATTTATGCATCACTGAATTTGTCAATATAGAATCTGCTGAAAAATTGATAAGGGTAGCCACCATTCTGTCTGTCTCAGAGAAATAAAATATGTAATATTGAATCTCCCTCTCATGGGATTTATATGTGAAAGCAATAGAGGGTAGTTCGTTTCACTTGGGAGTTTCATTTGTCTAGTGGGAATAGCAGAGCACCTTAAAGACCTGTCTACATTGCAGATATAAGGTTATAATATGACTCTTGCCCTTATTTGGCACACTGTTTCTAATAATGTGGGTGTATCACGTGTTAACCCTACTTACAGTCAGGGATGGAATGGGATTATCAGGCTGCAACCTGGTTCTAACCTAGTTTTCCTGTTGCATAGATGTATCAGCCTAACCATCTGTACCTCTATTAGGCAGTCACCTTATTGCCCAAGTTTTTGTATAGAAAGACATCTCAATGTGTGAAACATTCTTCTGTCTTGCTGCACCTTGAGGAAATAAGGAATAGCTGAGTTCTCCAAACATGCACTGACGTTAACACATTGTATAGCACGTGAGCAGGATGAGGAATATGAATGAGACACAGTTTTGATAGGAAAATTGCCAATGCATGGGTACAATGGGTGAATAGGATCCAGTTTAAAACTGCCTTCTGCGTTTTTAAATATTTCCACAGACTTGCTTCAGACACACAATATGTCTAGGCTAGAGATTTTACTGCAAGTTAATCAACTGCCAGTTACTTCAAGTTGCTTAACACCTTTGTAAATGCCAGTCAAGACCCGCTGAATTCTAGGAGAAGCCACAACGTTCTGTTTACTGAAACAAATGTTTGTGGTGTCAAGTCATTTAATTGCCAGTTAAATTGAGTACTGGACTCAGCAAGAATTGTAATCTAGAAATAGCCACGGGGTGTCTCCCTAGTTTTACCTCTTTCCACGCAATCTTGCCACAGGTACTGGAACAGCATCCCTATATTTCTTCATCTCCTCAACTTTTTATCTCTTGAAAGATCTCTGAAAGCACATAATCTCTTCTACTCTCTTAGGCCTTGGTTACATTATAGCGCATCCCATATACAGCAATAGGTATTGCGCTAGAGCGTGTGCACACTTAGACCCGTCAGCACTAAAGCATGGCCACATTTGCAGCACTTCAGGCGGCATTAGGAGCAGCGCAATAGGGAAGGTATCCCACAGAGCACCTCTTTCCAATCTGGCGCAATGCCTTGTGGGAAGGGGGGCGTCACTTGCGGCCATTCTTCATCCTGTTCCAACTCCCTGTGATGCTTTGTGTCATATCCCAGAAATCCCTGTGTTTCCGTCCACCTCAGGCGCCATCTTTCAGTGGTTTCAGCAAGGCGCGCGCGCTCTGTCGTCCATTTTCCTGTGCTGTAATGGATCGCGAACTGCTGAGGAGCATGCTGGCGAGTGTCGCCAGCACAACTCTGCGCAGCGGAGTTCATTCTTGACATGGAAGGGGACAGTAGTGATGGGTCTGAAGAAGATGAGCTCGAGCTGAGGAACGCATTGGACATCGCTTTAACAGATATGCTCACGACCGTTGAACACCGCTTCTGGGCATAGTAAACGAGCACTGAATGGTGGGATCACATCGTCATGCAAGTGTGGGACGATGAGCAGTGGTTGCAAAACTTTTGCATGAGAAAAGCCACTTTCATGGGACTGTGTGCTGAACTCGGCCCCCCCCTCCCCTCCTGTGCAGTGCAAGGACACCAGATTGAGAGCTGCCATCCCGGTGGAGAAGCGGGTAGCTATATATAGCAATCTGGAAGCTGGCCACCCCAGACAACTACCGATCGGTGGCCAACCACTTTGGGGTGGGAAAGTTGACCATTGGAGTCGTGTTGATGCAAGTGTGCAGGGCCATTAATCGCCTCCTGCTACGAAAAATCGTGACTCTTGGTGACGTGCGTGACATCGTGGCTGGCTTTGAGCAGATGGGGTTCCCTAACTGTGGAGGGGTGATCGATGGACCCATATACCTATTCTGGCGCCCACCCACCTAGCAGATGAGTACATTAACTGAAAGGGGTACTTCTCCATGGTTCTTCAGGTGCTTGTGGACCACTGCAGGCGTTTTACCGACATTAATGCAGGCTGGTTGGGAAAGGTGTATGATGCACGCATCTTCTGCAACACCGGCCTGTTCAGGAAGCTGCAAGAAGGCACTTTTTTTTCCAGACCAGAGGATCCCCGTGGGGGAAGTTGAAATGCCCATTGTGATTCTTGGTGACCCCGCCTACCCTCTAATGCCCTGGCTCATGAAACCCTACACGGGGAGCCTGGACAGCAGCCAGGAAAGGTTCAACTATAGGCTGAGCTGCTGTCGAATGACTGTGGAGTGTACTTTTGGGTGTCTCAAGGCGTGCTGGCACTGTCTTTATGGGAAGCGAGACTTGGCAGAGGGAAGTATCCCTGCGGTTATTTCTGCGTCCTGTGCCCTACATAATCTTTGTGAGTGGAAGAGCGAAGGTTTCACTGTGGCATGGTCCTGGAGGCCATGTATGCACAGCCAGAGAGCAGAGCTCTTAGAGGGGCCCAGCGTGAGGCTACAAGGATCAGGGATGCCTTGAGGGAGCATTTTGAGGCTGAAAGCGAGTTCTAATGGAAATTCCAGAGGAAGGGAGGGAGCATTCTGTTAAAAGGATAAGGCATTTGCTTTTCTGTGGCTATTAGATACATATGTGTACCGAATAAAGAAACCCATTTATTAGAAAGAATTCATTTATTGAACAGCTTTTTCAGAATTTGAAATAAAAGTTGAAAAAACGTAAAATGTGTGAGGGAGGAGGAGGGGTGCAGTTGGGATGGGAAGGGGTCAGTCAGAGATTGGCGTATGTCCTGGCCTCATAACCTCCAATGCCCTCCGACTTGCTGTGTTCCCCCAACCCCATTTGCGGAGGGCTATTATGCTTGTTATTAGGGGTTGAGTGCAGTGGATAAGGGTGCTAGGTATGTGGGTTGGTCGGTCGGTGAAGATGGGGGTTGGAGGCTGCCGTGGGTGGTAATAACCAGGCAGCTGTTGATAGTGGCCTGAAGGGGCCAGAGGGCCAGAAGGGGAAGGGTTAGGGGGCAACTGACAATGGGGACGGCGAGCATGGTGCTGCTTCTCCTCCTGAACGGCAGCGATCCGCCGCAAAGTCTCCACTTGCAGCTGTAATAATGTGAACAGCCTGTCAGCGTGCTTGTCAGCACGCTGCTCGCGAGCCATCTCTCTCAACTGGATCTGTTCATCCCTCCGCTTGCTCTCATTCTCCCTCCGCTTGCTCTCATTCTCCCGCCACTCCTGTGTAACGCGATTCTCCGTTGCAGCCTGTTGCATAACTTGCGTTAAAAGATCTTCCTTGCTCTTCTGTGCTCTCTTTCGAATCCTCCTCAGCTTCTCAGCTGCAGATAAGACTGACGTTGATGTGTTCAAGGCCGAAACTAGGGAAAGTTATTAGTGCAATGTTAAAACAGAGGATTCCCTTGTTCACAACAGACAGTGGCAGGATTTCCACGCATTCCATGTTTCTTTGTCCCGTTTGCCTGTCCCACACAGCTATAGCACACAGACAGCAACGGAGCCCCTGCCATGGTGAGTTGTCTCAGGATGCAGGGACAATGATTGTTTCCCTCCCTTGCTGTACTATGGCTTGGGGGGAGTGGAGGGCATTTGCGGGAACTGCACTCTGAGCACTGTCTCAACATTCTCTGTATAGATGTTTGTGCTGGAAGATATCTCGCTGCTGCGGGTGATGGAGCAAGAAAGGGAGGGCATTCTAATAAGATGCGGATTTCAGCCTGGGCCATATGCAGCTTGCCTCCATGCAGCAATGCTCCCCCCACCCCTTGTAAAACAGTGGCGGGGACTAGTGACCATGGCCGGGACAGGGACCACGCTGGCTCTCCCGAGAAACCTGTGCAGGCACATTGCAAGAGCTCTTATTGAGACCTTTGAATAAATTATTGATGATGATTACTGTGATGTGATAGACTATATCAATGCACTATTCCACATGTAGACAAGCATGCGGCAAGCATCCCTTTCTACCCCGGCCAAGCTGGCTGCCTTCCCAATAGAAAAGTAGCTGTACCTGCGCAATCCGCTGCTGCTGCCCTGCCCCCCCGCAACCGCTGGATGCTGTGGCTGGCTCTGGCTGTCCTCCACGCTTGAGAAAAGTTCCTGGCTGCATGTGTCCTGTGATTCCTCCGTGCCCTGGGTTGCGGCCGCTGCCGCCTCCTGCTCCTCTCCATCGTCTTCTTCTTCGGCCTCCTCTCCCCTCCCCCCCCCCCACTGGTGGGCGGGGAAGTGTCCTGGGTGGTCGATGGAGTGCACGTTGGATCACCACCAAGTATCACGTCCAGCTCCTTGTAGAATTTCCAAGTCACAGGGGCTGCCCCAGAGTGACTATTTGCGTCACAGGTTTTGCAATGGGCAATCCTAAGCTCCTTTACTTTTGCCTGGCACTGCAGAGTGTCCCGGTCATGGCCTCTGTCCGTCATGGCCCATGATATCAGGCCATATGTATCATAATTCCTGCGGCTAGACCGCAGCTGAGACTGGACAGCCTCTTCTCCTCCCAACAACTGATGAGGCCCAGCACCTCGCAATTGTTCCACGGTGAAGCTCGCTTATTGCGAGGAGGCATGGCACGTGGAGCCATGGCCAAACAAAATGGTTACCTGAGGAGCACTCCACACCTGGCTGGAGCAAACGGGAAGGGGATTTTCAAATTTCTCTGGGAATTTAAAGGGCGGGTCTGACGTGGTCACCTGAGGACGCGACAGAAGAGTTTGAAACTGATGAGCAGAGTGGCTCGAACGGGAATTATGGGTCACACTTGTGGCTAATTAACACACAATGGGTGTCCACATTCGCTCTGTAGCTCTACAGCGGTAGCGCAACAGCCCTTATTCCCCGTGCGGAGGTGGATTACCATGAGCACTATAAACTCGGACTTAGAGCGCAATATGTGCCTTGCCAGTGTGGTTGGTTAGAGAGTTATAGCGCTCCTGGAAGCTATATAGCGCTATAAAGTGCCAGTGTAACCAAGGCCTTAGAGTACGTCTACACTGCAATTAGACACATGCAGCTGGCCTTTGCCAGTTGACTCAGGCTTTCAGGGCTCGTCCGGGTTCAGGTTGTAGCCCAGGCTCTAGGACTCTCCCACCTTCCAGGGTCCTAGAGCCTGAGCTCCAGCCGGAGCCCGGAAGTTTACACTGCAATGAAACAGCTTCACAATGCAAGCCCCATGAGCCCAAGTCAGCTGGCACAGACCAGCTGCAGGTTTTTAATTGCAGTCCAGACATACTTTAAGTGTTTGGATATTGGCTTTATAATGGAGTGTTTTATTTTTATTTAGCATACTGTCCATACTGCACTTCTTGGACAATGTATGATCTGTGTTTCTATTCGTATTGAGTTTAATCAAACATTTTGAGATGTATTTTGTATGCAGGATGCTATACAGACTCCTGTGGCTGTTCTGATGTAGCTTTTTTCCTGTATTTTTATTTTGTCTCCCCCATCCCCTGTGGCTTTTTCACTTATCTGCCTGCCCTGCTGATGCCTCATTCTGGATACTGTGCCTCCAGCCGACCAATGAGAGCATATAATATGCTTGGCTTCATGCAGCTCTTCATTTCGCTGTTAGAAGGTGCTGTTATCAAGAAAGGAAATGACGACTACTCTAGCCACTAGAGCAGTGTTTCAAAAACTTACAACATTCGCATACCCCTTTTGAGACATTTGTCTTACCGGCGTACTCCTTCTCCAGCAAAGATAATTAATATGGTAACGTGTTCAGTTATCAAAGTTACAATGTAAACCTGTGTGTATTTCTACTCTACAAGTGTACAGCATTCTTACATATTACATTTTAATGAATTATTTTATGCTGCTAAAAAAAACCCTATGATAAAGTAAAATAAAAAGTTCTGCTGCGTACCCCTTGAAACCCTTTCGCATACCACTAGGCGTACATGTAGAACACTTTGGGAAACACTGTACTAGAGTGAGGGACTTGAAGTTGGTCATTCTGGGTTAGATACCATAGTCTGTCATTGAGTCTGTCTGATGTGGGGCAATTTACAGCCTCTTCGTGCTTCTCCGTAAGTCTCACGTTTTACAAAGAGTGATTACTCATTTCTAAGTGTTCATGGAAAGGTGCTCTGTGCAAGTTATCTTCATCCATGTGGACTGAAAACTGAAGGGCACAGCCAATAAGAGATCCAATGTGTGGGTGGTGATTCAGGGGGCATAAGCCATTCTCCTGTACAAGTTTTCATCATACTGTGATCTTGGTCTTGGCTGATAATCAGTTTAGACTCTTTTGCCCCAAAGTTAATAATGGTGATTGATTGTGGGTTTTCCCCGTACTCTCTGGAAAATTAAAATGACTGGTTGTCCAAACATAACATTAGCAGAGTTAATCTGTTGCCTACTTGGCTGATTATAAAAGTATTATCTACTGACTGAGTTAGAAAGCAGGGATGAAACTGGGGATCATGAGTGAACTAACAAGTATTTTTTGCCTTTAGGTTAGTTTATCCTACACCTATGAGACTAAAAATGCCCTATGTTTAGTATTAACCATTATGAATGGAGGGGATTTGAAGTTTCACATTTACAACATGGGAAATCCTGGCTTTGATGAAGAAAGGGCTGTTTTCTATGCTGCAGAGCTCTGCTGCGGTTTGGAGGACTTGCACAGAGAGAGAATTGTGTACAGGTAAGTGTTAACTGCAATAATTCAGGCCTTGACACTTGTCAACTTCATTTTTGCATGTAGGATTTAATTGACTTTTCTTGCTTCAAAGTTGTTAGGTTATTTTGTATACCTATTTCTGTGTGCTAATGATCTATTAGTTCAATTGAATTGTGTGGTGATTTATTTTTCTGATTGTGTAAACTGGAAATGCTGTTTCCTAGTCCCTCTTTCTGTTAAAATTCTTATCCAAAAAGTCAAAGTTTAAAATAAGCATCAATCCACAATTGACTATTATAAAATAACAAAAGACTTCTTCCTGAAAAATGATGAGTGTCAGGGACTTAGCAATATTCAGATGTGGACCTGGTCTTGTGAGTGTGTGTATAAAATTACTTTTAAAATGGGGGCTCTTTTCCTCATAGATTAAAATGTTGGGAAAGAGGAAGACATTGAGACATGCAAAAGTCAAATGACTTGCCCAAGCTATTACAGGAAGTCAATGGCAGAGTTAGAGATAAAATCCATGTCTTTCAGACATGTGGCTTCACTACAAAATCATCCTTTCCCCCTTAATTTTACTTTTAAATTTGAAAGTATTTCAACTTACTTTCTTTAATAGTATATGAATATTGATGTTTCTTCCATACTGGGTTAGTAGTTTATCATAACAATTATGAACAGGCTTTTCTACTGTCTATATCTGTACTAGTGTCTTTCTCAGTTAATTAAGAAGAAATATGCCAATTATTCGTAAACAGTGTTTGATTGCTTTTCCTTTTTTAAATGGTTTGAGTGAAATTAGCATTTATAGAAGTGGATGACAGTTGCAATAGCTTTCACTAGTTGCTGAGCAAGTTTTAAATTAAATAGTAATAAGTCACCAGACCAAATGGTATTCTCTGAAGAGTTCTGAAAGAACTCATGCATGTAATTGAAGAACTACTAACTGTGGTATGTACCCTATTATTAAATCCCCTTTCTGTACCAGATGACTGGCGGGTAACTAATTTAACACTGAGATTTTTTTTAAAAAAAAGATTTGAGATGCAATCCTGGCAATTACAGGTTAGTAAGCCTAACTTCATTGCCAGACAAATTGGTTGAATAATAGTAATGAACAGAATTATCAGACACATATTAACATGGTATTTTGGGGAAGAGGTACAGTAAAACCTCCATTTAACAGACTAATTCAGGCGAGGGGGTGACCGTTAAATCAAAAAGTCTGTTATTTAATAATAATAATAAAAAAACGAGCTGTCGGAGCAGCAGCTCGCCTGCCACAGGGTTGGGGTGGCAGCTCCGCAGCCCGCTCGCTGCTGGGATCGGGGTGGCAGCTCCGCAGCCCGCCCGCTGCTGGGATCCGGGCGGCAGCCGGGAGCAGTCAGCCAGCTCGCCTGCTACTGGGACCCGGGCGGCAGCCAGCAGCCAGCCCGCCAGCGGCTGGGACCAGGGTGGCTGCCGGCAGCCAGCCCGCCTGCTGTCGGGACCGGGGCGGCTGCCGGGAGCCGGAAGCCAGCCCGCCTGCTGTCGGGACCGGGGCGGCTGCCGGGAGCCGGCAGCCAGCCCGCCAGCGGCTGGGACCGGGGCGGGAGCCGGCAGCCAGCCCGCCAGCGGCTGGGACCGGGGCGGGAGCCGGCAGCCAGCCCGCCAGCGGCTGGGACCGGGGCGGGAGCCGGCAGCCAGCCCGCCAGCGGCTGGGACCGGGGCGGGAGCCGGCAGCCAGCCCGCCAGCGGCTGGGACCGGGGCGGGAGCCGGCAGCCAGCCCGCCAGCGGCTGGGACCGGGGCGGGAGCCGGCAGCCAGCCCGCCAGCGGCTGGGACCGGGGCGGGAGCCGGCAGCCAGCCCGCCAGCGGCTGGGACCGGGGCGGGAGCCGGCAGCCAGCCCGCCAGCGGCTGGGACCGGGGCGGGAGCCGGCAGCCAGCCCGCCAGCGGCTGGGACCGGGGCCGCAGCCGGGAGGGGTCACGGTCTGATATGGATCAGAAATTTTGTCCGTTGCATCCGAAGTCCGTTAAATCGAGGTCCGTTAAATCGAGGTTTTACTGTACTTTTGATTGATCAGAAAAATGAAATGTCTTTTCTGGAAAGTATCTGAGTGCATTTTACTCCATTTTTCATAACGTAAAGACAACACACAAACTAAAACAAAACTTAATATAGGTATAATTCTCATTAAAAGATAATATCTGAAACCATATCAACAGAGCACAGATTTGTAATAAGAAGAATTATAATAAACAAGGACAATTCTGAATAAAAAGATGAATTGAACAATTTAGATCAAATTAACTCTGGTAACACTTCAAGATTCATATTCAAAAATTGACCCATTTCTTTGCAATACATCTTCATTTCATTATTCTTTGAATAATGATGATGTGCATTTGCTCATGTTAAAGTTTTGCTGAGTATTTAACCAGTGAGATCAGCTAGATGCAGACTATTTAGGAGATCAACGAAACAGTGTAGTCAGTGCATCAGATTGTTGTTGTTTAAATATGTATTATAAAAGATAAAGTTGCAAAACTTGAGATTCTTATAGTCTCTTCACACTTAAGTCCCGCTTTTGTAAGGAAAGCAATTTTGTAGTTTCTGCAAAAACTACACGTGATAGTGGCTATAATTTTCCCTTTTAGATAACTGTTTTTTTGTTTTGTTTGCTTTGTAGAGACTTGAAGCCTGAAAATATTCTCCTTGATGATCGTGGTAAATAAATATAAACTTTTTGGCATGTACATTAAAAATGTATAAATGTATTCTGAATACAGTGCAAAGAAATTTAAGTGGGTTTAGCAATTTCTCTACAATACCAGAGACATAATTTATAACGTATTCCCATGCAAGTGTGCTTATATGAGTGGAAAAAAGATCATCTGTTCTTGCTTTACCGAAAGTAATAGAACACACTGCAGTTTCATTGCTTGATTCTTTCAGACAGCTTTTAGCGCTGGATCTAATGTGGCTAACTGAGGTCTTCATAGGGTTGACTGGAAAACAATTTTGCCTGAATTCTGCAAACAAAAATTCATACAGGCATGCACAGTAGCACAGAATTTCCCCAGGAGTAAAAGACTTAGTCTGAGACACTTACATAAATGATGATGCCCCATTTTGAAAAATCTATTTTTATCACTGTCTTCCCACAAGAATTTTTTGTGATAGTCTAGTTTGTGTCTAGGATCTTCCACTTGTGTGCTAATTTATATTTGATATTCTTCATTTTATCAGTTGCTTCTAAATGCGCTATATAAAATTATGTAATATTCATACTATAGTTAAGCTTTGTGACCCCCCACTGAGATTGCCCTACTATTCTAGGCACTCTACAAACGTGTATGAAGACTGTCCTAAAAGCTATCAGAATGTGCTTTCTTTATCTTATTACTAATGCTTGGAAAAACCATTTAAATGGAAAATTTCCAATGAAAACAGTTTTTGCTGAATGGATTTTTTGTGTTTGGGAAAATTTAGATTTTTTGCCTCATTATTTTGATTTTTTTCCCCGCAGCACAAAAACCAATTAGTCTGTTAGAAATAGATGCAACCCAAATCAAAATATTTTGGTTTGTTGAACTCGACCAAAATATTTAATATTGAGGCAATTCAATGTTAAATTGTAACTGCCTGTGGTGACACAGTATCTCATGAAAGTTGTAGTTTGGCTAATTTGTTTTGCTCCCATTTTTCCCTGTGGAATGGGCTTCCTGGGTGGACTCTCTCCCATGATGCACTGTGGTCTCCTCTCTCCCCTAAGCAACATGATGCCTTATTGGGAGCTAATGAGTGTGATGTATCATAGTAGATGTAATCTGATTAGGCAGGTTGGCCTATGCAGAGGATTAAGGGCATGACATATCTGAATTACAATTCTTTGAGGCATTGCAGAACCATTGGCTGATGCAGCTGAATGTTGAACTGACTTGAAAATATTTAATATTACACTTTCAAAATTTTTTGATTTGAAACTTGTTATTTGAAAAATTTTGATTCAGTATGTGAAACAAATGTTCAAATATCAGAATTTCCTGTGGGATGGATATTCTGGTTTTCACTCTGTTCTACTTTTACAATGTCGTCAAGAGGAAACTGATAATTTTGCATCTTTCTCATATAAGGAATGAAATGGAGCAAGCTCCAGTGTTTTGCTAGGAAGTTAAGAAGCTTAATACAATATAAGAGACTTAAATATGATACTATATTGCCATTCCTGTGGTTCCTGAATAGGAGTTGAAATGGAAACTCATAAAGCCTATTCAGCCTATGCCTAGGCTTCACATGTGTTCATGTGAAGTATTCTGTTCTATGCTCAGCCACAATGAGCATATCAGTTATATGTCTAATTTTTTCCAATTTATTAAGTGGAAGGATATGACTACACAAAGGTGTTTTTTGATTAAATTGATTTAAAAACTTATGGCTATGTCCCTTGGGGGTGTGGAATTCACTTCAGGGTGTGTGTGTGTGTGTGTGTGTGTGTGTGTGTGTGTGTGTGTGTGTGTGTGTGTGTGTGTGTGTGTGTGTGTGTGAAAAATCCATACACCTCACAGATGTAGCCATACTAACCTAACCCCCCGTATAGACCAGCGGTAGGTAGACTGAAGAATTCTTTGGCTGAACTAAATACCGCCTCTCAGGGAGATATACTACCTATGCCCATGGGAGAAGCCCTTCCTTCCGTGTAGGTAATGTTTTAGGCCTAATAAGTAATATTTTGCTTTTTTGGGGGGGATGGAGGGGAAGAGAGGAAGGATGGAGGGTGAAGGATACTATGGAAATACCATATATTTGAAAATGCTAATACTTCATTCCTTGTTGAATTTGTGTACTTAATTTAATTGTAAACAGGACACATCAGGATTTCAGATCTTGGTTTAGCTGTGCAGATCCCTGAAGGAGAAACAGTCCGAGGGCGGGTTGGAACAGTTGGATACATGGGTATGTAAAATGTATTTAATTAGCTAAACCGTACTAGTGAGGTTTATTATACTTGCTTAAGGATAGGTGACTCTAGAATACAGAATCATGCTGGGTTTGATTTAATTTTGGGACATTCTTAGTGTGAAGAAAAGATACAATATGTGAATAGGAGTGTCATGCTGTCAGTAACTGCTCATGACAGTGAGTTCCAGCCTCAGGGAAGACCATCAAAAAGGGCAGAAACCTGGTAAAGGTACTATAAGCTTCTGTAATAAACATCTCTATATGTTCTTTTAGGCTGACCCATGCCAGGCAGCATGGGGATCTCTTGCTTATGTTTAGGAATATTTGTCCCAGAGAGTCCAGACAGCATAAAAAAATCCAGTTTCTCCCTGTCAGGGATTTTTATACCACCTCACCATAGAATCCATAGCTCATGCACATAACCTCTTCATGGGTGGGTAGGAGGAACAATCGACAGTCTTTGTTCCACAATGACCCATTTGAATTCAGTAGTCCTTCCAGATGGTCAGGAAATAACACCTCTTGGGGTAAACTAATATTTCACACATGGTAATGCTTGTCTCCTGACTTTGGGGAATTTACAGTCTTAACAAACATTTTTATAGTTAAAGAGAAAACATTTAAACATGACAGATATAAGTAGGATTAATGCATGCAGTATCCTATAAGCATTCCATAACGTGTAAACACATTGTTACAACTTTAATATTTATTTTGATAATGCTAACAAACAAGTAAGCAAGACTGGTTTCCAGCAATGCATTTGAAAGTGTTCAGTGAGGCCTAGGGACCTTGGCATGAGCTGGCACCTGGTCTGCCAGCTTCACAAGGTCATGTTTGATAAAATTAAAAAATTAAATGTTATCTATAGCCATCTCAAAAAGTTAATTATTCTGGGTAAAATTTTCAAAAGCACCTAAATCTCATTGACATTCAGTTAGTCTCTAGGCTCTTAAGTGCACAAGTCACTTTTCCAATGTGGCTTGGACTTGTTAGGTAAAATAGCAAGTCCTTACTCACCGTCCAGCACCCGAGAAGTGCGGAGTTGGTATAGGGCACACAAGCTGTCCGAGACCAAGTACACAAACACCAATTCATTGATCAACGGGCTCACACTATTCTTAGCTCAGAAGCTTCAGAGTAAGTGTGGCAATTTTATTAGGGGCAAACATTGATATTTATAGACAGTTGTAAACAAAGTGATTAACAGGTCATAATGGTCATGCATAATCAATCAAGATTCTGCTGGGTAAATCCAGTTAAAACCAGCATTACAGTCGCACAGTAAATGCTAATAGGAATGACAAAGGAAACATAGCTGCCGAGGTGGGAAAAGGTCAGGGGCTGTAGGTCAGAGCCTTGGTTAAAAGTTCAGACAGAGCAACAAAGCCAGGGTAAAGTTCAAACCCAACAGACTCTTAAGTCACTTAGGTGCTTAGCTTTGTGAAAATTTTACCTTCATTTAAAAAATGGCTTAAGGATCATATTAATCTAGAAAGAAGCAATTAAGGACCTACAGTTAGCTGAGCAAGAGTCCTTAAAATGGGAATGAGGACTTTCTGTAACACTGGAGATCCACTATTACTATACAGTCTGTTTTTAGGCAGAGTGCAATGTTAGCTTAGTGGATTTGTTTTACTGATTGAATAATGGAAAACAACTAAACAATTTTTTTATTTTTGATAGCTCCAGAAATCCTCAACAATGAAAGCTATACATTCAGCCCCGACTGGTGGGGTCTCGGCTGCCTAATTTATGAAATGATTCAGGGACAATCACCATTCAGGAAGCGTAAGGAAAAGGTCAAACTTAAGGAGATAGACCGAAGAGTGAAGGAAGACCAGGAAGTGTACTCAGACAAATTCTCCGAGGAGGCAAAATCCATCTGCAGGATGGTGGGTGAAGAGACGTAGAGGTTTGGAAATTAAATTTCTAACACTCTCTAAAGAGCTGAAATTTTAAATTTTAGTGTCTTTACTTTGTTGGAAATTTTTTATAATTCAGGTGACATGGTTTAGGTGACCTGCATAGGTCATTTTCATCTCTTTTTGTGATTCAGCTGTTGATATGGTAGAAGTCCATAAATAATTCCATGCTGTTGATGTCAGTCTTCGGAACTGAGGACTTCTCTTCATGCTTGAAGGAAGATCATGTTTGTTTCATTGTAACTTCGAAAGTGGTATATTTTATAAATGTAGTAGTCCATTTCCTCAAGCTAAACCACAGTTTGAACATAGCATAACCAAGGGCAGAGTTAAGCCTTCTCAACACAAAAAATCTGGGATTTAATATGGGTAAAATGTGGTAGAAAAGCAGCATACTCAATCTCATATGATCTTTCTCTTTACACAAAATAGGACACCTTGATAATTTTTTTTTACCTGTATCAACTGAAGTAAAATGCAGTTAAATTTTGAAGAAAACATGCAGTTATATAGTTGAAGAGTTTTTTAGAAAAATATTTATAATATATATGTTATAGCTGATTTACAAAAATATCTTGTCTAGAGCTACTAAGACACTGAAAAAAATTTAGATCTACATTTGAGAAAAGCAAGATATGTGGCAAAGCATATATAATCACCAAGTATATAAATATAAGTATATAGTTTAATGAGCTGCTAAGTTATCTCTGTGGGTAGAACCTATAATAATTAAAAAGCAGAATGTTTATTATTTAAACTAGTCTAATGAAAATACTTGAATGCTCTTAAGCGACATACCGTATTTTTCGCCCTATAGGACGCTCCGGCCTATAAGACGCCCCCGAGTTTTTCCAATAAAAAAGGCGGACCAAAAAAAAAAAAAAAAAAAAAGCGCCTCGCTCTCCCGTCCCCGCCGCGCGGGCGGGCGGGCTGCCGGGAGCGTCCCGGTTCCCCCCTCCCCGCCGCGGTTTCTAAAGTAGTTACAGAAAAATCTCAACTCTTATCTACTTGAGTCACGTGTAAAATCCATTGGTTTTGTTTTGGTGCTGTGAAACTGCTTCAGACCTAGCTGGGACAGGATACGGCTTCTCCAGCTGCCCGCGGTGGGGAGGGGGGAACCGGGACGCTCCCGGCAGCCCGCCCGCGGCGGGGAGGGGGGAACCGGGGCGCACATTCGCCCTATAAGACGCACCAACTTTCCCCCCCCGTTTTGGGGAAGAAAAAGTGCGTCTTATAGGGCGAAAAATACGGTATTTCTTTAAAAGTAAACATTTTGGTACAGAATTCAACTGCAGATTTCAGTAAGCAAAGCAGCCAAATAAAACGATATATATTTTTCTATTGAAAAATGCTGTAAAGATAATTTTTTAAAAGGGCATGTATAAAAGTCTAATTCAATTATATATTTACTATTTCTGTGCAGTTACTTGCCAAAGATCCAAAGGAACGATTGGGGTGCACTGGAGATGGAGCTGCTGCTGTAAAGCAGCATCCCATTTTCAAGAATATTAACTTTAAGAGATTGGAAGCAAACATGTTAGAACCTCCGTTTTTACCAGATGTAAGTAGATGAGACAGATGTGTCTAGTACTTAAATAGACACAATGTACTTCTATGCTAATTAAATCAATTTGCACTGGAAAATAGGAAGGGTACAGAAGCTAGTTATTATGTACAATAGGGGTTGAATAGGGAGATGGCAATATTTGTATATGATTGATCTAAATTTTGTGCAAAGACTTAGGAGAGCCCTATCTCCAGAGAGTCCTAACAAAATTATTTAATGGGCAACACAATACAAATGTTGTCTAATGATGATATTTAGCTGTTTATATGGCACTTCCTTTTGTAAAAGGTTTTGAGATCCATGGAATAAAATACAGCTCCAAGGGGCTGTGAAGTTGGTTCCCCAGCTCTTTAAATCACTACTTCCCCTGCCCTGAGAAATGAAGGTTTGGCTCTGAGAAACTTCTCTGGGATTGGGAGTAGCTGACCAGACAGCAAGTGTGAAAAATCAGGACAGGGAATGGTGGGTGATAGAAGCCTATATAAGAAAAAAGCCCCAAAATCGGGACTGTCCCTATAAAATCGGGACATTCTGGTCACCCAAATTGGGAGTGAATGGACAGAGCAGGAGTCTATTTCCACAGCCTCAGAAGGTGAGAGGGAGCAAGCTACTTCCTTTCTCTGTCTGGGCTCCCCTGGGTCCTAGTGACTATTAATTTTTGCTGCTTTTGGTTGCATGCAACTCACCAGGTGTCCTTTCATAACCCCCTACAGGTCTCTCACCACTGGTTAATCTGTACTAGTCTAGAGGGTGTAGTGTTCAGGTAAATAAATAGTGAATAGGAAACTATGTGAACCTAAGATATATTTTTAATTGCCCAATTTTCTCTGAAAATAAAAATGTATCTCAAAAAGTAATCATTGTTTCATATTGCAGCCACGTGCAGTGTATTGTAAGGATGTCTTGGATATAGAGCAGTTCTCCACAGTAAAGGGAGTGAACCTGGATACTACAGATGATGACTTCTATTCCAAATTTGTTACAGGTTGTGTTTCAATCCCTTGGCAAAATGAGGTACTATACTTTGAACAAGTCCTGTTTGTGTTAGTGTAACAATAATAAACATTAAAAAATACAAAACTGTTTAACTTCTTTAACCAGGCTTTATGATGACACTTCCTTTTTACTTCAGGCATTTTCTCCAGAATGTTCCCAACTAACAGCCCCATTGACGATTTGACAGGAGCCCAAGGGCCATACTTAACTTGCATAAAATTGAACAGATGGAAGCTGCACCACCCTATGCTTTAGTGAATGCTGCCCAGAAAACAACACTTGTTGTTTTTACCATGTCTTTGAAAGATTTCTAATAGTATCACTCAAGGCAGTGGCACCTGAAGGAGTGCCATTCAAAGTACAAAAAAAAAAATAATGTACTCAACGTTAGCTATTTTTACAGGGATCTCAAATAGATTATACCTGTGTATTCATGTTGAGAGCAGCCAGGAGTCACAGTGTAAAACTTTGGACTCTCCTTGCTCTAGGAGGTTTTCAGAACAAGCAGTTATTACTTTAGTCAAACATTACTTGATATTGCTTCCTAAATAAATATTCCAAACTGACTAATGAATGAATTCATTTAGGACCATGTATAGAGTTAATTCCCCCTATCAATGTGGTGGGCACACTGGATTGATTGTAATTAATGAGATTGCATATCTACTTTCACCTGCTCCAGATTAGGCTGCCCTGAAACAGAAGGGGGAGAACAAAATATCCATGTTTATGTATGTGGCATGGATTAAATCCACTTCCAGTTCAAGAAGTTGTGAATGTTGTAGTTTGTGCAATGGAAATTCAGTAGCGAAGTGTGTGTGTGTGTGTGTGTGTGTGTGTGTGTGTGTGTGTGTTGGAGCGGTGGGGATGTGGGGCGTGCTTATGAGTGCTTTTATATTATGGTTCAAGCAAAAATTATAGAAAGCTGGTCTTAGTTTCTTCACATAAGGGCCCAGACTTATGGCTATGCTGTGTCTGCTTTTTGCCTGATCGCTGTTGCAAAGCAGCCATAAATCCAGTGGACTGCCTGTGCAACAGAGAGGGTGCGGCAAGGGAAGCAGCTGTGTCCGGCTGATCGCTGGCAGTTGTGTTGCCTTTCAGGGACTGAGGGAAACTAATTGTAAAATAAAATACCTTTTAGGTTGAACGAAGTTGGTTAAAACTACTTTGTGTCTTCCTCTATGTGGCCCTGGTTCAGCAAAGAATCCAGTTGTTATGCTGGCAACTTGCCGTTAGCCCACAGACCACACTTAACTTGCATTAACTGGAATAATTCTGCAGATCTTTATATTGACTGAGTTTTTTTCATTTGTATCATTTGTATCTCTTCTCTTTCCATGTAGATGATTGAAACAGAATGCTTTCAAGAGCTCAATATATATGAAACTGATGTCACCTTGTCAACAGACCTAGATATGTGCAAAGATACTCCTAGACCAAAGAGAGGCTTCTTTCACAGACTCTTCAGGAGAGGGGTAAGAGTACTGCCTATGGCTTTTTGTTTTTTCTTATACAATACAAATATATATTACTGTTTTGCCTTTGCTTTTTATATGAATTTAAAATGTTTATCAAATGACACTCTCTCACTATGCATAAAAAAGGCTTATAATGGGAAAAAATCATAAAAACTTGTAGATTGGACTAAATGTAGATGTCTGATATGATCACTGAATGGACAATGACTCAAAAGAAGAAATGTTAGGAGACAAACATCAGGATATTTTAGGGGTGTCTGTAGATTTTGAGATAGGTGGTTGTTGTTTGGGAGATGGCGTTGATATACATGGGTTTCTCAATGACCAACTTGACTCTATTTCTAAGAGCTAATCTATATATATAAAAGTCAAATGGTGTATGCGTGCGTGTATGTACGTTCCCTTACTCCTTCCACACTGTTTGAGCTAGAGACTTGAAATTTGGTACAGTTATAGGCTTTAGGGTCCTAATCAGGGTAAGAATCGAAAATTTTTCAAATCTCACCTCTGACACCCCCTAGAGGTGAAATTCTTTAAAGCCCATTCACATCAGCTGGGCAGCAGGTTAACACCTGCTGTTCTCTGTGACATAGTTATGATGTAATAATACCCCCCTCCAACGGACCCCGCACTCGCTCAGGTCTCTGCCCCCTCCAACGGACCACGCACTCGCTCAGCTCTCCCCCCCCCCCCCCAGTAAGAATAAATTTTTTTAAAAATCTCCCCCTACTCCCCCCACTCCAACGGCCCCCCCACTCGCTCAGCTCTCTCCCCCCTCCAACGCCCCCCCCACTCGCTCAGCTCTCTCCCCCCTCCCCCCCTCCGACGGACACGAGCAACGCTGGGTATTTTTGCTAGTGTGTAATAAATATATTAAAGTATCTTAAAATTGAGCAATATTTAGGAATCACACTCCATAATATTTACCACAAAAGACACGAGAAACATAGTCTGTCTTAATATAGTCTATTTGCATATAGATTTGAATGAAATAGGCTGTTTACTACTGTGTTCCACATGCAATCCAGCACATACAAATTCAGAGTGCAATTGTTTTGCGAAGGATGAGTTCATTCCAGTAAAGAACCATAGAAATAATATTGGCTTTCAAAAGAGATTTAATTATTTTAACTTGCTAGGGACAAATAATGAAGCATCCACAATATAGCTGTGCAATATAATAGCATATTAAACATTTTTGTCATCAGTTGGGCATTTGAATGTTGGTGTGAACTGATCTTCTGGTTACGATAAAAAAACACTCTTTAAACAACAAAAAACAAGAAAGTACCATTTTTAGAAAATATAGTTGATCTGTATATAAAAACAAACTGAAATTTTCTTATAACATAGGAATGATCCGTTAGCAGCCTATACGTTATTCAGGAATTTACTCTTCTTTGAATGCCTATGCATGTTTCCCGTTTAAGTTATTGAGAGCTAGATATCTACACTGACGGAAGTCTAGACATCTGCATTATTTTGATTTGAAACTGCTTACATTGAATTTGGACATTCAGTTATTTTATATGAAAACTATAAAAAGAAATGTTTTAATCCCTACACCGTCCGAATATCAGAAAATTCACTAATAAATTCACTAATAAAATTCACATAGAACCAAAATATGTAGGGTAATTTATACAGTAATACGACATTTCATTACTGATTCATTCATTCATTCATCTCTGGCTGATGTACAGGAGACTACAAAATAACGTACTGTTTTTAGCTTTTGCAGGCATTGTGCTATCCCATCTGCTGAATGACAAATAATGTACCAATAGTTCCTAGGCTAGCATGGCTGCAGTCAAAATGTTGTTCTTTTAACTACAGTTTTTCTTTGCACTTGTATTGCTGATTATAATTTTTCTTTTGCCTAAGCTGTCCTCAAAAACTGGGCTTTGAATTGATTAAGAGTGTTTGCAAATATTATATGGGTTGAGGTCCTTTAATTGGCTATGAAATACTGTTTTTATAAATCTTGTCTTCTATTACTGACTTCACAAGGAAAGAATTAAAATAAAGTAGTTAAAGTGAAAAAGGTCTGAGCTTTGGTTTGAGGTGCCTGCTGCTTCCTTTTGATAGCCACAAAACTACTTATTTAGTAGAAAAATTAGATGGACTCTATAAAAATAAATAAGGGCTGTATTAAAAAAAAATCCACCACAAAACCCCAGCTGTGTTACTTATTTAACTAAATGCAGCCATTTTGTCTTGTCTCTTTCTCAGGTCTGTTTTAACTCTGGTTACATTGATGACGAAGAGGAGTCCTCCAGACTCTAAATCAGAGAATGATAGCTAAAAAAATAAAAGGATGAATGAACTCTGAATGTTTTTATCTATGTAAAGTGTATTATACATTTAAAAAAATATGTACGGGCTTACAGATATTGTATATTTGTATTTTAGTTTTAAGTGTTAAGATGTATATTTTCACTAAATCTTTATTGTACAAAAGCCATGAGTGCCACTTAAGTGTAAGCATGTATGTGTGATATATTATGTATTTTAACTGGAATGAATCTGGAAATACTTAAGAGTTTTAAAGTAAGAAACTTATGCTATCTGTGATATGGATGTTACTTGGGGCTGGTCTTGGGGGGGGGGGTGCGGATCGACTGAAGATACGCAACTTCAGCTACGTGAATCACATAGCTGAAGCTGGCGTATTTTCAGCCGACTTACTTGCCGTCCTCAGAGCGGCGGCAGTCGGCGGTATGCTCCTCCATCGACTCCAGCTTACGCCTCTCGGTGAGCTGGAGTTCTGGAGTCGATGGGGGCGCCGCTGGCGATCGATTTATCACGTCTTGATGAGACGTGATAAATTGATGGCCAAAAGATCAATGGCTACCCGTGGTAGTGAAGACAAGCCGATAGTTTGGGGATTTTGTTGTTGTTCCTGGCAACTCTACTGAAAGGCACTGTTTCTTATTCCTCTGAATATTATTTAGGTTTGTTCTCAACAGTAGACTTGTTTTTCTGATTAGTATTAATATTTCTGGTGTTAATAACACTTCATTTCTGTTTGCTGTCAGATTGCCCTCTAATGTAGTTCCCAAGTCATTTAAAATGAAACTGCTAGGAAAAGAAGGAATGAGTTTAGTGCACTGTGACTAGTTTCTCTAAAATACTTTTTACAAGTTTGGATTTAAAGATTATTTGTTTGTCTCATGATGATCTTGTTTTGTATATTTTGTGTAATATGTATTGCCTTGTTTTTGCAACAAATTTAATTTCTCCAAATGTTGATATCAGGAGACAGTAATAGATTTCTAAGTATCTATGTTTTCCTCCCCATTTATCAGAAAGATAAATAGTTTCTCTGTATCTTTTTAGAATAATTGCCTTTCTATTCATCTTTTTGTCAGGAGTAAATATAACAGGAATTCCATATTTTTTATTTTTTTTTTAGAAGCAGTAATTTATGCTTTTGATCCATAGCTTTCCCTTCCCCACTCTAGCTATAGCTTTGTAAGGCCTTTGTCTACACTGGAATCAGAACTATGCCAGCTATACAACTTGACTATGTTTTGAATATTTCATGGTTATTGCTAACAGGATTTCCCTAAGCACTGTGGATAGAACTTTTCCCCCCTGATACTGTTAGCAGCTCCATGCTATAGGCTTTCATTTATAGCATGGGTTGGTAAGTTGGCATCACGAAAAATGGTATGATCCGATCTACCACATGATACCTCCTTGCTTATTGCTATTGTAGATTCATACATTTTGGTTACAGTGTTGACTGTGATCATGACTACTGAGTAAAAATAAAACTAATAATTTAGAATCTTTCTGTATGAACTCTTAAACACGTCAAAAAAGAATAATTCCCTAAGAACCAAGACCCACTGATATTCTTTCGTAAAGGTGGAACTGGTGCTGCTGCCTGTAGATACGATTGCTCAAGACTTCCCATTATAAGATCCAGTTTTTTGTTGCTCATAACTTTGCCAAATTTTAACCTTCTTGGCCTGAAGCTATCCATCCCAGATGTCTGCCTGACTCTTTCTACCTACCTACTAAAATTGTTCACATATTTCTAAGATCACATTAAGGTCCAAACAACACATTTTGCCCATGTTATAAATATTCTTACAACTATTTCATTGAGAGGCTGTGCTTCCACAGGTTGGATCAGGAACTTAAAATTTGTGCAGGGGAGTTTATGCCATCTCCAGAAAACTAGCCCAAATTTGACCGAGTTATAAGCCTTTGAAAAATTGAAGGTTTTGCATGCTCAGAGACTTGCTTGTGAGCTATATTTTCTGAAGATTCTTTGTGTTGAGCATACTCCATTCCCTTCACAGCTCCTGTGTGACAACTGGACTCTCTATATGCCATTTGCACAGAGCAACTGAGCATGTTTCAACCCAAGTCTCAGAACAGGACTTTTCCTGCAAATGCTGCTCCTGGCTGCTGGAGGTAGTTGTAACCCATGGGTACATGAACTGAGATCAGGGAGACTCTCCTGTGCTTCCAATACTCCCATTGCTGGCACCCAGATACCGTGTTTCCCCGAAAATAAGACAGTGTCTTATATTAATTTTTGCTCCCAAAATTACATTACATTATATTACAGCAAGAGGCAAAACTTGAAGTACGTCTTATTTTCGGGGGATGTCTTACTTTCGGGGAAACAGGGTAGTATGGAGAAGGAGGAGATGGCCACATTGGAATGCACAGAAGTGGGGAAATGGGGGCAAGAAGGAATGTGAGGGGATTGCAGGAACCAGAGGCTTGGGGAAGCAGAGAAGGAGAGAGCCAGGAGCCGGGGATGTGAGGTTGGATAGACTCAGATGGAGAATGAGGATGAGCTGGGATGGTACACATAGGAGCAGAGGGAGACAGAGAGGCTAGGGGTATAGGAGTAAGGACATAACCACTGGAGAATTTGGGACATTTACCAGATAGAGAACAGTGGTTTTGCTTCTCTAATTTATTAATATACATTTTACGTTAAAATGTCTGGTTTTTAGTGTAGTGATTCAAAGGTAACATTAACAACAGTGGCCATATGGAGTGACATATGGACTTAGTAGCAGCTTAGAGCAATTTGGGCAAGAATACCATGGCCCAGCCAGAGTGGTTTTAAATGATGAAACCACAGGTATCTGCTTTATATAGGTTAAAGAAAATAGTATATTTACATTTGCCATGCATGTCAAGCTCTCAAAAACAAATAGGATATTATTTTTTTATATAGACAATATCTTAATTAGGAAATCAACTACTATAACTCCCTTACTCTATCTGATCTAAACAGAAAGTTATGGAAATATAACACAGAACAGCAGCTAAGGAAATAAGAGTGCTAAAAATGTTGGAGAACTGAAAGATTTGCAGAAAGTACAACAGTGACCTCTTACAACTAATCCACAGTGATATCAACCCTTCTCAATAATCTGAGTTCTTAGTTATTACTTATCTAAGTTCGGAAAACAAGGCAAGTTGCATCCAAGGCTTCCATTGACTTCAGTGGGACCTGTGCCCATGCACTCCTGCAGAATTTGGACCTTGTGGTGTAACTAAAAAAAGTATCTGCATGAGCAGTTTCAGAATTAGGGCAATGGTAACCTAAACCATGCTTCTGTTGTCTCGGTTCCACCAGTTAAGAAATTGAAGTTCCTCACTCAGACTGTCAATTCATGACATCAGTTGGCTGGAGGATGCCCTGCCCAGTCTTGGGCCTCCCTCAGAGAGAGGTTATGTTTATAAGCAACCTTTCAAAAGAATTGGGTGTCCTGTCATGTTCTAGTTTTTAACATCTCCATCAGATGAGTTGCTTCTACTTTCTACTGCACTCCCACCCACTGATGTGTTCATTCTTAATTTTTCAAATGGACCAACATGTACCTACTGTAAATTTGCTCAAAAAAGGAAATATGGTTAACATATGGGCAAACAAGGAAAATTTAGTTTGTAATTGTAATTGTTTAAATGTTTGCCACCTGTAGAAATTCAGGCCATTGGTAAAGGGGCATTCTTTACAAGCAACAGCATATTGTTTTCATAAATGGGAGTTTTATCTAAAGTCTACTGTTTTGAGCAAGGGTCTAGCTGTCAAGATTCCTGGGTTTTATTCCTAGCTACGTCGGCATCTGACCTTTAGCAAATCACTAATCTGTATAAACATCTCTAAAATGTGCATGCTATCTACTGTAAAGGAGTGTTGAGGTCTAACATTGTAATGCTTGTGAGATCTATGGATGGAAGATTCTATATCTCATTTTATCTGAAGTGAGAAGTAGCATCTTTTTTTCTTTATCCCAAAGGCTGCTGTCTTGTCAGATAAATTGCCAAATTTTCATAGCTTTCTAAATGAGCCCCTCTTTCATTTACCTAAGCAGTAAATTAAATGTATTTGAGCATTCATTACATTTTGTTTTTGTGCGTTATTACACTCTTATTGTTTGCAAGGTACATTTTAAAATGTATATTTAGAGGGACAAATTCACCAGTGCATTCTGGCTACTTTATGCCATTCAAGCAATGCAAAGCAGCTGAAAATCTGGTGGAACTGACCACTTAAATTGGGTTTGGAGCTGCTTTGCATTGCCAGAGTGGCATACAACGGCATGACTGTACTGATGAATTTTGCCTACAGTGAAGGCTGTATTTTTTGCCATGAGGGAGTCATAGATTTTTAACATTATATCCATGATTTCTGAGGCTTTGGGTTGTGAATAGGTGGATGTAACAATGAACAGTTGAATCAATTTTACTAAGAAATTGGAGTAGTCAAATTTAAAGCTTAATCTGCAAAGGGAGGTAGAGACAAATGGAAATCCAGTACTATCAAGGAATCTGTACAGTGCTGCTGTCCCTGCTGCCTTTGCCAAGACAAGCAAATTGTGCCATAAAGGCAGCATTTAGAGTCTCTTGCCTGCCCATCTTCCCATGCTACTTCTGGGCACTGAGGCACTGGGCACTATGCCATTTAAGTCAGTGGAAGTTTTATGGTTGACTTCAGTCAGAGCAAAGTTGGGGCTCTAGTGGGCAAGCAAGGGAAAATGGTTCTAAATGGGTTTTACTCTTATGTCCTGTTTCTATAAACTCTTGTGCATATGCTAAGCTTCATTACTCTGAGTTTTCCCATTGGGACTGCTCAAAGCCATGAAGTTAAACATAGGCATAAGTGTTGCCAGGATTAGAGTCTAAGGGCTGGGCTACACTGGGGTGGGAGGGTCGACCTAAGATACACAACTTCGCGTAGCTGAAGTCGCCATATCTTAGGTCGACTTACCTGGCTGTCCTCATGGCGGCGAGTCGATCGCTGCCACTCCCCCGTTAACTCTGCTTCCTCTTGCAGAGGTGGAGTTCCAGCATCATCAGGAAGCACGTTCGGGGAATGATTTATCGTGTCCAGATGAGATGCGATAAATCAATCCCCGATGCATCTAACACTACCCGCCGATTCGGCAGGTAGTATAGACAGACCCTAAATCATGTTTCAGTGAGTTTAAATTGACCTTTTGTGACAAAAGACAAATTTGTCTTTTTGCCTCTTTTTCAGTGAGCAGTCTGACTTTTGTATCATTTATCATGGCAGAGCACTAGTCTCAGCACTTTATATAAGGAATTAGTAAACTAAAACTGTCACCATTGCAAACATCTAAGATGGTAAATGTAACTAAAGACATAAAACATGATGAAATACTAGTGAACAGATCTTGCCTAATGTGATTTCATTCATTAATTAGAAAGCCACAAACCATAAGTATAAATGTAACCCATTTACATATGGTACATTAATGTTATCATCTTCCTCTGTTATCACAAGGTAGTAATATTGATTAATGTTCTCATTGAATCTCTTGTTTCAATACTACTTGGAGGTAAATTTTGAAAAGCACTGAAGGCAGAATATTCATGGTGTGATAAAATACAATTTTTTTGCTGCGAATTTTGCCTTGATTCACAACTCATGCAGTATGTAGAACTTCATGACAAATAAGGAGGGAAGGACTGAAGGGTTCTGTTTGTCCCTTTAGCTTTTATTGTGAAGTTGTGCAAATTCCAATCTTACACTGTTGTAGATGGAGTGCATTGACTACAATGGAATTAGTTACTTCCATGTAAAGCTGGTATACATGAGATCAGATTCAAACCCCTGTGTTACCACAAAGCTACAATAATGGCAAGCTAAGGATCTAAAATTTTGGGCCTGATTGTGCTTTCATATTGTGTCTCAAAAATTTTCATTATCCTATCCTGTGACCAACAAAATGGAGTCTTCACGTCTGTCTGTTTTTGTTTCTATAAAGAGTTCTTCTGCTTCTTTGTTGTTAGTTGTTGATATAGCATTATATGTCTGTGTTCACAATACCTATACCAAAGTCTCCATTTAAAAAGTCAGCACTTAAAATTACTTCACCACAGTATATGAAAAGATTGTGGTATCTCAGGCAACATAATGTAGTAGCAATAGGTGATGCTGGGCATTTTCCTCAAGTTCGTTTTAAGCTTTAGTTATGCAGACCTATTCCCATATATGAAAGGGAATTGTTTTAATTCAGTGGAAAACTAGGCTAATTTGAGAAACCAGTCATAGACTTTCCAGAAAATTATACATACTCAAGGTGATTCTTAAAGGGTGCAACTAATTAAACTGCCCCAGTTGGTTCCAATGTGGTATTTGTTGTGACTGCATTATAAATGCCGAATCCATGTGTCACTAATTAAATAAAAAAATACTGTTCACAAGATTCCAGAAACATGTCAGCAGAGACATTAAATCTTTGTTTTAGTTCTGTAACATGAACTTAATATTAAGTAAGCAACTGTATGAAGAGCTGTATTTCAGTTTCCAGAAAACCTAGAGTAACTTTCTTTTATTACACAGTTGATCAATCAGCACAACCGCTTCTTTTAATACTTTAATAGAAACAGCATTAAACTGAATTTTGGTTCTGTCTAACTTGAATGATCTGGATGCTTTCTGATGGTAATATTATCTCTTATTAATGTTTGCACAATGTTCATATTTATTGTATTGTCCACATGGAGTAACTTACTAAGTTTTGAGCACGTGTAGGTAGCTCTCCTTTGTATAATGATGCCAATATATCAGAATTATTGTTCAAATTATAACCATTTTCATTGCTAAATGTGAGCAACGTAAGTTATAAACGTGTCTTCCAACCACTAAAGTGTTCTTGTATCAGCAGCTTTAAGTTCTATCAAACCTTTTTTTATTACTGAAATAAAAGCAAAACACTGCCACATAAATAGATCATATGTCCTGTACTCTCGTCTTTTGGTCTATGTAATGAGTCTTCCATGGGAACCAGGGTGGATAAAATAATTTTTAAATCAATTTTTATTTAAATCCATTTTAATATAATTAGATTTTTATTTACATATTGGAAGTTCTTTAGCAATTTAAGATATCAAATTGGGAAGAAAGTGAAGTGAGTGTTGTGTACTTGTTTCATTTCCAAGTGTTAGTAGAATTTCAGATTTTACATAGACTTTTTTTTTTCCTGAGGAAATCTCACTCTTAAAATGCTCATTTATACTTCATGAAGCTTGTCTTTTTATTTTTTTATTAACAGCCTTACTACATGCTCTTACTTGCTATATTTATAACTTATATCACCTTCCAATATATTGAACTTCCACAAGTCAAAAAAGCTAAAATTCTTCAAACAGGCTTTGCTCCTCCAGCAGGGTTTATAGTTTGAAGTCAGTGCGATGCATGCCCCTAAATGACTTGTGTGCTCTTGAAAATATGGGCATAGAAGCCTAACTTTGAATATTTTGGCCAATGTATAAACATTTTAACAATAATTTTGTTAATGGATTGAAAGTGTAAATAACTTTTTTTGTTCAAAATTACGCAATGTTGGGCTGAAGTGACAAAGATTTTATGTCACTGTAAATATGCCTAAACTGCAAATGAAGGTGTGATAGTAATGCAAGTAGGAATACTTGTACTACCTTTAACCTACCTAGTGAGAATAATAGTATTGAAAACATGGTGGCACAGGATTCACTGTGGGTTACCCACCCCAGTACAAGGTTGCCAGTGACCCTATGTATGAACTTAGGTTGCTTGCCTGTGCAGAAAAATCTTGCTATCACATCTTCACTATGCTAGCTAACATGCCCACGTGTGCTACAATCACACCTTAATTTGTGGTTTAGACATATCTTTGAGAAACTTTTTCTCATGAAAATACTTTACCACCTGATGCTGCAAACATTACTTTTATATGCTTAATTTTAAGCACATGGATCGTTCCATTGAAGTCTGAGAATATTCATGTGAGTGAAGTTATGTACCTGCTTAAGTGTTACATTTATTTATTTATTTATTGTCTGTAGCAGTCTTGTAAATTTCAAATGTGTTTCTCTATCAATAGAACACTTTCCCCCTGCATTTATGTTAGTACATTATACATTTTAACCCAAGTTTCACATTTAGTTTTACAAATCCTCAATCTGATTTAAATTAATTATGGGAGCTCATGCTATTTTAATTTACACTTTGTACATATTGAGTGGTATATGTAATAATTACATAGCATGTATTAAATTCCAGCCAACCCCATGTTTTTATCACTTCCTAGGTACACAATGGTCCATGTGTTCTGGAAATGATTTTCTCTGTATACATGCTGGGATTATGTTAAAGGAATACTAGGAAAAATACCCTTTGAAGGAAAAGCTGAAGATTTTGGCTTGATTTGGAACCTTTATTGAATTCTTAAATAAACACAATTCAGTTTTAAGGATTACATACAACTTCATAATTAAATTAGTATTTTGTCAATGTCTTAGCTGTACTATGAATTACACAGTAATGTTTCAACCATCACAGAATATTTTCTGTTTTAGTTAAATACAGTAAACAATTAAAGCCAATCCTGTCAAAGCAATGAGTTGGTGAATACTTAATTGACAAAAGTGAGGTTCTTCTTCAAGTGATTGCTCACATGCATTCCATTTAGGTTAGGCACGCGCTGCGGGCCTGGTTGCCGGTTAGATTTTTCCCCTAGCTAATAGGCTGGGTGAGCAGGGAGCCCCCTGGAGTGGCGTCATCATGGCGCCCTATAAGTACCCCTGCGATCCAGCCAGACCCTCAGTTCCTTCTTTACCGCTCGAGCTGGTGGTCGGAACAGGAGTACTGCTCTCAGCGTTCTCCTTATCTCCTAGCTAGTGTATTAGTCTATTGTTCTCTTAATCGTTCGTTGTTAGTAGTTGTTAGTTAGTTTGCATAGTTTTGTAGTGTAAATAGTTAAGTGCAGGGTTTTTCCCTGCTGCCGGAGCCTATGTCTCCCAAGGCTCCGGGATTCAAGCACTGCTCAGGGTGTGGGAAGCCTATGCCAGTGGGCGACCCACACTCTAAGTGCCTCAAGTGCCTAGGGGAAGCGCACTTGGCAGATTCTTGTAAAATCTGCAGAACTTTTAAACCCAGGACCCGCAAGGACAGGGAATCCCGCTTGCAGCACATCCTGATGGAGGCGGCCCTGACCCCGGACTTGAGTGCGGCACCGGGCCCCGCACCCAAGCCGCCTAAAGCCAAGCCTCGGCACCGGTCGCGCTCCCCCAGCGCCAAGTGAAAGAGGGACTCTCAACCTCGCCCCGCTCCGGCGCCGGACCGCGTGCAGCCGCCGGTACCGCTCCCGCGACCTCAGTCATCTCCAGGGAGCTGACCCGAGGAACAGCCGCCGGCACCCGCACCGCTGACTCCGGGGCCGCAGGAGGCTCCGTCGAGTCCGGTGCTAGTGGTCTCGCCATTTAGGGTGCCAATTCCGCAGCAGCTTCCCTCCACGCCGGAGACGTTTGCTGCTGCGAGAGGGTTGCTGACCGGGGAAACCCCGCAGCAACAAGTCCGGTTGAGGGGCAAGCCGCCCATGACAGAGACAGAGATCGCAGCTCGGAGCCCGGCAGGGCAGGGATGCCGCTCGATCTCGCGGCGCCGATCAGACTCCCGGTACCGGTCAGCTTCCCGGCACCGGTCGCAGTCTCGGCGCTGCACCGAGTTGAGACCATGCTCTAGGTCTCCTCATGGGCGCTCACGTCGCTCGCGCTCTGGCCGCCGGTCTGAGTCCTGGCGCCGATCGGAGTCCCGGCACCCGTGTATAGCTCGGTGCCGGTCGTACTCTCAGCACCTGTCGCACTCCCGGCACCAGTCCATGAGCTGGCACCGAGGCCGGTCAAGACGTCTCTCCCCAAGCCGCTCCACATCTCTGCACCGCTCGTCGTCCCGGCACCGGTGCTATTCGAGCCATCACCGGTCACCGCGGCACCGCTCAGCGTCGAGACACCGGAGACGTCAACGCTCCAGGTCGCACCAACGCCGTCCTTCACCTCGGCACCGGACATCCTCCCGGTACCGATCATCGTCTTGGTACCGAGACTCTCCAAGGCGGCACCGTTCCTATAGCCGCTATTCCTCGGAGGGACACCATACCACCCGGCACCGGTCTAGAAGCCCACGGCACCGGGAGCATCGAGAGTCCGCCGGCACGCGAACCCGGCGTGACTCTCCGCTTAAGGGGCCACAGCCAGCCACTACAGCGGCTCCATGGCACTCTTCCTCAGCCTCAGTGTCCCCTCGCTCAGTGGGACCAACCCAGGTCGCACAAAACCCTGCCTAGCCGGAGTGGGCAGTGTGGGCATACGATCAGCCTCGGGAGACCCAGTCCGAGCCCGGGTTCCCGGTGAGCTCAGAGGGTCCAGTGGACGCTGTGGCAGGACCATCATCGGGGGTCCAACA
Organism: Sternotherus odoratus; assembly: GCA_032164245.1. Taxonomy (NCBI): domain Eukaryota; kingdom Metazoa; phylum Chordata; order Testudines; family Kinosternidae; genus Sternotherus; species Sternotherus odoratus. The sequence goes on along the minus strand of JAVMKO010000004.1, from coordinate 98,290,590 downwards.
CTCCACGGCACTCCGCAGCCCTAGGGAACCGGGTCCCTACGCCTCCCCCCTCGGGGTAGAGGCGGTGGCGGGCACTTCATCAACTAGCCCACCCACCTTGGACCTCTCCAACTACCAACATCTTCTACAGGCAGTTGCAAAGAACATGAACCTGCCTATGGAAGAGGTCCTGGTGGTGGAGGACCCGATTACCACTATGCTTACTAAGGGCACACCGGCGAGGGTGGCAGTGCCCTTCATAAACACCATTAAACTTCATACGGCGGCGATCTAGAAGACCCCCGCCTCTATTTCCCCCACGGCTCGTGGGGTGGAAAAACGTTATTTTGTCCCTGCCAAGGGCTATGAATATCTTTACATTCATCCTACGCCCTCCTCCCTGGTGGTTGACTCAGTTAACAATAAGGAGCGCCACGGGCAGGAGGCCCAGGTTCCTAAAGCCAAGGAAGCCAAACGGCTGGACCATTTTGGCAGGAAAGTTTATTCCTCCGGGGGCCTACAACTTAGTCGCCAACCACCAGGCACTCCTAAGTAGGCACCACTTTGACACTGTGGAGGCCCTCACTAAGTTTGAGACCGCTCTCCCGCAGGAGGGCAAGCAGGAGTTCAGGGCCCTATTGCTCCAGAGCAGGGACATATCCCGTCATGCCCTGCAAGCGGCCCTGGACTCGGCGGACTCGGCGGCCAGAACAATGGCCTCGGGCATAGCCCTCCGCCGGGCGGCATGGCTATCTTCATCCAACCTAGCCCCTGCCATGCAACTTAAAATCCAGGGCCTCCCGTTTGAGGGGCAGTCCCTCTTCTCAATGTCAGAGAGCTGAGGGCCGTCCGGCTTGCGTGCCAGGCATTCCAGGACACATTACGGGGTCACTGTGTAGCGGTGCTGACAGACAACACCACAGCCCAGTACTATATAAACAAACAGGGCGGGGCCCGCTCCAACCCTCTGTGTCAAGAGGCGATTCTCCTGTGGGAATTCTGTATAGCCCACGCTATTCACCCAGTGGCCTCCTTCCTTCCGGGAGTCCAGAACACCCTGGCGGACCACCTCAGCAGATCCTTTATAACTCACGAGTGGTCCCTCCAGTCAGATGTCATCCGGCCCATCTTCCTGAGGTGGGGGTTTCCACACATCGACCTCTTCGTCTCCAGACAGAACAGGAAGTGCCTCCAGTTCTGCTCCTTCCGAGGCAGCTCCTGGGGATCCCTGACAGATGCCTTTCTCCTACCCTGGACGGGGCACCTGTTCTACGCGTTCCTTCCGATCCCGCTTCTACACAAGGTGATCCTGAAGATCAGACGGGACAGGACACATGTCATCCTCATAGCCCCAGCCTGGCCCAGACAGTGCTGGTACGCGTCCCTCCTCCGGGCTCACTCACTGACTCACAGACTCACTGAACAAGAGGTCAGGGTCATTCTCCTTCCCTTTGCCAGATATTAGCTTAAGAATTATTTCCTCCTTGCTCCCTGTTGTCAAGCTGGTGGTAGGTAACACACCCAAATCACCTTTCTGCTCTCCTTGTGCCCTGGCTAGGATATTCCTCTGATTAGACAGAGTTTCTACACCCTTTTCCAGCCCCACACTAGTAGCAACAGGCAAAATGCAAGCACCAGAATTGTCTGCTCTCTGGGATCTTGCTAAGACATTAACCAGATCACCCCTAGTTATAGAGCCTTCCTTCCCAGCAGACACAGACTCAGGACCATTTCCTTTCTGAGCTTTAGCTGAATCCGAAACCAACTTTGAAACAAATGCCCCACTCTCAACCATTCCAGGCTGACAGGCATTTTCTGTCTGTTTTACAGACAAAGAAGATTTAGAGACACACTCTCCTTCACTAGACCCACAGCTTGGGATCTCACTTCCCTTGTCCCAGCACACAGACAACTGCTTGGAGACTGAGGTAGCTTCCTCCACAGGCAAGTTAACAGACACAGGCACACTCCCTTCACTGTCACACTTCTCCACACAGGACACAGGTAAAGCATAGGGACACTTCTCTTCCACTATCCTTGCCTTCCCAAACTGCTGCCTAGTTTTATTTAAACCTTCCTCACCAGGCACACTGCCATTGCCAACAGATACACTGCCGCTTTTTGCAGGTTTACTCTCACAAGCTGTACCAGCCAAAACTATTTCACCCTTTCCTTTCTCAGTTAGGGCTTTAACCTATTTACTGCAACCTGTTCCAGAGAAACCCTTTCCTGATCCATACGTTCTTCCTGCACTGTATCTAATTCCAGGTTCCTTTCTGAGATATTAGACAGACATTTAGAAACTTCACTTACAGGCCAACTGCTTCTCTGAACAGACAAACTTTTAGAACAGCCTTTCATACGCACAATTTCCGGACTACTTCTCTTCTGCGCCCAGCCTTTGTTAGCTTGATTGAACGCAGCTTTGATATCATTTCCAATCATAAGATCCTTCGGGATAGTATCCTTCACTCCCACAACCATGGTGCCTTTAAATCCCTTCCACTTAAGGTGGATTTTAGCTAAAGGCACTCTGACAAAATACTCAGAAAAGGCTACCACAGTTACCTCCTCACCGGGCCAGTAATCTTCCTCCCTGACCAGGCTTGCTTTAACCAAAGTAATATCTGCTGCAGTATCCCTCCAAGCCATGCACCTGACTCCATTAACCTCTGCACTGCTAATAAACTCTGCATTATTGTTCCCATACTTAGCTTTAACATGAGCCCTAAGGTCACCTTTCTCAAAATAGCATTTGCACACAGGGCACCATTGCTGGGCTCTGTGTGGCTTTCCAGCGAGCTTACAACCACAGAATTAACATCTGCCCTGACACTTGGGCTTCCTTTCAAGATTGGGCAATTCGGTCTTGTGTGGCCAAGCACCCCACATTCATAGCAAGTGATCTGCCCACCTCTGGGGGGAGATTTCCTACCCTCTGGACTTCCATGCGCCCCTTTAGAAGAGTTAGGACCAGACCTACCTCTGAACCCTTCCCTCCTCTTGAACTGGGGAGACTGGGGATTAGGTTTGGGTTTATACCCATCTTGAGCCCTGTTTTGGGTATAGGCATCTGCAATCTCTGCAGCCCGCAGGATTGACTCAGGTTCCCTGTCACACACAGCTGCTCTCACATGGTCTGGCACAATGTCTAAGAACTGCTCGAAAGTTACTAGATCCAGCAGTTTTTCAAAGTTCCCATGTGCCTTCGCCCCCATAACCCATTTCTTAACAAAACCCATCAGCTTATGAGCACATTCAACAAAAGTACAATCATTAGACATTTTGAATTTTCTGAACTTTACCCTGTAAGATTCAGGCGTCACCCTGAACCGCCTTAACACAGCATCTTTAAACTGCCCAGGCTTCCTCCTCCCCTAGTTCATTAAATACCTCCCTGGCCTTTCCAGATAGTTTGGTCATCAGGACAGACATTCGCTGTTCATCGGGGATCCGATGCACCTTGCAGAGGCGTTCAAAGGTCGACAAAAACTCCTCAATGTCCTCAGAATCATTGTAAATGGGACACATCTTTTCCCAGTTTTTCTCATGGCGGGAGGGACGTGGGCTACCAGGCGGCGATGACGTCCTCTTCCCTTCCTGTATTTGGAGCTTAAGTTTGGCTGTCTCTTGTTCCATTTTTTGAAGCCTCTCCCGTCTCTCCAACGTCTCCTTCTCTAACTGAGCGTTCCTTTCCCTGGTCTTTGTCTCCCTCTCATTCATTTGTTGCTTCTCCCACAATCGAAGGTTTGCCAGCTCCCTTTCATGCTCCAACTGCAGTTTATTTGCTGCTTGCTGCTCTCTAACTTTTTCTGCATTGCCTGCAGTAAGGGCTGTTCTCTCACCTCTTGATCCTTGGCTATTAACAGCTCTCTCAGTTCTTGCTTGGTAGTTTTATTTCTAAAACTTATTCCCCTTTTTAAACACAAATCTTCCATGGCCTTTTTTCCCAGCCGTTCATATTCTCTTTGCTCACTCATTATAACCACTCTTTAACCAATCAAACTCTCACCACCCAAAATTCAAATTTGGACAGCGTGGGGTTCTGACCCAAAGCTCAATTGACCTGGTTCTGTGGATCCTAGCACGACTACGCCACTGTGACGGTGCTGTTCCTGGTGGGATCCAACTGTGAGTGTCAGATCAGGACAGATTGCTTCCAAAAGGGGCAACTACAGCCCAAAGCTGGGGTTTCTTCACACTAAGGCACCAAACCAGCTAAACAGAAAAGACTTTGGTCTCACCCCACTGGTTGACCACAAGTCACACAAGCAATTCCCTTAGACACTCCAGATTCCCAGTATCACCACCAGCAGCCACCTGTCCTGGGGATCAATGGTTATGAAAACCAATACCCCAAATAAAGAAAACGGTTCTCCCCAATTCCAAAGAATCAGGCCCCAGACCCAGGTCAATATACAAATTAGATCTTACCACAAATCACACTGTAGCCAATCCTTTAGAATCTAAAATCTAAAGGTTTATTATAAAAGGAAAAAGATATAGGCGAGGGTTAAGAATGGTTAAAAGAAATCAATTACATGCAGTAATGGCACATCTCTTAGTACAGGCTTGCAGCCAAGGTAGAACAAACTGCAGGTTCAAATTAAAGTCTTTAGATGCATCCCATTTGGGGGATGGGTCAGTACCATTGTCCAGAGTTCCCTGAGTAGCAAAGTTCCATCCAAAGCTGGAAACAAAGCAGGCTGAAGACTGGAGGTGAAAGACGAAAATGGAGGGGCTGTAGCAGCTTTATTTATAGTTTTTTTTCCCAGTTGCAAACACCTCTTTGTTCCTGCTGTGAAAAGTCCAGCCCCATGGAGTCCTGGAGTCACATGGGCAGATCACATGTTCATGCCCGACTCATCATTTGCAGGCAGAAGCCATTATGCCCAGGCTTCCTCTTGTAGACTTGTTGTCTGGATTGGAGCATTCCAAGCTCCCAGAGTCCATTGTGTTGCTGATAGTCCCTTAATGGGCCATCAGGCAGTCCAAGCCAAGCTGACACCCAGTATTCAGGAATCTTCTTCCCCAGCAGAGCACAATATTTGGAAGACAGACAGTCCAGAGCCAATATTCATAACTTCAACTGCCAAATTGATACACACATATGGAATAAATACATACATAAGACACCTGTTATGACCCCCTTCACCTAATATTTCGTGCACCCATTGATCTACACGGTACCAAACTATTTCAGTACCGTGACAGAACTATCCGCAGAACACCTGAACAGAGCTTGTGGACATTGTTTGAGAACCTCTGGTCTACACAGGGCCGGCGACGGGGGGGTACTACGGGTAGAGCTGTACTGGGCCCCGGACTTTAGGGGTGCCCCGGTACACAGCAGTACCTGTAGTCATCCCCCCCTTGTCGCCGGGCCTGGAGAGCGGGGAAGGAGCGGGGAGGCGGCGCGGCTCTCCTCCGGACGAGTGTGCGTGTCCCCGGCAGGAGCAGTGAGCCCGGCCGGCAGCAGCGGCACAGTCTGGGGGAGAAAGTGCGGGGGGGGGGAGCAGCAAGGGCGGCTCACGCTCCCGTCGGACCCCGCGCTGCCGCCAGCCGCTGTCAGCTGGGGGGGGGGAGCGCCGGCTGGGCTGGGGGGGGAGCGCCGGCTGGGCTGGGGGGGGGGCCCGGCTGGGCTGGGGGGGCCCACCGGCCGCTGCCAGCTGGGCTGGGGAGGCCCCCAAACGATCAGAGTAGGGGTGCCCCAAATTTCTGTTGCCGGCCCTGGGTCTACAGACCTATCTACACACAGAAGAAATATTTAATAAATGTCTCTTCAGTCTAGCTGAGAAAGGTATAACATGATCCAATGGCTGGAAGTTGAAGCTAGACAAATTCATGCTGGAAATAAGAATTATATTTTTAATGGAAAGAGTAATTAACCAATTAACAGATACCACAATTCAGTGTGCAACTTCAGTAAATGAACACAAATTCCTTTCTAAAATTATCTGCACCTCTGAAAACCTGGCATTGTAATGAAGGGAAGTTAAATAATCAAGAATGGAGAGAACTAAATAAGTTTTATCCCTAATTTCAGATATAGCTCTAGAAAGACTCTCTGGAGAATCTTCAATCTTGTGTTAAACATCTTTCTCAGAGAAGATGAAAAGGCTTGTGTAGTGTGAAAATCTATTTCAAAGTATCTTTTCTTAGTAGATGGAGCTTATATTAGTCATTTAGATTTCCTAAACTAGGCAAACTTCAGCAGCTAGTTTCCCAAAGCCGCATACATACATTTTGTTACAGATTTTTGTTAAATTGATCAATTTTTCTTTAGTTTTTCTACTTTAATTTGCATAATGAAAGGATTTCAGTTAAATGGGTTCAAGCAACCAGTTATATTAAAGCCAGCAGTTGTAACTGTATGGAAAATTCAGTGCAACTCTACATTGATTCCCCCCTCCCCACACATACAAATTAGATTTATATTGATAGAAGTATTGACTTTACAACCTACTGTTGTGAAGTAGGTTTTTTTAAGTTAGTATTAATTTTTCACAGACGAACAAAGGTACCCTTGACACAGAAAATTATAGGAAGAGGAGGAGCGGTGCCTTCATGTAAATCAGACTACTTGGAACAAGTTTTAGCTTTGGAAAGGCCAAGGCTGAAGGCAGAAGTTTTTAATTCAGTGACACTGAATATGTACAAGGATGAAAGCTGCACAAGTAAATAGGAGGTATATATGAATGCAAAATGTCATGCTGGCATGAAATACAGTAGTAAAGTCCGGTCTTAATATAAACCTAGTTTAACTCTGACCTGCATGTGTCTCAAAACAAGGGGTTGGAAAATAGAAAAATGGGACCTAATTCAGATGAAAATATTCTGTGTGGCAATGTGTCACTGGTTCTTTTCAATCTTTTAGCATGAATTCTTGTAATTTCCTTTTAGCTATGTCAATGTCTTTGTTCTGTAGTACATGTGCCATTACAGTGGAAATGTCGAGAAACCTAATTGGTTTTTCCATTTCAACAGAATAAAAATCAAGAGGGAATACTACTTGGGTAAATGTATATTAAGTGAACTTATTGGAAATTTGTGTATTTGTTCAGTAAGACTATTTTGAGTACTGATAGCACATGTAGTGTTTGGCATGTGTAATTTGTAGTGTACAAGTTTTATATAAAATATAGTTTGATCTTTTTGGAGTTGAGTATAGTTTTACAATTAAGTTTTTTTAATACCTGTGCCTGTTCATTCCAAAGTCAAAAACTGCTTTTCAGAAGTGTCTTTCTGAGCTCAAAGGATTGTTTTCTCTGTGGTCAAAGAGAAGTCACAAGCCTCCCTTTCTCCCTACTCAGTTTCTGAAAGTGTTAAGCAATCTCGTCTTCTCTTCCAACTACCTGAACCCTTAGAGGAGGAGACAAAGGACTGATATGATTGCATTTGGTGAGTGAAGTCCCACAAGAGCATCTGCTTTCTTCTCTGTGGCAATGGCTGAGCTTGACTTGTCTGGTCCACACATAATCAGTAGAGTGTGCCCAGCTCCTGCTTTCAAGCAGGAAATGAATGAAAGGAGTGCTGAAAAGTGAATCTGAAAAAAGTGAATTTTACTTTACTGGTATTTTCCTTTAAAGGGGAAGATGGAGCACAAAGCTCTGCTTATACTGCTATCCCTTACTTCCATCTCCTGGTCTGTTCTTAAAAGTTAGGTCAACCTAGCTGCGTCACTTACACCCCTCCAAGACACAATTAAGCTGCCCTACGCTCTGTTATTGATACCAGTAGCTCAATGGAAGAATTATTCTATCAACCTAACTACTGCTTTCCCCTAGGGTGGATATACTGCAGTAATGTGGAAAAACCCCTTCCAGCACTGTAGCAAGTGTCTACATTACAGTGCTACAGTGAAGTAGCTGCAGTTGTGTCACTGTAATGCTTACAGTGTAGACATATCCTGTAAGATGTATGTATCTGAGGGCATGGCTACACGTGCAGATGTAGAATGCTGTGAGTTAAACCAGCCCTTGGAGAGCACAGCAGGGAAAGCACTGCAATGTGTTCACACTGTTCATTGCAAGCACACTGGCTTGGGCACATTTACAGCGGCACTGGAGGCGGTGCATTATGGGCAGCTATCCCACAGAGCACTTCTTTCCATTCTGGCGCTGTGGCTTGTGGGAAGAGGTGGGGGAGGTGCCGGGCACTCTGGGTCCTGTCCCAATGCCCCGTGATGCATTGCTTCACATCCCAGCAATCCTTGTGCTTCCATCCACATTTGGAGACATCTTTCAATGTTTTTTGTACTGCACGTTCTGTCTTCCCTTTTGGTCTGTGGGAATGGATCCTGAAGTGCTGAGGATTACGCTGATGGGTCTCTCCAGCACATCATGAATGGCAGTCGAGTTACTCCTTAAGCTACAAACTGACAGTGAGAAGTCCGACAAGGATGTTGACTTGCATACCACTTATGACACAAGATTGCTTGTGGTATTCACGGACATGCTCACTGCTGCTTTTCGGCTCAGGAAACAAGCACTGAGTGGTGGAATTGCATCGTCATGCAAGTTTGGGATGATGAGCAGTGGCTGCAGAACTTTGCATGAGAAAAGCCACTTTCATGGGACTGTGCTGAGCTCACTCCCACCCTGTGGCACAAGGACACAAGATTGAGAGCTATCCTGCCAGTGGGGAAGTGGGTGGCTATTGCAATCTGGAAGCTGTCAACTACAGACAGCTACTAACCAGTTTGGAGTGGGAAAGTCGATTGTTGGAATTATGTTGATGCACGTTTCCAGGGCCATTAATCACATCCTGCTCAGAGGAACTATGATTCCAGGTAACGTGCTTGACATGGTACCTGGCTTCGCACAAATGTGTTTCCCTAACTGCAGAAGGACGATAGATGGGGCACATATTCCAATTCTGGGCATGCATTAGGATGATCAGATGTCCTGATTTTTATTGGGACAGTCTTGATTTTGGGGCCTTTTTCTTATAATAGAATCTCAGAGTTGGAAGGGACCTCAGGAGATCATCTAGTCCAACCCCCTGCTCAAACCAGGACCAATCCCATTTTTGCTCCATATCCCTAAGTGGCCCCCTTAAGGATTGAACTCACAACCCTGGGTTTAGCAAGCCAATGCTCAAACCACTGAGCTACCCCCCCCCTACGTTCCTATTACCCCCGTCTTGATTTTTCACACTTGCTGTCTTGTCCCTCTATCATGCATACAGCCCTAACCCTCCTTCTCCCAAGAGCTAGCACCGAACCGCTTCCTTCCCAAAATAAAAGCCGCATACCAGGCCCCTCCTCTGGTGTTTGTCCTTTCCCAAGCACTGTCTGCTGTAACTGGCTACCTTCCTCCTGGCTAGAGAACAGCTCCTGAATGCATACATATAGGGATGCTGGGCTGTATTCCTCCTCAGCACCCTCGCTCCCGCTTTCTTCCTTCTTCTCCTGCCCTTCTGAACTGGGCTCTGAAGTGTCCATGGTGGTCTTTGGAGTGGAGGTGGGGTTGCCCTCAAGTATTGCATGCAGCTCTTTATAGAAACGACAGGTCGCGGGGGCAGGACCAGAGCGGTGGTTTGCCTCATGGGCTTTGCGGTAGGCATTCACAGCTCCTTCACTTTAACCGTGCATTGCAATGCATCCCCGTAGAGGCCCCTTTCCATCATGTCCCTTGATATCTGCCCCCGAATATCGTAATTCCTATGGCTAGAGCGCAACTGGGACTGGATAGCTTCCTTCCTCCTCCCACCACAACACTGATGAGGTCCAGCACCTCACCATTGCTCCATACTGGAGATCGCCCGGCGGCTGGAGGCATGGTCACATGGAAGGATTCTCTGAGAGCACTCCACACCTTGCTGAGCAATTCAACCTTAGGATAGGTCTGCACTGCAGCAGCACAGGTGTGCCACTACACTGCTGTAGTGTATATGTTTCCTAGATCCCTGCAAAGTTGTTTGTTTTTTTTTTGAGAACTACTGAAGAAGATAATCCACTTCTGCAAGAGATGGCAGAGCTCAGTTAATGGAAGAATCCTTCCACGCTCCTAGACAGGTCGAGGCCAGTAGTTGGGTTGATCTAACAACAGTATAATGATCAGAGCACAAAATTGTTCACAGCTCTGAGCAATAGCAGTAGGTTAACCTACATTTTAGATGCAGACCGGGTCTTAGTTTGCTTTAAGCGGAATCCCTTTGGATGGTATCTGACGTGAATGAGAATGAAGTCTACTTCGCTTCAGTCTACTTCACTTCAGAAGTCGTGTCCACACGAGGGTTTAAGGTGCATTAACTTCACAGCAGTTGTCATTCATTCCCATACATGTTCCTTAGTTAATGGGCAGCCAAAGCCTGGGCTGCCTGAGCCCAGGTAGCAACACAAGAGCTGTGTGGGGACAGACCTAGCGGTTGCTCTACCTGCCCTGTCCCCACGGAGGTAGGGCCCCCTGCCCCATGGGCCTGCTCCAGGCGAGCCTGACATTTGTATCCCGCCAGAGGCTCGCGGAGCCTGAGGTAACGAAGCCGGCTCCGTTCGGCAGACGGGCCCAAGCTGCGGTGGACTGGCCCCTGCGGTGCTCGGCGCGGGCTGAGCGGACATGGCCTTCGAGTCCCTCCGCTCCTTTCAGAAGCAGCAGGGGCCGGCTGCCCTCCCCGAGGAGCCGCTCCAGAGAGCGTGTGTGCGGCGGCTTGACCCCAACCCAAGGGGCACTAGGACCAGACCGCCATCTTCCCGCGAGGGGGCGGAGCGCAGTGCGGGGAGAGCGGATGAATTTGTGTTTTCTCAACCAAGCTTGGGTTTGTCTGAACGGTGACACCGCCGCGTCCCCTAGCGAGGCTGGTTTGGGCAGTGGGCGGGTCTCCTTTCTGATTGGTGCGTGAGGATGTCGCTCTTTTATTTTCCACGCCCTGCCGCGGGTAGGCGGGGCCCAGTGGCCTGCGTGGGGAACTTTGCTCCCGGCCGGGCAGGGAGCAGCAGCAGCGCGGGGGATGGTGGGAGATTTCCAAGATGGCGGCGAGGCGGTTTCAGAGTGATCGCGGCCCCCTGCAGCGTCTCCTCCATTCATTGTAGTGGCGAGCGGCGGCGCGGGGATCCCGACGGCGGCGGGGACAGTGTCGCGGCGGCCCGGGCGCGGCGAACGGGGAGTCTCCGGGGCCCCGGGACTGGGGAGCCGGTGCGCTGAGAGGTTCCCCGGAGCGGAGCGGGGAGGTGGCTCCGGGTCCAAGCGAGCGGCTCAGGCTGTGAGGAGAAGAGGGGGAGCCCGGGCGCTGCGGTCGACTGGCCCCTGCGGTGCTCGGCGCGGGCTGAGCGGACATGGCCACTATGGAGAAACTGATGAAGGCCTTTGAGTCTCTCCGCTCCTTTCAGCAGCAACAGGGGCCGGCTGCCATCCCCGAGGAGCCGCTCCAGAGAGCGTGAGTGGCCGGCGGCGAGGCTGGGTCGGTAGCGAAGACTAGTCGGGGGAGGAAGGGAACTTAGAGCTTATTAGAAGCTGCTGCTCTCGGAGGGAGCGGGGCTGGCCTGGGCAGGGGGCGTCTTGCCACGGGAGAGGTGGATGGGCCCCTGCTGCTGCCTCTTGAGCTAAGGGTTGTAGGAAGGCGGGTTCCGTAAGTACTTTCGGTTCACTTAAAGACCCCCAGCTAAATCCTTTTTCACCAGAAGGAAAAGCATTAACCTGCTCCGCTGTGAGCGAAGCGGCTTCCTCTCCAGGCCGCTGCTACCTGCAATCCCTCGTGACAGCAGGAGGGCCTCTCTCACACGCCCTGGCAAACTCCAGGAATAATAATAATAATAATCCACGTGTGTGCCAGCAAAGCAAGCCTGGTGTTCTGCTCTCAGCTGGCCCTTTCTCAATGGAAGAACATACTTTAATAACAGAGAGTCCTGTGGCACCTTAAAGACTAACTGAAGTATTGAAGCATAAGCTTTCGTGTGCTAATAGTGGATGCAAGCACTTCCACTGCTTGCATCCGATGAAGTGAGTATTAGCCCACGAAAGCTTATGCTTCAATACTTTAGTTAGTCTTTAAGGTGCCACAGGACTTTCTGTTACCTCTGCTATTCTGGACTAACACGGCCACCTCTCTCATACTTTAATAAAGTGTCTGTTCTAGTAACTGTCTGGGTATCTAGAAAATACCAAAAGCTTTTTTTCCCTTCAGAAAAGAAATGAGAAATAAACTGTAGGGGTTTTTTTTTTTTTTTTTTTTAAAAGCACCAGCACAGTTAAAGAGCAGACAAATTATTATAGTACTTATGATAACCTAGACAAATAAGTGCAAAGAAAATAACCTAACCAACCACTTCTTTATGCAAACATCTACACTTTACTGGGCTCAAATCTCTCTAAACACTGGCCTTCTGGATCTTATTATATTATATGGCATTAGATATGTATTTTAGTAGACCCAGTTCTCTAGACGGATACAAAAAGTCTATCACTCAACTTTTACCAGACGTTATGACACAGATTCCGACATACTGGACAAATAAGATTCTTTAAGGGAAACTTTTTAAATCTTGTAGCAGTAATAATGTATTGTTTGAATTATATGTAAGAATTTCTTAAACCAGAACAGTGAAAAGAGATGTTATTTTCGCTTTTGTCAGTTCTACTTCATGTTGCAGTGTCAGATACTGCTAGAGAGTATTTAAATCCCAGACAAAACTAGTTCTTCATGTGGAGTTTTATTAAAACATTTATTACATTGATTATTTAGGGGATCCTCAAGTATAAGTTTTTCACAAAACACACAACAAGAAAATCAGTGACACCCTGTATGTATTATACAACATATCCCAATTAAAAAAATGGTCTTGGGCATTAATACACCATCTAAATTTCATACCTTCAGTTCCTTATCTTTTCCCTATAGTTTTAAATATTTTTTTACAATATGAACCTCACAAACTCAGTTACCTATAATAAATGACATTGTATAGCAAAATTCTTAATGGGAATAAAAAGTTATTACTGCATCACATAAATGAATAATAAAAGGAGTATTCTGTGAATGTTAGCTGTCCGATTGATGTTAAAAATTTAGATGCTAAAAGATGACAGAGTTAAAACTTTAAAGGGCAATGCCAGTTGGGCATGTAAAAAAGCAAAGTAGTTTAGGGTGCTATTTCTTTTGTTTATAAACTCTTCTGAGATATCTTAATGCATTTATTCTCAGAACACCTTGCAAATAAAGTAGTACTATCCCCATTTTACAGATGGAAAGGAACAGGCAATAATTAGTGCAGGGTCACAAAAGGCATCTCTTAAGCCCCAGTGATCCAGTCAGTGCCTTAACCATGAGACCAAACTTCCTCTGCTACACATGCCCAAGTCCCTCTGCCACTTTGTAGTTTTGCCACATTTTCCTATTTTTAATTGGAAAAAGCAAACAATTGAGGAAATTGACCAGCTGTAGAACTGAGGCAGTGAAGAGACCATACACAAAGGTCTGTCAAATGCAAAGTGAACACACCAAACATTTTACCTTTCTAGTCTCTAAATTATAGTATTGTTAGGTTAAAACATTGCAAGGAAAGAGCATGATTTAAGGTGAGGATGTCTCTGGAAATTCATAAAAGCATTTTAAAAAGTAAGCAAACACTATCACCACACCCTGTGTGGCCTTAGTGTGTTTTAGTTTTGCAACCGTATTTGTTTTGGGTGCTGCCAGGAACTATTCAATCAGTTACCTGGCATATCATAGAGCGGGGGTTGGCAATCTTTTATTTATTCACTCAAATTTAAGATTTTACGTGCCAGTGATACCTTCTAAAAACATTAAAATGTATCTTTCTGTAAGTCTATAATATATAACTAAACTATTGTTGTATGTAAAGTAAATAAAATGTTTAAGAAGCTTCCTTTAAAATTACATTTAAATTAAAATGCAGAGCACCCCAGATTGGTGGCTAGGACCCAGGGAATATGAGCACCACTGAAAAGTAGCTCACCTGCCGCCTTCGGCACGTGTGCCATAGGTTGCCTATGCTTGCCATAGAGCCTGTTTTTTAAAAGCAGAGTCAATAAGCTTCGATTAGAAGCCTGAATTTTCAATGTTGTTGTTTTGCAAGTTTAAATTCAGATCCTTGTATCATATTTTAATATCCACTTGTGGGTATTTGTACCCAATATTTTAACAGATCTTTATTATTAGACTTTAACATATGCAATTAAGTTTCTTCAAAGTTTTCTGGACAGTGTTGTTCAGTGGTAAAAGCAATCTTTCAGAAGTGGTGTGCAGAGTCTTCATTTATTTACTGTAATTTAAGGTTTTGCATGGCAGTAATATATTTTAATGTTTTTAGAAGGTCTCTTTCTATAACTAAACCATTGTATGTAAATTAAATAAGGTTTTATAAGTGTTTAAGAAGTTTCATTCTAAAATTTAATTAAAATGCAGATCTTATCAGTTTAGTGTGATCTTTGCCCTTGCTTTTTCTTGCTGAGTTTTCCAATGTCTGGCATTGGATACTTGAAGCTGCACTCAGGGTTCTGAGTGATCAGTTGTTAACTGGCTCCGAGACTGACAGATTTCGTGTGTGAAATTACCTGTTCACACAGGTATGTGGATCCAATGCTGAAAGCATTGCAAATGCAATTTTCTTCAAACAGTTAAATTTCACTAGCAGGGACTTCCAGCAGGTCAGAACAGAGGTCACATGATCTCTCTCGGTAGTGTTAAGTGCACTTGCAGATCTCCAAACTTCGATGACCACAATTCTGAGCTTTTTTAACTGAAAGAGCTGCATTTCAAAATCTTCAGCATCCATCTTCTGAAATGCAGACAAATCCAAGTCGCTTTCATTGAACTTTTCAGGTTTAATTAGAAAAAAAAGCATTTGTCCAAATCGCTGGAAATCTTGAAATCTGTCAGAAAATTCTGATTCCAGTTCTTGCATTCTAATCTCAACATCAAACAGAATGCTCTGTTCCACGTGGCGCGATAGTGATGTAAGCAGCAAATCAGGACTTAAAAATATCCCAGTACAGTGGCGCTGGAACAATTTTTAAGGTGGGGGTGCTGATCTGCACCCCTTCTTGCCCCTGTCTGCACCCCTCACTGCCCCAGTGGGCCACAGCTTGGGGTGGTTGCAGAGCCCCAGGCTACAACCCCAGCTGAGCGGGGCCGGTGGCTGGAACCCCAGGCCAGCAATGGAGCTCCTGGGATCGGTGGCCAGGACCTGGGCAGTGCTTCTTAGCACGCATGTGTTGGGTTGCTTACTCCTGCTCTAGATAGTAAGAAACACCAACACAACAAATACAAACACTGGCATCATGCCAGTGCCACATGAAAAGGCAGCTAAGGACAAGATGCCCCAGGACGGGTATGAGCTAGTTTCTTCAGACTGGCCCCTGGAAAAATGAAAATGGATTTGCTAAAACTCTCTCCAAATATGCAAGATGATCATTTACCTCGTTCCACATCAGGGTGTGCTAGGATTGCAGACTTCCTTCTGGCAGCTCAGTGACTTTTGGCAAGTCAGAAATTAGAGAGACAAGATAGATGAGGTTATATCTTTTATTGGACAGAACAGAAGTTGGTTTAGTAAATGAGATTACCTCAGACTTTCTCCCTGATATTCTAGAAACAACACCAGCTACAACATCACTGCATACAAGTCAGAAATCACTTAACCCACAACAGTTCTGTTTCCCCTAATGTTATGGGCATCAGGAAGAACACAATTCTGTACATTCAGTGTTGAGACAATCAAGATTTTAATTTGGGGCCTTCTACAGCTGCTCCATCAAGACCTTCCCAGGAGACAATCAGAGTGATGGGTTGCTATAGCACTGTGACACTGAACAGCTCCTTGCCCTCATCATCCATCACAGCACTGTAGTTAGTCCAGAACAGTCATGATTAAGGTTAAGATTTTGTCATGGTTATTTTTAATAAGTCATGGACAGGTCATGGGTAATAAACAAAAATTCACAGAAGCCTATGACCTGTCTGTGACTTTTACTAAAAATAATGAGGTTGCAGGGAATGATGGAGAGATGACTGAAGCCCAAGGGGTAGAGGAAAGAGAGCCTGAGCTTGTCTAGAGGATGTCCAGCACCCACAGGCCCTGCTGGCTGACAGCTCTAGGCCCCCCTGCCACCCTTGGGTCGAAGCAGAAAATGTCACAGATCTCCCTGAAAGTCACGGAATCCTGTAACCTCAGTGACCTATTATCTTTCATTATGCTGTAAATAATCAGAGAGGTAGCTGTGTTAGTCTGGAATAGCGGAGGTAACAAAGTCCTGTGGCACCTTAAAGACTAACTATAAAGTTTTGAAGCATAAGCTTTCGTGGGCTAATACCCTCTTCGTCGGATGCAAGCAGTGGAAGTGTCCAGAGGCAGGTATAGAAAAGTAGGCAAGAACCAGGTAGGAGGTAACAGGGTTAGTCCAATTAGGCTGAACCAGCTTGTTATCTCCAATCAGAGAGGGTGGGTTATTCTTCTAGCAGTTGAATGGGGGGTGTGAACATGGAGAGAGGAGAAGCTATTTTTGTTGATGATGATAGTAACACATCCAAGGGAAAAATCTGATCAAGAGAGAAAAGTTCATGAGGGAGAACAACTCCTGAAATCCTGCATGTTTCTCAAATGCATTTGATAGTATTTAAGGAAAACAAAAAATGCTGCTGTTTTTAAATTATTCATTCCTCCATACCAGTACCTCCTAGCTCTCCTCATCACAAAATCTTAAATGTACAAGATTATGCACAGTGATGCTTGTCATCAACAACTGAGGTTCCCAGAAAAGTAGTTCTTTAACAGAGATTAATCTTTAAACATCGCACAAAGCTGTATTCTAAATCAAGAAAATATTGTAAGTTGATGAAGAAAGGGTTGGCACCTGGAAATGGCCCATAGTTCCAAGTTTTACTTTAGATTACCGAAATGGTGAAGTGTGTTCATTCTTTGTAGACTTCCTCCTATTAAAATCTGAGCATAAACCATTCTTTTCAGATAGATTGAATTTGTTCCATTTTTAGCTCAACTCATTGATTGTAGATTTTTACAGTGGATTGACTTTCATAGTGATTGGATTAACCTAGGACAGTTCAATTAACTTTGAAGATATCCCGAGTCTTGGTTGGGGGCTGGAGTGTCTTTCGTTTAAAATACAAAGGTAACCATATTCACCTATTTAATTGGCATACTGTAAACCCTCGATTTTGCGGACCTCGATTTAACGGACTTTGGATTTAATGGACAAAATTTCCGGTCCGTATGTCATATGTGAAAATTAACACCCTGTTAATTTTAAAATGCTTTTAGCCAAGATTTGCTTATAATTAAATTAACAGGTTATTTTTTGTTATTAATTCACTGTTACAGTAGACTCCCGATTATCTGGGCGCGGGTTAACCGGGATGTCTAAACGGGTCAGTAAGGGAAGCCCCAAAGTGGCGGCGGGCTCAGCCTTAGCCTGCCGCTGCTTTGGGGCTTCTCCCACTGGCCCCTTACGAGCTCAGGTCTCAGCCTGCTGCCAGCCTGGGTGTAGGAAACCCAGGCTGGCAGCAGGCTGAGACCCCGGCTAGCAGGAGCCTGCGGGGAAACTCTAAAGCGGCAGCCGGCTGAGCACTCAGCCTGCCGCCGCTTTGGGCTTTCCCCCCAGGCTCCTGCCAGCCGGGGTCTCAGCCCGCTGCCAGCCTGGGCTTCCTACACCCAGGCTGGCAGCAAGTTGAGACCCCGGGTGGCAAGGATCCACCGGGGGAAACCCCAAAGCGGCGGCAGGCTGACTGCTCAGCCCGCCACCGCTTTGGGCTCTCTCCCCAGTCTCCTGCCAGTCGGGGTCCTGCTGCCTGCCCCAGATAGCTCCCGCTGCCAGCCTGGGTGTAGGAAGCCCAGGATGGCAGCGGGAGCGGAGTCCCCCCGCTGACAGGAGCCTGCGGGGAAAGTCTAAAGCGGCAGAGAGCTGAAAAGCGGCAGCAGCCGAGCGCTCAGCCCGCCGCCCCTTTGGGATTTCCCCCCGCTGGCCCCTTGCCAGCCATGGTCCTGCTTCCTGCCCCAGTCTGCTCCCGCTGTCAGCCTGGGTTCCCTGCACCCAGTGGGGCAGGTGGCAGGAGCCTGGGGAGAGAGCCCAAAGTAGCAGCGGGCTCAGCACTCAGCCTGCTGCCGCTTTGGGCTTTTCCCCCAGGCTCCTGCCAGCCCGGGTCTCAGCCCGCTGCCAGCCTGGGTTTCTTTCCTACACCCAGGCTGGAAGCAGGCTGAGACCCCAGCTCGTAAGGGGCCAGTGGGAGAAGCCCCAAAGCAGCGGCAGGCTAAGGCTGAGCCCGCCGCCGCTTTGGGGCTTCCCCTATCGACCCGTTTAGACATCCCGGTTAATCCGCAGCCCGGTTAACCCGCGCCCGGATAATCGGGAGTCTACCGTATAGAAAACTTTTCTGTGAAATTAAACTTTTCATACATACTTAATTTTAATTACACAAACGTGTCTACATAAGTAAAAACAGGTAAACTAACTAATTTGTCAATTTTTTAACATATGCATTCGGAAAACCCACTTTATTATATAACGGACTTCGGCTTTAACGGACACCCCCTCGCCCGAATTAGTCCGTTATATCTGTAGTTTATACTGTACTTTTTACTGTACTTTATATCTAGTGAGTCTACCTACATTCATGTCCAAATGTAAGTTGATTCAATAAATTGCACTCTTCCTCTGGGTCAGTACTGAACCATTGTCTATTACAGTGCTAAAAGGCACTGTGCTTCAGGAGATGCTTGGTAAAACTTTCAAAAGTACCTTAGTGGTTTTAGGAGTTTGGTTTAAGAGCTTGTTGATTTCAGTTGGTCTTAGACTCTAAATCACTTAAGTGATTCTGAGTATTTTAACTCGGTCTTAAAAGTGATGTGAAATGGAGATTCTGGCAGTGATCATTAAAGGTCCTGTGACACCTTTTGAAGTTACTCATGGTCCTTTTGGCCAACTTTCAACTTGGTTACTCATTCTGTGTAATTTGGCCATGACATTTTTCATTATTTTTGTCTTAAACTATTATGTAATGTTAGCTCTTAGACTGCTGCTTTTTTATTCCACGTATGATTTCATTTGTGTGTGTGTGTGTGTGTGTGTGAAGGGGGGGCTTGAAACGATTCATGTATATTTGTAAGATACTTTAGCATTCTTAAGAATGTAAGGTGTTTTCAAAATAAGATTTTATTATTAATCCTCTTCTCTGTTCACTCTTTTCTCAAAACACCCAAAAATCTTGGGTTGAGATGAAATATAAGGAACTTCATCCAAAAAGGAAAGTTTTTGAGAAATGTGAAAAAAACGGATTAACTATTTGAACCTATGTTTGTGGAAAATTGGATGTCACTAACTGATAGGAAACAGGTAGCTGACATTTTTGTGTCACTGAAGAAACTAATTGTTACAAATTTGATTAGAGAGATGCTGTCAACTTTAAAATCTTTCTTTTAGGTGTTTTAGGTAGCTTTTAGGTCATAGCTGGGCAAACATTTTGGCCTTAGGGCCACATCGGGGTTCAAAATTGTATGGAGGGCTCGGTAGGGAAGGCTGCCTCCCCAGACAGCCTGGTCCCCGCCCCCTATACGACCTCCTCCCACTTCCCGCTCTCATTGGCTCCCTCAGAACCCCTGACTCATCCAACCCCCCTGCCCCTTGTCCCCGACTACTCCCTTCAGAGACCCCAGCCCTAACCACCCCCACCAAGACCTCATACCCTATCTAAGCCCCCCTGTGGAGGAAGGGGGAGGAGCTTGCCTCCCCAGCCGGGAGCTCGGGGGGCGGACAGAAGTAGCCTGCGGGTCGGAGTTTGCCCACCCCTGTTTTAGGTACTATCTGCTTTGGCCAATTTTTGTCATTCTCCATTCGCAACTTCTTTTCTTCAAAATGTGTTCCTTTTCACTGCTGTGTGAAAGATGTGTAGAAAGAGAGGGAGAAACTATATGGGGAGTTTATATGGGGATAAACTAATTGACTATGCACAAAGTAAACAAAGCAAAATATTTTCTTTCTAAACTTCTAGTTCTAGCAATCTTCAGTCATGTTTTTAAATCAGTAGGCTAAATGTTTTCATATTTTTTTTTAACCGCTGTCCCTTTAGAATACAGTGAAACCTCGATATAATGGACTAATTCGGGTGAGGTGGTGTCCGTTAAAGCCGAAAGTCCGTTATTTAATAATTTTTTTAAATTATTAAATAATGGACTTTCGGCTGACAATGGACACCCCCCTCGCCCGAATTAGTCCGTTATGTCCAGGTTTTACTTTTATCACGGCCGGGAGCCCGGCTGCTGGGACCCTGGCAGGAGCCGTCAACCCGCCCGCCCAGTCCTGTCTGGGTGCGGGTGGGGGTTTGACAGCTCCCGCCGGGCTCCCCGCTGTGGGGAGCCCGGCGGGAACTGTCAAACCCCCCCCCCCCCCCCGCCGCCCGGCTCCCCCTGCAGGGAGGGCGGGGGGGGGGGGGTTGACAGTTCCCGGCGGGAGCTGTCAACTCCCCCCCCACACACACCCGGCTCCCTGCAGGGGGAGCCGGGCGGGGGGGGGGTTGACAGTTCCCGCCGGGCTCCCCGCTGCGGGGAGCCGGGCGGGAGCTGTCAACCTCTGCGGGGAGTGACAGCTCCTGCCCGGTTCCCCGGGGCGGGAGCCGGCAGCCCCCGAATAACGGATTTCGGATGCATCGGAAATTTTGTCCGTTGCATCCGAAGTCCGTTAAATCGGGGTCCGTTAAATCGAGGGTTTACTGTAGTGATAATTACATGTAACTTGCCTCTTTTTGCATCTTTCAATAAGTATTTAACTTGATGTCAGACTTTTCTACTTTTACCTATTGGGGATTAATATGAACACTATATGCAAATATTCTCTCCCCCTACCCCAACAAAGGGCTGCCACAGAAAACCTAACTTTGAACTTCCTGACCTGAATATCTAAAATCTCAACATAATGATTGCATCACTGTAACTTATTACATTAATGTAGTTTCTCAATGAGGGGTTCAACTCTTGTATTGTGGTTTACTTCAGTACATCTTAGTGGTGAGGCAATTACACCTTTAGGCAAAAAGGCAAATTAGTGTTAGCAATGACAAATTTAATATTAGCTTGTTCTTTGTGTATTTTGTCTTTTAGCCTTGTTTGTGATTTATATGAAAATCCTCATCCAATCATATATGATGTTGGTAGAAGTAAGATGAATCTGGCTTTTGGACTACAATTTTCTAGAATTTTTCTTGTTGGTAGTCTGTGCTTTCTCATTTTGATTGTTGTATTGAACTGCAAAAAAATGAAGTGTACTTCATTTTATACATCTGTGTTTTACTGAGACTTTCTATCTATCCTTGTTTTCCAAGTGCTTAAGCAACCAATAACATTTTGTCGGAATTTTGTCATTTGCTCAAACAGTTGTGTAATGTATGATCAATGCAGCTAGCTTATAAACGAGGTGTGGAAAACTAGCAAGTCAGTGTGGCATACTACATAGGGACATTGCACTGTGAGAGTTAGGGATTCAGAGTTACAATTTTGACTCTGCAGCTAAACATCTATGGGATCTTGTCTCTCTATCAAAAACTCTTCGAGGCATGGATAGTCTCTACCTTTGAGACTCCTATTGTTCTACGCACTGTACAACAATCTTGGTAGGGGCATATAGATGCAAGTCTATTTTTAAATAATAATAATTAAAAAAAATACAAGCATTATTTGCACATAGAATCAAAATGGTGGGAAAGCTCCATTTTACTACGGATTCCTTGAGTCAGTCTTCAGAAGTGAAAAAAAGGTCATTTTGGGGGGAGTGTTCTTTTCTGGGAAATATAGAAAAGAGGAAGGTGAGATACCTAGTAGCTTAAATATAGCTCATATGGCAGATCTCACTTGACTAATGCCATGCCTTTCAGTAGTAGAACCAGAAAAAGTATTCATTACAGTCATATTTAACTATCATGATAAACATGGTATAGTTTTTTACTGTTTTGAAATAGAATATTAATTTGAATCAGAGTACTCACTATGGATGAAGTTATGCAATTGCCTAATGTTTATTGAAGATGTGTGAGTTGATTTAAAATACCAGTACTTTTTAGGTCCCGAAGTCCCTTACATATAGGAACCTTAACCCTAGGATGGGGACATCTACCCAAGAGAACTGTAACCCTAACTCCAAGTCCCCAACCCATAGGAACTCTAACCCTACAGTGGGCAGCCTTATTCATATGAACCCTAACCCTGGCAGGGAGCTCTAACCCTAGCCCCAAGTCCCTAACTCAAAGGAGCCTTAATGCTAGGGCAGGAAGCTCTACCCATGGGAACCCTAACTCTAGGGCGGGGAGCCCTACCCATGGGAACCCTATCCGTAGGGTGAGGATCCCTATCCTTAGAATCCCTAAGCCTAGTCCTAAATCCCTTACCCCTCTGACCTCTAACTCTAGGGTGGGGAGCTCTACCCATAGGAACCCTAACTCCAAACCCAAGTCCGCTACCTATAGGAACCCTAACTCTAGAGCAGGGATCTCTACCCTTAGAAATCCTAATCCTAGGGCCACCTCCCTTATCCATACAAACCCTAACTCTTGGGTGGGGTATCCTCTCCATGGGTACCCTAGCCTTAGGGTGGTGAGGCCTAGGAAACATAACCCAAAGTCCCTAGCCTTAGGAACTCTAACCCTAGTCCCAAGTCCCCTATCCATAGGAACCCTAACCTAGCTCCAGGTACCCAGATTGTTGGAACCTTAACCCTAGGATGGAAAGTTACACCTATAGGAACTGTAAACCTAATCTCAAGTCATCTACCCACAGGAACCCTAACCCTAGGGCAGGGTGGATTTGATTTAAATGACTAGTCAGGAAGACTCAATTTAATCATGGATTTCTACAAAAAAAAGTGCATTTTTGTTGGTTGTTGTAACCTTAATACATATTCTTCACAACTCAGAAATAGATGTGGGCTTCAGTTTTAGAAGGTGGTACACACTATACATTTTTTAAATGATTTATTTTGCAAACCTTTCAGATTAGTTTTATAGCTATATCAGAAAATGAATGATTGGTTATTTCATTTACCAAAATAAATTGAAGCAGATACTTATGAAGTCATTGGGAGACGAACTATCTCCAGTTCAACAGGTTAATCGTGAATATTAGGAGGATTTTCTTGCCATGTTGTACTAGGAGGAGAACATCACCAGACAGACATTTAAATTGTTTTATTTAACTAAAACAGTGTTCTGAATTTTTTTCTTGAACAGCAAACATATAATATTTTAACAAAACAAGAATATACATTTTTGAATTTAAACATTTTTTAAAATGAGGTTTGTTAAAATTGTTTTTCATTAAAATAGTTAAATGAAATATTAAACAAAACCCCACAAAAATTAAATCAACTGTGTCAGCCAGGTTAACATGAGAAACTTAAAATATTGTCTTTGGCAGCTAATTCAGTCGTCTTCACCTTCATTTTCCTGTTAGTTCATAATCTGGAAAAGAAAAATAAGCTTTACTGCTTTTTCAGGTCCCAAATGATTTCTCAATTTGGAATGAATTAGTCCAAAGGAAGAAAATATTCTTTCTACACTGGCAGAAGAAGCTGTCGCTGTTAAAAGTGAGATTATCACGTCAACAGTCTCTGAATCCAAATGCTTAAGTGACTTCCTTTAAAACATCATCAGCAAGCATATATTTCTTGCATGGTTCACCCTTAGCTCTGAAGTTGATTATAGTTGGCATAATGGAGGGATGATTGCAGGATGTCCATGTCATAGCCAACTCCTCTTCTTCAGCAGTTAAGGTTTGGCCCTGGTACCGAGGACAGAGAATATTTGCAGGAAAATGATCTGGAGACAGTGCTTCTCCCATTTGTTTTTTTAATGCTTGTAATTTAACTCTGTCACTGCATATTTCTCTCTCAAAGATTTGACTCAGTTCCTTCCAAATTTCAACAGCTTCAGCAATAAAACACCTATTTGCCTGCATTTTTTTCAAGGCTACAGAAATAAGCTTCAGAGTACTCAGCGTGTGTTCAGCATTTCTTTTAAGACCAATGTTGAGAACTTTGGCTGTGATAGTGCCATCTATTTTTTCATGATTTAGTTCACAAACTGTCATCCAATTAGGCCAGTTCTTGATATAGAGCTCCGAACAGTCCACTTTGCAATTGCAACCCTAAATCTAGAGCGGAAAGCCATACTCTTAGGAGTCCTAGTCCCACGTCCGCTAGCCATAGGAACCCTAACCCTAGGGCCAGGAGTTTACCTATAGGAACCTTAATAATAACCCAAAGTCCCCTCCTCACAGGAACCCTAACCCAAAGGCTTAAACGATCTCTTAGAATGTTTGTGCAGCACCATGGGGTCTTGATACTGGTTGGGCTCTTTATGTAGTATCACAGTTGAAGAAAAGTAATTAAAGCAGTACTGTGCCTCATGTTCTCATAATCTGGAAGTGCCAGAATGGTACGATGATTTCTGTCTCCTTCAGGTATAATCTGGTTGATTTTTTTAATACCACTTATGAGCTTCATAAGGAGTTCTGAACCACCTTCTTTGGCTGTAATGGATGCTAGGTGTGATGCAGGTCTGTAAGAGTGCTATGTTTTAAAACAGAGCTATATTGAGGCTAAGGTGGCAGGGAGAGAGGAAGGAAGATCAGTATTTGTGGTTTTTAGAAGGCTATTGATTGACAACTTTTGTCTTTCAGAGGTGTTAAACACCCCCCCCCCCCCGAAAGATTTGCTGACAACAAATGCCATTGTGAACTGCTCACTCCTGCCAACAGCGCAAACGCTGCTCGTTGCGGGTGGAAGTTTTTTGTCGTCAGGAAAGCCGACAAACAGCGGCTACGCGGTGCGACTTTTAGCAGCCATGTCTCTAAAAGCTGTGTAGTGTAGACATTACTCTTTTGTTTAGGCCAGAGGTTCTCAAACTGGGGGGTCGTGGGGCGATCCCAGGGGGGGCACAAACCCCCGTTGCATTTGGCGGCATTTTGGCTGATGCCTGGGAGTGTGTCTGCCAAAAAACTCTTCCGCTTTCACCGGCATGTCAGCGGACACACAGAGAACCGCTGTGTGTCCACCAAAATGCTGCCGAAACCAGAAATGTTCAATTTGGCAGCTTTTTGGTGGACATACCCAGGGGTTGGCAGCGAACACCGCACAGCAAAAAGGGGTCTCAAACCAGAAAAGTTTGAGAATCCTGATTTAGGCTATATTGGCAAATAAAATAGCTGATTGTGTATCTGTCAGACCTGAATTACAGTAAGGAATGCAATATTTAAGTTGTCATACTACACAAACTAACAGTGATTGGTTTGACATATTTGTATTTATTCAAAGTACATTCTCTTCTTAATTTTAGAAAGAAAGAACTTTCAACTACCAAGAAAGATCGAGTGAATCACTGCCTGACAATATGTGAAAACATAGTTGCTCAGTCTCTAAGGTAATACAACTTTTTCTGAACTCATTTTATTAATGTTGGCAAAGTTACTGTGGAGTTTTTAATGGTTTTCCCATTTTAATCGATCTTTAATTCTAACTGTTGAACATACTCTTTTAAGCAGTACATTCAAGGGCTTGAAAAATTTACCAAACAGACTCTCTGGAGGACCAAACCCATTATCCAGAGGTTGTTATGAGACCTTGCTATAACTGAGGTCCAGGAGCAATGCCCTGGTGAAAACCCCAGTCCTCCAGATTTCTTCAGCTGCTAGGAAGGTGCTTAGATTTCTACCTGAAGTTAGTCCCCAGATTCTGTTTGGGAGCTTACTCTTTCATATCAGCCTGTTTGGTTTATTTATCATTCGAATCTTTCCTTTATAGGTCCAAGCATTCAGAAATGACATCTTTTTCTCTTCTCCATGGCCTCCTGGCCTTGCAAAAGCTATACTTTCCCCTTATTCTACTCCTCTGACTTCCATCCTTTGTCTCATTTTCCCCAGTGTGTCTGTGTCTCCTGCATCTCATGGCATTCTCAAGGAACAGTGTGGAAGTGACATGGTTCTTGACAGTTTCATTGTTTCCCAGGGAGGACTTTATAGCAATATTTACTTAAGTTGCAAGCTGTTTGGAGAATATGCTATCTTTTATCGCATGTGCAGTCCTAGCACAATGACCCTTAATTGGGGCCTCAAGCCCTTTTGACAATATAAGTATTATTAATAATATAAGAGTATAGGACAGGTGTGGGCAAACTACGGCCCGCGGGCTGGATGTGGCCCATGAGCTCGTTCTGCCCAGCCCGCCTGAGCATCTGGCCAGGGAGGCTCCCCTGGCCCCATCCCCCGGAGCCTCAGAGTGCCAAGTCCAGGAGCGGCTCTGGACAGTGCTGCAGTGGCATGGCTCCGATGGGACCTACGTTTCTGCTGCTTGGAGCAGCATGGTAAGGGGATGGGGTTGTGAGGTCCGGCGGGCTGAGCGGCAGGAATTAAGGCCCTCTAGTAGGCTCCGGGAGGCAGGGACAGGGGGAGGGGTTGGATAAGGGGCAGTGAGTCCTGGGGTCAGTCAGGGAGCATGGGGGTTGGATGGGGCAGAGGTTCTAGGGAGGGGGGGGGGTCAGGTGATGGGAAACGAGGAGGTTGGATAGGGCAGTCCTGGGTGTCTGTCAGGAGGTGGGGGGATGGATAGGGGTCGTGGCAGTCAGGGGACAGGGAGCTGGGGGGTTGGGTGGGGTGATGGGGGGGGCAGTCAGGGAACAAGGAGCAGGATGGGTTGGGGATTCTGAGGGGGACAGTTGCGGGGGCAGGAAGTGGGAAGGGTCGGATGGGGGGACAGGCTGTTTGGGGAGTCACTGCCTTCCCTACCTTCCCTTCCTACAATTTTGGAACCCCGACGTGGCCCTCGGGCCAAAATGTTTGCCCATCCCTGGTATAGGTATTGACCATGTCTTTTTCATTCCGTTGTTGCTTGGCAGGGGTAAGAGAATAGTAGAGAGACTGGAACTGTGTATGTGCAGACTCCAAAAAAACACTGGTTTAGTTTACTTTTGTTTCCCATTTAGTGACTTCATTTTTTAAAATGAAAGCTTAAGCTCTGCAGAAATTGGCTTGGGGCCCACACTCATCAGGCCCTTTTTAAGTTGTTTCACGTTGGACATCCAAAATTAGTAGTTGCCCTGAAAAATCTTGGCCCAAATATATACTTGTTTACTGTTTGTTTACTCTTTTTATTTTTCTAAGATCAGAGTAAAACTTTACTTTGGACCAGATCTGGCATGTAGTTCCAATGACAGGATTTGGGTCTTAGTTTGTAGTTGGTGTTGACAAAACTTCAGGGAAAATAAACTCTTGGGGCAGGAATGATCTTTTTGTTCTGCTTGTACAGCAGCTAACAGATTAGCCCGGTGCATATCTAGGGCTCATAGGTATTACAGTAATAGCATCCATCTTTTCAGTCACTTCAAAAAAAAGTTAAAATATATCTATATCTTATAGAACTGGAAGGACCTTGGAAGAAACTCACAACCCTGGGTTTAGCAGGCCAATGCTCAAACCACTGAGCTATCGCCCTCCCCCCCCCCTCCCCCCCAGTTCTATGTAAATATTTTAATTCACGTTTATTTTAGCAATTTGGTCCTATGCAATTTGACAGTACCCTTGTATGTTATACAGTAAGGTGAAATAAGTTTTATTTTTGAAACAGTATATTGTAAAAAATACAGAATATTGGTCAAAAGTATAGTTTCATCTTAAAGTATCACACTCTAAATATGAGTGTGGCAAATACATAACTTTTGTGTAATTTTTGCCATACATTTCTGTTACTTACAAACTTGGGCTAAAATTGTCTACTACATGTTAATGTTCACTTAATAATGATTTAATAGAGAGTTTAAATTAACTATTAACTTTAAATGCTGTATAGATTTGTTTGTTACCATGTTTCTTTGCCCTTTTGATATTTTAACTAGATATGTTGCCTTCCCTGAGAAAGGTGGGGGACAGATGAATATCTGCTTGTCAGCTAATATTAGTAAAATATTCCTAGTTAACAAATCCCAAAGGAGGTATTTTTTGCCTGTGTGAGGCTCATCTATAGCTCCCTTTTACCATAATATCTGAGCAGCTCACTTTTTAAAAAATGTGGTTATCCCTACAACACTTCTGTGACATAAGTACTTTTTATTTAAAAAAAGGAGGAACTGAGACTTGAGTTACTTATCCCAGTTACTCAGGCAGTTTGTGGTGGAGCATGGAAATGTCCCAGGCAAATAGCCTTGATCAGTGAGCTATTCTTTCTCTCACATTTTTGTGTGAGACTTATACCTGCTTGGATTCTGAATGTAAGATTCTTCATTGCTCTTTTGGGGAATTATTCATTGAATTTAATGTGCAGAAAACATTTTTACAGAATCAGAAGAATTCTGTGAAAATATCCCATAAAATTTGCAGGATTCTAGAGAAGAATAAAATGTATGCATGTTCTTAAATTTTCCAGAGTAGTTCAAATCCAAGTTTGATTTGTAAAGATATGATGCATACTTCTGTTCCTGGACTACATCAATTAGTTTGCCCTTACCATGAGGAAAAGGAAAAAGAAAGTTTTGCTTGCCCCAGGTAATCGGCGTTGTATTTTGAAAGTCTGCTTTAAAGAGATTAGAGTCTCATGGAGGAATGCTCTCTGGATTCTAAATAGTATGTCTTTACAGCACTCTTTGCAATAGAGTGAGCTTTGCAATCAATATGCTGGTTTTTGGGACCTTCACCAAGTGCTGTGCTTTGTCATTTATACTGATTCAGTAAGAGCAGTTAACACACACTTCTGATGTAGTGGGTGACTCTGGTGCAAGGACTCTCTTCTGAGCATTGGAATGCTGTATTGCTGTAGCATATTGTTTGCAAAATGCAGGGTCACCCTGGGGTGAGAAGAGGATGGGTTACCTAGGGAGGTGTTAGAATCTCCTTCCTTAGAGGTTTTTAAGGTTAGGCTTGACAAAGCCCTGGCAGGGATGATTTAGTTGGGGTTAGTCCTGCTTTGAGCAGGGGGTTGGACTAGATGACCTCCTGCGGTCCCTTCAAACCCTGATATTCTATGATTCTTTGACAACTCCAATGGGAAATAAACAATATGATGCTATATTGACCTCTCTTACATTCAGAATATTGGGCATGGGAAACTAATTCAACTGAAAAAGGAAAATATTTGTAATTAACATTATTTTATTTCCAAACCATGTCAGTAGGAAAAATGAAAACTATAAATATGGACTCCACTCTTCAGCCTGTTTATCTTCACAAACAGTAACATTCATTTAAATTTCCAGAGTGTACTTTTTAACATGTTAATTTTTTAAAAATTTTTAGGAATTCTCCGGAATTTCAGAAACTGCTGGGTATTGCCATGGAACTCTTTCTTCTATGCAGTGATGATGCAGAGTCTGATGTCAGGATGGTTGCTGATGAATGTCTCAATAAAGTTATAAAAGTAAGTAAGAATGATGTAATGTATGTATTTTATCATGTTTGTCCTTTCTTTAAAACACTGTTCTATATGAAGTTAAATTGATATTATTTATTTCATCATCCATTTCCCCGGTTCTTGACCATTTTTCTCAACACAATGAGAGATCAAGTATGCTTGCTAACCTTGCTTATCACAAAACTCAACACATTCCTTAAGAACAAAAAAAAATATCATGCATGTAAGAGACTTGCTAATATAATGTTGGCACTGTTTCTTTACTTGTATCCTTTCAGGCCAAAAGGTTTCTAATGACAAGGGTAGTTAAGCGCTGGATTAGGCTTCCAGGGAAGATTGTGGATTCCCCATCGTTGTATGATTTAAGAAGGAGTTTGACAAACGTGTCTGTCTGTCTGTCTGTAAAGTCAATGGTGTATGCGTGTATGTATGTTCCCTTACTCCTTCCACACTATTTGAGCTAGAGACTTTGAAATTTGGTACAGTTATAGGCTTTAGGGTCAGAATCGAAAATTTTTCAAATCTCACCTCTTACTATTCACCCCTGGGGTGAAATTCTTTAAAGCCCATTAACATCAGCTGGGCAGCAGGTTAACACCTGCTGTTCTCTGTGACATAGTTATGATGTAATAATACCCCCCTCCAATGGCCCCAGCACTCGCTCAGCTCTCTCCCACCATCCCCCCCCTCCAAGGGCCCCGCACTCAGTCAGCTCTCTCCCTCCTTCCCCCCCCCCCTCCAACAGCCCCCGCACTCGCTCAGCTCTTCCCCCCCCTCAGGTAAGAATCAAAATTTTTTTAAATCTTCCCCCTCCCCTCCAACGGCCCCCCCCACTCGCTCAGCTCTCTCCCCTCCCCTCCCCCCCAACAGACCCTGCACTCGCTCAGCTCTCTTCCCCCCCCCCCCCCAACGGACCCGAGCAATGCCGGGTATTACATTTTCGCTTTTTATGCGGCATAACGAATTGGAGAAACCACATCTAAATGCAAGAGAATGAAATTACTTAGACAAAATGAGACTTCTGAACAAAATTTGTATTAATAAAAAACATTGTAGTCTTTTTACATCCCAGTTTCCAATTACAAATACCCCGAGCAACGCCGGGTATTTTTGCTAGTACAAAATAAAGACCAGGGATGATCTAGGTATACTTGATCTTGCTTCAGTGCAGGGGTTTGAACTTTGACCTCTCAAGGCCCCTTCTAGCCCTCTGTCTGTGGTTCTGTGAAAGTGATGAAAAGCTGAGCTTCTGAGGAGGGAGCAGAGGGTTGTAACTCGGTCCCCAAGACAACAGGGGATACCAAGGCTAAGCTGGACCTACCCAACTGCTTGAAGGAAATACTAAGCTTAGCTGAAACTATACATTTAGGTTTCTGTTGTGTTGACCTTTTTCTGTGTCCTATGGGCAAATAAATGTTACTTGATTTTGAATAAGCTGTTCTGTGACTGCATTCTTATACTGATCTAGACTCCCAGAGGAAAGTCTAAGCATGGGCTATAACCTAGCTAACCCTGCTAAGGCTACAGTTGGCAAATGAATACTGTAATTTGATGGCCTAATTGGGGGGGGGGGGGAGGTGAGCGGATCATGGAATTCCATCATAAGCAAGGTGTAGATGTTGGCTTGTAACTTGGAAAGAATTGCAATGGAGAGATTGAGTGGAGGGTTAAAAGTACAGTTCACTCTGTAACCTTAACAGCAATTAATTGGAATTTCTTTCTTATCGTTGTAATAAACTAAAAATGAAAAGGCCTTTATCATAACCATTGTATAAACTAATTGATTTTGAAATGAATATATGGATAAAACAGATTTAGAATTGGTGCCTTGTAATGTGTAATCTTTAATGGCAGTGCCTTCAAGAATTAAGTTTTAATTTGTTTTACGCCTAGCAAATTCAGCCTACTTCAGATAACTAGCATTTGGTTTGATCCTGTAAGCTGCCAAACACTTCAGATTTCCATCTAAGTTGATGAAAGTTGAAGCAACTCTTCACTTTGTAGGATAGCACTACTGACTTCAGATATTTGTCTTCAATAGCTAACATCCATCATCACTTTATGTAAGCACTTCCTAGATAAATTAGGTTTTCATGACAAGGGAACTAATAGACTTGATAGTCTTCTACTCTTTTCCCTTCCTTTATCTCAAAAGGGTCTCTAATACAAATATTTTTCTCTCTTCTGTCTCCTTCCTTTTGGCTGTGGTAAAAAGCTTTCTGAAAGAGGAGAGTCTTGCAGCATCTAACACTTGCTACCCTCCTCCCCTACCCCCCAAATAAAAGAGCATCTGGTCAGATTACCTAGTACTTTCAGAAGCTGTTCTAGTACAAGTGTAACATTGTTAGTTGAAAATCACATTCTGCTGTGGTACAATAAAACCTGTGTGCATTTTGTTACAGGCTTTGATGGATTCCAACCTTCCTAGGTTACAGTTAGAACTCTATAAAGAAATTAAAAAGGTGAGTGTAGGTTTTTCCTTTTATCTTTTTTGGGCATGTCTGATGTTTAATATTTTTAAGTATTCTGTTAGATGAATGTTATGTATTGATCTGTGAAGTGATTATTTTTTTTAAAAGGTGTAAATTTCTCTTTGATTAAATTGACATTTGAGCTGTGGCAAGCTATATTTATTGGCTTCTTTTTGATATATATCTTTTGTGTGTGACTGTGAATGTTAAACCTAAAAATGTCCTTTTTTAACAGCTGCTCAGGTGACGTGCACCTCCATATAGCATGGCAGACATCTTTCCACTGAAGCCCACACTTTTGTTATATATGCAAGCTAATTATTTTAGTCTGTGGTAGCTTCTGTAGCAGGTGCCTGTAAAATAAGGAAGAAGAAATTAAACAAGTGTTAAATGCGGAACACTGTATCATTGGGTGACTGCTTACTGCACCTGTGACGACATACGCATGTAGAGAATTTATAGGAGGACCATTGTTATCATTAATCATTTCTAACACATTGTTAATGCTTTTAATATATTTTTATGAGAGGCAGAGGGAAATATAGTTCAGTGGAGAGAGAAGTTCTGTTCAGGACTTCATTGGCTCTTCCTTGCTGAAGACTAAAACAACCTATGGAATCCCATGCAAGTCTTTCATTTGCCATGTTCTATGTAAGTGCTCTTGCATCTTGATCAGAACTGTGATTAAAAAAAACACCTCTATTACCTTCATTAGTTTAGGCGTGGAAAAAAAGCCTTGAGACATTCCTTCCAAGTCCTAGCAGGGGCATGTCTGGGTTTTGTTTTTTTTTAATTTTTAAAGCATATGGCACTCTCCCTATTTTCTATTGCTTGGTTCAGGACAATAACCCAAATTTCAAGGGGTACATAGTTTGAATTTCAGTTGAAGTTTTTACTACATTTGTTTACAAGGTTAAGTATAATCTTGTTCCTTTGATACCACCGTGATAGGCAGCTTGTATATATGCAGGAAGAATTCACACATGAAGAAACCAATTCAAGAATCCTTCAGTTCAGTCTTTAATCTGTTTGGTTTATAACATTAATGGAATTTACATACAGCTGATATTCTTGAAAGGACTTGGTCTTAATGACCTGCTGAAGAAGAGTATGAAACATCTAAACATTTCAAGATGCATATAATGCAAGCCATTTACTAAGTAATGCGGATAACTGTCTGGCTTTTTGGCATTTCTAGGATCCTAAGATGATATATCTTGTACTTTCAGTTTTGTCCATTTTTGCTAAATTGTATTTCGGTCTTTGTAGAGAGCCCTGATTGTAGTGTCTCATGTAATTAATTTAATATTACTAGATAGTGAATTTTTTTCCACAGTATTCAAACTGGTTTTAAAAGCTCTACTGTTTGTCTTTCGCTGTGAGTTTACTGTTTGAACCAATTCTCTTATGAATGAAGACCATACTTCATCCTTTTTTTTTTTTTTTAAAGCAAACACCTCTCCCTCCACCAACATGCACATTGCAGGCTTAAATGTTAAACTGAAATGGCCCTGCTATCTTGGGCTTTGAAGTGAAGCTTGAATTTATGACTCTTGACCTGGAGCTATTAGATATTGTCATTTTATCATTCTGCTGTTATTCTGTGAGATGCAGGAAGGGAAATAAGGAGCAAGAACAATTTGCGGTTACCTGTGACTGGACACTTTCTTATCACTGAAGTTGATGTTGGCAGAGCCATTCACTTGTCTCTTGCATATGACTACCTCCTCTAGTCCCTATTTTTGACTGCTTGATAAAACTCCAGGAAGAGAATAAAAAACTGCTTTTTAGAGCACATTTTTATATTCCTTTTCATCTAGGAGAGAGTTTAGGCTGTCCTTTGTTTTTAATTTCACTTCCTGTCTGCAAGCCCTAGTAGGATTTATAAGTATGAGATGTTAGGAAATTGAATCTTTTTTTGTAGTTACAATTCATATACAATCAAAATAACTTTATCCAGTTTTAAAGGATGTTTGTGAGTGTGGATATGTAACAAATTATACATTCAATCTATCTAGAATGGTGCTTCTCGAAGCCTACGTGCTGCAGTTTGGAGGTTTGCTGAGCTTGCCCATCTGGTTCGACCTCAGAAGTGCAGGTAGGTGATTCACCTTTCTGATATGCAGAAGTGTTGTTTGTGTACTATACATAAACATAAAACTGAAAAAGTAAATACGTCACTGGTGGCACTACTGCTTCATGATCCAAACTGAGATATTCATTTAATAAGGCTGTTAGCTGGGGTTCAGTGTGATTCCCTTATGGTCCTTTGAAATTCATAATTCTATACCAGAGAATAAAATTTGATGTAATTTATTGACTTCCCCCACAACCTTATTGTGTTTCAGTGCATTAAATGTGTTAACTAAAAAAAAATCTAGACAATTTATTTTAGTCACATAAAACACTTCATGCTTGCATAGCACTGTGCATCTGATCTCAAAGATGAGGAGTCCAAGTCACAAATATGAAATAATTACTTGCTCCAAGTTACCTATGCCACATAGGGCAGAGTTAGAAACTGGACCCAGTCTCCTGACTTCCTGTCTTTCTGTAACTATTAGACCACACTGCTTCCCATTCTTTTCTTGTAAGCATCTTTCCATAGTTATTTATAATTATTTATTATTGTATAACCAAAGATCCCATTAAGGATTGGGGCCAATAGCAATAATTGGGGGTTAGTAAGACTACCTAGTTGTGAACCTAACTGTGGGAAAGTGGAAGCTTATGAAATAGTCAAATTTCTATAATAACAAATGTTGATGGGAAAAGATAACAAATCCAGCTCAGTCTGTTAAATAAAATTTGTCTTAAAAAAAAATTGTAAAGGTGAAAAACAGACTCTTACTGATCTAATTCAAGGATTCTGGTAAGATCATATCTGGCAAACAAAAAGCCTGTGGGACTGGAATTAATGGGTCAAAACTGGTGTATTGGAAATTGGGCCTAATTGGTGGACACGTCAATGAAGGGGTGGGTTATTACACCCATCTCTTCCTTTTGGGGTCCTTAAAGAGATTTTGTGAGGAAGATTGGTGCATGCAAACATTGCCTAGTGGAGAGAAGAGGAAGGCATGAGCTTCATCATTCTGGCTGCCATCGCCACCATTTCCTGGGACACTGGGATCCACCATGGAACCATTGGGCCTTCATTGTCCTGATCCTAAAAGATGCCCTGACCAGACCGGGCCAGATTACATGCCCACCTCCATTGACTCTGATTAAATCCCCCAAACACCTACAGAGATCTGAGACTGTCGCGCTTCTTGTGTGTCTTTTTCTTTACAGCCTTATTTCTTTCTCTTCTCTATCGCTCTTCTTTTGCCTTCTGTATAACAGTATGGCTTAGCCAGCCAAGACTGCATATTTTACAACACTGCTGTAAGCCTGTGACCAAAAAGACAAGCAATGTCTAAACAGCCCAATGCTGATACAAGTTTGCAAGGTCTAGAAGTAGCGCGTGTGTATGTGTGTGTGCAACTTTCTCCTTCAGAAAGGTAGCTAGTAAAAGTGAATGCCAGAGATGGAAGCAGTAGTATTTTTTCTATCTCTGTTGGGTTTTTTCCTCTTTCCTTTTGTGTGCATTTGTCTTGTTTTGTCTTTTTTTAAAAAAAAACCAAAAACCAAAAAAGGGACAGGACTATAACAATTCCAGCCCATTGGAACCAACTTAGTCTCTTTTTTCTGGAAAGGACAGTTATTACCATCTTTGATACTATCGAAAGACTGTTAAAAAAAGGTTTGTTCCTTATAAAAATTCTGTGTAGCTAAAGAGAAAGAAAAGGGTTATGATTAAAATGAAAACCTTATTTAATACTCCAAATGTTTTAATTTTTTTTTCTTTTCTGTATCTTCATTAATTTTTTTAAAAAACATTTCATTGAAGTGTTTGCCGTGGTACTAAGCAGGCAGAGGTCTCTGTATGTCAAAAACTAAAGCTTGTTTGAAGCTGTTTAATGTTGGACAGTGACAATTATGTTAACACCTTTACTACTTTGACCCTACATAGTCCATTAAAATAACAGGCCGCATTGTGTTTTGCGCTATACAAACCCACATGAAGGCAATAGTCCCTGTCTCAAAATTTTAGTTCTGCATTGTGTACTCTTTTTAACTCCTTCCACTTCTAATGACCATAATGGCATATATGCTGTATTGCTGATATAGTATATCTTTATGTATGTGTATATAGTACTGTTGTACAGCATTACAAGCCTTAATGGGGGATGCATGAGAGAGAATGTATCAAATGATTATGATTAAATATTAGATATTATATTATTGACTGAAAGAATTCTTCTTCCTGTGCTATACCTAGGCCATACTTAGTCAACCTATTGCCCTGTCTAACACGAATAAGTAAGCGACCTGAAGAATCAGTACAAGAGACACTGGCTGCAGCAATACCAAAAATCATGGCGGCATTTGGCAACTTTGCAAATGACAATGAAATAAAGGTAAATCTGTTTTAAACTATTAAGAAACATTTATATTATACATGAGAACATAGTTAATCAACCATTAGAAACGTTAATCAGGTGTTACAGATGGCAGTGTAACAGCTACCGTATTTGGATTATTAAAACTTGTATTATCTATATTTTTCTCTACCCCCTTGGATTGTTGATAGTAAATTTTAAATCAAAATAACTTTTTGGGTGGATGGAGGGGAAAACATTTTCTTGTTTGCTTGCTTACTGACTTCTGCCTGTCTTTAAGTAATTATTATTATTTATTTATTTTGTAACTTTTTAGGTTTTATTGAAGGCTTTCATTGCTAATCTTAAATCCAATTCTCCTACCATCCGTCGAACAGCAGCTGGATCAGCAGTGAGCATCTGTCAACACTCAAGAAGAACTCAATATTTTTATACCTGGTTACTGAATGTGCTTTTAGGTAAGATTCAGGAAACTGCTGCTTCTTCCTCAAGGCATAAGTAATATTGGGGAATAAAAACAGAATTGGCAAATATAAAATTAAATCACTATAGTAATTCCTATGTTAGGTAGCTTTGCTCGCCAACTTCTAACCTGCATGTTAGGTCTCACCAATGCTTGCTCTATGGTAGTGGTTCTTAACTAGGGCTAGGTGGAGGTGTGTGGAGGGGAGTTACATCAACTCTTTTAGATAGTTACCTAGTTTTACAATAAGCTACCTGTAAAGTACTAATGAATTCAGTACAGACTAAAATTTCATATGAACAATTACTTGTTTATACTGTGCTCCATATACTATGCACTGAAATACAAGTACAATATTTATATTCTAAGTGGGCTATAGCCCACAAAAGCTTATGCTGAAATAAACTGGTTCATCTCTAAGGTGCCACAAGTCTTCTTCATCTTATTCTAATCAATGTATTTTATAATTATGGTAAAAATGAAAGTAAGCAATTTTTCAGTACAAGTATGTTTAACATTTTTGTATTTGTGTCTGATTTTTGTAAGCAAGTAGTTTTAAAGTGAGGTGAAACCTGGGGAGGACACAAGACGAATCAGACTCCTGAAAGGGGTACAGTAGTCTGGAAAGGTTGAGAGCCACTGCTCTATGGTATTGTGGCACATCTAATCAACATAATGAAAAAATTAGGCATGTTCCATTTTTGCCTTTGTTAAGCGGTCTTTTACAGATACATAATGCCATATTTCTGTGGTACTCAACATCTCTTCCAAAATCAGATAGATGGTATATCAAAACTATGAATAGATAATCTAGAAGCATAGATTAATGGAAAAGCATAGTCCACAAAATAAAATGAGAGCATTGCTACTTAAAACATGTATATAATAAAAAAAAAAAGTTGGAATAATCCAATAAATCAGAACTCCCAGTGGATCAACAGTTTCATTAGTCTGTCAACTATGAAAATGTCCTTCTAATTCTAGTTCTGTTATGGAATAAACGTGGAATTATTGCTAAAAGAGTAAGACTTGGCAATGAAATAATTGTATTTTTAAACTTTTATCAAGAGTTAGAAAAAAACGAAATCAAATCAATATTATGATTATTTCAATGTGTAGGCTGGGCAAGATGGACACTGCCCAGTGCAGATGTCAAGTGACTATTCTCTAAAGTTGAAAAATAATAGTCAAAGAAGGGGAACATGCAATTGGGGCGTTGGGAGGGGTTGTTCTGGGA
Organism: Sternotherus odoratus; assembly: GCA_032164245.1. Classification (NCBI taxonomy): domain Eukaryota; kingdom Metazoa; phylum Chordata; order Testudines; family Kinosternidae; genus Sternotherus; species Sternotherus odoratus. The sequence continues at coordinate 98,252,653 of JAVMKO010000004.1, read as the reverse complement.
TCTGAGAGAGCTTACAAAATGTGTGTGAGAAGCTCTGGTTGTGTGCAGCAGGGTTTTGTCTTTGGTGTGAAGGGTCTTGACTCTTTCCCCGGAGGGTATCTTTTGATTTCCAGTTTCTTCTCTTTAGTGGGTACCTACATTTCCTGAAGTATCGTTCATGTCCATTTTTCCTTCTTAAAAACCAACCTTGAAGATCCCCCTGACTATCCCTGCTTTAAAGGTGCTTCTTTAGGTTTCTGTACTTGAAGAACTAAGTCTTGAGTTAATAAAATGCTTCCATAATTTTAGATGGGATGAAGGCATTCTGTGGCTGCCCCCACCTGTAACATGGCATTGTATAATTACTGTAGAAGGGGTACTTTGAGCAGAGACTTTGAGGTCCCCGGTACTGTTCACCAGTAAGCACTGAAGAGAGCAGGTCAGGGTCTGCTCCAGGAAGGGTGTCTCCGCAGTACTGATATTTTCTCATCAGGGCCATCAGTTCCAGCACCAGTGCCCGATTTGTTGAGACTGTTGCCTGCTATGGTATTGACTACTTTATTCAACAACAGAAGCACCAGGAAAATCTTGGTAGCAATGATGCTAGAGGCTTGTGCAGTGCCAAAAGACATACTCTCGGTACTGGACTCACTGATGGTATCTGTGTGAAGCTGCCGATACCAGTCTGGATTCTTGGGCCATGGCTATGGACTTAGCTCAGAGTGGTGATCAGCTCTTGGTATGGGCAGGGTTAGATCATCAGAGCATCCAACACTTGGTTTACCTGTGCGCTCCAGGGGTAAACCTAGCATATCATCCCTTGTAGTGGTATATCTCTGGAGAGAAGTTCTTGAACCTCAGCACCATCTGGCATAACACCACCATGATTGGGCAACTTGGGATGGTCCTTGGAGTGTGAGAGAGGTTCTTATGCTCCTTGCTCCCTGAATAGGAGGCACTCCCCTTCTCTTTCATCAAAGGAGTTCAGTTACTATCCACCAGATGTCCAAGACAAAGACTCTTGCTGCAGTCATGGGTGGGGTCCTATGCCATACTCCTAGCCCTACTGGAACCCAGGGGGCATTCCTCCCAGGTTCATTACCAGATCTCCTAGCAGATGACATGAGGAGGTCCAGGAGGTTATTGTTGGTGCCAAGCAAGACCCTCAGGCCTGCAGGCATTGGAACCCTCCACTGACTGCACTACAGGAGGATAATCCTCAGTCGTCTTTGCACTCATCCTCCTCATCACCAAGTGAGACTTGTTCTCTGATATTCCTTACATGTCCAAAATGACTACAGGACTTACCAAGATCTTTTAGGGGGAGTAGCTACCTCTTGATATTCCTGTTGTGGTGGTCCAAGACAGTTCTCACAGGCTGGTAGACATTATGAGTTTGGCAGAGCATTCTACCTGTCAGCAATGCCATACTAAATCTGCAAAATCCTTGTGACAACTGTCACCCTCTACCTCCAGCAGCCAAAAGAACCAAGAGAAGATGTCCCTTCTCAAGGCTATGAACATTTCTATAACTATCCTTCACCAGATTCCTTAGTTGTCACAGCAGCAAATGAAAGTGCCATCAGGGTCAAACATCTTCTACCCCAAAGGACAAGAATACAAAGAAATTAGACTTTCTGGTAGAAAAATTTATTCCACATTTAGTCTACAGTTTGGCATAGCTAACCAGCAAACCTTATTTGCCAGGTACAACCTCTTCCTCTGGGACAGTATGTTGAAGATCTCAAGCAAGTTACCAGAGGATCCCATACGCTACTAGACAAGGGCAAGCTGGTGGCTCACACTTCTCTCCAGGCATCCTTAGGTGGGGCAGATTTGGTGGCCAGAGTCATGGCATCTGCAGTATCTATGCACATATGTTCATTGCTTCAGTTGTTGGGTCTACCACAGGAGGCCCAGCAGATGATCTAGGATCTCCCTTTCAAGAGTGGTCCTTAAGTTCTTATTGCAGAAGACTAATGAGATACTCCACAGTCTCAAAGATTAAATGGCCATGTTGAAATCATTGGGAATTGTCATGCTTTTTCCTAAAATAAAATAATTCCACCAGCATTCTCTACAGAGATATGTGCCTTTCCCATTGAGGCAGCCTGACCAATCTAGAAAACAGACATAAAAACACAGGAGAAGACCACTTCCTCCTCAGTTTTCTTCTTTGACAGGTTCTTCAAGACAGTTGGGAAATCCATAGATGTCTGTTTGACTCTCTGGTCAAGGACAGAGTACCAGATCACAATGCACCAGTTTTCTCTTTCCCCATTTGTTTTCCAACAGGTTATCCCACTTCCTATATGCTTGGTCCCATCTTACTACAAACTAATGGGTCAGAAATATTATGGAACAGGACAAACTTTGTAGTTTATTGCTGTCCCCCTCTTTTAATCCTCTTTCCCATCCATCTTGAGGGACCATTCTTATGAGGATGTCCTTCTCCGAGAAGTGCAATCTCTTCTCCATTTGGGAGCTATAGAAGAGGTTCACCCTTTCCAACCAGTGAAGGGTTTCTGTTCATGTTATTGTCAGACCCCTCCTAGACTTTGGTCTCTGTCATCTTCGAGGATCCAGGCAATTGCTACATTACTCTTGACATGAAAATATGCATCCTTCATGTCGCTATTCATAAAAGTCATAGAAGATTCCCAAGATTTCTGGTCAGCAACATCCATTATCAGTTTATGGTCCTATCCTTCAGTGTATATCTGTCTGCAAAACGAATGGTGGCTGTAGTTGCATTCCTAATTAAAGTAGGAATGCAAATATTTCGGTCCCTGGATGCTCCCTTGTCACCCGTTGGATATGCTGATTCAAGTACTAGCCTTCTTGGACTGGTGGTAGATGGATCTGGCTAACGTATGTAATGGGAATTTCCTTCACCCTTCCTTACCCATATTGACTCTGGTTACACATACCGTATTTTTCGTCCCATAGGACGCTCCGGCGTATAAGACGCCCCCGCGTTTTCGGACCAAAAAAAAAAAAAGCGCCGCTTTTTTCGCGCCGCTCTCCCGTCCCCGCCGCGCGGGCGGGCTGCTGGGAGAGCGGCGCGAAAAAAGCGGTGCTTTTTTTTTTTTTGGTCCGGCCGATATTCGGCATATAAGACGCCCCCCCTAATATTGAAAGTATTTTTGGGGGTTAAAAAGGCGTCTTATACGCCGAAAAATACGGTACTTCCTCTCTAGGTTGTGGAGCTCACCTAGTAAACCTACCAACTCAAACTATGTGTTCTCAAAAAGATTTGTCCCTCGACATAAACATGAAGGAGTTGTGGGATATTCATCTGTCTTGTTGATCTTTTCTCCTTCAGATGAAGGGAGAGCATATACAAGTCCTCATGGACAACACTGTGGCAATATTCTATGTGAATGGGCAGGGAGGGTTCAGATCAGATTGTTTCTGTGAAGAGATAATATCTAAGTGTAATACACCTCAAAGCCTCTTAGGAGTTCAGTAAGCAGGTTGTTCAATAGAGATCACAAGCAGTCTCTCAAGCTGAATGTGGTGAGATTAAATTCCAAACCTGTAGGGTCTCTCATAAACCTATTTGCTACTCTTCCTGACAGAATACAGTTGGTCTTTTGTTCCAGGGCAGCGCACATCTGATGCTTTCCTACTGTCTTGGAATGGCGATGTGATATTGGGTTTTTTAGTGACACTTTTGACCTAGAATAGTAACTGATGATGGTATCTTGAGTTAATGCATAGTACTTGTACTACCAGTAAGATAAGAGTCATGATAACTTTTTTGCAGGTTTGTTGGTTCCTGTGGAAGATGATCATCCTACTCTTTTAATTCTTGGAGTACTTCTCACACTGAGGTATCTAATGCCATTACTGCAGCAGCAAGTAAAGGATACCAGTCTGAAAGGAAGTTTTGGTGTAACACGAAAAGAAACCGAGATTTCACCATCTCCAGATCAGCTTATACAGGTGAGACTTGAATGATAACTCTTTCAAAGTACTAGTTGGCTTATGAGCCAGAAAACATCCTTGTAATATACAGTATAATGGATTTCTCATATTTAACTATTTTAGTTTTGAGTTGGGAAGGGTTTACAGTTTATTTTTGTCAATATTCTATTATTTGATTATATGTTTGCTCAGTGACTGGCAAAAGATAAATATCACTACAAAGTAAAGTGCAATGGCAATATTATAAATTAGTAGTCCTACAGGAGCTAAGGATCATCACAAACCTTGCCACTTTCTGCTTCAGGTGCAAAAGCACACTTTATTTAACTTGACTTCTCTAATATAGCAGTATGTACATTTAAAAAATAAAAATCGTACCAAAACAAAACACACGGCGCACACAATTTTCTCTGTGGGAAAAGGATGAGAGAAAACAAACCCCATATAACAGATGTTAGTCATGTTACTTAATGCACTACTGGAAGTTGCTTAGAACCTGCAACTGCAAAGATGGTATAAGCGTCTTCAGAAAAGGAGATATTTACTACTAAGGTTTCTTTGATTTATAGGTCTATGAATTGACTTTGCATTACACTCAGCACCAGGACCACAATGTTGTGACTGGAGCTTTAGAACTATTACAGCAACTTTTTAGAACACCACCACCTGATCTTCTTCATGCTCTGACCACTTCAGGAGGCATTACACAGGTCAGTGTATCCAAAGACGAGTCTATCAGCAGAAGCCGGAGTGGAAGCATAGTGGAACTTATAGGTAAGCAATATTTTTGGCGTTTTAGCTGAGAGATCAGCACACATTGCAGACTCTTTAAATTCCTTAGACAGACAAAATGACTTTAAAAAAAAAATTGTGTTTATAACCTGTGTGCGGAAACTTCAGGCTTTTTCAAAAGCAGGTGTGCGGATTCTTTATACATATAGAGGAAATTGGTAAAGATTGGCATTTGGGACAATATTCTTAATATAAATATCTTAGTACAGTCTTATGTTTTGTACTTACCTCCTTTTGTTTAACCAAAAGTTGTAAGACCACCATTCTAATTGATAACTTTACGAGAAAATTAATACCCTTCTTATCAGTCTTTTGACCAGGCAGCTGTGATGCATGGAAAGCTGATCTAATAAAAATGTATATTAACTATGAAAGCTCATTGCCAATTTAGTTTACTACCAGCAATAAGCATAAATTCTCAGTGAAACTATTAAGCTTGTCTATAATTGTTTCTTTAGGTTTTGATGCTCTTGTCTATGAAGTACATGTTCTCGTAAATAAAATATTGTCTTAACTTTTTAATTTTCTGAAATGAAAATCTTAATCCCCAATTGGATTTTTTTAAAAAACTTCATTTTAATGGTGAACTCATTTTTTATATTAGAGGGAAGAATGAACCTTCCAATCTCTCTGATTTACAAGTTTGCTGCTAATAGATTGTAATTCATTATTAGCCAGGAAAAAAGACACTGCAATGACAAATGAATTGTATATTTTTAAAAGTAAAAAACTTCAGTTGAGGTGCAAAGAAGTGTCCGAGTACAACATTTTAGAGATACTCTGACAAGGATTTGAAACCTTAAAGGAAAAACATTTTCTATTTAATTTCTAGTCTTTATCTAATGGCTTTATGAGGCTATTAGAATTCCTTCTTAATTTCAGCAGCTCTGTTCTTTACCCTGATTTGTTACTTTGTGATTTGCAGCTAGAGGGGGGTCTTCATGCAGCCCTGTTCTGCCAAGAAAACTAAAAGGTGACTATCTTCAGAATCACAATTGTTTAATCACATTCTTTTCTGATTTTTCACTTAATTGTCTTGCTGAAGTTTGATTTCCATTCACTAATGCGTTCCTCTTTGCAACTGGGATTGAAGAGTATAAATCTAATTTTTGTCAGTTTGATGTTACAGCAAAAATATAGTGAAGTAATTCAAAAAGAAGAAACGTTATTACTATATTTTTCTTTGCTGGCAGAATTATCCTTATTATTGATGCAGATTTCACTTTTGAGGCAGCACTTCTAAAAGTAATCCTGAACAGGGCCCAGTTCCTTTTATTTTTTAATTATTATTATTATTTTATTTTTAAACAACTATATTTGACCTGGAATGAAACAAACACAACAGTTAACAGACAAATTAGAAAATTATGCATTATGATCTTTCTCACTGTCACATTCCTTCACTAATGCATGTGTATGTCTTGCATGTTTTAAAATGCCACCTGTGGTCTAATCTGGTCTGTCTGTCCTGTGATGACTAACACTGCTCACTTATGACTATTAGCTATCATTTTGATTTTTTTCTCTGTGACTGGAGGTTTATGTTGAAATCTTAGCTTGAGCTCTCATCGTTAGAAATTCTGTGCACAGTTTGACCATAATATACTTCATGTATAGTCATGAAGTTTTCTAAAGAAGCTTGATTGCAGGAATGGAGCCATTATAAACCTCACTCTGTCAGGATACACTAGTTTTGACTCCGGGTGTGCCAGTGCAAAATCCCATTGGCTTCCGTGGTATTCTGTGTCGGAACAGAAATCTGTACTAGTGAATCCTAGTATAGGATTTGGGGTAGAGAAGTAGGTATAAGGGGAGAAAAATACTTTTCCTGGGATAAACCGTTTAGAAATAGTGGGGGTTCAACAAGCATGTCTTGCCACTACAGCAATTAGGGCCACTACAGAACCAAATTTAAACTGTTCCAAATATGCTCTTTTCCCTCTCTAATTGCTGAGTTTGTGTGTATGAAAATAAATAAAAAATAATCCAGCCTTGACCTCCGTGTAATAAACTGTGATATTGCTGAATGAGATGGATGCTTGTGAGCTACAGTGATAGGTCTGTATAAAACTCTCTTTTTAGGAAAGATAAAGGAAGAGATGGTGTTGAGAAAGTAAAAGCTATTTCTATATGAATCTGGAAGCCAGTTTACTATGCAACAAAATAAGTGAACGCCATGTTACACTATATACTAATAAAGTTGTAATCTTTGTTTTTCATGTTTGGTTTAAATGTTTTGAATATAGCAGTTGGTCTTCAATCAAATAAGTTTATTCGTTACTAATAATTATAGCTGAACCAGTTCTTAAATTCAAAAACATTACTCTTCACAATTAATGAATGATTATAATCTTCAGTTGATTAAGCAATGATACAAGATATGCAAAATGTGTTTTATGTCATGGTCCTGCCTGCTAGAACTGATATTGTAGTTTACATGTAGTTGCATGTAGCAGACGTTAAGGTCAGAAGGGACCATTGTGATCATCTAGTCTGGGGCCTGCAACATGCAGGACAGCAGAACCTTTCCCACCACTTCTGAAATAGACCCCTACTCTCGCCTGACTTACTAACATCCTCAAATCATGCTTAAAGACTTCAATTTACAGAGAATTCACCATTTACCATAGTTTAAACCTGCATATGGAAAAGATCTGCCAGGCACGTACCTGGGAAAGAATTCTCTGTAGTAACTCAGAGCTCTCCCCAGCAAGTGTCTTGTCTCCAGCCACTGTGGGTTTTTGCTACTGGCAGTTGCTGATGGGCCATGTCATTGTAGGTAGTCCCATCACACCTTCCCCTCCATAAGCTTATCAAGCTCATTCTTAAAGCCAGTTAGGCTTTTTGCCCCCCACAAATTCCCTTGGAAGGCTGTTCCAGAACTTCACTCTTCTGATGGTTAGAAACCTTCACCTAATTCTGAGCCTAAACTTGTTGATGGCCATTTGTTCTTATGTCCACATTGAGGCTTAACTTAAATAACTCTTCTCCCTCCCCATTGTTTATCCCTTATATAGAGAGCATTTATATCTCCCCATAGCCTTCTTTTGGTTAGGCTAAACAAGTCAAAGGTTGAACTCTGGCAATTAAGATCATGTGTAGTTTCTAACTGAATTCTTCACTTGTACATGTTTTAATCCCATACTTCTTGTTTATTCCTGTAGTCTTTGGCATAGAGCTGAACAGAATATTCAGTCTAATTATCACATCTTACCATGAATTTCAAAGATGCATTCCTCTTTTAGAGAAGACTAATTTTGCATCTTGCTGGCATATAGAGCAGTGGGGTTCTGCTCTTTTTGATGAGAGTGAGGCTATTGGGCTTTTAATGTGCTCCTCATGGGTCAGTGGGTATAGAGGTGAGGAAAGGGAGGGAGAAACACAGCAGTATTTGATTCCACTTCCAGCATTCTGTAATATCCTTTACTCACCCTGAAGCAATAGCACCAAGAATCTGTGGTTTTAGCTTGGGTTTATGTTTGGGCCATATTTTGAAGGCTGTCCTGTCAAGCATAAGACTGAAAGACTACATATTTTCTAAATGAACGTTTACATTTTGGACCACAACTGTACAGCATCTTAAAAACAAAAGTGCAATTATCTGGTTGTTTGCATGGCCACATAATCATATTATGGGAAAGGGGCCTGAACAGAGCTAAAGTTTACGTGACCTTTTGTTTATAACCTACTTTGCACTTAATCTTAAAGGTTACCTGTTTGGGAAATTAAAAACTGTCCTTTTTGGTTTCTTTAAAATGTCTAAATTCATGAAAGATTGGAAAATGAAATATCTTCCATAGTTTTGATGGAGGAAATCCTAGTAGGAGAAATAAAAAGGGCAAAAACCCACTTTTTCTGTTCGTTGATCACCTTCAATGATCACATAGTAGTCTTCTATGCTTGAGGTTCAGAACAGTGTGACATTAAGTATACTCAGCCATTTTTAGGATGATTTAAACTACCTGTAACTTATATAACTTAATTATTTTAAAAAAAAGTTTTCATGCATTTACAGTTCAAAAAATGAGGCCTAAACATTTTGGTGTAGAATAGATTTTTAGTTTAATTATTTTCCGGAGTATTGTGGAATTGCACAAATCCATAATGCCACAACTACGTTTTTTTCTTATCTGTAGACTTGGATAGTCTAAAACTTATGGTGCTGTAGATAAACACAATTCTGCAACTCAGTATTATCAGAGCGGCATGTCATTTTCTTTCTTCACATGAAAAATACAAAACCAAAAATATTAAATGCAAATGTCTGTGTTAATGCAACCTTGTGGCTGCATTATAAAAGAAAACAAAATTGAAAATGCAAAAGAGAATTTTATGGCATACATTTTGGATTACTGATTAGTCTTTCTAAATATGTAGTTTAGTTTACTGTACACAGTAGACTCTTGATTATCCGGGATCGGGTTAACCGGCTTCGGGATTAACTGGGATGTCTAAAAATACACAGGAAAATGTGACATCTCTCCTGTCAAGTGGATCACGTGTTCAGTGTGTTGTATATCGTGGCAGGTGCACACATTGCTTTGTTCTAGTTAATTTGTTCTTGTTAACCCCAGTGACCATGTCTAAACGTAAAAGAGTTCCTTCTATAGAACAAAAACTTGACATAATAAAAAAAAATCTGAAAAGGGGTTGATGGTGAAGTCATTAAGGAACGAGTACAATGTTGGTGACCAAACAGTACGTGATATTTTGAAAAACAAAAATAAGTTATTTGAGTTTGTTGGAGTTTCTGACAAAGCAATGGACAAAGCAAAGGTTTTGTGGTTTAACCAACAAAGGGCAAAGGGAATTCCAATTTCTGGAGCTGTTTGTGCAGTGAAAGCAAGGTATTTTTTCAGTAAACTAAAATTAAATGGAGACTTTGCATCATGTGAGTGGTCAACGAGGTTTAAGCAAAGGAATGGGAGTCATCAGATTGCTGTCCAAGGTGAAAAACGTAGCTGTGATGGGCCGGCAGCTGAGAAATTTAAGTTTCAATTTCAACATTTTGTCGCTAAAGAAGGATTCTCGCCAGAACAAATTTATAATGTGGATGAAACTGGTTTATACTGGAAGTATTTACCACAAAAAGCTTTCTTTTGAAGATAAAAAAAGTGCAGCAAAGCTTAAACTTCAAAAACTCACCTTACAGTTTTGTGTTGTGATAATGTCGCAGGTTCACATTTTTTGAAACCATGTGTTATTAGGACTGCAAAAAAACCTCGAGCTTTTGCAAAAGTTAGTTTTATCTAACTTACCCGTCAATTACTACAGCAATAAATCTGCATGGATGAACAGAGACACTTTTATGGATTGGTTTAGAACAAAATTTGTACCATCAGTGTGTCAACACTTAAAATCTCTAGATTGTCACAAAAATCTGTTTTACTCTTAGACAATGCCTCTACTCACCCAAACAAAGACATTTTAAAGTCTGATGATGAAAATATATTTGAAGTATTTACCTCCAAATGTGACTGCTTTGATCCAGCCTATGGATCAAGGAGTGATACAAAATATGAAAATTTATCTAAGAAATTTACTGCTGCAGTTCGTAAAGGAAAGTAGTGATGATTTACTGTTGTTTTGGAAAAAACTAACCGTGTTGGACACTATTTATGAAATTGCTGCAGGCTTGGAAATCGGTAAAAAGTTCGACTTTAAAAAAATCATGGTGAAAACTTTTGCCAGGAAATGATGAGGAATTTCTTGGTGTTGAGGACATTGTTAATGAAAAGGTGCCTGAATTATTGCACAATTTACACAGCATAAGTGGATGTGCAAATGTTGACGAGGAAAGTGTGCACAATTGGCTAAGTGCAGACCAAAAAAATGACGAAGAAATTGTGCCATGTATTACTGCCGAAGGTGAACCAACAGCCGCTAATGATTTGGACCGGGAAGAAGACTACCTCATACAAGAGCAAAGGATCAGTCACCGCGCTGCTTTAACTCATGCTGAAACCTGCTAGATTATTTGGAGCAACAGCAAGACAACACCCCTACTGAGAATCTAATGCTGAGAAATCTGCACAGCGCCATTTGCTGAAAGGTGAATGAAGGGAAAAAGCAAACTTCTTTGTTGTAGTATTTTAAATAAAATAAGAGTAAGTTAGTTAAAAAATTTTTTGTTTGGCTCAATTTTCTTCTATTTTTTTTTATACAATTTTAAAAAAAATTATACAGTATTTCCTATGGATGGTGATTAACTGGGATTAATTTTTTTCCCCATCATCCCGGATAATCGAGAGTCTACTATAGTATGTGTCTCACATGGTGCTAATACCATTATCATCATGTTAAGTCTTTTGTTTCCTGGGTCTTTTTAAATGTTTTATCTTATTGCATTAGGTGGGGTTTTGCATCTTTATGTAACTATACACACTTATTAAAAAAAAGTATTATAGCCCTGGCTAAGCACCCCATTATGGGATTTATTAGGCTGCTGTATTCTACTCAGCCTTTGCATCCCCCACATACTTTTGAATTTACTGAGTGTGAGCAGCACCCAGCCATGGACTTGCTCTGGTCTTTCAGGCTCACTCCTGGGGTGCAGAGTGCAATGCTGGTACCCCTTCTTGGGACGTGGAGCCCTGCAGCTGGGCTACTCTTGATCCCAAGACTAGTGTGGACCTTCCAAGTCTCACCAGTAGCTCACACATGCCTTCTCCAGAGCTCCATCCTCATGGGTACCCTGGATTACTGTTTCTCTCTTACTGATTTTAATTGTCACAAAATCTCCAATCACAGACTTTGCAAAGGCACATCTAAACACACATACTTTTTTGGCCAGGTCTATACTTTTGGATACTTTGATGGTATAGCTATATTGGAATGTGTATGGTGGCAAAAAGCTCCTAGTGTGGATGCAGGTTGTTCCAGGAAAACTGTGCATTTACTGGAACAATTGCATCTACATGAGGATCTTTTGTGAGACAGCTGTCATTTGAGGATCATACCTCTTCATGCCCTTGAATGACAGCGCTATGCTGGCATAAGTCTGTAGTGTAGACCTGGCCATAGACGAAGCATACGAGATATACAGATCTATGGAAAAATATCAGACACCTGCATGTGGAACCCTCCTCCGTTTTCTCACCCCTTCTGAGAGCCCTTTGGGTCTTAATCAGCATCTTCCAGTGAGTCCACAATTCTTCTGTAGCCTTTCTACTCTTGCCCAGTCTTGTCTTTTAGTTTTGATATGCTACCTCCTTGTTAGAGAGTTTCCCTTTAACAGATTACAGTACTCTTCCTGTCCTTTCCTTGGAGTATTTCCAGTCTGTAATTCTTTATGGACTGCGGTCTCTAACCCTCTGTCTTTGTTACTGGGGATAAGAGACATTTGCAAGCCAAACATTTTTAGCTGGTAAAATCTAATACCCTGATAAAGCTAGGGTTATTGCAATGTTGATGGTCCTTAATGTCTGCTCTATTCAGGGAAGATACCAGACCAACTCCCTTTAAATCAGGAAAACTGTTGCAAGGATACAATGAAAGCTATCAGTAAGGGTATAAACATGCAGAGAATTCATAAGACTAGAATTTGTAAGGTTATATAAACAGATCTCCAAACTGTCACACACAACAATCAGCCTTCGTTGTCCTTTTGTCATTGTCCATTTCTCTCCTGACTGCATAAGATGCTGTCTGCTCTTTCTCTTATTCATTTTCCCCATATTTTGTTATTTTATAATAACCTGGATATTTTTTCTATACAAGGATAGATAATTTACTTCCAAGAGGATAGAAATTTTACATCTGACTCTCCATGTGTGCAGTTTTGTAGCCATTTTAGTCCCAGGATATTAGACAAGGTGAGTGAGGTAATATATTTTATTGGACCAAATTCTGTTGATGAGAGACAAGCTTTTGAACTTAAATGGAGGGCCTCTTCAGGGCTGGGAAATGTACTCAAGAGTGTCACACCTAAATACAAGGTGGATTTTGTAGCTTGAAAGCTTCTCCCTTTTTCCAACAGAAAGTTGGTCCAATAATATTACCTCACCTACCTTGTCTCTTTTTAAAAATAACTGACTGTTTCCAGCGCATTGGATAACATTTTTAGCAAACTTTAAAATGTCATTGCTGCATCATTTATCAGGTAAAGTAATTTTAGGAGAAGAAGAAGGCTTGGAGGATGATCCTGAAACACGGTCAGAAGTCAGCAATGCAACTTTTGCAGGTAGGACTGCATTCTTTTTAACACAGAGTCTTTGGTGTAACTTCTGCGTTTCTATAATCTGTTCAGCAAGTCCACCTTGAATAGCAAATAAGTGTCCATCCTTAAAATATCGACTAAAAATGGAATAGCCCAAGGCTATATACAGTTATATTTTACCATCACCGTTGCCTTTACCATTTATCCTTTGTTCGTTTATGAAGTGTGGAGATTAAGTCTAATTCAACTGTGATTATGGAATTTGCATAGTTGAGAATTAAAGGAGAAACACTATAAAAGCTGTTTAATGCGGCATCATATATTTAAAAGAATCCTCATTTAAAAATTATTTTAAAATCTAGAAAGAGTTGAAAGTAGTTTTTAGTACTACACCTTTTCCTGAGTAGTCCTACCAATCTTTCTCTTTACGGTTATATTTTTCCTATTTTAAAAAAGTTTCTATTCATTATTGTTGTGTTGAAAGACCTAAAAACATGAAAAAGGCTGCCTGTACACAATGTGCTGTCAAATGCACGAAGTAAACAAATTGAAATCAATAGATTTTTTTATATATATATAATCTTTCTGTCCTAGTAATCTTGGTGTTTCTTGTAGCAGTAAGTAAATAAGCTTTCACAAAGTGTTTTTTGTCATCACACAATTTCCCTTTAAAATATCTGCCTACCTTCTCATCTCCCTCATTCTAGTCACTTGCAACTGTTTCTTGCTGTTTATTTTCAAATGTTGTTTTTAAAGTGCTGTTAGCAATTATAACCGAAGATGAACAAATGATATTTTTTTAAAATAGGAGATGCATACTATTTAGAAACTCAGACTTGTATCCAAATTTTGCATACATTTTCTTTTTGAACTTTTAAACCCTACTTCTGGCATCTTTAACCCATAGTTTAAAAAGATGGTTCTTTGACTGCAGTGTTCAAATCCAAAAACTAAATATGGGCCTTAAAGTGCTGGTTATACAGCCTTTATAGAAAAAGTATTAAAAAGTTTAAAAGGCTGTACTATACCTAAATGGCTTACAGGCATTTACCTCCCTAACAATATTTTATTGGTAACAGAGAGTCCTGTGGCACCTTAAAGACTAACTAAAATATTTTATTGTTTCATTCACTGCTCCCTTTTAAACCTTCTCTCTTACTTCAGTTTTACATCAGGGGTGCAAAGCTGAATTTGATTGTTTTATTTTTCTTTGGTGTTTTAATCTGTTCCTTAAAGTGTGTACAGATATTTTCTTGATAAATGACTTTGGATCACTAATTCCTTTTTGTTACAGCCTCTATGAAGAATGAGATAACCAGTGAATTAGCTTCTTCATCGGGAGTATCAACAGCTGGATCAATAGTAAGTTCTGCAGCTGATCCCACAGGACATGACATCATCACTGAGCAGCCACGTTCACAACATACTTTGCAATCAGACTCTGCAGACTTGACCAGTTGTGATTTGGCCAGCACAACTACTGAAGGGGAAGAGGATGACATGCTTAGTCGGAGCTCCAGCCAAATCAGCACTGTCCAGTCAGACCCCACTATGGACATGAATGATGTCACGCAGGCTTCTTCACCAGTTAGTGATAGCTCTCAGACTACCACAGAAGGTCCAGATTCAGCTGTGACCCCTTCGGACAGTTCTGAAATTGTAAGTGTGCAACGGGCAGAGCGGGTATCCCAGTCTTCTACTGAGGGGCCCAACATATCTCAGAGCTCCTCCATGGAGGGCCCAGACTTGGACACATCTACTTACTCATCATCTACTTTTCTGTCCTCAGCTAGTAGCACTGAAAAGGTCAGCAGCTCATAGCTTTAACTGAGAGCTTGACCTCATTTTAACACTTTCACAGCAGCTTTAAAAAACGAATTGCTGTTTATAAAAATTTATTTCAACACACGGCTTTAAACTTGACCTGTATGTATTAAACACACTAAAATTACTCTTCTCATTGAAAGAATGAAAATATTAATGGGTTTTCATGAGAAATTTCCTAAATGTGACCTGCTTCTGTTTTAACATGTTAGCCCTTAAAACTAATTAAATAGTAAACCTTCCGTTTAAAAGTGAAAGTGTTAGAGTGAACCTTCCATTTGGAATAATAGATAAATACCCCTCAAGTCTGAGTGTTTCAACCTCATACTTTCTTTCATGTTTCATATTCTGTGGCTTATTGCCTATGCTTTCTCCTGTGACAATTTGTTTTACTATCTCTTGTTATACACTCTTGGAATTTCTATTATTGTTTGAACATTGCGTAACTTCATATGTACCAGATATTGATGCCTTTATGCTTGCTTCAAGCATCCAGTAGTGTAGTATACAGATATTTCAGCATGCCCATCTCTTTTTGGTGAAGATGTCATGTAGTTGAAAAAGAACAGTACAACAGACACTAATTCTTTTTTTGTTTTGTTTTGATTTTTTTTAAAAAGCTTTTTTAAGGGATTTGGCAAACACAATCACATGCAGATACGTAGCGTATCAACCCTCAATTCAGGCTTCCAAATGTGTTTTCAGTGAAAAGTTGGGAAGAATAAATGACCTGTGGAGTTACTTTAAAAAATTGTTACTTTACAAGTATAACAAACAGGTATTCTTGCACAAAAGTGAGGTCAGATTGTGCAGAAGAGGAATGGTAATATTTTATCAAACTCTGACCAGCACTTAAATGCTTATGATGCAAAAATGAGCTGGTGTTCACAGTAGATATTACAGATATGCGTAATAGGATTGACCCTCTTCTCTCTTGCAAGCTCCCAGTAGTGAAATAGTTAACATTGTTGATGTTTAGGTGGTCATCCTTAAGCTTCAGAGTGAACACTGTTCAGAAGAATTAGAGTTCCCACTTCCCTTAAAGCTATTACTTCAGGCTGTGTGCATGTTTGGGCTGATGTCACTGCATTGGTTTAGACTTGTTCAGATTTTCATGGTTATCTTTACAGTCATAGACTGGAGTCAAGCTTTTTTAAATTCATAAATATTAAGATAAAAAAGGACTCGTCTGACCACCTGCATCACTCAGTAATTTCCACATCAAGCCTATAATTTCTGTTTGAGCGATAGTTTTTTTTTTTTTTTTTTGGAAAGGTACTTCAAGCGATGAAGAATACAAGATATCCATAAGTAATTAAGTAAAGTTTAAATCCTAAAGCCCAAGATTTTGCCTTCAGGGAGAAATACCAATTTGATAAGCTCCTGAGCTGGATGATCACACTTATCTCACTTTACAGATGCAGTTATGCCAAATACGTCCTTCATTGGTGGTAGTTAACACTTGCATATCTTTTATTTCCTCCTTTCAGTCTTTAGTATGCTCTCTTAGTACATAACCATTGCTCTGGTGTACTGGGATTACGTTGCAAACTCTGGAAAAGAACAGTTAAGTTTGTACGCATAAGGTTGTACAGAGTTGTAATCTAAAATTGTCAAAGGCTTTCCTATGTTCTTGGTACAGTAACTCCTGGCTTAACATTGTAGTTATGTTCCTGAAAAAATGATACGTTAAGCAAATACAATTTCCCCATAAAAATTAAGGGGGGGGGGAATTGGGTTCCAGGGAAATTTTTACTGCCAGACAACAGATTTCACATGTACATAAGCATTATCTAAAAAGTTATATCTATATACATGTACACGCACACATGCATATATGTGTATGTATATATGTATGTATAGTATATAGTATGGTTTTAAACAAACAATACTGTAACCAGCAAAGATGATTGTGAAGCTTGGTTAAGGAGGTGAAGTCAGAGGGTGGGCTATTTTCCAGGGAATGCCTTACTGCTGAATGATGAACTAGCACTGGCTGAGCCCTCATGGGTTAACATGTTGTTAATGTAGCCTCACACTTTGCAAGGCAGCATGAATGGAGGGAGGGAAGACAGCAGGGCAGAGAGAGACTGAGAGATGCACACTGTGTGTGTGTGTGTGTGTGTGAGAGAGACAAGCATTGTCCCTTTAAGTACACTGATCCCTCTCTAAATACACTGCCTTTTTAAGAAGATCAGCAAGTTGAGACCACAATTTCTGCCAGCAAGCTCCCTCCATCTTGACCCCTGTCGTGTTTACCCCTCTCCCCCATCCCCACTCTGTGAAGATGGGGTAAAAGAGTGGGGGGAGGGGAAGGGACATCCTGACATTAGCACCCTTCTCCTCCTATATGATCAGGTGTGCTGGGCTTGCCTTTTTTGTGTTAAAGTTGTTATCCTTTGGGCTGTGGGCTTTTTCTACCTGTTGTCTGTCTTTGCTTATGGAGCTTCCTGCCATATGAAATCCAAGAATGCTATCTCTTTTTCTCTTGAAGATGCATCATTTTAATTTGGTGTTTTGTTACACATTTAAAATATTTTCAGACTTGTGTTTTTTAAATTTATAGGTTGCTTTTTATTTGCATTATATAGGAGGTTAATGTCATAAAAACCATGAAGGGTGTTTCTACCTAGTTTGTTGTTGGAATGGCAGTTGAGGGGTCACTTTGTCTTTCCGCATGCTTATTTAATTTTTGTAAGTCTGGGATTTGCTGTATGTAGAAGAGGACCTTTTCAGGTCCTTTTAATCTTTTAAAGAGAAATGAGGATAAAGATTTATTCCATAATTATATAGTTGGATCTCAGGGCAGGTCTACACTATCGGCTAGATCGTAGCTAAAGTTGCGTATCTATAGATTGATTCTCCCCCACCCCCCTGTGTAGACCAGGACTCAGACTTTCTTACATTAAAGACAAGAGACTGTCCACAGTCATTTCCTGGCCAGTACACGATAGGAATTTTAAAGGTAGCTGACTCAGTCAGCATATTGTTTGTGTGTTTATTTGCATATTATAATCTAAGCAGCTAAAATTTCTTGACAGCTTAATTGGTTATCTTTCACTTTAATGATTTACATGGCATTTTGCAGCCAGGAAATTAACTGTTGCCTTCTGACTGTGAAATGTTGTTTTGCTACCTTTGGGGGTAGTCTCTTTAATTAAATAAGCAGCAAGTCCATAACATTAGTATCAGGGGTTGGATTTTTTTAAAAAAACACACACCTCATTTTCATTGGATTTTGAGTTCGAATGAAGGGATAAAATGAGAATATCTTGAAGAGGTCCAGCCCTATGTTTTGTGTTGCCAAATGCGATCACTGCTAGACTGTTACCCACATACTGCATCTGAGGTCATTGGAGGGTTTGGCAGCTGCACAGTTCAGGTCAAGCTGGGGCCTTAAGGGGTGGTGGAGGTTGATAGCAGCTGGGATGGAGGCTCAGTTTGCCTCACACCAATGAGAGAGGCCCAAACCGTAGTACAGAGGCAGGCTCCAATCTAAATCAGACCTGTGAGCTATCGAGATCACAATTGCACCTTAGAAAAATGAGGAATCTGAGAATTGTGGGGTCAGCACATAGCTGCACGCTCATACTAACATGCATCATACTGACTTTGGTTTGGAACTAGTTCTGAATTACTAACATTGCATGTTTGTGCTGGAATTTTGGCACTCAAAGTTAGTCTACTCTAAAAGTCCACTCCTTGTATATCTTAGGTTTTAGAGGGTACTGAAAGCCAGTATTCTGGAATGCAGATTGGACAGTTGCAAGATGAGGAAGATGAATCTGCAAATGTTCTCCATGATGTATCCTCAGATCCTTTCAGAAACTCTTCCCTTGGTATGTTGATAGGAAAAATCAACTACAAAAATAGTAGCCTCTTTCATCTGATTTCCAGCAAGACTGGTTACCTATTTTATATCCACCAGAAACAAATATAACAACATTCTGATGAAAGTATAAGATGAATATTTTATATTTTCATTTCTTTAACAAATCATTTTACTTGTTAGTTCTAGGCTACTTTTTTTTTAACTGTCTTGTAATAAACTTCAGTTAAGTCTGTGATTTGCATTTGTTACTTTACCTCTTAAATAATGTGCTATGTATTGCTTTTTTCTGAAGCCCTTCAGCAACCACACTTAATGAAAAACATGGGCCATAGCAGGCAGCTTTCTGATAGCAGTGTAGATAGATTCATGGCAAAAGAAGAAGCAGTAGAATCTGGCGATCATGAAAATAAGGTAAGACACATTCTCCCATACAAGGTGGGTTTTTAAGTTAGATGTTCATTACATTTCCAAACAAGCATACATGAAACGGAACTAAT
Source organism: Sternotherus odoratus (assembly GCA_032164245.1). Classification (NCBI taxonomy): domain Eukaryota; kingdom Metazoa; phylum Chordata; order Testudines; family Kinosternidae; genus Sternotherus; species Sternotherus odoratus. Next base: position 98,233,641 of record JAVMKO010000004.1, on the reverse strand, counting down.
AGAATTCTGCATTATAAGCAGATAATTTGGTAATATGTACAGTAGTAGGTATACTTTACAGCAGCGGTGTTCAATATGTTTGCCACTAGTCACATGTGGCGAATGGGCTATTGAATTGTGGCTAATGCATGAGCAAAGCGTTGGTGTATTGAAGACACTTTTTCTGCAGTAAATTTTACAAAATTCAAGTACAGAACAAGAATAAGAATGCAAAGTGTCACACTGAAGTAATTTTATGTTGATAGTTATTAATATTTTTATAATTTTTATATTAAAAATATGAAATGTCATTTGTAGTATGTTTGTTTTTTAATCCTTTTTTATTATGTGGCGAATAAGAAAAATTCAAAACCACAAGTGTGGCTAGCATTTAATTTCTATTGGACACTGCTCCTTTATGGTACATGTCCCAGCTTTAAAAAAGTGCATTCCGGTCCTCAACATTCTAACTCGCAATTAAAACTTCCTAGATCACATAAATATGCTCTCTTGTAAACTTACATGTACAAAAAAAAAGTATAGTATTAGGCAAACATAGATAGACAAATCATACAATTAAGGGTGTTGGAACTGGAGAGAGAGAACAAATCCCCCTAGCTGTGTGCATGAAGAGTAGCAAAGGACCATGTAATGAATTTTTGATCTGATGATGAACAAATACAATAAAGAACTTCCAAGGAGTTCAAGTTGAATGCAAAGAATTTTATATGAGGGAAAAAAATTAATCCTCAACACTGAAAAGGTATGCCAGATTCTCTGTCATACAGTTTAAGATGATAAAACAAATTTGGCAAATTTCCAGAATGATGTTATTCTTGAGCTGGGTTTCCATAATATATTTCCAGAGGGCATAACTTTGTAGTCGAAGGAGCCTCATGGACAGTCTTTTGTCAAACAAGAAGTCTAGATAAATAACAATCTACCAGAACTGTAACATTATACTTTTCATTGTGAAATTAGAACAATTCTAGTGCCGGTGGTGGCATCGTTGCAAAAATATTTGTTTTTTGGGCATTCTCACAGAAGATGTATTTAATGTACCTCTGATTTATTACCAGGGGTCCTAGTTTTTGTGATAAAACACCATTTTCTTATTAACCCCCTCCCCATTAAATCCCTGTTTTTCCCCACATTTAAAAATTAATGCTGAACTTTAATTTCTATAGTCACAATATAAATAGGTATCAACTGAACACAATGTTTGTTTGATATATTCACAATTTTAAAGCTGGATGCCAAGCCCTGCCCATTTTCCCGATTACGATTATATGATTCATTTTTTTTTTAAAATGTAAAAATAAAGATTCTTTGTAAAAATGTAAATTCTGTGTTTTCCATGACCAATAAATTTATAGGATCCTTGTTTATTACTTAGTGTTTCTAAATTTTATTTTTATGATTTTTTAAAATTTAAACTTAATCTTAAATGCATACATAAGGCTTGTGATTTGCTCTTTGTAACAGCCTTCCAGAATAAAGGGAGATATCGGTCACTGCACAGATGGAAATTCTGCTCCTCTGGTTCACTGTGTTCGTCTCCTATCTGCTTCTTTTCTGCTTACTGGGGAGAAAGGTGGTAAGTTACTGTCAAAAACAGTGATGGCTTATTGTCTGTCTCAATATAGAAAACAAAGTATGATCACTTTATCTAGTTTTTTGACAGCTCTTCAACCACAGAGTGTATTATTTTTTCATAACGGGACTTTAAAGTATGACAGCAGTTTGTAAAGAGCTTTAAAAAGGACTTCTAGCCTCTTTCATAATTGCTGAACCTAGTTTTGACCAGCTCCTTCCTAATAAAATTATTATATTACTGTAAACTTGCTAGTCAAATATAGTGTTAAAAAAGTATTGTAAAGGATGTTTTAAATGGTAAAATAACCAAATAATTTTTTTAAACTCTTCCTTAAGACAGCAATTCTCTAATTGTAATCAGTGGGGAACTGGCAGGTCACATGATGATGCCAGCATCTCTGCCATTTTACCAGTGGTTTGCATGGGTGTCTTGGTTTTGTATAGCATAGTTAAGCCTGTAAATTCGTAAAAGCAGCTAGTAACAAGGAGGTGGAGCTTGCTTGGACTCCTGCTGCATAGGTGGTGGAAATGGGTTTTTCTGTCTTGTACCAGAGCCATCAGTAAGAGTGGACTTGCCTTTTATCAGTGAAGCCACCAATAGGAAGGAGGGAAGGACTACTTACAAGATCACAGCCACTAGCCAGGCAGTGTGTCCTTAAGAGCAAATGGAGAAGACTAGGTGGTTTGGTAGCTCCTGCACAGAAGGGAACCAGGAAACAAATTCAGGGAGAAAGAAGGATGAGACAGCCTGAGGAGTATTAGGAGACCAGATGTGAGGAAAAATATAGCGTGTGCAGGGGAATAGGGAGATGGAAAGGAACCAACAGTTGTTCCTCCTCTCTGTAAGGCGGAGGAACAGTATGTCTTTTGAAAAGGACACTATTTTACAGTTACAAATACTTGAAATTTTCCATTTAAGCAATTGCTGCTGTTGTCACAGGGAAGCTACGTGACTACATGGGAGGGAAATTGCTTAAGATGTGGTCCATGTTATATGAAGCTTTTAAAAACCCCATCTTGAAGGGATGCCACTTAAGTAGAACACACTTTTCTCTGAAAATTCTTTATCAATGAATCTTGCATAGGGAAACCCAAGTTTATAATTGAAATATGAGAGAGATACTTTCCTATTTTTCTTTCCCCACTTTTCTCTATTTTGGATACTTATGTGGTCCCCCATTACCATATAGCATCCAGCTTCTCGTCCACTGTAATTCCTAGTTCCTTTTCTGCAGAACTGCTGCCTAGCCATTCGGTCCATAGTCTGTAGCAGTGCATGGGATTCTTTGGTCCTAAGTGCAGAGTCCTGCACTTGTCCTTGTAGAACCTCATCAGATATCTTTTGCCCAATCCTCTAATTTGTCTCTAGGTCCCTTTGTATCCTATCCCTGCCCTCCAGTGTATCTACCACTCCTTCCAGTTTACTGTGATCTGCAAACTTGCTGAGGGTGCAGTCCACGCCATCCTTCAGATCATTAATGAAGATACTGAACAAAACCGGCCCCAGGACCAACCACTTGGGGCACTCCGGCTGCCAGCTAAACATGGATCCATTGATAACTACCCGCTCAGTCCAAAGATCTAGCCAGCTTTCTATCCACCTTATAGGCATGGGTGACAGGCAGACATTCTTTAATTTTTATGTCTTTAGTAAAAATGCCTATCGGTTTCTTAAATTCCTGTACAAATTAACACAGTTTAGATAATCTAGAATACTGTATTTTGAAACAGCAATTATGCTGCCTTTGGAATGCACCATGCTGCAATAAAATGTTAGGGAGCTATTTTCAAGAACACTTTCTGGTGCAGTATGCCCAACCCTTCTTTTTACATGGATTTTGTTTGCTCCTGCAGTAGGGATAGCTGTAGTTTTAAAACTTAGATAAGAATGTCACACTAAGATATAATATATTCTTTTCTGTCCTAAACTATGTAATATTGTGCACTGCTAATTCAGCTACCACATTCTCAGTGGACGGAAAAAGCCAGTGTTTAGCAATTGGAAATATTTTAGGAGGGAGGTGCTTTATAAATGATTCTAATAACTAGATGCAATTAATACCTTGTCAATAATATTTATCCAGGTTATGTTGTAACAGGATATTCGTTTTGCTCTTCAAAAATTGAAAGTACTTACTTATGTTCACCTTTTTTTCTTTTTAACAGCTTTAGTTCCTGATAGGGATGTGAGGGTCAGTGTAAAAGCATTAGCAGTAAGTTGTGTTGGAGCAGCTGTTGCCCTTCATCCTGAATCTTTCTTCAGCAAACTGTATAAAACACCTCTTGAAACCCTGGGAGAAGAGTGTGGTATGTTGAGGTTTACATTATAGTTCCCTACTCTTTTGTGAAACATTTTTAACTTGTTGACTTTTGAATACATAATTGAATCCTTGTCTAAACCAGTTCAGTTCTTTAGCGCAGTGGTCCCCAACCTTTTTGTCACCGCAGACCAGTCAACGCGTGACAATTTTACTGCGGCCCGGGGGGGGAGGAGGGGGGTTGACTGCTGCCGCCGCCTCACCGCTCCCCGCCGCCCCTCCGCTCCCCGCCCCACCGCTCCCCGCCCTGCCCGCCGCCCCACCGCTCCCCGCCCTGCCCGCCGCCCCACCGCTCCCCGCCCTGCCCGCCGCCCCTCCGCTCCCCGCTGCCCCGCCGCCCCTCCGCTCCCCGCCCCCCCCGCTGCCTCCCGCCGCTGCCTCCGCCGCCTCACCGCTGCCCCGCGGACCGGTACCAATTGATCCACGGACCGGTACCGGTCCGCGGCCCGGGGGTTGGGGACCACTGCTTTAGCGTACACAGAGCTCACTCAGTACACCTATCACATCAGTTTAAGTATTACTCTGTGTGCACATTACTGCTGTCCTAAACTATTTCAGTTACAGTGCCCACATTTCTCAACTTAACTATGAGAAGCAATGGACACCAAGAATTTGCAGCAGTACAAGTGCACTATGGGAAAGTAGCAGGAGAATTAATTAAATCATTTCTGCTTATCTGCTGTTATACTGGCACCGAATCAATTAGTTTAACCAGTTTTGAATGTGCTAATGGTCATCTGTTCTAAATTATTAGCCCCTTTCACAACTATTTGTAAACCATTTGGCGTGTCTGTGTGGATGCAGTGTTCTACAAATGTTCTAGGGTTTTTAACAGGTTTTAAATTTTCTAAGAGTCGACCAAGCCTGAGTGTAATACTTCAGGAATCCTGTTTTAGATCTCACCATTACTACACCGAGCGCAAAATTGTGTGTCGAGAAACAAAGAATAGAGATCAGACTTAGGATGGGGGACTGTATCCTGCAAAAATGGTGACTGCGAAGAAGTTGGGGTCTTGGTTGATAACCGGTTTAAAATGAGTTCCTGGTAAGATGCAGTGGCTAAGAGGGGTGATGCTATCCTTTGATGTATAAACATGACTATCAAATGGCATTACCTCTGGATGCAGCATTAATTAGACCAATACTTAAAATGCTATCTCCAATTCTGGTGTCTACACTTTAAGAAAGGATGCTGAAAAATTAGAAAGGCATCAGAAAAGACCTACAAGAAATGTGTGAGATCTGGAAAACGTGCCTTATAGTGAAAGACTTAAGCTCAAGCTATTTAATTTATCAAAGAGAAACTTTACGAGTTAGGTGACTTGATCATAGTCTAAGTTCCTACATGGGGAAAAGATTTCTGGTGATGAGTTGGAACTCTTTAATCTGGGAGACAGAAGCATAACCAGATGCAATAGCTGAAAGTTGAGGCTACACAAATTCAGACAGAATATAGGATACACATTTTTAATGGTGTAATTAATCAGTAGAATGACTTGCCTAGAATGTCATGGATTCTGCTCCATTTGAAATTTTAAACCATGATAGGATGTCTTTTTAAAAGAGATACTCTTGCCAGCCAGAAGTCAGGGGTTCGATGCAGAAGTTGGGTGAAATTCTATGCCCTCTGTTATGCAGAAGGTCAGACTAGGTGATCATAATTGTGCTATTTATATTTTTTTAAAAGTTCATTTCGGCAGCCTACGGTCTGTAACAGGTCTGGATATCTGGGCTGTGGTCCTCTATCTGTAGCTCATGGAGGCGGGTAGGTGTTCTGGTGATATGTGGTCTGATCACCAGATTGTCTGTCTCTGCAGCAGCAGACAATGGTACTTTATTTTGCTGCCTCCCTTATTCCTTCTATTTTAACTTTACTGCCCACTTTTCTGGGCAGTGGAGAGCTGTTCCTTCTCCTTAGTAGTCCTCCTTCTTGGGTTGGTTAACCTCCTAGGAGTTCAATCCTTTCTGAGCCTCCACTGCAGCTTCTCTGTGAAGGCTCCTCTGCCCCTTGCAGGCATGGTAGCACAGCAAAGAAAGCACTAGAGCAAATCCAGGAAGTGCTCTATGTGTGAGGTAGTCTTCCCAGGCCAGCAGATGGAGAGTTGTGCTCAGCCTGCACCCATAACTCCATTAGGTCTTTGGGGCTATGAGTCAGATAGGTCCCTATCCATTGAGGCAGCTGTAACTCCAACTGGGGAAAAATGGATCAGGAGCCCCAGTGCAGAGCAGGGAGAGGTTCCAAAAGCAAAGACCCTGACCACTTGACTCAGGGATGAAGTCCTAGGGGACCTTTGCAGAAGAAAGAAAGGAAGCCCATGGGGCCATAAATTCCCCCCTTTCCAAGCCTTAAAATGAGTCCTGAGCACCCTGAGGAAAGAAGGTGGGCTTCTAATCATCCCATTCCCTCCTTCCAACCAGGAAGACTCTGGCAATGAGTTTGTTCCCTCCCCTGTCTGGGGGAATGGAACCCTGTGGGTGAGGATTCTGAGACAGACTGACAGAGGGTCCCAGACCCTATTTAAGGCAAGATGCAAAAGGCCTCACCAAAGCTGCAGTAGAACTTTTGCGCTCTCAAAGTGTGCAAAGGCTTAAAAAAATAAAAATAAATGAAATGGGAAAGACAAAGCACAAAAAAATACAGGAGAAGGGAGTCTTCCTCTCCCCCCACTGAAGAAGGTGAGCTGTCTGGCTCTGAAACCTGAGTAGGTCTGAGTAAATTTCTCTATTTCAAAATCCTCCCTTGATGCTGCAGTACCCCTTTGCTCCTCCTTTGAGGAAGTGATTAGGAATGAATGGAACAAGCCTGATAAGGGCTGGCGTGTTAACAAGAGCATCCTTAGGCTTAGCCCTCAAGGACTGTCCTGCCCAGCCCCTGAGCTCCTGGCCAGAGAGGCTAGCCTAGCCCATCTCCCACCCCTCCCCTGCTGTTCCTCCTCCCTCAAGCCTCAGCGTGCCACTCGGGGTCTCAGTGGACGGGGAAGTTGGATGGGGTGGAGGCTGGGGGGAAGGGTGGTCGGGAGCGGAGGAGGTGGTGGTGGATAGGAGGTGGGGTCCCAGGGGGGGCGGTTAGGGACAGGGGTGTGGACACTGGGGGCTGTCAAGGGACAGGGAGTGGTTGGATAGGCATGGGAGTCCTGGGAGGCCTGTCGGGTGCGAGGGTGTGGATAGTGGTCAGGGACAGTCAGGGGACAGGGAGCAGACGGGGTGTCATAAGTGTAAAGTGCTGGAGAGGGTTACTGTTACCTGAGAACAAGTGACGTAAGAGCTCCCTGCCATGAGAGAGGGAGGGAGGGGTTTTAGAGTTTAGTTTAGTTTTGCTGGCCATGCAGCAGGGTCCAGGGTCCGAGAGCTCATCTCTAGCTGTGGAGATGGCTCAACTTATATTCCTACTTAGCTAAATGTAAGTAATATTTTGATTTTTGCCTCAAGTCTGTGCCTATCTGGGGGGTGTCTGTCCATTTCAGATGAGAAGTAGAGAATTCTAAATTGTAAGCTGTACTGTGCCTATGTTCTAATCTTTTTCTTTATTAAATCTTGTTAGTTATAAAACGTTTGGTTTACTTCCCTTAAGGCTTCCTTTGCTTCCAGGTTGGGAAGAGAGGGGGGAGGTAGGTATAAGAAACAGCTCAGGGTATGATCTAAGGAACGAAGTCTGCCTCTCTCTTCAGATGAGAAGGGTGAAGGGGGAGGGGGGAACAGATGGAGGTAGGGGGGAGTCTGAGTATCCCCATCCAGGGCCTTGGATATCTACTCAGATGGTGGCAGCTGTGGTTCCCCAAGAACCCAACTGGTAAAAGGGGGAGTCTTGGGGTGTAGAGAATAGCTGCTTCCCAGCCAAGTTAAAAGTTAAGTGGTCTGGCTAAAAAAAGAGTTCGTCTTTGTACTCAAGAGCACAGAGGCTGGGGTACCCCACTCTTACAGGGGGTTAGACAGGGGTCGGGGTCCTGAGAGGCGGTTGGGGGTGGAGTCCCTGGACTGGTCAGGGGACAGGAGCAGGGGGGGTTGGATGGATCAGGAGTTCTGAGGCAGGCAGTCGGGGGTCGGGAAGTGGGAGAGGGTGGATAAGTGTTGAGGGCCTGGATGTTTTCGGGGGGGGGGGGGGAGGGGAGGGGAAGCGCACGGCCTTCCCTTCCCGACCCTCCATACAGTTTCACAACCCTGATGTGGCCCTCGTCCCATGAAATTTGCCCACCCCTGCTCTATAACATTCAGGAACCAAAAGGCTGTATTGCTGAGGTCGTTGATATCGCTGTTGTCCCTCTCCAGGGATAAGGATATTCTCTCAGAAGGTGAATTCTTCCCTGAGGAGCTCGCAGATAGAAAAATGGAAGCTGCTCTCCAAAAGAGCTTTGAACCCTCCTTGGTTTCTTTAATTTATGGTATTAGCAATAATCAACCAAACATCTTAATTTGCTCACTAAAGGGCTTTACAACGTATCTTTAAACACAATGGCCTGAAACTTATGGATATGATTTTTTTTAAAAAATACAGGTTGGTGCTTTTTAGGCATCTTGTAGTTGAGTAGTGGATTTCTAAATGGCAGCTTTATTTAAGTTTGAAGAACTGCTGCATTTGCAGAGCACTTGGTCTTTAACAATTTTTACTATTTTTTGTTTAACACTTTTACTGTGATAGGATTTAAAGGCCTCAATCAGCTTCCCTCTGTCATGAGCCATTGAAAGCTTGTTCTGCCATGGTTAGGAAGGAGCTTTGCAATTATTGTGGAGATCCTGTGATGCAATCTGATTACCCAGAAATACCCAATTTATGATGTCAAATCTATCTTGATGCAAGTATACGGGTAAACCAGATTACGACCCAGGAACTAGATCAAAACATGTAATTGGATGTTGTAGAACTATTTTTTGCCAATATGGTGTATTTGCCAGTCTCCTGTTTTAAAAAATAAATCAGAAAATGTTAAGTTTTGACATAAGTCAAGGGAGACCGGACAAGGAAAACCAAAGTGGAAATGTTGCAGCACACATTATACAATGTATCTCATTCTCTTACATGTCATTTTCAGTAAAACGTTTGGAGGCCATCTTTAAGGGATCTTTTAACTAGAGCGAGTCATGAAGCATTTGTTTCCTTGCAAAACTTTTTCCATTAAAGTATTATTTTTTTAATTTTAGTTTGAAACACATTCTATGGAATTGTAGATGTTAATCAAAAACAAACAAGTTATCAGTTTTCAGGAAAAATGAAATTTTCAAACAATGGAAAACCAAATAACTTTTGGTTTTTGACATTTTAAGTTTTGATGAAAAACCTGAATTTTTGTGTCAGAAATGAACGTGTCTAATGAAAATTGTTGTTTTGATGGGAAAAGTCATTTTTCCCTGAAAAACTGTTTTGAATGAAAAATGTCTCCCAACTCTGGCTCTAACCTTGAAAATCCTTGCTGCTATTGGCTTTTACCTGGATTCTTGATTTTGTGTGTGTCTGAGAGAAACTTTTGGTGCTGGGTTGTTACAGTAGAATCAGATAGTAGATACAGTATTTGTTATACCTGTTTGTACTTGCAGGCCTAGTATGGAACAAACTTTGGCATTTGGTTAGAAAGTTGGAAAGAAATTGAAAGATAAATGGGGGGAAGAAATGAATGATTTAGTAAACTGGTGTATCTCATATCTATGTTTAAAAAAACAAAATTCTTCACTATGAAGATTTAAAAGCAGTCCTTTGAAGGTTTGGTGGTTGTAGTGCTTGCAGCTATGCTAGAATATTATAGGATTGGGTTTAGAGACCGAGAAGAGCTACTGGATCCTTTAAGGACCAGATATTTGTAGATTTAAAAGTCTGAGAGGCCCATTAGGACCATTTAGTCTGACCTCCTGCATAATGCAGAGCATAGAATTTCACCAAGTAATTCTTGTATCAAATCCAATAACTTCTAGTTAAACTAAATTTTTATATATAAAATATATGTAAATATTTTCTTTAAATCAAGATTGGGTGTTTGTTTTTTTTAGAAGATTCCCAGTCATGGAATAAATTGTTTGAATGGTCTTCTAACACATTACCTGTTCAATTCTCTGTTAGATATTAATTGGGTCAACAGGTATTATTCCAAAACTGCTGCTGCTTTATGAATTTAGTGCATGCTTGAATGATAGGCAATAGTAACATGCTTTCATTTTATTTGTTTTTGATGAGCCTTTGTGCCTCGTTTATTATAGCTAATTTAATGCAGTCTATTTTGCATTCTTTGTAATCAGTGAAATGTCAGTAGAAGGCTTAAGTCTTAGAACTAATATTTTTAAAATAAAGTAGTTGTAACTTATTTTCTCAGAAGAGCAGTATGTATCGGATGTTTTGAATTATATTGATCATGGAGATCCCCAAATTAGAGGAGCTACTGCCATTCTCTGTGGAACCATTGTCTACTCTATTCTCAATAAATCACGTTTTGATGTGGAAAACTGGCTAGCAAATATCAGAAGTTCAACAGGTAACGGTTGAGTTATTTTGAGGGGGGTGTTTTGGTGCATGTAGTGAAAAGTTTGCCATTATTGTTTCATTATTCTTTCTTTCAGGAAATCTCTTTTCTCTGGTAGACTGTATACCTCTCTTACAGAAAACTCTGAAAGATGAATCCTCAGTTACATGCAAACTGGCTTGTGCAGCTGTGAGGGTAAGCAAACTTTCTATTCTTACTTTTTGCTTATATTATCATAGAGCCCTTGTCATGGACCAGGTCTCTGTTGTGCTAGATGCTGTGTAAACACAGAACAAAAAAAGATGGTCCCAGCCCCAAAGAGTGTACAGTCGAAGTATGAGCGGAGACAGTACATGGATACAGACGGATGGAAGAATATAAGGAAATGAGATAATTTTGTTTAGCATGGTAGATAGTAGTTATTAATGTACCCAGTGGCCTAATCATTTTCCATTTTTTTGGTAAGCATTATGGTGAAGGAGGATAATGAGAGCGCTTTGTAGAGGTTCACTGGGAGCTGCTCCCAAGCATGAGGAACAACATAAGAGAAAAAAATTTAGTAAATGGGTTGTGGAGGCTGACATGATTGGGTTGGTTGATAATGGGTGGGAGTTAACATTTTGGTAGTGAAAGAAAGATTGTGGAGAGTCTTGGAAGTCAAGACGAGCAACTTATGTTTGATACACTAAAAAGGGAGAAGCCATCTTGGGGATTAAAAGAGAGGGGTGATAGGATTAAAGCGGTAAGAATGATGATCTTTGTAGCAGCATTCTGAATGAATATAAGTGTCATAAGATTGCATGTGTCAGGGCCAGTGAAAGGGAAATTGCAGTAATTGAGATGTGCGATGAGGAGTGCAAGTTTTATCTGTGTGGATGGATAGGACAAGTCCTAGCTTAGAGATGGTATGCAGAAGATTCTGAAAGCTTTATATATACCCTGAATGTGGGGACCTAGAGAGAGAGGGGTCAGAGTCAAAGATAATGTCCAACCTTGTGGTGAAAGATTGAGAGCTCTGTTTAAACAATGTTGAGCTTGAGTTGATGGCTAGACACCTATGAAGAAAAATCAGGCAAGCAGAAATTTTAGGTTAGAAGGAGACAGGTCTGGAGTAGAGGTAGATTTCTAAGTTGTCAGTGTAGAGATGGTAGTTGAATTTGTGTTTATGGATCTGAATACCTAGAGGTAAGGTGGGGAGAGAGAAGAGGAGGAGAACAAAGACACCGTGGAACCCTCATAGAAAGTTGTAGAGGAGCAATGACACTGATGGAACGATTAGAGAGGTAGGAGAATCAGGAGAGGACAGAGTCACAGAAGCCGAGGGAGGACAAGATTTCAAGAATAGAAGTACGGTTCCCTGTGTTGGAGGTGCTGACAGGTCAAGGGAGATGAGGTGGGAATACTGATTCAGAGCTTTGGCTAAGCAGAGATCATTAGACTTAGGTGAGAGCAGTTTAATTGGAGCACAAGAAGCCGCATTGGAGAGTGTCTAGGGTGGAATTGGAGGAGAGGAACTCTGGTCAATGAAATGTAGTAGTTTTAAATGTGTGAAAAAGTTCACAAGAAGCTCAGCTCTTTACCCTGTAATCCATGATTTTATATGTATGTATATATGATGATTTTATATGTATGTAGACAATGGTTGCACTTAAAATTCTTTCATTTTTTTTTAGAGATTTACTGGTTCCAGTGGCATTCCCCGTTTTAAATTTAGGCAGTGTTGCTCAGTGTGGTGTAGAGTCTTTTAAAACATTGGAAAATTTAGGGAGGTGTAGGGATGGTTGGATGTGACTTTGGACACTTAAATTTGGGTAGTCCTCAATTAAGCATATTCTACTATTATAACACTTATTAGTCTCCTTCAGCATAAGTAATTCAAATCACTGTACAGCTATTCATTCTCAGAGAGAAGTATATTATTTTTATAGAAAGATAAAGTGAGTTTTAGAGGTAGAAGAATCCAGAAAGTATACATGACTTGCCCAAGAACACAGAGTGAGTCAGTGCAGAATTGGGGATAAAACCTAGGAGGGTATGACTCAATCTCTTGTTTTGGCATTTAATTTACTAGTGCTCTCCACCCCTCCCCTCCCCCCCGGAGTCATTTCACTAGGGAAGAGGTTTTTGAGTAATTAAAGGTAACCTTCAAGCACTATAGACAGTGATCCTTCAGATCCTGTCTTGCCGAGTCTTGAGGTCTCTTTCTAGAGTTTGGAGCCTTCAGACTTTCCTAGCTGCACACTAAGCTCAGGGCCAAGCCCCTGTAGAGGTGCTCTAGAGTTTCTCTACTTTGGCCCCTGAAATAGGTTGGTTTTAGGTTTTTATATGTGTAAGCATGAAGTTGATTTAGAGAGCATCTCTTCTTGAACCAATAAAAAGTAGCATAATAATGAAAAACTCGTGTCTCTACCTTTTTAGCATTGCATCATGAGCTTGTGCAGTAGCAGCTATAGTGAACTAGGTTTACAGTTAATCATCGACCTCCTTACTCTGAAGAATAGTTCTTATTGGCTAGTAAGGACAGAGCTTCTGGAAACTCTTGCTGAGATAGATTTCCGGTAAGTGTGCATATTTCAGTAAGTTGTATTGTAGCTGTGCATACAGTACCTTGTATGGGAAACCTAGCTTGTGAACTGAAGTTTGAATAGTTAAAAAAAATTAATGAACCTTTTACAGATCCTCAAGACTCACTAGAAAGCCACCATTAACATCCATGCTTACAGGATTGGGCCCATTAGCAACTTCTGTGTTTTCTTTTAATGTGCTTGAAACTGTGAACAGATGGATATGGCCCAGTGTTCAAAATAACTGGGGACTCCTGTGAAATCTATTGGAGTCCCAGATGCAGCAAAATTTTTAAGCTTCCTTTTGTTAATTTTTGTCAACTATTTTCTACTTATTCTAAAAAAACTGTTTGGGTAAATAATACTGCACTTATGTCCTTGCTTTTACATTCCCTTACTCTCCAAAGTCTTTGAGATAGAAGTCCTTATTTTAAAAAATAAATTAATAAAAAATTGCCCTAGCTCAGCGTGTTTGGAAACTTTAAAATGTTGTTTCAGTATATTGTCTCTTGAAACAAATTAACTAAAATGTGCTAATTCTCGCTTTTTTGCAATTATATAATTAATAAAAGTAAATTTTAATTCTTTTAAAAATTTAATGACACCTGTGTATTACTTAGGAAAAATTCTTGTCTCTTTAATGATGGTTAGTAACGTGGTCTGTCTTCGTCTGTTTTACCTATTCAGGTTAGTCAGCTTTTTGGAAGGAAAAGCAGACAACTTGCACAGAGGTGTTCATCATTATACTGGGGTAAGAAGCATTGTTCCCTCTAATTTTTCCCACCCCCACCATATGAATATTATGTGCACCAAGATGGAGGTGATGTGCGACACATCACCTCCATCTTGGTGCACATAACAAAATTCATGTGGCGGGGGTGGGGCCGAAGGGTTTGTAGTGTAGGAGGGGGTTCAGGGCTGGGTGCAGGGTGAGGGCTGTGGCTGGGGTTGGGGTCGAGGCAGAGGGGCTCAGGGCTGGGGCAGACTATTGGGTGCAGGGTGTGAGGGCTGTGGCTGGGGTGTGGGCTCTGGAGTAGGGCTGGGGATGAGGCTTTGGGGTGCAGGAGGGTGCTCCAGGGCTGTGTCGGGGAGAGAGGATTCCCCCCAGCTCTCTCCTCCCATAGCACCACTTGGTTTTGGGGGAAAGGTGCCTCTTACCACTGTGGCAGGGATGGGGTTGCAGGATAGGGGCCCCTCCCCTGGCCGTGGCAGAATTGGGGCCGGTGTAGGGGGGCCGCCGTGCTACGTCCGGCTGCAGCTGAGTTCAGGCCGGGGTAGGAGTGCTTCTCCCCTAGCCGCAGTAGATTCCCAGGGAAGGGGGTTCCCTAAGCACCTGCACGGTGCTAAATAGGCTGCTGCATTCCCATGCAGCTTACTGGGAATTTAGGTAAAAAGCCCATGTTTTGTATATTTTCTCAAAGCATTATGATTGTGGGTTAAGGCACTGATCCAGTAAAACACTTTAACTATATGATTTTAATCAGGTGCTTAAGACCTACTGAAGGTCATGGTTCGTATACATGCTTTGCTGAATCATGGCCTAATTCTTAGTATTGGGTTTAAAGTTGCTTTTCTACTGAAATATGGATCTTTATAGTATGATTTTAAACAGTTATTATGTTTAGATTATTCCCCTATGTAAATAAAGCATTTGTTCAGCAATGTAGAAGTAAAACTGTTAAATTAATAACTTCTATCTTCAAAGGATTCATACTTTTACATGCTGGCTCTACAAAATACATCTTTAATACTTTAAAGTTCGTCCGAGCAATGAAATTGTGCTATGATGTTTCATCTTTGCTTATACTAATCTATTCCCATAGCTATTGAAACTTCAGGACAGAGTTCTCAACGATGTTGTAATATACCTGCTTGGTGATGAAGACCCCAGAGTGAGACACATAGCTGCAGCTTCTTTGATGAGGTATAGGATAAACAAAGAATTAATATGCTAGTCTAATATTCCATGTACCTCCAACTAAATAATACTTACCACTTAACACTCTACATTTGAATCCTTGTTTATATATATCTATATATCTATATTCACACATCTACACTACTTGTAATGGAAGAAATTCATTAGTTCTGAATCAAATATTATTTTGAATTATCACAAAGTGCTTTCCATTTTTCAAAGGATTGCATAAACATTTAATCTTCACAGTATTCCTGAGGTATGTTACAGACCCAACAAACTCCCCCCAGGAGTAGAGAGTTAGAGACCCCTATGACAATCCAGTTCCTGTTTCTGTCCCATTCCCTCCAGAGCCCAGCTGTGGGGCCAGACTCTCACCCCCACTCCTCCCTAGCCCAGCTGTGGGGTGCTCCCCAGCCCAGACACTTTCACCTCCTCCCCGCCCTGAGCCTAGCTGCTCACCCCCCCTGGCCCAGACACTCTCACCCCATCCTCCCCCAGAGCCCGAGGATCCAGAGGGAGAAACAGCCTGATGCTGGGTACCGGGCATGTGTGGAGTTTCCTGCACGTCACTTCCTTACATCAGGGCATACCAAACTGCAACTGCTGGGATCCTCCAGCTCCCTTCTCCTCCCCCCAACAGTGTCTTCTATTTGGAGCAGGGAAGCTGGGCTCTGCTGGGTTCAGTGGCCCCTAGTGGTAGCCAGCAGCCCATTTCTATGGGGGGCGGGGAGGAAATTGTGCGCAGAACATTAATTCTGCACAAATTCTGCATTGCACAGTGGTACAGAATTCCCCCAAGAGTAAGGTGTATTGTCTCCACTACACGGATGAGGAAACTGTGACTCCAGGTTGAGAGATTTATTCAATGACATGGAGGGAGTTGGTGGTTAATCTTAGATGAAAGTTAAGGAACTGTATGGATTTTTCAGTCTTTTGAAAGGAATCATAGCAGCTAATCCCGTAACAGATCATGTATGGCTACCATATTCAAGAATGACATTTGGAAATAAAGGAGTAACATGAAAAATAAAGGAGTGCCACTCTCAGTATCTCCCATGTACACATCCAAGTCAGTGGTGTAGCACATAAGCTAGTGTCACAAAAGACTGTTCTTCTGCCTTTGTCTTGCATGGAGGGAAAGTTGCCAGAATAATGGGTGACAATGGAGAGGGCAGGGATTGGGAAATAATTGTTGTCAGAAGTTGAAGTGGTTTTATACAAGTCTGCAGAAGATTGGTCCTCAAAATCCAGAGTGAACAATCAGAAGTATTGGTCAATGGGTTATCCGGTCACTAAAATATATTTTCTAGTGCTTTTAAATTCCGTCTATGTTAACAAAAATGAATTGTAACATCCCACTATAATTTACACAAGAAATCTGACTCAACATTCAGCTTTCAGTGCACTACAACTTTTCTGACATGGTAAAATTAGTCAGCTGACTTGCCAGAATGTGTGTATGTCACTCCGTGAATTATTTGGAGTCAGAAGCTAAAGATCTTCTTGGCATGTCCTCACTCTGGAGGTGGGATCAGTCTTGGAGAGGGAAAGAGGCAGGTGAAGAAAATTGTTTTACTCAGCACCAATCACTGCTGCAGATATTTTTAAATTACTTTGTTTCCAGAGTGAATCTACTGTATTCCTGCCTTGAATGCTAGTGGCCACAATAGAGGAAGGTGAGGGTAAAGGTAAAATTGGAAAAGTGGGTGGTCTTCGAGTCTCTAGTAAGGATATAAATGATTCCTTTGAGTTAAATGTTTAAGGAAAGTACGAGTTTCAATGTAGAGTAACTATTGTCATTTTAAAAATAGACAGATTTACTGTTACGTTTCCCTAAATTGTACATTAGATCAGTTTTTGTGATTCCTATCTTTTTAAAAAGGGATTTGCTTACTATTTTACCTGTTCTTTGCTTTATTTAAGGCTTGTTCCAAAGCTGTTTTATAATTGTGACCAAGGACAAGCTGATCCAGTAGTGGCAGTGGCAAGAGACCAAAGCAGTGTCTACTTGAAACTCCTAATGCATGAGACTCAGCCTCCGTCTCACTTTGCAGTGAGCACTATTACCAGGTACAATATTTGCAGTATTGCATTTGCCTTGCTCTAGTTCAGAGGTGGGCAAACTACGGCCTGCAGGCCACATCCGTCCCACCGGACTGTCCTGTCCGGTCCTTGAGCTCCCAGTTGGGAAGGCTAGCCCCCTGCTCCTTCCCTGCTGTCCTCCCTCCCCTGCAGCCACGCCGCCTCAATGGCAGGGCTCTGGGCAGCGAGGCAGCGCAGCACCATGTCTGACTCCAGCCAGGCTGCGCAGCTGGCAGGCATGATGCTCTGAGCAGCATAGTAAAGGGGGCCAAGGAGGTTTGGATAAGGGGCAAAGGGTCCTGGGAGTCGGGACAGAGGTTCAGGAGGGGGAGAGAGGGAGGGTGGTCAGGGGACAGGGGAGGGGTTGGATAGGGGTGGGAGTCCCGGGGGGCCTGTCGGGGTAGGGGTGTGGATAGGGGTCAAGGCAGTCGGGACAGGGAGCAGGGTGGGTTCAATAGTGGGTAGGGTTGGGGGGTGTGGTTAGGGTCGGGGGGTCTCAGGAGGGGCAGTCAGGGGATATGGGGTGGGGGGGTTGGATGGGTCAGGGATTTTGAGGGGGGTAGGGAGTGGGGCCCAGGCTGTTTGGGGAGGCACAGCCTTCCCTACCCTGCTCTCCATACAGTTTTGCAACCCCGATGTGGCCCTCAGGCCAAAAAGTTTGCCCACCGCTGCTCTAGTTAAAGAAATACTGGCCATAGTGAAGTGCCTAAATTTTGTTAAGTGCTCTGTTGTTGCCACATGCTTAATTTTATGAATTGTGAGTATCTTAATTTTTACTTCAATATCTCTTTTCAGGATTGAGATTTCAGGCTTGATTTTTTTCCAAAGGTGAAGACCCTTTAGAGCAGGGGTGGGGAACCTTTTTTCTGTCAAGGGCCATTTGGACATTTATAATGTCATTCGTGGGCTGCTTCCCCTCCATCCCCCCACCCCCTCCCACGAAGGAAGCCCAGGCTGGCAACGGGAGCTGAGACCCCAGCGGGGAAACCCCAAAGCAGTGGCAGGCGGAGTGCTTAGCCCTGCACTGCTTTGGGGTTTCCCCCACTGGCCCCTTGCCAGCCGGGATCCTGCCGCGTGCCCCAGTCAGCTCCCGCTATCAGCCTGGGTGTAGGGGGTGATCTTCATTTACCCCCGCCCAGCCTCCCCCCAACTAACCGCCTTCCCTCCCCCCCCCCCCCCCCCTGCCTGGCCCGGCCCATCCCACCGAACCTAACCTCCTCCCCCCTCCTCCTGCCCCCCCTTGCCTGACCCACCCAGCCCAGCCTCCCCTGCACCAAACCTCCTTCCCTCCCACACCCACGCCTCGCCCACCCCGCCCGGCCTCCCCCCCACACACCCTTGACCGTCAGCTCCCCGCGGCTCCTCCTTTCGCCGCCCGGCTAATGGTGGCCACACGGCGCCGGCGGTTCCCCCAGGCGTGAGCCGCCCCTGTCTGGCGGCCCGCGCACATCCCTGGCCGGCCACAGGCCGGACAGAATCATTTGGCGGGCCATATAAGGCCCGCGGGCCGGAGGTTCCCCACCCCTGCTTTAGTGTCAATAAGACCTGCGAATCCTCAGCACTTTGAAAATTAAGCCTTTTATACATAGGAGCCTAAAATTAGCATCAAAACCTTTAGTTTTCATCCACAAGCACAATGCTCTTTGGCTGGAATGCTAACACTACAAGGAAATTAAGTAAATTGTTTTGTTTAAAATTTAAAAATAATTCTAAATTCTACTTCTATTATTGTAGGTTACATGAAATTTGAAAAGTCTGTTTTTGTCGCCTAAATGTACTGGTCACCCTGTTTCAAAAAACATGGGAATAGAAGAAGGGATCCAGAGATGTATGATGAGAATGGTTAGAAGAATGAACAAACTTAGATATGAAGAGAGTGAAAGAGTTGGAAATGTTTAGCTGTCAAAAGAGACAAATAAGAGGCTGTGTGGCAGATATATTAAAATAAGGAATGGCATCAGTTAATCAGCAACACCTAATGTCACCTCTTTCTTTCATTTAACCTTACTGCCATTTGACACTCAATGAAAGTGAAAGGCAATACATTTAAAACTGATAAAAGGGAATACTTTTTAACACACAACTCAAATAGTCTGTGAAAATCATTACTCCATGGAAGTGGTATGTTATATTAATGAAACCACCCATAAATAAATTTGCATACATTTTTAAAGAGGGATATAAAGATCATGCTTCAAGACATAATTCAGCCATCAATTGATGAGATTAGAAAAAAACTTTCTCTATTGGGAGGATGATAATTCCATAAATGCCACAGTAGGTTTTCCAGGTATTTTTCTGAAGCATCAGGTTCCGGCCAATCTCTGACAAAATACTGAATTATATGGATCACTGGGCTCATTTGGTAAGGGAGCTCCCATGAATTGCTGTCTTTTTTTTTTTTTTTTTTGTATATAACTTGTTTGGAATATAGGTCATCAGAAAGAAATCCAGTTTGTTCTCTCATAGCTATGAGCATTCAAAATCAATCAAGCAGACATTTGTTGGCAAAGTAGGAAACAGATTTTACTTTATATGTCTGCACTCACATATGTCTGCACTCACGGTGCTGTATTTTACATAGTCATTTTTATCATCTTACATACACTTTAAAACACAAGCTGATGTAAAAATGTAAATCTATTTTGTACATTGCCATGAATGGGAGAAACAGACTGCATTACATGATTCATTATTAAAGTATTTTATTATAACCCCAAACTCTCCCATTATAAAACAGGAGGCTCAGAATTACTTAGATGTGAATTATTGTATTTAAGGTTTTTAATTTTTAATTTGATAGTGTGTCCCCCATCACTCTCCCTTCCTGCCAACTATGTTCTTAATAATATACCTTTAGTTTTCTCTTTAATCTGGAGACAGGCTGAGCCATATAGTTATAAGCACCTGCTGTGTGGATTAAGTTGCAGGATTCAGGCTTTAGGTTATAAATTCTTTGAGACAGGGACTTCATTATCTTATTTGTAAAATGTTATGTGCACACAGTGCTACAGAAACAATAAGCTAAAACAAATGAAGAAATAGTATAAAATACAGATTGCAAAGCATTTAATAGCCTATTCATTTAATACTACAAGGAAACAATTTCACTACTTTGGGGTCTGAAACAGATATGTTTAAGCAAAAACTAAGAGCCAGTGCTGGCTTACAAAGAGCTTAGTTAGGTATTGGAAAATCAGTCTGTTGCTATGCACTGGCAGTGCAATTAGATCAGCTATTAAAAAAAACAACAAAAACTGCTTTAGTCCATCCAGCAATAATACCATTAGAGCTTGCAGCTTAAAATGTAATTCTACAAAAATGAAGTTAATTGGGATTTAGAATGTGGGTATGATTGTGTTGCATTTCATTGTTACATCTTGTTTGTTAATATCTGGTGGACATTTAGTGCAATTGATCTCCTCAACCATCATTCACATATAATTTTAACTATTTTTAACAAGATACGGTTTGACTTTTATATACTGATGTTTTAGCTAGTTAATTATGTTTAATTCAGAACATACAGGGGTTACAACATGGTACAAAGTCCAACAGATGTCACTATGGAAAATAACCTTTCTAGGGTTATCTCAGCAGTTTCCCAGGCACTGACAACATCAACTACAAGATCACTTACAGTGAGTATTTTATAATCTATAAATAAAATAATTTTAATAAAGGGTTATATATAAATACAGCACTTTCTTGCATCTGCCTTTAATGTCATATAGCTTCAAGTAATGAAGAAATGTTAATACTGGAAATGCAATATATTTTGCTCCTATCCTCTATACTGTTAACATTGTACCATCTTCCTTATTTTTTTCAGTTTGGCTGCTGTGAAGCTTTGTGTCTTCTCTCCACAACATTTCCAGTCTGCACATGGAGTGTAGGATGGCACTGTGGGTATGTTTCTTCATGCAGTATACAAGCTTCTAGAATTCATGTTTACAAAAACAGAGGACATTCATTCAGGTATCAGAAGCCCTGCTTTAATTATTTGCTGTTAAGCCTCACTTAGCAGTTTGTTTAAAGATTTCATACAGGAAGGTCTAAAATTATTAGGCTCATAACAGGCTGGTGTTGAACCAAACAGCACTTTCCCCAATCTTAAATAACAGTCCAAATTCTGTGGTAACGGTTGTAACTGTTTGAAAAAAATCAGTGTTTGTCAAATGGAAATGGACAAAATGTTGTGGTGGCAGAGGGGGATGGGAAGTATTTTCAGGCTTCTGAAGGAATGTTATAAACTCTGGAGTGGTACATAAAAGCATGTAGAGAAAAGAAATCAGCCTTTTTTTTTTTTTTCTTCTTTTTTTTCTTTTTTTTCCCAGGGGAGTAGGGTTCTGAATTTTTCAAGTCGCTTATTCCTTAGGTCTGTGTTGTAAGTGGTTGGAAATGGGAACTGGTGTATAGCTGTTTTTTATAAAAAGCACTGGCAGATGCTTCCTGGCTGCTTTTATTGGGAAGTCTGTGAGAAATTGAAAGCACCAGTTGAAGTGGATACTTTCACTTATGTGGCTAAGGTGATTTTGAAAGCCCTAAGCTATTGTCTGTCTTCCAAAGAGATCTGTTACTTAAAGTAACTATCGCCTTGTTAATGTTGGGGTTTCGATCCTGTCTTTGGATACCAGTTTGTGTATTGCTTCATGTCCACTAAAATCAGTTACTGCACAGATGTAAATATTGTAGCTGATTTAACATGTTTTGTGGTTGTGTTTTTATTTCTGTGTATTTCTGCTGCATCTGCTATTTTCAGTTAACCAAATCGCTATATATAAAAGTCAAATGGTGTATGCGTGTATGTACGTTCACTTACTCCTTCCACACCGTTTGAGCTAGAGACTTGAAATTTGGTACAGTTAGAGGCCTTAGGGTCCTAATCAGGGTAAGAGTCGAAAATTTTTCAAATCTCACCTCTGACGCCCCCCCCCCCGGGGTGAAATTCTTTAAAGCCCATTAACATCAGCTGGGCAGCTGCTGTTCTCTGTGACATAGTTATGATGTCATAATACCCCCCTCCAATGGACCCTGCATTCGCACAGCTCTCTGCCCCCTCCCCCCTCCAACGGACCCCGCACTCGCTTAGCTCTCTGCCCCTCCCCACCTCCGACGGACCTGAGTTGGGTTTGGTCAGAGGGTAAGTGAGGTAGGGGTGTCGGGTTTGGTCGGGGGATGAGGTGGGGGTGTCTGGTTTGGTCGGGGGGTAGTAAGGATGGATAAAAATCTATAGGTTTTGGGTAGTGTTTTTTTGGAAATATATAAAAAAAATGCTTTTATTGTTTTATTTTGTTCAAATTATGTATTTTTTCTTTTTAAAAATAAACCTATTTAAAATGAAATCTGAATTTAATACAAAACATGTTAAGGTCTAAACTTGTAATTTAGTTGTAAATTTGAAACATATTTATAAGAAGTTTATGTACCCAAAGCACTGAAAGTTGTTTTGTTTAATAAAAATAAATTTCTATGCCGTTTTCTAATTAAATTCCAATTACTATCCTAATGCAGCTTTATGCAAATGAGCAAAAGGTTAATTATCTTGTAAATAAGCAGAGTATCATTTACCATTTTCTAATATATTAAAAATATACAGCTAATAAGAATCTGAAAATATTAAACTATATACAGTAGACTCTTGATTATCTGGGATGATCAGGAAAACCTTAATCCCGGTTCATAAAATCCCAGATAATCAAGCGTCTCCTGGGGGGGGGGGGGGGGGGGGGGGAGGAGGAGGTGGTGGTTCCACCACCTGCCCCAGTCAGCTCCCGCTGCCAGCCTGGGTGTAGGGAACCCAGGCTGGCAGCGGGAGCTCAGACCCCGGTTAGCAGGAGCCTGCGGGGAAACTCTAAGGTGGCAGCCGGTTGAGGGCTCAACCTGCCGCCGCTTCGGGGTTTTCCCCACAGGCTCCTGCCAGCCGGGGTCTCAGCTCCCGCTGCCAGCCTGGGTTCCCTACACCCAGGCTGTCAGTGGGAGCTGAGTGGGGCAGGTGGCAGGAGCCTGAGGAGAGAGCCCAAAGCGGCGGCGGGCTCAGCCCTCAACCTGCCGCTGCTTTGGTCTTTCCCCCCTGGCTCCTGCCAGCCTGGGTTTCCTACATCCAGGCTGGAAGCAGGCTGAGACCCCAGCTCGTAAGGGGCCAGTGGGAGAAGCCCCAAAGCAGCGGCAGGCTAAGGCTGAGTCCGCCGCCACTTTGGGGCTTCCCCTACTGACCCGTTTAGACATCCCGGTTAATCCGCAGCCCGGTTAACCTGCACCTGGATAATCAGGAGTCTACTGGAATTCCTTCAGTAAATGTTTATACTTACACTACCTTCCTAGGTAGCAAAAAGATTTACCAAATCTAGTGCAAAGGCTTTATTTAGTTGGAAGCCAACATGTTAAAATGGTTATATCAACCAATAAGAACAATTATTTTCTAAAGAAAAATGTGAAGTACAAATGGAAATTCTGATTAAAATTGATAATTTAAATTCGGGCTTTCCAGCAGGTGAATAAAATCATGATTTAAATCAATCTCTGTGTTGGGAGATAACAAAGAAAAAGTAAAGTACTG
The DNA here is from genome assembly GCA_032164245.1 of Sternotherus odoratus. Classification (NCBI taxonomy): domain Eukaryota; kingdom Metazoa; phylum Chordata; order Testudines; family Kinosternidae; genus Sternotherus; species Sternotherus odoratus. The sequence goes on along the minus strand of JAVMKO010000004.1, from coordinate 98,210,179 downwards.
TACTAAGTGGAGTTGATGATTTAATAAATAACTCATGCCCTTCTCTGAATCAGCACAGTATCAGTGTCTCTTCATGGGGCTCAGTCTTGTCAAAAGTCCCATATGTAGGTACAAAATGAAGCTGTGCTCATTTTCCAGGCCCTCCATTGTTTATCCTCTCATACTCCTCTCAGCTTTGTCTTCTTTTAGTCTCTCACAATGTTTTCTTTACTCTCCCCATGTTCTTCATCTGATTGCTTCCTCCAGTTCTTATCTCTGTTGTTTTTCATTCTGTCCATAAACTTGAAATCACCTGTCCACCATTCCTCCACCCTTTTCATTAAATTTCTGCTCCATTCCCTTCAGGGTGGCTTGCCAACTTGTGTGTATGAAATGTACAAATAACAGGTTCAAATAAAAACCACCCTCAAGATGCATACAGTACTCCTACATGATTGCATGGTCTTTTTGGCTTGCTCCTTTCCCAAGTTCTCCAACTGGTTGTGTTTCCTCTTGTTCTTGTATTAATTTGGATTGTAAATTCTGTGGCGTACAAACTCATTTTGTTAATGTGTTATGTGCACTGATGTTGGGGTGGGGGGGACTCCAGACAGGGGTTTGCGGTGCAGAAGGGTGTGAGGGCTCCAGGTTGGAATCAGGGATGAGAGGATTGGGGTACAAGAGTGGGGTACAGGCTGGGGCAGGTTGTTGGGGTGTGGAAGGGGGTGCAGGCTCCAGAAAGGGGTCTGGGTGTGGGAGGGGAGTTTGGGCTTGGCATGGGGTTGGCGTGTGCTAGGGGGTTGGGGAAGTGGACTCTGTGCTGCTCATACATCAGGCAGCTCCTGAGAAGTGTTGGCATGTTCCTCTTCCCGCTCTTAGGTGGAGGTATGGCCAGGCGGGTCTATGCGCTGCAGGCATCTCCCCTGCAGCTCCCAGTGGCCATGGTGCTCAGGCTGGGGGCAGCGCACAGAGGCCCCCTTGCCATCCTTCTGCCTAGGATTTGGAGAGACATGTTGCCACTTCCTGGGAGCTGCCAGCCTCGCACCAATCAGACTTTTAATGGCCTAGTTAGCAGTGCTGATCAGAGCCACCAGGATCCCTTTTCAACTGGGTGTTCTGGTTAAAAATTGGACACCTGGCTATCCCCTAATCTTAACTGATGTCTCTCAACAAGTCTAGAACTAAGAGAAACAATTTCTATGATGTGTTTGAGCTTAACTTTTGAAACATTTAAATCCAGATTTTTTCCGTTGCTATTCTTAGTATGTGCCTATTTCTAAACATTTTTAACAGAGCAGCCAAACATACATTAAGCATTTGCAAGCATTTTAATTCGAAAGTTCATAACAAACCATTATTTTGTTACATGCCTTAATATTGAGATATGCAAATTGTTGTTTAATAGGGAATCTTCTGGTAGACAACAAAGTAACTGATGATCACTGCAGTAGCAAAGGACTCTAGTTCTTCATTGGATATGGAATAGCTTCCATGTTAATCTTTGCTGAAACTTGTGTGTGTGTACTGAATTCACGATACTAATGGTAGTTCAGCCGTACAGGTAGATGAAGAGTTTCTAATTAATACGAAATATAATGTTAAAACCATATACCACACTGTTCTCAGTTTTCATAAGGCTGAAAATTTACCCAGGAAGACATGTATGACAATTTAATTTATTAAATTTTCAGTGCTTCCCAGCTGAGTCCTTTGGAGGAATCTCGGAAGAGTTGTACCATTGGAATGGCTGGCATGGTTTTGTCCCTTCTTTCAACGGCCTGGTTCCCACTGGATCTTTCTGCGCATCAAGATGCTTTGATTTTGGCTGGAAACTTGCTTGCAGGTAGACAAATTGTTGGTCTGTGTCAATGTGTGCTCTGTGTCATAATCTTCATTATGTAGTGAGAATGCCCCATCTCCATTTCACTCTAAGCAATAAAATACTTGCGAACTTCAGAGCTGATGCATCCGATGAAGTGGGCTATAGCCCACGAAAGCTTATGCTGAAATAAACTGATTAGTCTCTAAGGTGCCACAAGTATTCCTCGTTTTATTCAGAGCTGAAGAAATTCAGGGCAAAATTTTTTTTTTATACAGATGTGATTTTGGATTATCTTTCCAGTCTAATTGTTTCTCCTGGGCATCTGATGCTCCTGCATGGCAGCTCTCTAGATCTCTGGGCCTCTCTAATTTTTAATATTTAATATTTGTACAATTGGCTTTCCCTAGATGTCACCTGATATTATGGTAAGCATATTAAGTATCAGAGGGGTAGCCGTGTTAATCTGTATCCACAAAAACAGTGAGGAGTCCGGTGACACCTTTAAAGACTAACAGATTTATTTGACCACAAGCTCTGTGTGTAATACCCCACTTCTTCAGATGCATGGAGTGATAATTACAGATATAGGTATAACTAGACTGGCACAGGAAGAGAAGGGAGTTAGCTTTCAAGTGGATAATTGGTGTCGTCAAGGCCAAATCAGTCAGGGTGGGTGTGGTCCACTGCCAGTAATTGATGAGGAGGTGTCAATCCCAAGAGAGGGAAAATTTCTTTTGTAGTGACCCAGCCCCTCCATTTTCTATTGCAGCCCATATTAATGGTATTACATTTGCAATGAATTGAAACTCTGTAGTTTCTCTTTGAAATTTGTTTTTGAAATGTATTTGTTGAAGGGTGGCTACTTTGAAATCTGTTATTAAATGTCCAGGGAGATTGAAGTGTTCTCCTACTGGCTTTTGTATGTTACCATTCCTGAAGTCTGATTAAGGATATAGTCCTTCTTCCCAATACCACTTTACATCATTCTACAGGATGACTTCCAGATGCGTTTTGGAGTTGGTCCTGCTGCATTTTAATAGGCTAAAAGAATCACTGTTAACACAAGGCACAATCATCTCTCTTGACATCAGGCCAGTAAGTCACTAGCTGTAAGAGTGGGGTACCCCAGCTTCTATGCTCTCGAGCACAAAGACTGGGACTCTTCCCCCCCCCCCCCAGCCAAACCACTCAACTTAGCTGCTTCCCAGCCAAATTAAGTCCCTACACCCCAAGAAACCCCCCTTTTACCAGTGGGGTTCTTGGGGAACCACGGCTGCCACCATCAGGGTGTACTTCCAAAACCTTGGAGGGGCCCCCGGACTTCCCCAAAACCCTAACTCTGTCCCCCTCCCTGAGAGCCAGAGTCAGACACCTGGAGGCTGCTTCCCCTCCCCCTTCACCCTTCCCGGCTGAAGGCAGAGACAGACTCCGTTCCTTAGCTGATAACCTGAGCTGATTCCTTTACCTACCCCCCCCCTCTTCCCAGTGAAGAGAGAGAGAGACCTAAAGGGAATTAAGCCAAACCTATTTAACTAAAAGCTTTAATAAAGAAAGAGCGTAGAACATAGATACAGTACAGTTCACAATCGGGGTTCCCTAACTCCCTTCTGAAAAGGAGAGAAACACCCCACATAGGCACAGGCTTAAAAGAATCAAAAGGTTATACTAACAGTACAGCTTACAATTTAGGAATATAAGAAGGAAGTAGAGTCATCTTCATAGCTAAAGATGCTCCAGAACCCTTACCAAGCTACATTGGCAAGCCCAAGCTGAAACTGAACTGACTAAACCCCTCCCTCCCTCATGGTAGGGAAACTCTTACGGCACTTGTTCTCAGATAACATTAACCCTCTCCAGCCCTTTACACTTATGACACTAGCCAATACGTGACTTTAGCCAAAACCTAAACCAAGGCCTTTCATGTGGTGGTAACTGTAATTTTAAGGCTGGAATAGTCTCATAAAACCCTCGGTTCCACCTGGTCTGTGCTTATTGGACCTTTGAGAGATCTCCATTTTTAAATGACAGCGAGAAGAAGGGATCTGTGTATGGCAGTGGTCCCCAACCTTTTGATCGCCACGGACCGGTCAACGCGGACCGGACAATGCGGCCCGGGGGCGATTTAATTTTTCACTCAGTGCGGCGGACCGTTGCATATCCGCCGAAAAGCCGCGGGAAGCCGGACCGCACCGCACCGGAAGGGAAGCCGCCAGATGCGGAGGGGAACGCGGCCCGGAGGGGAACGCGGCCCGGAGGGGAACGCGGCCCGGAGGGGAACGCGGCCGCGGCCCGGTACCGAATGCTCCGCGGCCCGGTACCGAATGCTCCGCGGCCCGGTACCGAATGCTCCACGGACCGGTACCGGTCCGCGGACCGGGGGTTGGGGACCACTGGTGTATGGAATGGCCCATATAGGATCTGTTAGTGGCAGAACATATTTCTCAAGTTATAACTTTGTTTACATTTCTTTAGGCTCAAACTTCATGCCTGAAACAACTTGGTTTTGATACTTGACTTACTAAAGCATACTATATGCACATAGCTATATACTATTGTCTGTACAGACCTAAGACATAATGTGTGGGTATATATATTTACAATTTGAATAAAATGAAATTTTACTTAAAGTAGTGTAGAGAAAGTGTGTACAAGCATCTTATTGCTAAACTTTTTAAGTAAGATTTTATTTTTCCATGTCTTGTAATCTCTGTTCATATGGAGAATATAGTTGACTTAAAGATGGAACTTTTAAAATAGTTTCTGATAACCTTTCTTAAATACCAGTTTTCTTAAGTAATGGGCTTGTTATTTCAGCAAGTGCCCCCAAATCTTTGAAAAGCCCTTGGACTACTGAAGAAGATGTGAATCCAGGTGCTACTAAACAAGAGGAGCCATGGCCAGCTTTGGCTGACCGAACTCTTGTTACTTTGGTAGAACAACTCTTTTCTCATTTGCTGAAGACCATTAATATTTGTGCTCATGTGGTAGATGATGTTGCTCCTGGCCCAGCAATAAAGGTATTATTTTTGATTACGTTTTATGACTCCAAAATGCTTCTGATATAAAGAGCTGTTGAGTGGTGCACCTTACTGGAGATGATTTAGACAGCCAAACATATTTATTTTGGTGGGATGTTGAGGGATGGAGGTGGGTGTATATGAGGAAAGCTAGAGATGTTAAAGAGGCTCTAACAGTTTTCTTCTGATTTACAGTTTTTTGTTGAACTCCATTGTTCAATATGTTCGTAAAAGGTTGAAACTATCTTTCTCAGAATTTTTTCAGTGTAGCGAATATCCCATCAGCTCTAGCCTTTGTTTCATAGGCTCAGAATGTGTTGGTCTACGTCAGTCCAGCAAGAGTTTATTTGCAGTGCGATCAGATTCGCGATTGCAGCATGGGCTGGGATACGTACACTAGCATTAATCTAGTTATCACAGCTAAAAATAGCAGTGAAGACATGGGCCTCAGTGAGGATAAGCAACACGAATAAGTGTCCGGCGTCTCGTGCTCCTGTGTCTTCACTCCTATTTTTAGCCATGCTAGCTAGCACGAATATGCCATCCCGTACTGCCACCAGACCTCCAGTGCAGGGTAGATGTATTCTGAGTGGTAGCATCATTGGTGCTGTTTTTGCAGCTACAGCAGCTCTCTGGAGAGTTTATTAATATTTATCCTTTGTCTCATTTATCAATGACCATAACATTTTAATGCCTTCCAAGAATATAGAATTAAGTGTTCTTTCTTCCTGAAGGAGAAATAGATTGATTTAGTTTACGTGGTTTTAAAATTACCTTTAATTGCTTATTGGAAGAACTGACTGAGAATGTGAAGACAAAGAAACAAGTTTTGCATTTAGTTTTGCAAATTTTGAAGGACCTGGTTATTCCTACCTCTGGGGGAGCAATCTTATTTTCTGTCTACTGCGTTCATGAGTGTCCCCCTTATTGGTGGACAGTTTCTTTTTTTCTGGTATTTTAGCTCTCATGGAGCTAGGTCATGGTCATGTGTTGGCTAGACTGGATGTAAACTACCTGACTATTAATCCAGTAGCAAACACAGTTTGAAATACAGATGTAGAATCAATATTCATAACTTTGATCTAAAGATGATACATGCATACAAACAGGATAATCGTATTTGATTGTAACTTTTTCCACTGATATCTTACATCACATATCTGTATAAGATTTGTTGCAATTATATAACAGTGGTAGCAACAATGATCTACATGGTCATATTTTAATCCTAGAGTATCACCCCCCCAAACTAATAAGATTAGGTGCAATCACTGTTGAAAACGGCAGGTGTAATTAAGTGTGTATCCTTATAAATGTATTTTATGTTTAAGTACAGAAAAAAGTGCTGATATTTAAGCTGTCACACTGTTTCAAACTTTATTTTAGGCAACATTACCTTCTCTCTCAAACCCACCTTCTTTAAGTCCAATTCGTCGGAAAGGGAAAGAAAGAGAACCTGTGGAACAAACATCTGTACCAATGAGCCCTAAAAAGGGTAGTGAAACTAATCCAGGTAAGGAGATTTTGTGTGTGTGTGTGTGTACGAGATTGTGTACGTACATATGTATGTAAGTACATGTGGTATATTGGGAAGAAATACTGATTTGAATAATTCACTACTGTGAAGTTCCAATGTTAATTCTGAAGAAGGTATACCATCAGAAGGAGGTCAAATTATTTTCAGTACTAAATGTTGAGTGGCAATACTTTTTCATAAAGAACCCATGAACTCATTAGTAGCAGTATGGATTTGTGCCTCTTGCGGTTACAATCATGCTTTCAAATCCCATAAACTGTTGACTAAAAACAAAAGTAGTTTGTACGTATGCTTTGCATATGGAAGCTCTTCTCCTATTTAGAGCACAGAGTGGGTGATTCTGGGAAGCAAAAATCTAAATAATGAAAACATAAGAGCTTCCAGGTTTTTCTGTAGCTATTGCAAAAATAGGCAGGAGTAAAAGGAGAAAAAGTTAATTCTGCTTTAAAATAGTTCTTGGGAACTTCAGTAATGAGTTCTATATGAGTTAGCCTTCTTATTTTTTAGCTGATTTGCATAGAATGCATTGTTTTATAATATAAATGCAGGTCCTCTGAGCATTCTATGAGCTTAAACACATTTCTTATTCTAATTATTTAAAAATATATGTTGACTCATTTTACAGTGCATTTCAGGGTAGGTACATTAGATGTTCAAGAATACCATAGAATATAGTTAATGTGCTAATTGATTTGTTCAGGATTATTTTTCTCTTTTAATAAGCTACTAGGCAAAGCGATACTTCAGGGCCTGCTCCAACAAGCAAATCATCGTCACTGGGCAGTTTCTATCATCTTCCATCGTATCTCAAGTTGTATGATGTCTTGAAAGCTACCCATGCTAACTATAAGGTACAATACCATGTCCTTTAGGTGAAATATAAGAGAACTCTTTTCTGCTAGTGTTACACTACCCCATGTTGTAAGTTTTTCATTCTTCTTTGAGTGCTTGTCTATATATTCTAACTATTTTGACCAGGTTACATTGGATCTTCAGAACAACATCGAAAAGTTTGGAGGTTTCCTACGATCTGCTTTGGATGTCCTCTCTCAAATTTTGGAACTTGCAACTCTTCAAGACATTGGAAAGGTGTGTTGCTTTATTTAATATAAATGTGAAATGAGCCACATTTATAATGTTCACAGGGAAGCAAGTATTTAACAAAACTTTAGTTCATCCTTCCAATATTAGTGCTTGGAAAGGCTGACCAATCTTTGAGACAATGACAAAATATTTGGTTGCATAATAAGTGAACTTAAAGCATGGGTGTTGTCATATTTTTCATGTAGCATTTGAAAAGCAGTGGGCTGGGATTATAATTGAATTTTAACATTTGAAGTTCTCCTGGTGTAAGTAGGTGGATCTTCCTAGGTGCAACCACCGTAAGCATGAATGGGGCAGTTGTTGGTGATGGTTTGTACCTCACCACAGTCACAACTTGGTGATTCTTTCATTTTCCATTTGTGGAGGAACTACCCACATTTAACTAATTAAAACATCATTAGTAGGTTTACTGTGTAAAGTCAACTACTGAAAAGCTGAATAATTTTGCATAATCTAAGATACAGTGCTTTCAGTTCCCAAGAAAATTGGAGATCTTTTGAGTCTTACACTTAGTATAATTATGTGACTACAATATGATTTTTTAATTCATTTAATAGAAATAGGTTTCTCTCCCCCACAACCCCCCCGTTTGATATTTTCAATTAATTTAACTGGGCTGTTAAACTTGGTGATCTTTGACATACCTTAAAAAGTTAATATGAAAGTGTAGATTTAAATTGTAACTTCCTGGGTTTCTTCCTGGTACATATTTCTGGTTTAAAGCCTGCAGTTTTGTATTTTATGCAATAGTAGCTTCTCTTTTATTTCATGAAGAAATTTTAATTAATGATTGTTAAACTTGTGTCTAGTGTGTTGAAGAGATTTTAGGGTATCTGAAATCCTGTTTCAACAGAGAACCAATGATGGCAACAGTTTGTGTACAGCAGGTAAAGGAAGTAACTTTTGTTTGCATTTGTGGGGGCGTGGTAGTGTTGACACTGAGAATCCCCTTTGTCCCAGCACTTTGAACTTGAACAACCATTCTCATTCTGAAAGAAGGGAGTGTAGGAGAGCTTCATCTAAGAAATAATGTTGTAGTGGCCAGGGAGGATAGAATACCTAAATTCTTTCAGGAAACTTTAAATCATTTGTGTGATTTGTTCTGGAACCCTTTGTGCCATCTAAATCATTTCTCTTGACACACTAACCTTGTTAAAGGAGCTTTATTATTATTGTCAGGAGACAAATTATTCCAGTTACCTCGTGACAGAATGCATTTAAGAAAGGGTAGGAAGCACGGTTCAAAGGACTGGTAGGGAGTTGAGAGATCTGGGTACTATTCTTGACTTCCCTATAGATTTCTTTTGTGACCTTTGGGGTACTTCATATCCCTGTTCTCATCCCCTCCTTCCTCCCCCTGGACTTGCTGAGCCTCTCATTGACGTCAGTTGAAAGTGTTGTCTATGATGTCTTAGCATGACCTAGTAGGTAGGCACAAGTCAAATATGCATACTCCCTATAACGTTTCTTTGTGCGGGCTACCAAAAGGACAACTCTAGTTATGACTGGTCGTAGACGACCTGGGCCATATAGGAACCAGTGATAGGATTGAAACATGACTACTGATGAAAAATACAAAAAAGCCCCATATATATAGATATAGCCAGTAGTCTTCATCAGAACCAAATTCAGTGCAAGTGATCAAGTAGCTTCTGAATTTTGCTTGCTTTTATGGTTGGCTTAGTTCCAACAGCAAATAAAGAATCTTCTTGTTCAAGGTAAACACAAAACCATACGATTCCATTCATATTTTAGTAAAGGCTTATTAAAAGGTATTTTTAAAAATGTAGAAACAAAATCCGGTTTTCATAGGATGGGCTTCCAGACTGATTACATATACACATTTGGGGCGGACTCACATAGTGAGGATTTTGTGTTAGTAGCTTGTAATTGAGCCAGGGTAAGGAACAGTATGTAGCTGCCCTGTCCCAGGAACAAGGCTGATACAGATTTTGTCACAGTTCAGTCCCTCCACTTCCCCCTTTGCTGAATGGGGAAAGTAAGCTGCGCCAACCCTTTTCCCAGTGGCACTATCAATCTTTGAGTACTAGAGAAAGCTCTAGTCAGTCTGTGATCTTAGGTTAAAGCAATGGCTTGTTCCAGCCTTGGAAGACTGAACTTAGCTTGGAAGCTAGTCAGAGGTCTGTACCAGCCTGAAAAGATTTTGTTTAGCCTGGTCAAAATATTGCTTTAATTCAAAGAGTGGAACTGGCTTTAGCAGGTCATTATCTTGTTTTGAAGATGACATGGGAATTTTTGTAGCTTATGTGCATGTCTATAGGAACTAAGTGTTTCGTGTATTTTTTTCTTTATTTTTAAGGCTCCTGAGTTTATGAAGGGAAAAGAACCAGAAATAGTATTTGAGTCCATGACCCACAGTTGGCACGTTAGACTGTCGTGTGACAGCCTCGTTCATAGGATGCTTTTTGTGAGGGTGGGGATTCAAGTCGCATTGTTTCAGAAATGTGTTTTTTTTTTTTCACATCTTTCCTTAGTTGCTGAAGACTTTATTTGGAACAAACTTGGCATCTCAATATGATGGCCTATCTTCAAACCCCAGCAAATCTCAAGGAAAAGCCCAGCGTTTAGGCTCTTCTAATTTGAGGCCTGGTCTTTATCATTACTGCTTCATGGCCCCTTATACACACTTTACACAGGCACTTGCTGATGCGAGTCTGAGGAACATGGTACAGGCAGAGCAGGAACATGATGCTTCAGGGTAACTGTTATTGTTTTTCCCTTGTATATGGTATAGTGTATTAACTTTCATGAAACTAATCAAAACATTCTAGCTGAAAACAATACATCATAACCTCATTAAAAGTACTGAACAGGGCTGTTAAGTTTTAAATTATTGAAGTCTCTTACGTATTGAAATTCTAATATATTGTTCAGTTGTCAATAGGAATTTTTTCTTTTATGTTCTTTTGAAATAACGTAATTATCTTGTCTTTACTAATTTGATCTCTGGTACCATAATATATTCTCGATAGAACAAAAGTGCTTCAGAAAGCAAAATGGAAAATACATTTCATGCAAAAATATAGCCACGTATATATCTATATTTAGAAGAAAAGGTTAAGGTTATATATGTGCTATTTAATAAATATTAGTACTACTGTTTTAAACTCTTTATTTTTCACTAATTGACATTAATGTTGAGTATCTTGAGAGGCAAAGGAATGGAGACTAACTTCTCCTTTCAAGCCTGCAGGTAATCAGGCTACAAATATATTAGTAGGACAATGTGCAGAAGTTTGCATTACTTCTATCCTTGCTGGACAGTTGATGTTCTAGTGAATTTGTATGCTCCAGTTATCTGGTTACTAAAATACTTGAAGTGAATTTTTACTTTCTAATGTGCTCTTAGCTTACTAAAATACTTGAAGCAGTCAAGCCCTGTTATTACAAAGCTAATGTTGGGTAAATAAAATATTAGTAGGGAGTGTGCATGTAAGAATTTTCTCAAATGTATCCCTTTGTTTTAATTTTTTAATTTTGATAGATGGTTTGATGTGCTGCAGAAAGTTTCTACACAACTGAAAACTAGCCTTACGAGTGTAACAAAACATCGTGCCGACAAGGTATTTAAAATATGTACTTAAAGAGTAAAATAAAAGGAGGGGAAAGATTTATCTTTATCCACATGAAGTTATATTTTTAACAATTTGCCTTTGAACTGGAATCTCATGTAGACAATATGTGGCTTTAAACTGTTTTTTTCTCTTTTCCATAGAATGCTATTCACAATCACATTCGCTTGTTTGAACCCCTTGTTATAAAAGCTTTAAAGCAATATACAACAACAACATCGGTACAACTACAGAGGCAGGTTTTAGATCTACTAGCACAGCTGGTCCAGCTACGGGTTAACTACTGTCTTCTAGATTCGGATCAGGTTAGTCACACTGTATTCTCATTTTGGTCAGTTTATAGCTGATTAGATAACTCTAGTTCTTAGAGGGACACTGCCAAGCTAAAATATTTTATTGTAAAAATAATTACCTTCCTTATCCTCCTAATACCATAAATGAGAACTGTGATTTTAAAATTGAAATTACGGGAATTGTATTTCACTCTGCAGGGCTATGAAGATCATGATCTGTTTCTAGTTACATTCATTTTTTGTTGTTGTCGTGCGCTATTTAGCATATGGGTGAATGTTTAAATCCACAAAATCATTCATCTAGAAATAATTTCTAAATGATCAAAACTTCATTTGGAAATGTAACAACCTATCTCATTGCCAAACAGTTTTATTACAATGAAGATTATTAAACAGGAATATAAGTATGAAAAAGATGGTTTGGTGGTTAGAATCATTCTGATTACTACTTAATCAAAGAAGACAGAAGTTTTAATTTATATTCCCAATATGTGACATTGCGAGAACAGATTAAATTGTAGGTTCTAGCTGGCTGTCATTTGCATACATTATCAACTTGAGAATTTTCTTCAAAGCATATTTAACGGGGAGCTTTTGGCACGAATATGCAAGTTTTATACCCACTAGCAGTTATTAATCATCATAATCTCAGTGGTTCTCAAACTTTTGTACTAGTGACCCCTTTCGCATAGCAAGCCTCTGAGTGTGACCCCTCCCTTATAAATTAAAAACACTTTTTAAATGTGTTTAACACTATTATAAATGCTGAGGCAAAGCGGAGTTTGGGGTGGAGGCTGACAGATCGCAACCCCTCATGTAATAACCTTGCGACCCCCTAAGGCAGGGGTGGGTCAAATTTTTGGCCTGAGGGCCACATCAGGGTTCAAAATTGTATGGAGGGCTGGGTAGGGATGGCTGTGCCTCCCCAAATAGCCTGGTCCCACCTCCTATCCAACCCCCTCCCACTTCCTGTCCCCTGACTGCCCACCTCAGAACCCCTGACCCATCCAACTCCCCCAACCCCCCCACTCCCCCCCCCCACTCCATCCCCCCGGCTGCCCCATCCCGATCCTAATGACCCCCCCAGCATCCCAACCCCCCTGTTCCTTGTCCCCTGACTGCCCTGCGCCCTAGCCACACTTCTTCCCCCATCCAACCCCCCCACCCCCGTTCCTTATCCTCTGACCACCCCCTGAAACCCTCTGCCCCTTATCCAACCTCCCAGTCCGGGCCCCAGCCCCCTTACCATGCCACCAGACACGCTGCCGTGCTGATCCACCGGAGCGCACAGCCCCGTCCCTGAGAGCGCTGCTCACGTGGCGTGCTGAGGCTGCGGGGGGTGGGAGGAGTGGAGAGGAGCTAGCCTCCCTGCTGGGAACTCAGGGGCCAGACAGGACAGGCCCACAGGCCGTAGTTTGCCCACCCCTGCCCTAAGGGGTCCTGACCCCAAGTTTGAGAATGCCTGCGCTAACTTGTACACTGAATAAGTAGGGATCTTCTGGAAATAAAATTACTCTGGATTCTCATTGGTGTGAAGGTGCAGCATTTGCCCCTTTCAGTGTAGTAAGGATATTTTCAGTTTTCAAAGGATACTTGAAGCTTTCTGATGTCTCTGTGGTGCCTCGTATGAGAAGTAGGACAAGGTAGAGCACTGATAGGGGGAGTGAGGGTGGATGGGCTGGGGGAGTTGCCCATCTTGTGGTGAAGGGTTCCCCAGGCTTCTCATAGTGTAGTGGGTTGCAGATAGGGCCAAGTGCTGGGCACAGGGTGACGTCGGTCCTGTGTCAAGGAGCACTGGGTGCAAGTTGGGGTCCTGCTCCGTAACTCTGGCTCCTAGGCACTAAGGTAATACAATAATAAAAATAAATAATAATACATGATCATGTACTTTGATGTAGTTCATAATATATAAAGTATTAGGGAGCTGAGTTAAGGATGCATGACAATAAGCATTTTTGCATTTGCTGATATTTGCCTGCTTTGCTTTGCAACCTTCATGGTCTTAACATACCTTATCAAATTAATTTTTCTGTGTTAATTAAAGTACAGATGTTTCTGGTACTGACAGGTCTGTAGGGAAGACTGTCCCAAGGACCTTAGACTTTAAATATTATGACTATTAGTAAGTACCATAGCATGGCTACATGGCAATAAACCTAACTAGTTTCAAGACTGAGCTTGATAACTTTATGGAGAGGATAGTATGGTGAGATTGCCTGCAATGGCATGTTGCCCATCTGTGACTGCTACCGGTAGTAGCAAATTATCTCCAGCTGCCATTCCACTAAATGGCCAGGACTGAGTTACTACAGTGAATTCTTTCCCAGGTGTCTGACAGGTGGGTCCCACTGAATGCCATATGTGAGGTCTGGAAGGAATTTACCCCCAGGTCTGATTGGCAAAGACCTTTGGAATTTTCACATTCTTCTGCAGTGTGGGGCACAGGTTACTTGCTGGTTTGAATGAGAGTAAATGGTGGATTCTCGGTAACTTGATGTCTTTAAACCATGATTTGAGAATGTCAGTAGCTGAGTCCGAGGTTATGGGTGTATGGGTGGGAGAGATTCTGTGGCCTGCGGTGTGCAGGAAGGCAGACTAGTTAATCACAATGGTCCATTCTAGTCTTAAAGTCTGAGTCTGTGACTGACTAGCACTAAAAATTTTAACTACAAGGCAAAAAGTAACACACATTTGTACAGCAATATCCATAGAAAAAAGCTTATGTGATAGCCACATATAATTAATATTAAAACATCTTTATATAGCAAGTTTTAAACATCCAGCCAGCCCTGAAGGCTATTAATGCTGTCATGCACTATCCTATATTTAAGGTTAGATACTGTTATATTACCAGCTAGAATAATCTGTAAATTTTATTCCTGGGGGGAATTCTGCATAGAAAATATAGTTTGACTGAAGTGCTACAGTTCCACTTTTTCCCGCCAGAGGCTGCTGTGACACCAGAGCACCCAGCAGTCTAGTGAGCCTTGCAGAGCTAGTACAGATAAAATTATTGCAAAAGGGGCTAATGGTTACTCATTAAGTCTCATTGGTCATTGTTGTTACCCACTGTAAGAACCTGCATAGAAAGCAGTGGAGTCATACAATCCGGCAGCCAGAGGAATATTAACAGTACAGCTGCCAGCAATAGCCAGTAGCAGGCTGCATTCATCACAGCACCCTGCCCACGGAGCCAGGTCGGAAGGCATGGGGTATTTGGTGGGAGGGTGGAGACAGACAGAGTGAGTCACACGGGGCTTCTGTGTGGTCACAGACTTGGCGTTTTGCAGGGCTAGTGGAGCATGGGCTCAGGAGCTAGTAGGGCGTCAGTATCAAGCCAGAAGCTGAATGGGAGGTGGAGACTGCAAGGCCACATGGGGGCGGAGGAGTGGGGTCAGGAGGGCCAGATGGTGTCTGGGAAGGTGGACTGCAGGACAGACTGGGACAGAGGCAGATGTGCCTGACTGACAATGAGAGTTCAGGGGTCAGTGAGGGTATGCATGGGGGAGGCTCCCTAACAATTCCTCAGTCCGTCTGTCTCTCTTATCTTATCTTCATCTCAGCCCCCACCACCCCAAATGAGTCGTACTTCTCCCATTAACACCCAACAACCCTCCAGGTTCACTCTCAAACTCCTTTCCTCTCCCTTAGCTCCTCCATTACTTCTGACTTTCCCAAGCCTTTGCACTGTTTCTGAAGGGTGTGGGAAATATGTTTGTGTGTTGTAGTTTAAATGAATTATTACTCAAAGTTCTGCATTAATTTGCCTATTTGTCAAACATTTCCAGAATCATTTTTTTCCCCATCTGTATTGTTAGACATACTTGCTGACCAGTATTTGGAAATAAATTATCAAAATAATTGAAACTGGTGTGATTATATTGTGTTGTTTTTGACTAATAAAATATGCAGAATTTTAATTTTTTGTCTCAGAATTCATCCAGGAGTAAAATGTATATATGAAAGAAAAACCTTATTTTGATGCATAAGTACAAGGATCAGAGTTAAATTTGAAGTTTCAATAATAAATATGCATTAAATAATTTAAGCTTATGATAGGTCAACCATAACACTCCATTAAATGCTAGACTTTTGTATATAATATATAATGCAGTGATGCAAATGTATATAAACTGAAAAGTTGCAACACAGGTTCAAATTCTTTTCTAAACATTCATATATTGTCATAGGTAAGGCTAAGATTTTGTCACGGATATTTTTAGTAAAAGTCATGAACAGGTCACAGGCAATAATGAAAATGTCACTGAAGCCCATGACCTGCCCCTTACTTTTACTAAAACATCCATGATAAAATGAGGAAACTGGGCAGCCATGGGTGGCTCCAAACTCTGGGGTCCCTCCTGTCACCTGGGGTGATGGGAAGTGGTGGTGGGTCCCAGTGCTGCGCCCACGTGGTGGGGAGCTCTCCCCCGCCCCCCATTGGTGCTGGTAGCCAGGTGCTATGGGAGATCTGCCCGCAGCTCTAAGCGAGAGCTGACTGAAGTCACAGAATCCATGATTTCTGTGACTAAGTTGCAGCCTTAGCCATAAGTAGGGCCCTACCAAATTCATGGCCATGAAAAATGCGTCATGGACTGTGAAATCTGGTCTTTTGTGTGCTTTTTACCCTATACTATACAGATTTCATGGGGGGAGACAAGTGTTCTCAAATTGGGGGTCCTGATCCAAAAGTGAGTTGCTGGAGGGTTGCTAGGTCATTTGAGAGGGAGCGTGGATTCCTGTGATTACAGCACAGTGAAATTTCAGATTTAAATAGCTGAAATCATGACATTTACTATTTTTAAAATCCAATGGCCGTGAAATTGACCAAAATGGATTGTGAATTTGGTAGGACCCTAGCCATAGGAAACTTTTCAGAACATCTTATAGCAAAGTGTGGGAATCTGTGCTTTTCATCTTTTTATCCATAGAAATGCTTTTAAGTCTTCCTCTGCCAGATAAGTTTTAGATGAGAAATTAATATTGATAAAATTATGCCACTGTTAATGTGTATAGTTCTTAACTTATTTTTATCCTGTTTTCAGGTGTTTATTGGATTTGTGCTAAAGCAGTTTGAATACATTGAAGTGGGACAGTTCAGGTAAAATAAGACACAAAATCTCTCCTTTCTATAGTAAGGTTATGGGATGTAATCACACAGGTCAATTGAAGAGTTTGGGTTAATATCTCTTGTTGAATTTTACCTTTTCTTTGGATTGTCTGTTTTTAGACAGGGAATGAATCTAGAGGAAATAACTGGCAGCTTTGAACTATCCCCTTGTCCCACTACTCCTATTATGTCTATTTGGCCAAAAACCTGCAGTGATTAGTTCTGATACCTTTAAGGCCCCACATTTCCATTTACATCCATCCAGAGAGTAGTGTCTGTCCACCAAAGGAGAAGAGTTCCATTGTAGGTCATGTGTTTCCCATTCCCCTAATGCCATGGTGGCATCTTCAGCGGGTTTGGCATTATGTAATGGGAGGAGTCGGGGAGCAAAGTGCACAAAACATAATCCTAATCTATATTAATTTGTACTATTCCTCCTGTATTGTGAAATGCTGTCTCTGGGGGATTTCAGAGGGAATCTGTAATTTAGGGGAGTCCCTGGATCCATGCATTCTGGTCATGAAAACTCTTTGACATTTTTGGCTCAGCAGTCACTTAGCATTAATTGTATGTTGAAAAAATAACACTGGGAATGTTGTTTAGACTTTTAATAGGAAATGAGAGCTGTGTGTGTTCTTGAGCCACATACTACTTTTGAAAGGAGACGTAGGAAGAGAGTAGGGGATATTTAAAAAGTTGGATTTTAATAAAAATAAAAAGTAGCAAATATATGCAGGATAGTAGAGTGAGGAAAGTAAGATAGGAATCATTACATTAGGAACTGTTTTTAGACTGAAATCCCCTAAATTCATTTTTAAAAAGCAGTTAAAATAAATGGGACATGCTGTAACAGCATTATGCTACTTCAGGGCATGTATTACTAAGCTATTTATACACTGTTTTGGTGCCTGAAGACAGGATGCCTCTAAAGTGCCTTCTCTTAATGACTTACTGCCATTGCTTTCCATAACGAGTTTTAAAAATATCACTGTTGTCTCCAAATGATGCTTTGTTTCTGAACTGTCATTCCATGGTGATTGTTCAGCAGGAGTTCCAGTTTGATGTAGATTAGGAATGTTACTTGCTGCCTAAGTGGATAATAGACAACAGATGATCATTATTGTTCTAAGCAGAGTGGTTAATTAATAGTAACTAGTTTGTTTTTTAAGTACTGCAGTTTTCCCTACAGCTTTGTCACGCATTCACATGGTATCTTGTAATCCATGTTTCATTCCATTTTGTTAAACTGTCCATCAAGATTGCAACTTTTTACTCTTTTTACATTTTTAAATTATATTTAAGAGAACTTTTTTTTTAAAAAAAATGGCAGCTTGTTCTCATTTGTAACTAGTTACACTGGTTGTGAACACCTAAGTTATGATATGTTGCAATTTTAACATTCTAGTTACAATTTTTAGCTATTTCCCCCCTTCCCTTGGTTTTAATAGGGACATGGCATGCAAGCAGGATCTGTTCCTTAATTCATCAGTTTAATCCCCACCTAAAAGTATGATGCCTCCATCTTCTCCTTCAAATCTTTCCTTAAAGCATACGCCGTACCCTTGCTAGAACTTGTGTCGGTAGAACACGAATTCGGCCATAGCGCGGTTGCGGCCATGGATCCCAAAATAGAACACATTCATTTTATTTCATTTCATTTTAATGCGGTGCCTGCTATAACACGGTCACAGCATGAATCCCAAATCCTGTGTTCTGGTGAGGGTCTGGTGTATTTCTTTCTTTAAGCTTACAAAATCCAGGGCCTCCGCCTATCCCTCCCTTCTGGCCTTAATATCTGAGTAATTTGTTAACAAAATAAAAATAAACACTAAACCAGTCTTTTAAAAAACAAATTACAACTAAGAGGAATTATGGTATAAACTTCACTTTGCTTGCTTTGTATTATATCTTTTTCCTCTAGTCTTCATCTGCATGCTGGCTATCCGGTTATGAAGCTCCTTGGGGCTGTGCCTTCCTGTGCTTTGTAAAACACCCAGCACACTTTTGAGTTTATATAAACACTAGTGTAAAAGCCCGTGTACACGGGCCAACGGTAACGGCTCGCGGCCCCCCCCCTCGTTCAGCTCTCTCCCCCCGCCAACGGCGCCCCCAGGTCGCTCAGCTCTTCCCCCTCCAATGGCCGCCCCGCTCGCTCAGCTCTCTCTCCCCGCACCCCCCGCTCGCTCAGCTCTCTCCCCCCGCACTCCCCGCTCGCTCAGCTCTCTCCCCCCGCACCCCCCGCTCGCTCAGCTCTCTACCCCTCCCCCCAATTCCAACGGCCCCTCAACCCCTCATCATGCACCCGACAGCCCAGCCCGCTCCCTCCCATCCCCCCAGCAGCATTCACCCCCCCCCCCCGTTTGCAGATACCCCAAGTCCCCGTTACCTGCCCGGCCATTTTGTGCCACCGAACTAAGGGTCCCCCTGGGCCAAGCAGCAACCCCCACTGACCCTCCCCAACGGTGGCAGGAGCCGCCCCTGCCCCGGAGAGCAGCCCCGCGGCTCAGTGCCTCTCTCCCCCGCGCCTGCAGCACCGAGCCCCTCACCCTGCGGGAGAGCCCGCTCCTCCGGCCGCGGCTGCCGTCCCCTAGTGTCCCGCATGGCGGGGCCTGGCGCTCAGCTCCCTGCGCTGGGCTCGCTCCCCCACGGCCCCAGCAGGGAGGCTGCAACGGCTCTGGAATTCCCCAGCTCCGCCGGCTGCCGCCACCTCATTGCCTGAGGGCCCCGGTGAGCTCATCCCAGGGCAACGGGAAAGCCCCGCACTGGGGAAGGCGGCCCACTCCGGCCAGACCCTGCTTCCCGTGCGGCAGCGCATGCGCGGCGGCCATGTTGTGCTGCCGAACTACACCTCCCAGCATGCCGTTCGTCCGGGCCGTCTCTACTGCGCATGACGGCTTCGGACAAACTTCCTTAGCCTTTTATTATTATAAACGTGATCTGAATGGGTGTTGGTGTTTCTGCTGTTTAATTTTTACATCCATTTAAACAAATCTTGTTTGAAATAAATCTTTCATAATGAGGCTGGTGGTACTATTCTTTTTTATACTCCAACCCTTGATTTGCATTGGTTCATATGAACAAAAATGTTAGTAAGTGAGCTAGTATTGATAAGTTCAATAAACACAACTTTGAAATAAGACTTTTTACTTAAATAAGTAAAAAATGGGGCACAGAAATGACTGAAATACTACCGTATATACTCGAGTATAAGCCGAGTTTTTCAGCCCACTTTTTGGGCTGAAAAAAGCCTCCTCGGCTTATACTCGAGTCAACTGCTACCGCGCAGCGGGGGCCGTTCCCCCCCCGGGGAGGGGTGAGTGCAGGGCCCGGCCCGGACGGCGGGCTCGGGGGGGGAACGGCCCCCGCTGCGCGGTAGCAGGGCTGGCTCGGGAGGATCCCGGGGCGGTTGGGCCCGGCGGCTCCGTGCCGCGGCCTGTCACGGGGGGAGCCCCGGCCATTGCGGGCGCGACCCGTCCTGTCCCTGCCCGCGGCGGGGAGGGGGGAACCGGGACGCTCCCGGCAGCCCGCCCACGCGGCGGGGACGGGAGAGCGAGGCTTTTTTTTTTTTTTTTTTTTTTTTTTGTCCGGCGGGGAGGGGAGGAACCGGGGCGCACATTTTTTTTTTGGTCCGGCGGGGAGGAGGGAACCTCGGCAGCCCGCCCGCGGCGGGGAAGGGGGAACCTCGGCAGGGGGAACCTTGGCAGGGGGGACTCGGCTTATACTCGAGTCAATAACTTTTCCAGCTTTTTGTGCTAAAATTAGGTGCATCGGCTTATATTCGAGTCGGCCTATACTCGAGTATATACGGTATATAGAAGCAGAAGAGTTTTCCATAAAACATTTTTCTCCTGACTAGAACTAACCTGTATGTTTAATAAAAGGATGTTAGTATGTATTAACATTTTTCTTTTGTTCCAGGGAATCCGAGGCAATTATCCCTAATATCTTTTTCTTCCTGGTATTATTGTCTTATGAGCGATATCACTCCAAACAGATAATTGGAATTCCTAAGATTATTCAGCTGTGTGATGGTATCATGGCCAGTGGAAGGAAAGCTGTTACTCACGGTAACTTAAAAACCAAAACAGTGAAACTACTAACAATTTGCAATATGCTAAAAAGAATATACAGTGCTGTGCTAAGGAATGCTGGGCTTATGCTGATCAGCCCAGAAAACTCTTGTATAGTTTTCTTGTATTTTTTCAAACTACATTTTTCACATATTAAATAGTTCAAAGGTATGAACCTACTCAGGACAGAAAATATTATTTATCCCATTTACACTGCTTCTACAATTATGCATAATTAGCTATTTTTGTTGAGAGCAATTAGGAGATTTGAGTATAGAAAACAAGCTTTAAATTAAGTATGTTGTTTGAGTTGTTTAGATAAGATTGTATACTGTCTGGTTCTACCCAGTGATATCTGTCCCTTGCTTTCTCATAAAATGTTTAACTTAAAAATTGGTATGATGAAAAAATATTGTTGCTTTAAATTTGCATTTACCAGTTTGTTTCAAGGATATTTCTGAATTGATATTTAACATGGCACCATAACACTCTTGCTACCTTTATACAATACACTGCTAGAACAGAAAAAAGCAGATATAGATTTTGATCTAAATGTCTGATTTCTAATTTTAAAATATTCCAAAATGTTGCATGTGTGTGTAAAATCAGAAAAAATTACTTGTATGCTACAACCATGACACAATTTCTGCTTGTAATGAGGATCTTTAGGAATTTTCTGTCTAATTTTAAAAGTAATAGAATAACAAAAATGGTGGCTAAACATTATTTAATAGCAACATAAATTGTATTAGAGCTTCTTAGTTATTTGAATAGTAAGTTAACACAGATGTATTTTTGAAAGGTTTTGATTAATCCATTTTGATATTAGCTTTATTTATCTTCCTTTTGGAAAAATAACATTGGAAGCCTTTCCTTATTCCAGAACTGTTGGTGTAAGAAATGCATAGATTGTACTGAGAAAGGCATGTCTTTTGAAATATGTGTAAAATCCTGAAGGGGTAATGGTGATCAGTTTCTAACTCTGACTTAGACTCTTTAGTAGAGGGAAAGGAACAAGAGATGTGGAAATGACTTAAGTTTTCCGCAAGTATTTATAGAAACATTACAATTTAAGTGCTAGTTTTGAGTAGTAAAATTGTTGGGAGTTGGAACCTTTCTGTACTATTCAAAACTAAACTGCATTTAATACTGAAATATGGAATCTTAATTTTAGCCATACCAGCTCTGCAACCCATTGTCCATGATCTCTTCGTATTACGAGGAACAAATAAAGCTGATGCTGGAAAAGAACTGGAAACACAAAAAGAGGTGGTGGTGTCAATGCTACTAAGACTTATCCAGTATCATCAGGTAAGATAAGTGGATAGATTAGTGTGCCTCTCTCTGTTTTATAATGTGAATTATTTGTTAGACTGGCCACACTTAAAACATTTATCCCTCTCTGAACAAATCCTGATTAGTCAGACTTTGTTCTGAAAGCTTTCTTGGTGTGCAGGATAAAAATTGGATGCTTTTTCTAGCCATTCCCATAATTGGTAGGCATAAGAGTACAGACTCACAAGTGTTCAAAAGCAAACAATAAAAGCATTCATTGTTTCATACATTGATATAATAGGGCCAAAAGGTAGATTTAATATCTAGTACGAAGTACTGTCCTTTGTTTATTATCTATGTTCGAGTAGCACTGAAAGGCTCCAATCAGTTTCAGGATCTACATTGTGCCAGGGGCTGTATGAACACAAAGTGAGACAGTAGTTTCCCTGAATGATAGTCTAATTTAAGACAAGATGCAGTAAATGGGTAACTAACAATATGAGAAAATGGGGGAGAGAGTACATAGGTAAGGTTAAGATTTTGTCAGTTATTTTTAGTAAAAGTCGCAGACAGGTCACAGGCAATAAACAAAAATTCACGTGAGCTGTCTGTGTCTTTTTCTAAAAATAATGAGGGGGAGGGGTTATGGGGGGATGACTGAAGCCCAATGCGGGGAGGAAGACAGCCCAAGGTCTGCTGCAGGGTGAGAATATCCAGCACCTGCCATTGCAGCGGCTAACACCTCTGAAGCTCCAGTGGCTCAGAGCTCCAGGCTTCCTGTGGCAGCACCTCAGAGCTCCAGGTGGCCACTGCCGACTGACAGTTCTGGTCCTGCCACCTCAGGGCTGAATCAGAAAATGTCATGGAGGTCTCTGAAAGTCACAGAATCCATGACCTCCATGACATCTTATCCCTGGTAACAATCATAGGAGTGCTTAGTTACATTGCTTTTTATGGAAACAACTAGATGATTGCTAGTCATTTACTTTTTATAAGATTCAACGATAGACAAGTAAAAAAACAAACAGTAACTTATGACTATTCACCTAGCCATTGACGGATGTCATGTTATCAATAGTCTCACTGCTAAGATGGGTTTTGAAGGATTTATTGGAGGATAGTGAGAGGTTGTATGGACAAGTACAGACAAGACCTTCCAGGCATATTGGGAGACAGAGGAAAAAAGCATAAAGGTGCTTGTGAAAGAAGTGACAGAGTCCTGTGACACCTTAAAGACTAACTAAAGGATTGAAGCATAAGCGTTCGGGGTTAATATGTGGATGCAACGAAGTGGGTATTAGCCCACGAAAGCTTATGCTTCAATCCTTTAGTTAGTCTTTAAGGTGCCACAGGACTCTTTGTCACTTCTGCAATTCCAGACTAACATGGCTACCTCTCTGATTCTTGTGAAAGAAATGGTCTTGAGTCTTTTTGCTTATTCCAGACACTTAATATAAGCATAATACTTTTTTTTTATTGAACTTCATCCAGTTGTTGGAATGCTGCTCTTGTGTATATTAATGTGAGGAATATGCCTTTTTGAGTACGATTGAAGAGGCAACTCAATTTTTTTTTCAAATTTAGTTCAAAAATAAAATTTGCTAGAAATCTGGATGTTCTGTGTGTCAAAGTTCAGACTGAAATTAATTTCTGCAACTAAAATTTTATAGGTTGATAGTAAATTTATAGTTTTATGTAATTAGTCATAACTGGATACATTTTTTTCACATGGCATTAAACTGTTATTCACATAATGTATTCTGACATTAGCTGACTACATAGTTAATTTTTAACCTTTAGTGTTATCTAGAGAGTATAGGAGTTTTTAGCAGAGATCTGGAATAGCCGGTACAGTGAAACCTCCATTTAACGGACTAATTCGGGCAAGGGGGTGTCCGTTAAATGAAAAAGTCCGTTATTTAATAATAATTAAAAATACGAGCTGTCGGAGCAGCAACCTGACCGCCACAGGGTCTGGGCGGCAGCTCCGCAGCCCGCCCGCTGCCGGGACCCGGGTGGCAGCCAGGAGCCGTCAGCCAGCCCACCCAGGTTCCGGGTGCTGGGACCCGGGCAGCAGCCGGGACCCGTCAGCCAGCCCGCCTGGGTCCTGGCTGCCGGGAGCTGTCAGCCAGCCCGCAGTGGTCCCGGCTCCCGGGACCCGCCAGCCAGCCCGCCTGCTGCCTGGACCTGGGCGGCAGCCGGGAGCTGGCAGCCAGCCCGCGAGAAATGGATTTGGGATGCATCAGACTTGCTCAGAAATTTTGTCCGTTGCATCCGAAGTCCGTTAAATCGAGGTCCGTTAAATCGAGGTTTTACTGTATTAGGACCTGATCTTGCAAACTGCTCTACACAAGCAGACTGCATCTGTGCAGAACTCCGTTGACTTTAATGAGTTCAGAGTTCCACTCAGAACAGCTTGCAAGATCAGAGTTTTAATGTATGTCCCATTTCCATTTTTCCTTTCGTTAAGACAGGAGCTAGTTTTTACTTTTACTTGCCAGCTATCAGTATTTTGCTTTTCTTTCCACTCCCCATGCATTTAATCTCATCCTCTATTCTTCCCACTGTTGGATTAATCCCTTGTAAATTTTGGCTTTACAAGCACAGAAAATGTTGCATTTATATGTTTAAAAAAACACACCTGTGAAATACTAGGTATTTTAGTCATCATAAATGACTATATCTGAGAGAGGAACTTGTTCTTTTTATAAATTCTAGCCTGAAGTGATTTTTTTTTTTTACTATTGTCCATAGACATGTATTTAATTTCTTCTCTTGGATTTATGTAGTTTTATTTCTTGTATGCGTGTATGTGTGTAAATGTTATCTAAGTGGAGCAGAATAGAAACACTGTGTCTCTGTTATGTGAAAGGCAAGGTGAAACAGGAGAAAAGTATATATTGATCGTTTTAAGATGATCTTAAATCATCTTTGTGAAACACCTTGAATAACTTTTTGGTTTTGGGGAAAATTATAGTTTTATTAACTGTTCCCTCCCTCAATTGTACTATTTTAAAAAATATGCCATTCTCTAAAGTGCAGGTGTGTGTTTTTGGGGGGGTGCTTGGGATATTTTCTTCAGGTGCTCGAGATGTTCATCCTCGTACTGCAGCAGTGTCACAAAGAGAATGAAGACAAATGGAAAAGATTGTCCCGACAGATAGCCGATATAATTCTCCCAATGCTAGCAAAACAACAGGTTAGTATCTAACAATTTTATCCTTGTGTATCAATTTTGCTTTTGTTACATGAAAGCAAATATTCTGCTTACAGTCTGCAAGTAAATATAAATACTGGAAACTTTTCTACTAAAATAGATTTGTATATATGAAATACTTTGAAATATAATGTTCAAGATAAGGCATCTCACTCATTCTTAATGGGCCTGATAATGAAGAATAATTTCTGTATAATTTCATATTTACTTATAGATTAATGTCATTTTTAAATAATTTTAAAATCACAAAAGACTAATTTTGTAGATTAAAAACTATTTGTAGTGTTTTCTAATATATCTCAGCTTAGAGTTAAGTCCATAAATACTCTAAGGGCTTGTCTTCACTACTGCAGGTAGCCATTGATCTTTTGGCGATCGATTTATCACGTCTCATCAAGATGCGATAAATCGATCACCAGCGGCACCCCTGTCGGCTCCGGAACTCCTCCGCTCACCGAGAGGCGCAAGCTGGAGTCGACGGAGGAGCGGGCGCCGCCTGCCACCACCTTGAGATACGCCAACTTCAGCTACATGATTTATGTAGCTGAAGTTGCGTATCTTCCGTCGACAGACGCCCCCCCTCCCCCCCCCATGAAGATCAGCCCAAAGACTCTATAGCTAATCCAGCTCACCATACTTACTAAATGGTATCAAGCCTTTTTTTTTCTTCTTTACTTACAGAATGTTGTCATTGTATATGTCGGCATTACAATATAATCGTTCAGTGGCCTTATTTTACAACCTATTTTAATGAACAAAATAAAAATTGTAATGAAATTTGTTTACTTGAAACTGGTTTGGTCATCTGTAATGGCCTTTTAACTTTATTTTTAATGTTTTTAAGGAACATTTTTAGGTGTCTTTATTTTCTTAATTAAAAAACTTAGTCTGACAAAATTGCCCTCATGTAAATCTTGTGACATAGCTGAATATGGGAGAAGTTAAGTGTTGTCAGGACCTGGATCACAGGCAAAACTGGCATTATCTTGACCTTATTGCATATTACTCCACTTGGGCAGATCCCAGCCCCTGTGTGAAGACTCATTGAAGTCCATGGATGGAGAGTAATGTACAGGGTTGGAGACCTCATGAGCTGCATATAAGTTTATAGCCAAACCTGAGATCTGTGTGCAAACTGAAAGTGGCCATCGTATGAAGCTTAGTTTCTTCTTTGAATGATTGCTCATGTGTATTCCACGGTGTGTGTGTGTGCTCGCCACATGCACCAGTGATGGAAGTTTTTCGCCTAGTAGTACCCGTAGCGGGGGAGCGCTCCAGTGACCTCTGGAGTGGTGCCGCCATGGCACGGTACAAGGGGCACTGCGTGCTCTCCCCACCCTCAGTTCCTTCTTGCTGCCAGTGAAAGTGCATCGGAACTTCGCTGCTCCAGCTTTGCTGTAGCTCGTCCCCAGACTGTTTGTTAGTACCTGTAGTTAATTAGCTGTTCCAGTTAGTTAGAGACCCCGGGGCGGGGAACGCCTCGACACTTGTAGGCAATCTATGCCAAGGAGTGACCTGAACGCAGACTCTTTACGCTGTTTGGGAGAGACCTTTATCAGCGATCATTGCAAGATTTGCAAGTCATTCAAGCCTGGGACTAATAGGGAAATAGACATTCGGTTCTGAGCCATCCTGATAGTCTGTGCTGACTCCAACTCTGGTGCGCTGCTTGGAGATGGCACCAGGCACTGCAGCGTCGGTGCATGGCGACCCTCTTGCGCTTTTGACCAGTCAGCACCGCTCCCCATCCATGAGCTAGAAGACGCCCTTTTGGCAGCGGCACCAAAGTGCACCGGGGCAGAGGTTAGGCCCATGTCGGGCAGTCCTCGATCCCCTCCGGCCTCTAGGCCTCCAACTCACATTGAGCGGAGTAGCCCAGCCGCTTTGGACTAGGACTCTCCGGACATCCAGATGCCTTCTATGCCTGAGGCCCTACAGGCGGCCCAGGATGTCAAGTCCCTGCCAGTAGCAAGAGTGCCGCCGACGTTGGCCCCACGCTCCAGAGGCAAGCCACCCCTGGGCTCTCCGCATTCGCCCCCCGATTGGTACCAGTCATGGTCAAGGGAATGTTCCCGATGCCGTTCGCCGCACAGCAACCGTTCAGGGAAACGTTCACGTAGATAGCCCTCGACACTCGTCAGATTCTCTGGCTGAGTGCCATCCGACCAGGATTCTCTGCACTGTTCCACGTCTGGGAGCACGTACCAATGGGACCGAGGTGGACATCGCCATAGGCCCTCGTCCCAGAGGGGTTACCGCAGCCGGTCGCCAATGCTGCTCCCTTTCGGAATCTCGCTTCGAGACCCCTCCAAGTCATCACCTCCTCAGCCCCAGGCGTCGATTGCCAGGGTTTTGCTATCATGGGTCCACCCGTCGGAGTTGTTTGCAGAGCAGCTGCTATTGAGGTCCTCCATGTTGAGTTTGTGGTCCCATGAGCGTCGTCATTCCCGGCACCACCACTCCTCCAGGTCCCAGGACAGTGGCAGTTTGGTCATTAGCCCGACCTCAGTTTGAAGCCATCCTTCCGTTGGCCAGGCCTTCCAGACCGAACAATCTGGACCACCGGTGCCACACTGGGCACTGTGATGTCCCTTTAATAGACACTATCTATTGAATCTATTCAAGGGACACCATCATAGGAGCTAACCACATCAGCCACACTATTAGGGTCTTGTTCACCCTGCACATCTACCAATGTGATATATGCCATCATATGCCAGCAATGCCCCTCTGCCATGTACATTGGCCAAACCGGACAGTCTCTAAACAAAAGAATAAATGGGCACAAATCTGACATCAGGAATTGTTACATTCAGAAACCAGTAGGAGAACACTTCAGTCTCCCTTGTCACTCAGTACCAGACCTAGACGTGGCAATTTTTCAACAAAAAAACCCTTCAAAAACAGTCTCCAATGTGAAACTACAAAACTGGAAATTAATTTGCAAACTGGACACTGTCAAATTAGGCTTGAATAAAGACTGGCTGTGGTTGGGTCATTACAAAACCTAATTTACCCCATACTAATTTACCCCTACTGTTACTCAGTCCTTCCTGTCAACTGTTTGAAATGGGCCACTCTCATTGCCACTACAAAAGTGATTTTTTTCCTTCCCTGGTATCCTACTGTCAATTGAATTGTCTCGTTAGACTGACCTCACACAGGGTAAGGCAACTCCCATCTTTTCATATGCTGTGTGTTTATACCTGCTACAGTATTTTCCACTCCATGCATCTGATGCAGTAGATTCTAGCCCATGAAAGCTTATGCCCAAATAAATTTGTTAGTCTCTAAGGTTCCCCATGGACTCCTCATTGTCTTTGCTGATACAGACTAACACGGCTACCACTCAGAAACCTGTAGTACTTCAAGCATCTTTGCTGTCAGCAGCATCTTATTTCTCTCCAGTCTAAAAAGTACTGCTTGTCACGTGTGGAATGAAGAAGGTTGCTTACGTGTAACTGGAAGTTCTTTGAGATGTGTGGTCCTGATCTGTATTTTGCTACCCTCTTTCCATCCCTTTCTTCTTCAGGTCATATTTGTTAGTATCCTTTCATCTGCGAGAGGTGGTAGAAATTGCAGCCTATGATGTAGATGGTTTGCAGTGTCTCATGTGATTGAATAGTCCAATCCGAGATTTGCATGATCTTTGGCAGTTGTTGCAAAATATGCATCTTGGTTGGAAGCTGCTTGCTTCCTTTGGACTCTTTTCTCTTCAAGCTGTAGGAGCCAGGTCCTGCCATGGACTTGGATGCCCTGAGGGAGACAGTGGCACCACTTGTGATCACTTGCCAAGGTTTCCCATCGGTCAGGATCAATTCCTTCATATCTTGATTGCCTGTGTCTTTATAGCGAAGCTTGGGACATCCTATTGTTTTTGTTCCCTATGATAACTCCTCATAGAGCATGTCCTTGGGTATGCATCCATCTTCCAACCTACTCAGATGGCCCAACCGGTGCGGTTGTATTTGCTTGAGCAGGGCTGTCGTACTTGTGTGAAAAGCACTTGAAAGGCAGTCTATGAAT
Source organism: Sternotherus odoratus (assembly GCA_032164245.1). Lineage (NCBI taxonomy): Eukaryota > Metazoa > Chordata > Testudines > Kinosternidae > Sternotherus > Sternotherus odoratus. Next base: position 98,181,136 of record JAVMKO010000004.1, on the reverse strand, counting down.
TCTTGTAATAGCTCTTCATTGTGGGCTATGAAGGCATCAACATCAGTGAATAGAAGTTCTCTGGTTCGCACCTCTTTAACTTAAGTCATGACAGGTTGAAGTTTCCTATCCAATTTTCTGTTGGATTTGTAGTAAGGAGAAGAACTGAAAGGGCATTGGCCTTCACTGCCTCTTATGCCATTGGTCTGGAAAAAGAGGAGAACTACTGTGTATGTGTGTGCCAATTGACACTGTTTGTTAGAATTTTCAGATTTGGACACACTGCATGCATGCATGCACATGGAATACTGATAGAGACCAACTTCCATTTATCATACTAAAAATAATCATGACACAAAGGTGTTTTGTTTTTGCTGTTGCGTTGAATGGTGAATACACAATTTATTCCTTTCTTTTAAACAGATGCATATAGATTCCCATGAAGCTCTGGGAGTATTAAACACTTTATTTGAAATTTTGGCTCCTTCATCCCTCCGTCCTGTGGACATGCTTTTGAGAAGTATGTTTGTTACTCCCAGTACAATGGTAAGTGACCAGTTAAGGAGATTACAGTACCTGTGTGATTGTTGAAGCCTTTAACACATTTGTGACTATATCATATACATATCTGACTATCCTCCACTCTGTCTATCAAGACAATTCAGCATTTTCATACATGGCAAAACAGTAGTGAGTGTTCTCTTAATCCTCTGCAAGGTGTATATTTTTGTTCCCAAATCTTGCTGAAGTTAGCTTGGTAACATGTTCAGAAATAGGGAAGAACTCACTAGGAGGACTAATTTTCTGGAATGTTAGATGGGGTGGGATCTGAGTTACTACAGAGAATTCTTTCCTGGATGTCTGGCTGGTGAGTCTTGCCCACATGCTCAGGGTTTAGCTGATCACAATATCTGAGGTCAGGAAGGAATTTTCCTCCAGGGCAGATTGGCAGAGGCCCTGGGTTTTTTTTTTCACCTTCCTCTGCAGCATAGGGCACAATTCACTTGCTGGAGGAGTCTCTGCACTTTGAAATTGTTAAACCACAATTTGAGGACTTCAGTATCACAGACATAGGTTAGGGGTCGACTACAGGAGTGAATGGTTGAGATTCTGTGGCCTACATTATGCAGGAGGTCAGGCTAGATGATCATAATGGTCCCTTCTGACCTTAGTCTGAGTGTGAGCCTTTGGATAGGTCATTTAACTTGTAATTAGATGGTGAAGAATGGGGAGCCTCCTCCTGATGTAAGAGAAATTCCATAACCTGGTTTATGAGTATTGGCCTATCAAATTCACAGCTGTGGAAAACACGTCATGAACTATGAACTCTGGTCTTGTGTGCTTTTACCCTATACTATACGAATTTCATGGAGGAGCCCAGAGTTTCTCAAATTGGAGGGGTTGTGACCCAAAAGGAAGTTGCAGGAGAGGTTACAAGGTCATTTTAGTGGGGGATCGTGGTGTTTCAACCTTTACTTCTATGCTGCCTTCATAGCTGGGTGGCTGGAGAGCGGCAGCTGTTGGCTGGGCGCCCAGCTCTGAAGGCATCACCCCGCCAACATCAGTGCAAAATTAAGGGTGGCAATACCATACCATGTCACCTTACTTTCTGCACTGCTGCTGTCAGAGCTGGGCCACCAAGGAGCGGTAGCTGCTGACTGAGAGCCCAGCTCTGCAGGAAGCAGTGCAGAAGTGCTCTCAAAGCCAAACTGATTTCCATTTGCTATCCTAGACATTTAGCTCTCGAAAGCCATGATAATGGTAGAAAAGAAGCTAGAAAAGTTTACCTCATATATGTTCACTTCTTTGAACAACATCTTTATGAATGACCGTTGTCATTCATAATGATCTCATATGTTGTCAGTTGTCCATGACATTATTGCAGTTGTCAACCTCTTAATCTCCTGCATTTTTCTGTGTTTTTTTTAGGCATCAGTGAGCACCGTTCAATTATGGATATCTGGTATCCTAGCTATCCTTAGAGTTCTGATTTCACAATCAACAGAAGATATAGTTCTATCTCGTATTCAAGAGCTTTCTTTCTCCCCTTACTTATTGTCATGTCAAACAATTAACAGGCTAAGGGATGGGGAGAATAATGTACCCTCACCTGAAGAACAAATTGAGCTGAAACAGGCTAAACATCTGCCTGAAGAGACATTTTCTAGGTATGTTGTCTTCTGAATCTATAGGTTTTTTTTGTAAAACTTTTGGTGAAGTATTAGAATGACAAGTGATATGGAAACATAACATTTATATTTACCTGGATGCATAGCAGTGCACATCCTAATGTCTCCAAAAAAAGTGGCTTTCAATGCAGAGTGCGGCACCTTTAAAATAACTAACTAAATAAATTATTCCTTGGGTGCACACCCTAATGAAATGTGCCACGCACGCCTATGCCTAGATGTTACCTGAAATGGACATGGGGGTTGGATGCAAGGTTGAGGTATAGAATGGGCTGCGGTGCTGATGGATGTATTACATAAGATGGAGGTGTGTATTTTTGTTTAATAATTTTTCGCTGTTTTGGTTTTTTTCCATGCTGAGCTAAAAAATACCACTGACTTCTGTGAAACCAGGATTTCACCCTGGGAATTGAGTCTTCCTTCTCCCTTACTTTAGCCTATACTCTGCATTTTTGCCTCAGTGTCATATGGATGGGATGAGTTCAATGACTTCCCCTCCTGTGCATGTGAAAGGGTGAAAAACATGGAAGGGAAGATCAGCTTTCTTTTTAAAAGGCTTGCTTGTAATCTAGAGCCTTCTGAGGGTGAGAGTCTTATACAAAGTAATTCAAGAGATTTTGGATGTGGTTGAGTTGGAAATATCCTGCTACTGCAGGGGGAAGGAATTAGGATAAAATTGTATCCCTCCAGGATAGGTTTAGACCCTTATGAGAGGATCTTTTTATCCACAAATTCATTGGGGGGGGGGGGGGGGGAAGAGTTGTGATTTGACATAACTGGATCTGAGTCTTGCTATGGGAAGGACTGGGGAATGGTTGTGGGATGAATTGTTAGTCTGATTCAGGTTGTTGGGTGGTTGTTTTTTTTTAGCTTTCCTTGGTGGCCTTGATTTGGGTAACCATATTCCTTTGGCTACCTTCAGGTGGCACAATGACCACCTATGCTAGGAATATGTATAGCTGATAGAGAAAAGGGAGTCTTTTGGTTATGAAGACTTGGGGTCTTTCATGTCTGTGGTGGTGGATCGGAAAGATTTTGTGTAACTTGGAAACCTGGTGTTAGTGGCTTAGTCTTGATTCCCCTTGCCCCTCATTTTGTCTGTCGTCTCATGGAAGGATAGCACTTTCGATAGGGTTTTAGGTGTTTGCAATCCATATGAATTAAGGGTGGTGCTTAATGGAACAGTGACCATCTGTTGTTTGATGGCAGATGAGGTTTTGCATAACTGAGACCTGGACCCTTAAACACACTGCAAATACTCTGCTTTAATCAATTTTTACACTAGAAAATTAGTCTGAAAGCTGGAGCTGAGATTTTTCCTTGCGGGTAGAGGAAGCAAGAAGAACTTTAAGGGGAAAATTTTAAAGTGAGGCACTGTTAAGCAGGATTGTATTTGTTCAGTATAACCTGCTGAAACCTGTTAACTCAGTAGTAAAAACCTTGGTTGAGACAGATGTGTTTATTTTCCTGACTGTGTTGTGGGGGATTTATTTTTTTTAGGTTCTTGTTACAATTAGTGGGCATTCTATTGGAAGACATTGCTACTAAACAGTTGAAAGTGGACATGAATGAACAGCAGCACACTTTCTATTGCCAAGAGTTGGGCACACTGCTTATGTGTTTAATACATATCTTCAAATCAGGTAATAGTCTCAAAATGAGTTGTGTTGTGCCATGATAACAATAAAATAATTATTTTCCATTCTGAATCAGTTATTCAATGAGTTTAAAATCTGTTTAGGTTGAGAATATTGGCTGCACATAAAATATCTTTTCTTCTTCCAAGTTTGTGTCCATGTCAGAACCCAAAGTCTTCTTTTCCTTTAGACTTTTTATTGTACACACAGATTCAAGACCTATTTTCAGACTCTACCCTTTTAGCAGAGCAGACTATAACTGGTGATCTTTCATTTGTTAAACACTGACCTTTTAGATGTCCAAAAGAGCTCCCGTTGAGAAACGCAGTGCGTGTCATTACTCTTGGGTTGGATTTCCCCTCACCCTCCCCAGATGCAGGGGTGTCAAACTCAGTTTACCTTAGGGCCAGTGCCAGTCCTCGCATCCTCCCAGCAGGCCAGTAATGTCACTGAAGATGGTGTTCAGAAAAGAAAATGTTTATATTGTATTTTTTTTTATTTAAAATTTCTTAGAAATAATAAAACTGGCATATATAGCTTGATGCAATTCTTCGCCTGCCAGAGAGGTTTTTGTGTTTGGCAGACACAAAAGCAACATACTCCTTGCCTCATATTGAGCAGACCAGCAGAAAATAATCCCTGGCCAAATCGCTCTCATCGTTGCCAGCCACACAGTGGCTCAGCACTTACGACCTAAGGCAGGCCTGCACGGCATACGGCCCGGGGGCCACAGGCAGCCCGCACGGGCTCACTGGACCCTCCATCACAGAATGGAAAAATTCTTCTATCAGCCTACCTGTCATCTCTCTGGGGGCTGAATTTACTGCAGCAATGGAGAACCCTCTTCCTTCACTATAGCATTGGTTCTCAAAGGGGGGGGGTTGGGACCCAGTTTTGTGGGGGTTGCGAGCCCCTGCAGCCAACCCCTGCCACAGGTTGCTGGCATACGGCGCCCCCACGAGCTCAGTCCCGGTCGCAGCGGGCTCCCCGAGGCCCCCCAAGCTGGCTCTAGGCACCCACCCCCCCCCCCCCCCCGCGAGCTGAGCCTGGTCGCAGCAGGCTCCTGGCGCCCCCGAGAGCCCAGCCCTGGTCGTAGAGGGCTCCCCGGCCGGTTCCAGGCGCCTTGTGAGCCGAGTCCTGCTTGTGGTGTGTTCCCGGCGCCCCTCTGGCCCTGGCTGGCTCCAGGCACCTCCACGAGCCGAGCCCCCGCGAGCTTGGGCCCGGTCGCAGCAGTCTCCCCAGCCCCAACCGGCTCCAGGCACCCCCGCAAGCCAAGCTCGGTCGCGGCAGGGGCCCGGCGCCCCTCGCAAGCTCAGGCCAGTCGCGGCGGGCTCCCGGTGCCCCCCCCCCCAGCCCCGGCTGGCCGGCTCCATGTGCCCCGTCTCCAGGCGGCCCCTGCCCCGGGGGGCTGCTGGAACCCCCCAGCCCCAGCCTGGCCCCTACCATGGCAGGCTGCAGGCACGTCCCCCCCAGCCCAGCCCCTGCCCCAAACAGCTGCCAGCAGCCCCCCACCCGACCCCTAAGGGGGGGGTCGCGCTTAGAGGCCTGGTATCCAAAAGGGATCACCAATAGAAAAAGTTTGAGAACCACTGCACTATAGGGATGCTCCACAATGCTCCATAGCTGTGACACTTCATCTATGCTGCTGAATCACTTGTAGTATAGGTGTAGCCTGAGGAACACCCTTAATAGCTATCTAGGCAGAGAAGTCTACCAACTTCCCACTTTGATCCCTACCCTAAGACCCTACATTCTATCTTCCTTTGTCAATATAGTACCTAACACAGTGAGGTTCTGATTTTGATTGGGACCTCAAGCACTACCTCACTATAGATAATCTACACTGGCCAATAATGCAACAATTCCAGGACGAATAAAATATTGATATGTGTGACTCATATAACTTTTACCACAACTAAAATGTGCATCTGTGGTATGATTTAATTACTTTAGTGTTATGTTTTTAGACTGAGGTCTAGAGGATTGAATCTGAGGCTGAGAGCCACTCTGTTTAATTTCAATTCTTGTCATTGATTTGTCCTGTGACCGTGGTCTATATTTCTGCTTCTATCTCCCCATTTATAAATGGAGATAATCTAATCTACCTCACAGGAATGCTGAGGGTTAGGTTGCTTGGTTGTGAACGAAACAGTTTGAATTTTCCAAATGCTGTGTAACTGAGGTTTAAAAAAAATCCTCAGTACAAATGATAGCATATATGGTTCCCCTTAATGCATATGTGTGTTTGTTTTCAGGGATGTTCAGAAGAATCACAGCTGCTGCCAGCAGGCTTTTTACAGGAGATGGATCTGATGGTAGTTTTTATACCCTTGAGAGTCTGAGTGGTCTTGTTCAGTTCATGATTCCCACACACCCTTCTTTAGTGCTCCTCTGGTGTCAAATCCTACTTCTTGTCAATTACACTAACTACAGCTGGTGGTCAGAGGTGCATCAAACACCAAAGTAAGGCTATTTTTAATATGAACTAAGTCAGGGGTCTCCAAACTTTTCAGCCCGAGGGCCGCATTAACTATCAAATAGCAGTTCGGGGGCCGACAACACACTCGAGGTCCAAATAAAAAAGAATCAAAACATGGATGTTGTTTTTAATTATTTATTTAATATTATTTTATTCAGTTATTATTTAATAACACATTGATACACTACACATGAACACCTGTTCACTACACCTGTTCACTACACCTGTTCACTACACCTGTTCACTACACCTGTTCACTACACCTGTTCACTACACCTGAACACTACACATGAACACTACACATGAACACTACACATGAACACCTGTTCACTACACCTGTTCACTACACCTGTTCACTACACCTGTTCACTACACATGAACACCTGTTCACTACACCTGAACACTACACATGAACACCTGTTCACTACACATGAACACTACACATCAACCCCCCAACTGACCCACCCAGCCAGGTCTCTCCCCCCAAAACCTCCTTTCCTCCAACCCCCAACTGACCCACCCAGCCAGGTCTCTCCCCCCAAAACCTCCTTTCCTCCAACCCCCCCCCCAACTGACCCACCCAGCCAGGTCTCTCCCCCCAAAACCTCCTTTCCTCCAACCCCCAACTGACCCACCCAGCCAGATCTCTCCCCCCAAACCTCCTTTCCTCCAACCCCCCCCCCCAAATGACCCACCCAGCCAGGTCTCTCCCCCCAAAACCTCCTTTCCTCCAACCCCCCCCCCCAAATGACCCACCCAGCCAGGTCTCTCCCCCCAAAACCTCCTTTCCTCCAACCCCCAACTGACCCACCCAGCCAGATCTCTCCCCCCAAAACCTCCTTTCCTCCAACCCCCAACTGACCCACCCAGCCAGATCTCTCCCCCCAAAACCTCCTTTCCTCCAACCCCCCCCCCCCAAATGACCCACCCAGCCAGGTCTCTCCCCACATACCGGTTCGCCGCCTGGCAGTGGGTGGCTCCTTGTTTCGCCCCCTGTAACTGCGTGGCGGTGCGGCGCGTCCCGGCCCCAGCTCTGAGCCGTCCCTGGCCGGCGGCGGCAGCCGAGCACGTGGCGTGTCCCGGCTGGCGGCGGCAGCTGAGCACGCGGCGCGTCCCGGCCCCGCGGCGGCAGCCGAGCACGCGGCGGGTCCCGGCCCCGCGCCGGCAGCCGAGCACGCGGCGGGTCCCGGCCCCGCGCCGGCAGCCGAGCACGCGGCGGGTCCCGGCCCCGCGCCGGCAGCCGAGCACGCGGTGCGTCCCGGCCCCGCGCCGGCAGCCGAGCACGCGGTGCGTCCCGGCCCCGCGGCGGCAGCCGAGCAAGCGGCGCGTCCCGGCCCCGCGGCTGGCGGCCTGCGCGGCACTTCCAGGCCCCAGCGCGGAGCCGTCCCAGCGAAAAGCTCAAAAGAGCCAAAAATTCCCTAAAGAGCCAAAAAGATCTCCACGGGCCGGATGAGAGGGCCTCACGGGCCGCATCCGGCCCGCGGGCCGTAGTTTGGAGACCCCTGAACTAAGTGTATGCTGTAATAGAACTACCATACTGATTTTTTTATTTCTACAGTTAATTAAGACTAGTTTTTTAATGTAGATTGATTCTCAGCTGTTAAGAATTTGAGTACTGTATGTGTGAGAACCACTTGTAGAAATTACTGTACTTATAAAGGAGTATGTACAGTTTTTGCAGTGTTCCATGAGGTCAGTAAAGTCTGACTATTTTAGACAGAGAGAGAGTGTATTCCACACTTGATGACATGTCAGGTTGAACTCCCTTTCAGTTCTCTCCCCTTTTAAAGGGAGCCGATTCCACCTTGGAGTGCCTCTGATTACAACTGTGGAAATATTACATAAGGAAAAGGGCTATCTTGTTAGATCCCAGGATGCTTATGGCTTTATAGCTCAATATCTACATATTTCATCCTCCAAGTGCTACACAACCAGATCATGGAGCACTGGTGTGGTATATTAGTGGAAAGATCTGTACATGAAGCAGCCACTGCATAACAAATCCTCCCTTTTGAAATGGTCTGCTGCTAGTGGGTCTTAAAATATAGTATCTGGTAGATAGGTAGAGTACAAGCATTGCATTGTCTAGACTGAGTGACAGCGAATGACAGTTGTCAGATCTGTATCTGGCAGAAAAGACCCCCAACATAGTCAGATCTAGATTAGAAAAAGTGATCCTGACTCTAGCTGCAACTTGATTGTCTGAAAGCTGCTGTTAAAGAACCAAATTACGAATTTGAATAACAAGCTGTGGGACATACTGTATCAGTTAAGGGGGCTAAGAGAATTTCTGTCAGTTCTTCCTGTTGTTTCCCCCAGTTTACAAGCATCAGCTCCCTTTTATCTGGATTGGGTGTCTGTCTTAGATGCTCAGTCACTGTAGCTGGATGGAGAGAAGTGCTGGGCTTTCTCATTAAATGGAAAGCTCTGTAGCCCATGTCTCCTTGCAGGCACCTCTGACAGCCACATTGTATTACGTATTGAAGAAGAGGGGTGATGAGAAAAGCTGTGTTTGTCACGGGATCCGTGACTTTCAGAGACCTTGGTGACATTCTCTACTTCAGCCCTAGTGGCTGCAGGACTCTGGAGCTGGCAGCTAGTGGGGCCTTGGCAGGGTTTCAGTGACAGGGAGCCCCCTGCAAGGTTCCAGCTACAGGAGACAGTTTCGTATGGGAATGCTGGTGGAGGGACCATTGGGAGTGGGGAGGGCACCCTGGGGGCTGGCTGGGGGTGTCCCATTTTCTCTTTTGGAAATGTGGTGACCCAACAGCTTGGGGCCTCCCTACAGCTTCCAGCTGCCATGGGCAGAGGGGGAACCTCACAGTTCCGGGCCACCATTGTGGTGGGGAAAACCATGGCACCACAGCAGCAAATGTCGTAGATAGGTCACGACATCTGTGAATTTGTTTATTGCCCGTGACCTGTGACTTTCACTAAAAATAACCATGATAAAATGTAATCCACAACACCCCACAAGAGACTAAAGAACTAATGACAAAGCAATTCATATTGAGGAAAGCTTTGAGTTCCTTGAAAATGGAAATTGAGTATCTACTTTGATATATTAGCAATAAAATGTGTTTTTCTTACAGGAGACACAGTCTTTCCAGTACTAAATTGTTGAGCCCTCAGATAAATGGAGACAGTGATGAATTTGATTCGGAATCCAAATTTGGCATGTGCAATCGAGAGATAGTACGAAGAGGAGCCCTCATTCTTTTTTGTGACTATGTTGTAAGTTTAGAACTGTGAATTTTAAACCTATACGTGTTTTGGGGATTTTGATTGGGTGCTTTATTTTTGAGGTACAGAGTGTGATTATTTTAAATGTAGATCACAATAAGGGAAAAGTAAGAGATCTTAGTCAAATTTACTTCCGGGGGAACTATATGGAATTTTTATATATTAATTTTCACTTCTGAAAGTGGGTGTTCTTTTTTTTTCTTTCTTTGCATATATCTTCTTAGTGTGATTATTTTAGGTACTCGTGCATTATCATAGGCATTCCCTCTATACTAAATCTTAGTTGTCTACAAAGTTATGCTTTGTAAATAACAATGTTGTGTTCTTACATATGTGATCTCAGGAGAAGACTAAGAAGCTTATAAAAGTTTAGATCCTCTGAGATGGAGTGTTTTCTGCATGTCATAATTTGAATAAACTCTTTTCACCTTAAAGCCTCCTATATATATAGACAGATTCTGCTACAGTAAAACCTCCATTTAACGGACTAATTCGGGCTAGGGGGTGTCCGTTAAATCAAAAAGTCCGTTATTTAATAATAATAAAAAAATGAGCTGTCGGAGCAGCAGCCCACCCGCCACAGAGTCGGGGCGACAGCTCCGCAGCCTCCCTGCTGCCTGGACCTGGGCGGCAGCCGGGAGCCGGCAGCCAGCCCGCCCGCTGTCGTGACCCGGGCGGCAGCCGGGAGCCGGCAGCCAGCCTGCCAGAAATGGATCAGGAATGCATCAGACTTGCTCAGAAATTTTGTCCGTTGCATCCGAAGTCCGTTAAATCGAGGTCCGTTAAATCGAGGGTTTACTGTACTGCCATTCCCCAGTTCTGTTCATGACACCCATGGCTTCACACTGTGTAGACTCTCAAACACATTGTTACAGGAGTCTGTCTCTCTACTGATATTTGTACACACTTTCTTTAAAGTGTCAAGTATCAGAGGGATCGTTGTGTTAGTCTGGATCTGCAAAAGCGACAGAGTCTTGTAGTACCTAATAAACTAACATGTTTTGGAACAGAAGCTTTCGTGGGCGAAGACCCGTTCATCTGACAAAGTGGGTCTTCACCCACGAAAGCTTCTGTTCCAAAACATCTGTTAGTCTATAAGGTGCTACAAGACTCTTTGTCACTTTCCAGAAGATTGTTCTGGCTCAAGTGAGAAACATTAACTGTTGAAGACATAAATAGCTCAGCTGTAATGAAAGATGTGGGGTGTTCACTTTAAAAGGAAATAAAAACTACAGCCAAACATTGAGACTTTGCAGAAATGAATTTGATATATATTGAATGTGTATCTATCATTCCTTATTACTAAAGATGTTGCATAAAAGCAGGGTCTTTGAGTTTACTAGTTCTTTCCAGTTATGTACAAGTATTCATAGTCTTTATGATTACAAGATAATGGATGTTGAGACAATTTGTTGCAAATAGAGGATTATGACTTCAGGTGAATTTGCAACTGGATCAAATGAAGTTGATAGAAGAGATCTGGTTATTATGCAGATGATCATAGTACTAAAGCTTAGAAGGAAATGAAATGTGCACACTTGCAAACAGAGTATTTTTAACACAATGTGGTTCAGTTTTTCCAATGAAAAATACTTGCTTTTAATTGTGTATAAATAGTATTGCATTGTTTCTGCTATTCTTTTAGTAATTAAATGCTTATTTGAGTAGTAGTAATGGTAATTTTAGAATTATGGAATCCATTTTACCTTTTATCCCCATAGTGTCAAAACCTACATGATTCAGAACACTTGACATGGCTTATAGTGAATCATGTTCAAGATCTGATTAATCTGTCTCATGAGCCTCCAGTACAAGACTTTATTAGTGCTGTTCATAGGAATTCAGCAGCCAGTGGTCTCTTCATCCAGGCTATTCAGTCTCGGTGTGAGAACCTCGCAACTGTAAGTTTGACTTGAGTCTTTTAACAGTGAAGTTTAGGCCTTTCTTGTTAACTGTGTTTTGGAAACAGTTTTCCTTTCTGGTTCTTTTGCAGCACCAAATATGTTGTTGGTGCATAAGTTATTATATGTATTACACTGGTGCCAAAAGACAACTCTTGGCATCTGAACTACATTGTGCTTAGTGCTGCTCAGACACACAGGTAGGTAGATGTGATTCTCTACAAAGAGCTTAGAAGCTAATAGTAACTAATAAATACAAAGAAACTCTAGATATTGGGTAACTAAAAACTTCCCCACATGCTTACTACCCTTTGGAAAGAAATTAATTTATGATCCCAAGTCTCTGTATTTACAAACTCAAATCTTTCATCTTCATAGCCTTTCTGTTGCCCAACAGTGTGCAAACATACCTTGTCAGTTGATCTGTTTTTAGATGAATCAAATCATAAATGCAGCATGGATCTTGTTTTTCTCTAGGAGCCTCTATACTGATGTTGTATATTCACTACAAATTGTACTCCTGAATTGAAAACACACTAATTAAAAGGTGTAGAAATAATACTGTAAAAAGCATCCATGTTTCATAATTTGAGCATATTTGATATGGAAAGTCTTAAGACTTTTTTGCCCCACTGCCAGTCGTATAAAGTCAACTTAAAATTTAAATTTTAAGGCAGGTTCAGTCACTCAAGTTTCTCTCTTAGTGAAGGTTGGTGACAGCCATGCTTTGATTTGCGAGCTGTTTTACTAGACTTTTCAGAAAATGTTTGAAAATTAAAATAAACAGCATTGAACACTTATCTTTTCATTCTCTGCACCCCTTCATTCAAATCTCTAGTGGTGAAGTATTCCTTCTGTTCTTTATCAACCACATTATCTGCCACTATAATCTCCTTCTCACTCCTCTTATTCTCATTTTCTTACCTCCCTTCTCCTCTGCAGAGGCATTATCCCCTCCATGGTTAAACATGCCGTTTGTTGTTTCCCATCTCGAAAAACTCTGCAGCTGCTATTTTCCTTTCTCAGTGTTTCTTTTAAGGTCTGCTTCATTTCCTTTTCACCTTAAATTAAAGTTGTCTGTCACTTTCAAAGCTCTTTAATTCCACCTCAGACTCTGTCTTCACTTGATCCTACTACTACACTACACTAACTCTTGCTCCCTAAATTCTATGCTATTTCTAATCACGATTTGTTTGTTCATCACTTCAGACTTTGTCTTCTTTCTAGCTGCTTTTCTAGCTGCTTTCTAAACTGCACCCAAGTTACTGTTCACCAACCCCTGTTCTGCACTTCCCTAAATTTAAAAAATAATTAAAAACCCACCTGCCCTCAAACCTGTTTAAATAGTAATTTTTACACAACATTCAATTACTCGTCTGCTGTACTGTCTTTGTAACCACTGTTCCTTTAGTCTGTAAATTCTTAGGCATTGGAATCCGTTGCTTATTTAGGAGAGTTCGTCTGTTGTTTCCAGCACCTTTTCTATTTAACTGTGTTACAGTATGTACAGAATAAATAAGATGAGAAAAAATGTAACAATAGTTTTTTCTAATATTTAGCCAACAGCACTAAAGAAGACCCTGCAATGCTTAGAGGGTATTCATCTCAGCCAGTCTGGTGCTGTGTTAATGTTGTATGTGGACAAGCTTTTGTGTACTCCATTCCGTGTGCTGGCTCGCATGGTTGACACACTTGCTTGTCGTCGAGTAGAAATGCTTTTGGCTCCAACTTTCCAGGTAGGGATAAAAGTAAATATATTTGTCTCTAAATTAGAGTTGCTAGTACTAGAAAATAATTGAATGTGATTTAAGTTAAAGCATATTTTAATTACTTGATCATAATATTTAGTGACAAGTGAAAAACAGAATGTCACTTTGTGTTTAGCATGCATGTCTGAGTGATTCAGTTTCATCCTGTGTTATGGTCTCCAGATTGTTTAATAATTCTTACTTGCTCTTCTTAGTCTATTAAAATACGTATGAATGGTTTTATTCATGTTGGTGCTTCATATCTATTGTTTTTGTCACTGTTTTCTGCAGAACAGTGTTTCTCAGTTACCAGTTGAAGAACTGGATAGAATTCAGGAATATCTTCAAAACAGTGGATTAGCACCAAGGTAAAATATTAGTAATAGGTCACTGTTGTCATAATGTGGTATGTAATAAGTGCAAACCAAGCATGTTTTTAATGAGGTGACACTGCTTTTGCAAGTTATGTCTATACAAGTGGAGGTATGCAAAGATTTGCCATGACTTGAGTACGATGGAAACCATATTGTAGTTCTCTCCAGAACAACCATCTTGTAACTGGTTTCAGAGTAGTAGCTGTGTAAGGGTTGGTCTTCACTACCCGCTGATTCGGCGGGTAGTGATTGTTGTATTGGCGATCGATTTATCTCGTCTCATTGATTTATCACGTCTCATAAATCGATCGCCAAAGGCTCTCCCGTTGACTCCGGAACTCCAGCTCACCGAAAGGCGCAAGCTGGAGTCGACGGGGGAGTGCGCCGCCGACCTCTGCCGCCATGAGGATGGCAGGTAAGTCAGCTGAAGATGCGCCAACTTTAGCTATGTGAATATCTTCAACCTCTCCCCCAGTGTAGATCAGCCCTGAGTCTGTATCTGCAAAAAGAACAAGGAGTACTTGTGGCACCTTGGAGCCTAGCAGATTTATTTAGGCATAAGCTTTCGTTGGCTAGAACCCACTTGCATAGAGTGGAACATACAGTAGGAAGATATATCTCACACTCAAAAGGTGGAGGTTGCCCTACCAACTTTAAGTGGCTAATCAATTAAGGTGAGCTATTATCGGCAGGAGAAAAAAACCCAAAACTTTTGTAGTGATAATCAGGATGGCCCATTTCAAACAGTTCACATGAAGCTGTGAGTAACAGTAGGAGGATACTTAATATGGGGAAATAGATTGCAGTTTATGTAATGACCCGGCCACTACCAGTCTTTATTCAAGCCTAATTTAATGGTTTCCAGTTTTCAAATTAATTCCAGTTCAACAGTTTCTCATTGGAGCCCGTTTTTGAAGTTTTTTTAATGAAGAATTGGCACTTTTAACTCTGTTACTGAGTGACCAGAAAGATTGAAGTGTGGTTTTTGAATGTTATGGTTCTTGATGTCCATTTGTGTCCATTTATTCTTTTGTGGAGAGACTGTCCGATTTGGCCAATGTACATGGCAGAGAGGAATTGCTGTCACGATCTAATTGCTGCAATCTAGAAAAGTAAAGCACAATGCAACTGTAAGGCGTAATGCAATTCTGAATTAAAACTAATCTAAAATAAACAATGACTTTCAGTAAAATACATCTCTTTACTCCTGACCAACTTCTAAAGACAACTTGATTTGAAGATAATGTATTAAAGTTTTGGATTAAATGTATGACTCCCTGATCTCATGTAAAGTTCACTTGAAAAATTCATGGTCTCTGGCATGTTGAACTAGTAATTATCTTTCTTATTTGCTGAAAGTATTTAGAGTATATGCCTTACCTGTATTTCCTGGATCTTTCTCCTTTTAAAAATTTGAATTTTCTGATGTGTGTGTATCTGTTTTTAGACACCAAAGACTTTACTCACTATTGGACAGATTTCGTTTTACGGTAGCACCAGAAACAACTAGCCCTTCGCCTTTGGTTACTTCACACCCACTGGATGGGGAAAACCAACCAGCCTTGGAGAATGTAATTCCAGACAAAGTAAGGCCATATTTAGATTGTCATAGGAAAACACATTTGCTATCTGTGCTATAACAAGCTTTTTTTATCCCCATATGATTGGCAAAGGGTCAGTCTTTTGAGAAGACTAGTGGGTAAAATAAAACTATTTTCTGATTCTCAAAAGTAAATGTGTAGTAAATTTAATTTTTCTTTTTTTAAAGGACTGGTATGTATCACTAGTCCGATCACAGTGCTGGGCCAGATCAGACTCTGCACTGCTGGAAGGTGCAGAGCTGGTGAATAAGATACCTCAGCCTGAACTGAACTCCTTCATGACCAGTAAGGTAATTTCTCTCTCAATGAGAAGAGGCGAATTTAAGATGACACTTGCTAAATATTGTAAAATTGAAAAAAGTGTCCTTATTCATATTACTGTTAATGACCAAATTGGATAGTTAAAAAATAAATTAATAATTCTTTCAATTTTACTTAGTAGTTTTTTGACTTTTTGCATTTTACTGAGTTTGCACAACTAAAATAGCACTTTGAGCTCCCAGTTGAAAGGTGCTCTAGATAGCCAAGTGCATTAATTATTAATTAAGACTGCGAGTCTGTCACAGATGTCATGGATTCTGTGACTTTCCAGGACCTCTGTGACTTTGGCGGCTTCTGGTGCAGTACATTGGCACATCATTTCTCTCCCTCCCCCTCTCTCCCTCCCCCTCTCTCCCTCCCCCCCCACACACAGCAGCACCCGGAGCCTAAGATTTAGTCAAGGGTATTTATAGGACAAGTCACTGACCTGTCTATGAAATTTACTAAAAATACTCATTCTAAATCTGACTCTTAATTATTCTTTTTCTTCCTGATCTCTCCCCTCCTCTCCCTCAAGTGTGCTCGCCTGGGAGTCAACATGGAATGATTTGTGTCAGACACCCCATATTCAGTGAGGCTGCCCAGTTCTATGAACCCATCCCAGCTGTCGCCACTCAGCTCACTGCACTCTGGCTGTGCCTGTGTAGCTCTCTCCTGGCCAGAGGGAATTTTTAAAATCTGGTCCTGGCATCTCAAATTAAGTACCCAAAATTAGTGTATACTTTCGACCTTAATCTGTCTTAGTTTCCCATCTGTAAACTGATGAGTTTTCAAGTTTTAATCAGTTAAAACTCACAGAAAACGCTAGTTTTATTCAGATTAGGTGCAGATAGCATTTTCCACACAAAATAAAGTTGAAAGCCAGTTTTAAGTGTGAAACAGAACACAACCTTAACTGTGGCAATCACAGTGGCTCTTCCATAATGTTGCTCTGTTAATTTGCATAGTGTTACCCAAATGTTTCAATTTCTTTTCTCCATGGAAATGTGTACTTTCTAAACTTTTATATACCATTTGTGATTTCAGGAGTTCAACTTAAGCTTGTTAGCTCCCTGTTTAAGTCTTGGCATGAATGAAATCTCAGAAGACCAAAAGAACAGCCTTTTTGAAACTGCCTGTAGGGTAACCCTAGACCATGTGTGTAACATAGTTCAAAAACTTCCTGCAAGTCATCAAGTTTTCCAGCCATTGCAGCCAGTTGAGACTTCAGCCTATTGGAGCAAGCTAAGCGATATTTTTGGTAATACAAAATAAAGATCTTATTCTCTTCATCATACTGTATAGCAATGTTATCACAATACGTCAATTCTCTAATGGGATTAAAGATTCTCAACAGTAAAATATTTGGCCAAATTTTTTTATCTGTTTAAAAAAAATGTTAACTGTGTGGTTTTTATTTCAAGCCTCTAGATTTTACCCTTACATTTTATTTTATAGGAGACACAATGGTGTATCAGACTGTGATGAAACTCTCTCGTGCACTGGCTCAGTATTTGTTGTTACTCTCTAAATTACCAGCATCTCTCTGTATTCCACCTGACAAAGAGAGTGACATCCTGAAGTTTGTAGTAATGTCATTAGAGGTAAGAGCGTGAGTAGTAAAAGGTGCAACAGAATGTTTACAAACATGTTAACTTTGAAGATTCAATGGGAATACTATATGTCTAGAAGGATTTCTGGGCTCTAGGGTTTATGTATAAGTATCAGTTTCCAATATTTCGTTCAGTGGTTATTTATATAACGAATATAATAAAGAATATTACTCTTTGTGTCAGAGCATATTCTACACATCAGGTGGAATTTAGCCGAGGATATGGGACAAGAAAAACAGACTTAATTTTTTTTAAGGGAGACTTTTTTCACCCCAACTGAGAGAAATTCTGGCTGAGGAACAGGGAAGTCATGGCAGTTTGGAAGGTGACACTGTTGGCAAAGTGAATAAAAATGATAATTTACTCAATATAGTGCTTAACTTCTTTTTCCTAGTTGAAACTTTTTGATCTAGTGACATGCTAATTTACTGTAACAAGAAAAATGAATCCTGCTAATTTTGGTAGCTGCAAATATGTAATTATGCAGAAAAAAAATGATCTCATATTTTTGCATATGGGGATAATTTGATATAATGGAAAACTTTTTCTTATACAGGCACTGTCATGGCACTTAATACATGAACATATTCCACTAAGTATAGATCTTCAAGCTGCTTTGGAATGCTGCTGCCTAACATTACAGCAACCTGGTCTTTGGAATTTGCTGGCTTCTGCAGTGTATGTGACACAGGCTTGCTCCCTAATTAATTGTGTCAGATTTATAATAGAAGCAGGTGAGTTAAATTTGCACAAATATGGGAGATGCTTCTGAATAAACCAGCAAACCTCACTGATCCTATGCTACGAACTATGAAGAAATGAAGAATTTTGTCTAACTGTCCTTTGAATTTTGTCTTTGCCAAATGTTTTCCACCATGGAAATTAACTTTATTTTTTATTTATCTTTGAACTTGCCAATACAAGTGCAGCTTTGACAATCTTGTGAAATGATTAAAACTGAGAAGTAAATTGATTATAGGTTTCTTAAATGTTTCTCTGTATTTATCTAATTTAGTTGCAATTGAACCTGGAAATCAGCTTCTTAATCCAGAAAGAAAGAAGAATACCTCAAAAGGAGTGAATGAGGATGAAGTTGATTCAAATGCTCAAAGTAAGCAATCAGTGAAGTTCTAGTTTGCATGCAGTTTTACATAGCTTATAGAAAATTTCCCAGATTTTCTTCCTTATTTCCAGTTTAAAGCAGGAAGAAGTTGGTCAAGTCTTATCTGCACTAAGGAATTAAAAAAATTCTCACTGTTGGTAGCAAATGGTTTAACCTTGCATTACTGTTAGAAAGTTGGGACCTCTCTACAACAGTTCTTCAACCACAGCAGCCATTTACAGTACTGTAGTGATTGGGCGTGCTCTGTGCAGATTTAATTGACACCGTGTCAGTGGAACACTTTGAAAAGTGTTATGAGAACCTTAAGTTGCATCTGGACCAACAGTCCTAAAAACCATTAACTTGCCATCTCAAGGGTGCCAATTTCAACATTTTAAGATTTCATCTTCCACATTGCACTGTATCGAGTATGAGTACAAGTCTGGGTGTGGGAATAGGACTTATTGGGATGATATGGCTCATCTGACAGTGAGTCTTCACTTTAGTTGGTTAGAAATAGGCTTATTCTTACTGGAGTTTATGCGTCCTCTTACATCTTTAGATCTCTATGGATTTTGTATATATTCACAATATTTTACACTGAACTTTTGTTTTTCTCTGAACTCAGAAGCAAAATATATTACAACAGCTTGTGAATTGGTGGCTGAAATGGTGGAATGTTTACAGACTGTCTTGGCTTTGGGACATAAGAGAAACAGTATCCCAGCATTTCTCACTCCTGTCCTTAAGAACATAATCATCAGCCTGGGTAGACTGCCTCTAGTAAACAGCTACACAAGAGTACCTCCCTTGGTATGTGCATTATGGTTTCTTTCCATACTAGATGAAAAATACTGGCCATTTTTTGGATACAATGAATATAATATAATTTGCCAGCTCTTCAGTCTGTGCATTCAGATTTGGTTGTCCCCTTTAGTCCTTTTTTTTTCTTTTTTTCTTTTTTTTAAATAGTGCCTGGCAGTACTAGCTCTAAAAATATTTTCAGATATGAATGTCTTCTCTGGAGTGAGAGGTTTGTTAGAATTTTGGGATCCTTTGAGGGTTCCTTGAGATTGTTTGAAATGGTTCCATCTAGTAGTTAGAACTCTTGGATCCTGTTCACATTTGCTGCTGGCGACTAGCTGTGAACTGAGCAAAGTATTTAGCCCTTCTAGTGTTTAGTTAATATACGTATAAAATGGCTAGAGAAATATTTCAGAGTTGTCGCAAGATTTTTTAAATATTTTTAAACGACTTTAAAATCTTCTGATTAAAAGTACAAAGTAGAATTATCAGAAGCATTTTTAGCTGTTGGGGAGAGTGTTTCTGAATCTGCACTGGCGTTTGACAGCCTGGATACCACAGTGTTGAGAGAACACTCTCCCCCTCCCCCCCCCCCCCCCCCGAGTCAAAAGTTTTTGTTCACAGTCAGTTGAACAGCATCTAAGTGGCGTCCGACAACTCCCTCTATTTGGAAAGCACCTTGCACATTGTTGGCACCACTGTAATCCATATTAATAATGTGAGATTTGTCTGATGTTTGGTATGTGATGTGTGGAACTTCCAACTTTTGCTTGCTTCCATTAAATTTAGTGTCTCAGTTTAAAATGCTGCCTTAGTGGAGGAAGGTTGCATTGATTTTTGGGTCCCCTGAGACTAGATGGGCTTCTAAGCATTAAATATAGGTTTTGTGCTGTAAGAGTGTCTATTCTCTCTCTCTCTCTCTTTCTCTCTCTCTCTCTCTTTCTCTCTCTCTCTTTCTCTCTCCCTCCCTCTCTACACTGGGGTACCGAGGAGAGTCTCTTCTATGGTCCCTTAACTATAAACTGCTTCCCCAGCCTAAGTTAAGTCTTTACACCCCCAAAGCCCACACTCTACCAGTTGGGAAATTGGGGCACCCAAGCTGCCACCATTTGTGTGGATCTCCAAGACTCTGGAGGGGGGCACACAGACTCCCCCAAACGTCCCCTCTCTCTCTTGAGAGCCCGGGACACTCCGATACTGCTTTACTCCCCCCTCACCCTCCCTCTTTCTTGTACCGGGAGGGATGAGATACAACCTCTGAGCTGCAGCCCTTCTCTCCTGCCTTTAGGAGAGAGCCTCAACTCACCAGCTCACGCTGTGAGCCTGCCTCTTAGATACCCAGGCTCACTAACCATGAGCTGCCCAATCCAATGCTAGGATTCCTTTATGAAAATAACCAAACGCTCTTTATAACAAAAAAAGGTTTAATAAAGAAAAGAGAACAAAGCATACACTTACAAGACCACTTTACAGATATAGAGTTCTCTCACCCCTCCCTCTGAAAGGCTAGTGACACCCTAGACCCGGCACAAAAGCTTATGAAAATTAAGATGCTACTCACAAATCAGCTACTTATGAATATAGGAAGGAAAAAATAGAAGAGTTGCTCCCCGTAGCTAGAGAACGAAGAAAAGGGGGTCTGGCCCCAAGCTGGGACAGAGGGAAACTGAAACTAACTATCCCTCCCCCCTCGTGGGATGGGGCTTCTACGTCACCCTCTCTTAGGTAAAGTTAACCCCATACAGACAAAACAACATTCCACCCTTATGACCTGTGCATAATATCTTAATTACACAGGTCAGGTTTTAAGGAGAACATGGAATCCTTTAAATGTCAAAGTAATTTAATTGGTTATTATAAGGCACTACCTCTTGCTTTCTTTCTACTGGCCTAGTGTCAGTACTATGCACTGTTACTCCAGTAGACCAAATTCATAACTGATCTAAGGATTTCTGAACCTCAGCCCAGTGTGGAGAGAGGGAGAGAGAGATGTGCTGTGTGGTCCATAGGTGAAGAGTTTGGGATTTACCACATTCAGATACCTGCTTCTGAAATGATGTAAGGGTAGAAAAGAAACGTTGGCTTTTTTATTTACCAAAAGTTTCCCTGTCTGACAACTTAGTAAAGAGGAAGTATAATAAGTCTGCTACTAGAAACGGTCAAAAAAAAAAAAAGTTTAAACACTTTAGTAACAAGATTATCCACTTGTTTTTGTTACTGCTGGAAGAGTTGAGTGATTTTCACTGAGTTATTAGGTTGTGTAGCACATGCTTAAAATACCATGAAAAAGACTGCCAAATGTATAGTAAGCATATGAAAGTACTGTTTTTGAATTTAGAATCTTTTTACAGATCCTTTGTACATTAGGATGGGTTATCATTACTATTATCTCACTATTTTAAAATTCCAGATGTGATTATCATAGTTGTAATATTAATATAACATTTACTATTTTAAAATAATTAGTATCCTTTTTATATTCCAACAGGTCTGGAAACTAGGCTGGTCACCAAAACCTGCTGGTGATTTTGGCACAGCTTTTCCAGAAATCCCTGTAGAATTTCTTCAAGAAAAAGAAATATTTAAAGAGTTCATCTATCGCATTAATACATTGGGTAGGTAGACAACATGTTTATGGTTCTTTTGAATACTTATTCTTTCTAGCATTTCTTTCTAGAAGTATGTGAATTCCTAGTTTGGAATGTAGATCTGGGAACAACCTATGTTTATGATAAAAAATAGACCATCACTCTTTACCCAAATATGTTGGAGGAAAGAGAGACATTTGGATGGGTGATGGGACATTTCTAGTGTCTTTGATACATAATGGAGCACTTGACGTTGTGTCAGATGGACAAGTTTTGCATATATGAGCTTCAGATAAATTAGGTTTTACTATAAAAGCAAAAATGAAGTACAATATTTGATTTCTTCTCAAACTAAAATAGGAAAACCTTACTCCGGGTTGAAACTAAACCAAAATATCCTGTGATCATGCTATCGCTTTTCCCTTTTGGAGAGCATGGTTGACATACTGCTTAATTCCCAAACTAAAATGAATGCATTGGTCTCTTCCTAATTGAGGGTAGGGGAGTGGGGGCTATGTATGTATGTACAGTAGACTCTCGATTATCCAGAATTGGGTTAACCAGGATGTGGATTAACCAGGATGACAAAAAAAATAAGCATAACTCACAGGGCCGGCTCTGGCTTTGTTGCCGCCCCAAGCGCGCACACAAAAACCCCATCGGGGGCAAGGCAGCCAGTGAACCAACTCACCCTCCCCCCGGCGCAGGGTGGCTGGTGAACCAACCCCCCTCCCCATATTTCCTATGGATGGTGATCATCCAGGATTTTATTAACTAGGATTAATTTTTTTCCTATCATCCTGGATAATCGAGAATCTACTGTATGTATGTATGTATCCGTGTTATTGAAAAAACACCAAACAATTCAATTTTGATACTTCACTGACTATACTTCTCTGTGTAGAAATGGAATAGCGGGTATTACAGAGCACAATAAAATTACTGTAATTCAGTGAGCACTAAATTTAGCTCAGAATTGTAATATGAAATTCTAGTAATGCAAGGTTTTAACTTCGGTATTGCCAATGACGTTCCTTGTATTGTATAGAAATATCCATTGTGTTTTATCTGTAACACACCATTGCTCTTAGATATACCAGTCACAATTCAGGGTAGATGCACCTGTCTTTTCTCTCTATGGTTCAGCAAGGGAACTCACTCTTAAGCTTCTGGTTCCCTTGCTGTTACTTCTCTTAGGTGGAGACATGCTTCTGTCTTTCCTGACTGATTTATTTCCAGGGTGCATAGTTCCCTACTTACATTGTGAATTCCACAGCAAGGCAGACTGCCACTGTCTTCGCCTTCCTCCCTCAGGGGCTATAAACAGTGTATTGCTCGTGCTTTCTAAGCTAGTACATTTATTCTTATGGTGAAAGCATTGCAGAAAACACACATAAGAACGATACAAAAACCCTACACACTGCTACACACTGGCCACTGTGAATCTGAGTGTCTTCTTTTTGTTGTTTGGGTCTTTAATCTATCCTCCTGTAACGGGATCAACAGATGGAGTCCCCACCTCACAGCATAGCTTCCAAAGTGTGAGTTTTGAAGTAGGTAACTTGCATTCTTTTTTGACAGCATTCTGCTGTCCCTGTGGGTCTTCCACTGTAGATGTTGGTCCCGGCTTCACTGATCAGAGATTTTTGGTAGCAGAAGTCTGGTCAAGTGTACATGCCCGGTAGCCGCCATGTTGTGCTGGCCCCCCTCATTTCCTTCTCAACTCTCCTCAGCTGCAGACAGAGCTCTGTGAACGGTGTCTGAAATAGAGAAAACCAAAATAAACTAGATAGTAGGGATAGCTATAGGTAGTGGATAGCATGGGTTTATTATTACGTTTCAGTTTCAAACTCGCTATTCTCCACCCCACCCCAAAACAACCAAACAAACATGGAAAGATCATCATAATGCCAGGCTCGCCTGGATTCAAAAGATGCCTGTCTCTGGACACTCATTCAAGGAAGCGATGCCAGTCTCAGCCAGGCACTCGCAGTGCGCCCATTGCTTAGGAGACACCCACGTCCCTCAGAAATGCACACACTGCAGCAATCTCAAAGCCAGAGCGAGGAGAGAGAGAGGGATCTGAGACTAAAAATGATTTTGATTGAAAAATCCCTTACTCCTTGTAAGAGCTACCCTCCTGCCACTCTAAACTCTAGGGTAAAAGTGGGGGGGTCTCTTATGCTGCAGACCCTTAACTAACCCTTACATTCCCAGCCTAAGTTAAATCTTTTCCCCCAAAACCCAAACTTTACCAGTTGGGGCTTGGTATTTTGCTGCCACCATTAATGTGAATCTCCAAGACCTTGGAGGGGGCACATTAACACCTCAAGAGAGTAACACTCCCCTTCCCTCCCTTTCTATCTGGGAGATTGAAAACACAGAGGCTTTGTTCCACCCTCCCCCTCCTCTGGCTACCGAGAGAGAGATTCAGACACACAGACCCTGCTCCACCCTGGAACTGGGTCAAATCTAAAACTAGGACAACCTTAAGGGAAATAACCAAACACTTCTTATAACAAAAAAAGGTTTAATGAAGAAAAGAGAAAACTTACACAGATACTTAATTTTCTAGCTCTAACCCCTCCCTCAAGATTTCTCCTCCTGACAAGGTTTGTGACACCATAGATCAATTATAAAGCTTATACAATCAATAGTTCTACTTAGGAATTTATGAAGGAAAAGTAGGAAATGATTCTCCATAGCTGGAGAGAAGATATGGGGAGATGCCGAGCCCCATACCGAAGTGAAACTAAACCACTCCCCCCTCCCATAGGAATGAGAGCTTTTGACATCATCGTCTTTTTTGGCTTCAGGTTTAACCCTTTACAGGCAAAACAGCTATTCTAAGGCACTTCATAGTTATGATACTTCTCCATTAGACAGTAATAAGAATCAGAGAGAAAACTCTCCGGGAACCTCCTCCCTGGACAGGGAAAGCACCTTAACCTCCAGAAAATCAAGGAAAAGGGATGCCTCACCCTTGCAGTAAGAGCTGTTAAAGAGAAAACTGTTTCCAGCAAGATCGTTCCCCTCAGTGTCAATGTCCATCAGGGTTAGCACATTTGATGCTCTGGACACATCTGGAACCAGCCATACCACGAGCACAAATGATAAAAAAGGATTCAAGTGGAAGGTATAAGACTGCCGCTACCTCCTCCACAGCACTGTCAACCCCAAGGAACAACCCCGTGGCACCGATACCTAAACGGGTGATGTAACCCCACGGTACAGTCTCCCTTGGAGCAACCTGGGCCTCAAAACATACATTCACAAACCACTATGCAATTGCAAAAGATTCTGAGGCAGATGCAATATTAGGTCTTACAGTAGTATCATCGACTATCCAACCTACCCGGGAACCCAACCAGCCATAATGGGGTACAGCTCTACAGTCCCCCAAGGGACAGCACTCGAAGAAGAGAGGGTTACTCACCTTGTGCAGTAACTGAGGTTTTTTGAGATGTGTGTCCCTGTGGGTGCACCGCTACCCATCCTCCTCCCCTTTATTCGGGAGCTCTAAATAGGAGTGTTACAGTAGAGAAGAAGAAATGGGGGGCTGGGATGCACAAGCACTAACTGTACGCGTGCCCCGACCAAACACTGCTACCAAAAATCTCCGATTAGCAGCACCTACATTGGAGCACCCACAGGGACACACATCTCGAAGAGCCTCAGTCACTGCACAAGGTGAGTAACCCTCTCTTCCCCCTCCCCCATCCCAGGTATTTCCTAGGAAACACATTTAAATTGAAAAGTTCAAATTATTTCAATAGTTTGCGAATTAATTCCAGTTCTGCAGTTTGTTGTTGTTATCTGTCTTTGAAGTTTTTTTTATTGAAAAAGCTTCAGAAACAGACTTCAACGTGAAACTGCAGAATTGGAATTAATTTGCAAACTGGACATAATCAAATTAGGCCTGAATAAAGACTGGGACTGGATGAGACACTACAAAAAATAATTTCCCCCCTCTTCATATTCACCCCTTCTTGTCAACTGTTGAAACTTCCACCTTAATTGAATTGGCCTTGTAAGCACTGACCCCCTCCACTTGGTAAAGCAAGTCCCATCTTTTCATGTGCTGTGATAGATAGACTGCTTCCTGTATTTTTAACTCCATGCATCTGATGAAGTAGGTTTTAGCCCACGAAAGTTTGTCCAAATAAATTTGAAATACAGCTACATACAGTGAAACCTTGATTTAACGGACCTCCATTTAACGGACTTCGGATGCAACGGACAAAAATTTTTAGAGTCTGATGCATCTGAAATCCGTTTGTGGAGGGCTGGCTGTGGGCTCCCTGCTGCCCCCAGAGGCTGAAGCTGCGGGCGGGCTGCTGCCCAGCTCCCCCCAGCAGCTGGGCTTGCTGCCGCCCGAGGCTGAAGCTGCGGGGGGGGGGGCTGCCGCCCGGCTCTCTGCAACAGCTGGGCTTGCTGCGTGTCCACTCTCCTGCTGCCCGAGGCTGAAGCTGCGGGGGGGGGGGGGGGGGCTGCCGCCCGGCTCCCCCCAGCAGCTGGGCTCCCGGGACCCGTGTCCGCTCTCCTGCCACCCGAGGCTGAAGCTGCAGGGGGGGGGGGGGGCTGCCGCCCGGCTCCCCCCAGCAGCTGAGCTTGCTGCCGCCCGAGGCTGAAGCTGCGGGGGGGGGGGGGGGGCTGCTGCCCGGCTCCCCCCAGCAGCTGGGCTTGCTGGCGGATCCCGGGAGCCAGGACCCGTGTCCGCTCTCCTGCCACCCGAGGCTGAAGCTGCGGGGGGGCTGCCGCCCAGCTCCCCGCAGCAGCTGGGCTTGCTGGCAGGTCCCGTGAGCCGGGACCCGTGCGGACTGACTGTCCGCTCTCTGCGGCCGCCGGGGTTGCAGCCGCGGGCGGGTTGGTTGCCGGCTGCGGGTTGCGGCCCCCTCTCTGTGGTGGCGGTGGGGCTGCTGCTCCCACAGCTCGGTTTGGTTTTTTTTCCCTATCTTTCTTTCTTTCTTTTTTTGTTTGCGGCAGGAGCTCAGGTCCCCCAGTTTGAAAAAACGCTGGATGAGCATGTGATCACACCTCATCCCGCGAGTTTTGTGGCGTGACTTTCTGCAGCACTTTTAACACGTACTTGTAGATGTTCTGATCTGCGGTAAGCCAGGCCCCAGCCCTGTGCGTCTTTTACCAAAGGTACTGGACCTATTCCCTATAAATTTAAATTTGTGTGTTACCCTAACCTTAAAATATGGAGAAACGGAAAAGAGTTAATTTAACGCTAAATCAAAAATTAGAAGTCATACAAAAGTTGGAATCGGGAGTGGCTGTGTCTCGTATATGTGAGCAATATGGCATAAAAAAGCAAACTGTATCGGACATTAAAAAAAACAAAGACAAAATAAAAAAATTTACGTTACTATGTGATGTTGGTGAAAACACCAATCCCAGAAAACATATGAAATTGGCACGTGAAACTTCAGTTGAAGAAGCATTGTTGAAGTGGTACGTACAATAACGTTCTTGTGGGGTTCCAGTTCGGGCAGTTGAATTGAAATCTGCAGCAATTAAATTAGCAAATCATATGAACACACCATTCAAAGCAAGTGATGGATGGCTTTGGCGCTTTCGCAAAAGGCACGGACTTATGAACAAACGAATTTACGGTGAAGCTTCAAGTGCTCCAACAGAAGATATTGAACCGTTTAGGCAAAAATTAATAGAACGTATAACTAACGAAATGCTATTAAGGTCTCAGATTTACAATGCTGACGAAACTGGTTTGTTCTGGCGTTCTCTGCCTGAAAACACACAAGCCTTCAAATATGAAAAATCAACACCTGGAAGAAAAATCAGCAAAGACAGGATCTCGGCGCTGCTTTGTGCCAACGCCGATGGATCGCATAAACTGACACCTGTAATTGTTGGCAAATCTCGTAAACCTAGAGTTTTAAAAAATATAATGGATCATCTGACCGTTTTATACTATAACTCTACAAAGGCCTGGTTCACCTCAAAGATTTTCCAAGATTGGTTTTTCGAACACTTTGTACCTGTAGTCAGGAAATTTCAAGGCGAAGAGCTTGGAATACCACCGGAAGATGTGAAATGTTTATTGCTTTTAGACAACGCACCTGCTCATCCATCCGAAAATATTTTATGTTCAGAAGATGGCAAATTTAGATGTATGTTTTTGCCAAAAAATACAACATCACTTATCCAGCCCATGGACCAGGGGATAATTCTGGCAACCAAACGAATATACCGCAAAAAGTTTTTAGAGGAAGTAATGGTTGTATTGCAGGATGATGATAATGAAGAAGATACCTTACAAACTTAGAGCTACAGTTTAAAATCGGCAATTTTTAATTTTGCTGCAGCATGGAAAGAAGTGAAAGTGCAAACATTGGAAAATGGTTGGAAGAATTTGCTTGACAACGAAGATGCAGACTTGGATTTAGAAGGGCTAGAGGTTACTGATTACTGTAGGACAATACAGAATATTGGTGGAGAAGAAGTAGCTGAGGAAGATGTTTTACAGTGGTTAGAAGAAGATGAAGGTGACCCTGGGTATCACATCATGAGTGAAAGTGAAATAGCATCTGAGGTAATGACCTTGGAAGATGAGGATGGGAGTGAAGATAATGAGGAAGAAGAAACAACACACCCAAAAATAAAGTTATCAGTGATTAGATCACATCTCGACGATCTAATAACATTTATTGACAATTCATCAGATAATGAAATTCAGCCTTATTACACCCATTTTCGTAATTTTAGGGAGTTAATTATAAAAAACAGCAGACTTCAAAAGTTCAAACAAAAGTTGATAGTTTTTTCAAAGCAGGATTACCTAAAGCAAGCACCTCGACATCGAACATTAACGTCACGCCACAACGGGAGTGTCTGGATATATCATCCTCCAAAGACGAATAAATAGGAAAAAAATTGTTTTTTTTTTTTATAAAATTTAAATTTTGCTTCGTTTTTAAGAACATTGTTTATTTGTTTAGTTAAATATAAGTACAGTAAAGTGTGTTTTCAGAAAAATGTTTATTTCGATTTAGATCGCATACTTGTTTATTACAGTCTCAAAACTACGGTGAGTACATAAGCAATAATACATACAGAACACTTTTCTGTGAAATTAAACTTTTCATATATACAGTACTTAATTTTAATTACACAAAAGTCAATTTTTTAACATATGCATTCGGAAAACCTACTTTCTTAAATAACGGACTTTCTGATTTAACGGACACCCCCTCGCCTCAATTAGTCCGTTAAATCGAGGTTTCACTGTAGTTAATATTCATAACTTCAGATACAAAAATGATACATGCATACAAATAACATAATCCCATTCAGCAAATTATATCCTTTCCATAGACCCCTTATTTGACATAAGTTATATAAGATTTGTTGCAATTATGTGGTAGTAACAGTTATCATCAGTCCTATTTTATTCAGATAATATTACACAAGGCTGATTAAAAAGATCAGTGGAGGTGGTAAATAAAAGGGATGGATCTTTGCCACCAAATGAGATTTGCAAGACTGCAACATAGAACTCTCACTGTGTACTTGCATTATTTTGATAACACATCACAGAAGAGGATGTATTTGAGAAATCTATGATGTAAGTGGGTATCCTGTTTGATCACTGTACACTGAGTTGGAAGAATGTTCTCATATTTTATTTATTTTACATGTAAACGTTAGTATTCAGGGATCTATTTGGGAAACCTTTGCATTATTTTAATTGTATTTTTTTAAATATAGCTCCAGCTGAAACCTCTTCTTTCTGGGAATGAGCTTCCACTGAGAGCTGAATACTTTTAAGGTCATTTGAGACCCTCTACACATTTTACCCTGCAAAAATGGGCAATTTTGGATGCTTTTGGTGTGTAGTATTATGAAAACCCTATTCTCAAATTTTTGTTCATTGAGATTTTAGTGCTTTTAAACTATAAAATCAAAAACTATAATTGTCTGAGAAACAAATCAGAATAGGATAATTTAAGTACTCATATTCCAAATCCAGTTTAGGTAAGAGATTGACATTTTTAAAAATAGAATTGGACAAACTTAGGTTTAAACAGTTATAAAAAATGACTTAAATTGGAAGTGAACCAGTGTGAAAATTACATCTCATTTTAAAATGCTGTTCCACATTTGTAATAAAAGCTAGTTTATAGTTGCATTGAAGTAGTAAATAGCCTTATGCCTTTGAATGCGTTCATAGGGTGGACTAGCCGTACCCAGTTTGAAGAGACCTGGGCTACTCTCCTTGGTGTGCTTGTAACTCAACCAATTGTAATGGACCAAGAAGAAAGTCAACAAGAGGTAAAGCCATTCAGTGATGTTTTCCTTTTGGTAATTTAACTCTGTTAGGCAGACCCTTGCCCACTGTAATACTGCAAGATGACTTCTTTTATATTTAATATTTACCTTCTGGGCTAAAGTCTCTGCCTGTAGGTGAATGGTTTTGAAGGGTTTGAGAAAAAACTCAACCATTTTAGAGTTACAGAAGAATGAAAGAGATACTCTTCAAGCTGTAATTGTGATTAAAAACAGATGCTTAATTTTATTAAGAGCAGGCAGAAATTGCCAAAAGATTACAAGAAATCTATTAGTGCATCAGGAAGGGGCTGCATCTTTATAATCAAATTCAGGAAATGCACTAAGGTTCCAACAGCAGCAATAATTTGGTCAGAATACACACGATACTTTCTATTCCTGTTTTAGTATTAAAAAGTATCTTGATAAAATAGTTTGTTGTAAGATTTATAGCACAAAGTGAGCAGGATGTGTAATGTAGCCCAGTCACTGTTACTGTTGTATCCTGAACTAACCCATAGAAGTCAGAGATGGAAAAACCCACTATGTGGTCCATCTCCCTGCACCTGCAGGCAGCTTAAAGTACTGTATGAATATGACCCTTAAATTGTTTTACTGCAGCATATTTAACAGACAAGATTATTGAAATTGAACATTTACAAAGCGTTGCAATGCAAACAACTTACTGGAAAATAAATGTAAACTAAAAAGAATAAATATGAATGAATTAGGAGAAGGTTTGTGTAGGCAGAATGGGGAGAAAGGATGAGCCAATGGTAGGTCACTAGCTTGAGACTTTGGGTGATCTAGGGTCAATCTGCTGCCCACCAGAGACTTCCTTTGTGATCTCAGGCAAGTCATGTGGTGTCTCTGTGCCTCATTTCCCATCTGTAAAATGGAGGCGTGTTTACCTACTTCACAGACAGTAAATACATTAAAGATTGGGGATGCTCTGATACTGTGGCAGTGAGATCCATATAATTTGTTTTAAAATTGAAGAAATGAGTAAGAAAAATGTATAGAATGGCAAAGATAGCTGAATACAGCAAATATTGGAAACATTGTTCATATCTTGAGTAACAGTTTTCTTAAGGTGAAAGCATTACGGGAAAAAATGTTAAAAAGAATAAAAGAAACCTATATGATTGATAGATAATAAGCTTACCAGAGATTCCCGCTCTTCCCCGGTCTCCAATAATGGTTTCTGATGGTCCCTAGGGATTGGGGGGGCCCCCCTTTGGACAGAAGATCCTGTCCATTTGCAGAACCAGAAAGACTGCCCTAAATTAGTTTAAACTCATTTATACAGAAGTCCTTTTCTGGTCTGCTGGTCTCTAGAGGATCCAGTTGTAACTGGTCTATCCAACTTTCCCCAGGTGGTAGCCCCTCTTAGCAAGTGTTATAGCCTGAGTGAATTTGCTTAATTATACCCCCCACATCCCAGTTCTTAGTTCCTGGAGGGCTGAAATTACATACAATCCTTGCCCCACAGTGATGTATAAAATTAATACAGTAAGATTTCATATAAGGATATTGCAGGAAATTGTCATATTTGCCTCAGTAGTTATTGACTCGAACACAAATGTATATCATTTGGTTATGATGTATTATATTATTACAAGATAATCAGTTTCTAAAAAGTGATCACAAAAGCTTGGGAATGGATCCATCTGAACTTAGACGCAACATGAAAGTAGGTGGATGGTTCTGGAAATATTTTTTTTAAAAAAATATTTACGAGATAGTTAAATCCTTATAATTAGTTCCCAAAGAGTATGAGGAATCATACAAAGGACAACATAGATCGGGAGATAATTAGTTCCCAAAGAGTATGAGGAATCATACAAACTACAACATAGATCAGGAGATAATCTGGCCAGCACATCTTCTTGTCAGGAAGAAATCTACACTCTTACCGGAAACACTGTCAGAGTCCTTTGGGTGTTGTTTTCCAGTGGAGTATTGAGAGAGCATCTGCAGCATCAGGCGATGTATTACATTGGTATTGGTGGAACTTACAATTTTCCATTTTCACTTTCACATAGAATATGTTCACTTTACAGGAAGACACAGAGAGGACCCAAATTAATGTTCTTGCTGTACAAGCCATAACCTCCTTGGTGCTGAGTGCAATGACGATACCAGTTGCAGGCAATCCAGCAGTTAGCTGTTTGGAACAGCAGCCCCGCAATAAAGCTTTAAAGGTTCTGGAAACAAGGTATTATTTCACCTGTTCTGAAAGCACACGATATTGATAGGTTGATACAGAGTTATGCACAAGATTGTTTATTCTAGTAACAGCACTAATGTAGACACGTGGTGTATAATATAGATGTATACGTGTGTGTATATATACATACACATGCTATTTTGTAAACCCCAATACTACACTATTAGTACATTTACTTTAAAAAATAGCTAAATCTCTTTTGGTGGCATAGCAGTTGCCTGATGAAAGCTCTTCATGTTTTTCTAAGCTAAATATGGAAGGAATCCTAATTTCACAGTAAACCCTAAGATCAGGCAAAATTTCAGACTTGTTTAAAAATGACTAAATTAATATGCAGCTAGAATAATAAACTAGTAATTTTCATACTTAATTTTATAGGCAAATGTTGGAAAAAATGTCATATTAAACCATTAATGTGCTTTCTTCTGAGCTTTCAGGTTTGGGAAGAAGTTAAGTGTTATCAGAGGAATTGTGGAACAAGAAATCCAAGCAATGATATCTAAAAGGGATAATATTGCCACTCACCATTTTTATCAAGCATGGGATCCTGTTCCATCCCTTTCTCCTGCTACCACAGGTATGATCATTTATACCAATAATTCTTCATTCCTGCAGTGAATGAAATGATGGCTGCTTGCTGAAAAAAGTAACTTTTCTTATATGTGATAGAAAACATTTACAGGAATTACATATACACTATTCTGAACAAATAATGTAGAAAAAAAGTAGTTTTCAGGTTTAATGGGCATTCGTTTAAAAAGTCCTTTGTCTTTTTATTTTAGGTGGTCTTATCAGCCATGAAAAACTTTTACTGCAGATCAATACTGAGCGAGAAATGGGAAACATGGGCTATAAACTAGGACAGGTTTGTTCAAGTTAATACATCAAGCCCAAACTTTTAAAAACTTTTTTGTCTTTTATTCTCCAAAATCCAGTTTAAGAAGCATTGCTTAACATCCAGTTTAGACTTAGTAAACTAAGGACAATCTTAAATCCTGACTAAAAATAAAACAAGTGAGGGTTTTTTTGTTTTGTTTTGTTTTTTTCCCAGTTGTAAATAAATTTCCTAGCTAGGGAGCACAAGTTCTCCACCAGGATTCATTAAATACATGTTAGCACCAAGTATAATGCCTTATCAATAATTCTGATGTTTAAATTCATAATTTAAATCTCATTCCATGACTAAATTTAAACTCCCTTTGGAAAAATAGTATTCCACTTAAAAATGCACAAATGCATTAGCAAAAACATCTCAATTTCAAATACTAAATTTAAGTAACATTACTATCACTGTTTAAAAGAGCTAAATTGCCCAAGTTCGTATTTCCAAGTAAGATGTGGAAAATATTAGGTTTATGTTGTCTGTCTCTAGAACCCTTTCTTCCCCCATTATTAGTTGGGAATATTTTAACTTGTTGGATGTCCTATTACTGTCCATTAGTAAAGCATTTGTATTTCCTGTAAGAAAATCATTACAGCTATAACAATGCTAGCATTTTAATGTAGGACTAGCAGTGCAAAAATTCTGACTGAGAAGGAACTTCTATTACAAACTACCATTTTTAGGTACTTACTGTCACTGTCCAGAGCAATTGCACCTGTATTCCACCTCCATGGTCTCTTGAGGACACCCACTCTAGTCTCTTAGCTCCATAGCCATTACCTCTCTTGGAAAGAGACCCACATCTCTCTCTCCTGACCAGGGTTTTTCCAGGCTGCTCAGTTCCCTGCTTCTATTGTGGCCAGTGTCTGCACTTTGCTTTCTCTCCAGAAGTTACTAACAGTCACAAGTTACCACAAAGGTCTTTCTATGCAAACACATTTTATTCTTGAAGTGAAACCATTACAAATAAAGCACATTAAGAACAAAAAAGAACCTGCATACTTGCTAAAAAGCTTACAAGAGGTTACCCCCAACTCCAACCTCAGGCTCTCATAGAAATCAGTCCTTCAAAACCCACAACTGGGTTCACCCCATTGTTATAAGTTCATAAATGTCTCCGATTCAGAATAAGAACTACCATGACTAGTTCAGTCTTTCCTTGATGCTGCTTGATCATTTGATCTTTGCCTCATGAACTGGTGATCAGCAAACAATAATCCACTTCTAAGGGCATACTTTCAAAAAGCTGGGTTTTGCATAACCAGGAATTTGCATTCACCTCCCTTAGATATTCTCCAGGAAAACCACTTAACACTTTTTGTTCCAAAAGTCCGTTATTATCTGGCACATAATGGAACATTCTCCTTTGTACCCCCAGCTCTCACATCTGTCACATCTCCCCACTGCAGATGTTCCATACATTCCTAGCTCATGATAATACATAAATCATTCATTTAAAATAATGGACCCCAAAGATACATAAATGTAATTCAATAAGGTGTATCAAGGATATTGCTGAAAAATGCTGTATCTGTCACACGTCCAAAAATATTACTGCCCAAAGGTGAGTTTATTTGGCTAGGAAAGCATTTTTTGTGTGTGTATGCTATTGAGTGAAAATTAAGTTTATTCACAAGTTACCTTTTATGACTTTTTTTCTTGAACTCCAATTTAATTTAATTTTTAAAATCTTCAAATATGTCTGGCTCATTTCTTAATGACATGCCTTTGACACATTTCAAGTAATTTTGTTGAAAAAGTTGAACATTATAATATTCTGCGTTGTATAAACATATTGTACAAACTTCTGGTGTTTAGCACTGTACCAGAGATAGAGTTTTTCAAATATAGACAACTTAGCCTCACACATTGAAATAAATGATCTTCTGGTGTAGGGTTTTTTGTGTTGAATTTCCTTTCGATTTTTTTAATTGAAGTGACTCCATCATTAGACTAATATGCAGCTGTAATATTAAGTTTAGCTTGCAGTCTAAAATATGACCCTACCAAAATGCACCCAGTACATTTGTAAATATTCTGGCAATAAGAATGTGTTGCTCATGATTAAGCTATTTTTAAAATAGCTTTAATATTAGTCTTACTTTTCTTTCTCAAAATAACAAAAACATTTAATCCTTATCTAGAGATTAATCATTGGAGAGAATTATTTTTTACATCCATAAAAATTAAAATGACCAAATGGATTTTTTTCACATTCTTTATTCATTTCCTCACTTACCTGTGCCCCTTTACTCCAAATCAGAGGCCCAAACCAAAAATAAATATTGATATGTAGCTTGTGGGCTGAGATCTTGTACCACTTTTTCTCTCTGGATTGAATTTTATTTCCAATTTGTAAGCCCCTGAAAACAGAGTTCACAGTGGAAACACGACATAAATAACTTTGATTGTTGTGAGTATAATGCTATATGTGGATATTGTGTGTGTGTGTGTATAGTATACATAAATATAAAGTATTTATAAATATTAAAAAGGTTAGATTAAGGGAAACCTTTATAAATATGTATGTGTGGTGGTCCTATCTAGCTTTGTACAATGCCAACTAATTAAGTAAGATCATAAGTCAGTACGGTTGAATTCCTGGATGGACGTTCTAGTGTACACATCATCATTACAGCTGCTGCTTGCATGGTATAGAGCCAACAGGAATGCAACATTTGAAGCCTATTTTATTTTTAAAATTAGGAAGCAAATCTGTATATTTTTTTTAAAATAATTTTGGGAAGGGGTGGAAGAATGTAAACATACACTTAGGAAAGATAAAGATGATTTAGCTAGACTATTGGTGTAGAAACTTTTCAAGTTAGAATTCATAGAAATAACTTCATTCCCTGATTAAATGAACTTTTTATGTAGATAATTGAAGTAAAATCTTGTTTTGTAGTCTAGGTTAAGATCAGAAGTCCCTCGCTAATTGTAATCCATGTAAGATTTTTAACTCCTTAGTCCGTGTCTGTCTGTCCATCTGTCTCCCTCCCTCTCCCTCTCCCTTTAGAGCACTAAAATATATTTTTAAAATATATTCTATTTTGCTTTCAATTCAGAATTGTGACTTGGCTTCTTAATAAATGTAGTTATCCTAAGAAATGATGCTTTGAACTTAAATTGGAAAAATTGGAGCTGCTCTGTGTTGTTCAAGACATACTTTATCAAATAACTTGCAAACACAAGTTTGTACTCAAGTCTGCATTGAAGAACCAGTGTATCTGAATCCTCAAGCTATATCGTACTCTGCTTATGCAACAGCAACAACAAAATTCTATCTAATATTTGACTTCATAAACTTATCAGTGATAAGATAAGCAAGGGCACACCTTGCTTTTTGGTCTCAGCTTACTGTACTCAGAAAAATATCATTTTGACTTGTCATTGAGCAGACTGATGGAAACCTTATTGTGTGCCAGATACGAATGTGATGGTTTACAGAAGTGTAAATAACCAGTGCTGTAAATATTTAACACAAGGCCAATATATCCAATGAGTGCCTAAATTTAGGATTCTAAAACCATATCTAGGCACCCAAATGAAATAAGACCGTTTTTTCAGAGACAATGGACAATCCGTGATATTTTTTGAACAACACTACTATTGACTATTTGTGATTAGCTAAACCCAGTTAAGTTTCTAAACTTCTGCAGATGGCAATAGAACCAGCAGTCACTAACCTTCCCATGTCCTCTTTAATTTCATAGTAGCACGTTCTGAATTGTTTCTGGTCTGACACTAGAATATAAATAAAGGAAACAATTTTGAAAGTATTTTTGGCTGGAGAATTCAGGGTTGAGACTTGCTCCTACCTATATTGGTTCCCAAACAAGCTACAGTTGGTTATAGCTATAGCTTAATGGGTCTGTGCTAATATACTGTAAGTGTAGTGATATGACTGCCTGTAAAACTCACTGTTGTGCCTGTAAACTTAATATGCCATACGTTTTTAGAAACAAGTTTAGTATTTTCAGTGACGTGATAGGGTACATAGCATAATCCTATTGCTGCCATGTAAGCATAACACATATGCAACATAAAGTACTATACAAATACTATAAAGCTTTTATAAACATATCTTGAGATACTGTACAATATTTTTGCTCCTCTTTTAATTAGAAAAATTTGTTATAGCTTCTTTTGTTCTAGCAACTTCTAATTTGATTATGAAAAAAAACTAAATCTTTTTCAAGTTAATGTTTTCTGATATTTAAGGTTTCTATACACTCCGTGTGGCTAGGAAATAACATCACTCCATTGAGAGAAGAGGAGTGGGATGAAGATGAAGATGATGAGAATGATATGCCTGCTCCTTCTTCACCACCAACCTCTCCTATTAACTCCAGGTCACTTGTGTTGCTTTTTTTTGTTTGCCACTTGAACAGACTTCAGTGCCAATAGTTGCTATATTTTAAAGTCATTAAAAGAGAATCGTATGTTGCCATTTATAAAATGGATGCTGTGTAAGGATTTCTAATTACTTTGAAAAGAAACATTAATATAGTGATTGTAATCTTTGCTCATTGTACATTGCAGGAAACACCGGGCTGGGGTCGATATACATTCTTGCTCTCAGTTCTTGCTTGAACTGTACAGTCAATGGATATTGCCATCAAATCCTAGCAAGAGAACACCAGTCATTCTGATTACTGAAGTGGTGCGATCAGTAAGTCTAAAAAATAAATTCTGTGCCATAATTGAGTGCATTTTAATTGTATGTTTGAGTTTACAGTGTGTTTTATAAAATAGCTTTTCCTAATGTACAGAAAAACTGATTTCTGTAGGCATCGTTATTGATGTAATGATACATCCTTCATCTGTAATGTTAACTTAAAGTTCAATGGGAAAGCTTTTGATTAAAATATATTAAGATGTTTTAGGCACTCATTAATAGTAGAATATATTACAAATAAATGTTATAAAAGAATACCGGAGTATAAATTCTTCCTTTACTTGCCTACCTATTAAGATTAAAGTTCAGGATTCTATGTTTACCCTGTAATATAATGAGGGAGAAAATATAAAAGCAGAAGAACAAATAATGTAAGTAGGCACTAAGATTATTATTGAAATAGTTGATAAAATCTAGGGTTCTTCAGGGATGGAGAACTGGAGAGTGATTGACACAGAAACTTTTAAGCTAATATCCGAAAAGGGGTTATGGGAGACACCTGAAGCCCTGGCACCTCTTTAGCACAGCCACAGCACTTTTCCAGTTGTCTGTAAATCAAAGCTGGTTATTGGCACCCATTAACACCTTCCATCATAACTGTACTCCTATCACAGGTCTGCCTATCCTCCCAATTGAGTTGAATATGTTGACACAATTGCCATGATATTACTGGCATCTTTACAGCTCATGACATGGAAGCTGTATTGTTGGTGGACGTAGAGAGAACCTGCTCTACATACTGAGCTCCAGGGCAGATTAGCACATCAAACAGCACAAGAGCACAAGCAGCTTCTGGAGTTTGTTTCAGAAACATCCAATAACTGAGATATGACACCCAAGTGGAAGATGATACATATACTTATTAAGTTTTATTCCATGACAGAGAAATCTCTATCTATTGCTTGATTTGGCAGAACTGTGTTGCAATCATTATTTTAGTTAGAATCAAAGCACTCTTCTCTGTTGTTTTGTCTACTGCTTGAGAGTCACCAGGTGAGGAATACATACAGACAAGCACTTGAAGAAGAAAGGGAAGTTACTTAACTTGTACAGTGACTGGAGCTCTTCCAAATATATTATCTATATGTAGTCCACAACCCACCCTCCTTTCCCAGTTACAGTAAGGTCTAACACCACTGGAATTCCATATTGGTGAAGGAACTAAGGGTTGGTTAGTCACTCCACCTACTTTATGCCCTCAAGTGAGGAGGCTTAAGGGCATGAAAGGCACAGGCATGGGTGGTAGAATAGAGCATTGAGGGATATGTTTGGGACACTATTCCTATACATATTCAGGACTGAGTTAGCTAATACACTGAATAAGTTAGTTAGCAGTTCAACCATAATTCCTAAAACAAAGCAGGGAGCATTTTCCAATGTTCTATGTCAGTGGTCTCCAACCTTTTGATGAACGCGGACCGGTCAACGCGGCCGAGTACTGCTTGCGGCCCGGGGGCTCTGTGCGGTGCGGCGGACTGTTGTATGCCCGCCGAAAACCCGCAGAAATCAGTGGCTTTTTTATTTGTCGGAACGGCGGGACCTTGCATGTCCGCCGAAAAGCCGCAGGAAAACGGCGGAAAATCAGAAAAATGCGGAACCGGAAGGGAAAGCGGGGCCGGAAGCGGAAAGGAAAGCGGCCGGAAGCGGAAGGGGCGGGGCGGAGGGGAACGCGGCCGCGGACCGGTACCAAATGCTCCACGGACCGGTACCGGTCCGCGGACCGGGGGTTGGGGACCACTGTTCTATGTTACTGTTATTTGAGAGAGGGCTTCTGGAAGCAAAGTTTAGAATTCTGTATGTAAGAAGAACTGGCTTTAAATATTTTATTTTAAAATATGTGTAAATGTCTTTCTACTGTCTTGGGTTCTTTGTCTTTTTAAAATTTGACTGTTCCCTTTTAAGCCAGTGTCTGATTAAACTATATCTTACGTTACTGTAGTTTTCAAATTAAATTTTTTATTGGTCATGTTACAATAAAAGGAGTTGATTTTTTTTTTTCCTGGCAGTTACATTAAGCAGGGACAGTAATGTTTGTGACTTGATAATTTCAGATTTTTCTACTTCATTTGTATCATGTTCACAGCTTCTGGCAGTGTCTGACTTGTTTACAGAAAGGAATCAATTTGAGATGATGTATACCACATTGACAGAGTTGCGGAAGGTGCATCCATCAGAAGATGAGATTCTCATTCAGTATTTGGTACCAGCCACATGTAAAGCAGCTGCTGTTCTTGGAATGGTAAGAAATTGTCACTTAAAAGTTGTGGCAAGTCTGTAAATGTACTGCCATTTTGGTCTATTTTATGTTGGAATTGTTGCACTTCCGCCACAAAGAATGGGCATATTTTCAGAGGTTTTAGGGAGCACCTGTCATGGTGACAGCTTCGTATTTTTAATACATTTTAATTACTTCTCATCCATCCATATTTTATCATTTTAATAATTAAATTAACATAGTCAAAGCTAG
Source organism: Sternotherus odoratus (assembly GCA_032164245.1). Classification (NCBI taxonomy): domain Eukaryota; kingdom Metazoa; phylum Chordata; order Testudines; family Kinosternidae; genus Sternotherus; species Sternotherus odoratus. The sequence goes on along the minus strand of JAVMKO010000004.1, from coordinate 98,141,028 downwards.
ACCCAGTGTCTTTGTGTCCTGAAGACTGCAATATTTGTGGTTTGGAGTTTTCTGGGGATTGAATTCTAGAGTGGAGGCCGTTAAATGGCAGAGTAATAAATAAAGATGTGAACCAGGCAGTCATACAAAGTGATTTGGATCACTTGGTAAGCTGGGCCCATTCAAAAAAAATGAGTTTTAATACAGCCAAATTCAAAATTGTACTTCTAGGAACAAGGAATGTAAGCTATATGTATAGAATGGAAGATGCATGCTGGAAAGCCATTATTTTAGGAAAGATCATGGGGTTATGGTGGACAAGCAAGTCCATGTGACCTCCCAGTGCAAAGCTGTGGCAAATAGAACTAATGCAATCCTTAGATGTAGGGATGTGATTTTGACTCTGTATATGGCATTGGGAAAACTGATTTGAAATTGTGTGTCCAATTCTGGTGTCCCTATTTTTAAAACCAAGTTATAAAATTAGGGAGGGGCTAGAAAAGAGCCACAAAAATAATTAAAGGGCTGGAGAAAATGCCTTACAGTGAGAAATTTAAAGAGCTCAAACTGTGTAATTTACCATAAAGAAAATTGAGAAGTGACTGGATTATTGTATTGAAGTACTTTCATGGAGAGAAGAGACTGGGTACCAAAGGGCTCTTTAATGTACTAGAAAAAGGCACAACAAGATGTTTAGAAAGTGAAATCAGACATATTCAAATTGGAAATGAGCACAAATTTTAGCAGTGAAGGTGGAAAAAACTGGAACAGACAACCAAGGAAATCTGGTGGATTCTCATCTCCTGATGTCTTCAGATCAAGACTGAATGCCTTTCTGGAAGATATACTACAGTCAAACACAAGTAATTGGGCTCAATACAGGAGTAACTGCATGAAATGTAAGGTCCTGTGGTATGCAAGGGATTAAACCCTTCTGGCTTTAAATTCTGTGAAACTGAGAGTCTTCCTATGGTCCAGCAAGAGCCTTCATTTGATTTTCAACTGCCGTGACAAGGGATATAAGAGGCCATCTCTTCAATAGTCAGGTACCAGATTATTCAGAGCTTTAAAGATAACCAGCAGTCCCTTCAATTACCCCCGCCAAAACCAAACAGGAAACCTTTGTAGAGACTTAAGAACAGGTTCATTCCACTCTGAAATTGGGTAGCTGCATTGCGATCAAGATTGTAGATTATGATGGACTTTTTGTAGTCCTAAAAAGAGTGCATTTTTCTATTCTAGGCAAAGCCATTGCTTGGTCCACACTAGGAGTGAGTGGCCATAATCTTATGATCAGTTGTAGATAGTGAAGGTTACCATTGACCTGCTGCTGCTACCAGACAGAGCCTGATAGATCCACTAAGACTCCAAACCTGAAAGTTATTTTAATGAAAGATGGGAAATACATTCTCCACTTCCACTAAAAATTCTCAGTCCATTCATAAAGCTCATTGAAAGCAAAGCTGCTGCCATCAACATCTCCCTGTAAACTTTCATAAAGCCACTTAGTTGCCCTCCTTAAAATCTTCTTTAGTGTGATGCGTACAAAAAGCTTGACAGCGGTTAGGCAGCTAGTGTGCTGTGGTTAACTGTTGTCTCATTGCGTTCTTGAACGGGTACTCCTTGTCCACCTGCTGTCTCTTGTCTTTGGGGGAAGGGCAGTCTTGTTATGTTAATAAGTGCCTAGCATAGTGAGGCCCTGAGCCCTCATTGGGACCCCAGGTGCTACCACAATATAAATAACCTGCATTCCAGCCTTTTCAGTTTCTGCTTCTTCTATTACAATCCTCTAATAACATGTTCACCCTCATGGACTAAACATATAGGGGGTGGAAAGGAAAAGGGGTCCAGATGTGACTGTCAGTGGCCATGGGTAACAGACCAGGAACAGTGTCCCAGTGACTGACGCTCGATAGTAATGTTTACCTTAGATACCAAGCTTGCTTCTATGAAGATCTTGGGCATATAGCAATCTGTTTCATATATTAGCATTCTTCCTCACACATCACCACTTTGGAGGACCATGGACAGATTAGAAACTTCTAGGAGCTCAAGGCCTACATATAAGGGTGCTAAGTATGTAAACCTCCTAATCTGCATCCATGACATCCCTTACATATCAGTAGTGTCACTGCTTCCCCTAAACCGATGAGATATTATGACAGAATTTCTTTTCCAAATATGACAGCATTGTTATCTTGCTGCACTGGTTTCATTTGCAAAAAGTTGATGAAGTACTTATACTGATTTAATGTTATGATCTCTTTGAGGAGAATGCTTTTACACTGAGAATTAGATGCATCCTTTTTAGTTTAACTAAATTTGCAAGCCAGAATATACCGGTTTTCCAACTTGTTCAAATCTCCCTTAGTACATTATTCAGATATCTAAGTACTTGTTTTATGTAAACCTCTGATTCACGGTACATTTTCTATTCTTTAATTCACTAACACAATTTTTTCCAGTTATAATGAGTCATCAGAATGGTGCATTAGTCCAGTCATGCTTTTAGTGCATCGTTTTGTTTATGTGCATTAGGATAAAGCTGTAGCGGAGCCAGTAAGCCGTCTGCTGGAATCAACACTACGCAGCACCCATATGCCAAGTCGGATTGGAGCTCTGCATGGAATTCTTTATATCCTTGAATGTGACCTACTTGATGAAACAGCAAAGCAACTCATTCCAATTATCAGCGAGTATTTGCTTTCCAATCTGAGAGGGATAGCACAGTGAGTGTTATGTATTGGAATTTTTACAGTGTTTTAATGCAAAGAACAATTTGAACTGTAGAATAAGCATCTAGAAGTATCCTGGTTTTTTGAGAAATTCTGAGGACTTCAGATTGAGAATAGCTGCATCTACTCGAGAAAAAGATATGGGTACTTACTGAGATGTGATGCAGATGTGTATTCCACAACCCACCTGCTGTCTTCTCTGCATTAGAGTTTAGTCTCTGGTCATTCAGTGCAAATGAACTGAGTGGGGTTGAGGTGGCGTTGCTTTGTATGGCCAGGGAAGGGCTGTGACTACAAGGCACAAGCATCACCTCTCTGGATACTGTAGGCAAAATTCTTCAGGTCCGGCATGCTGGGCACACGCACGCCTACATGGAATACAAGTCTGCATCACATCTCAAAGAACCATAGTTTACGGTAAGTAACCACTTCTTTACTGATATATAACCATTTGCTTTCTTACTTTACAGCTGTGTAAATGTCCATAACCAACAGCATATTTTAGTGATGTGTGCTGCGGCTTTCTACTTGATAGAGAATTACCCACTTGACGTAGGGCCTGAATTCTCTGCAGGAATTATACAGGTATGTATTGCACAGTGCTCCAGATTACAGAAGACTGATGCCATCTTGAAGCAGTACAGATTTAAAAAAAACCTTTTTAGGTGGATTATTGATAAGCTTTATGAAAGAAATGTTTTCTTTTTTGCATATATATTTCTATGGGTGCTCCACCCTAGGATTTGCCCACACCTGCAGAGAGGTGCCTCCAAATGAGATCATATCAGATACTTACCCACCACCACCACTCAGTTCCTTCTCAGCTTCCTGCGACTTGATACAGAGTAATTGTGTATCCGCTGAGTCTTGGCTTCCTACTTTTCTTAACATACTGAGTTATTCTAAATGTTTCTTTTATTCATTTAGATAGTTGATTTATCTTTTTTAACCCAGATTGGTGTAGGAGATTGCCCCCCGTCCAACCTTTTTCTTTGTCCTCTAAGTTATCCCAAAGACCCTGGGGATTAAACCCTGCCAAAGGTCTTTTCCTTGTAGTTGACAGGCATTCGAGCTACCTCTGCTGCCTCGGAGACGCCCATGTCCCATCAAAGTGTATGGTCTGTATGGGATTTAAAGGCAGGTTGCAGAAAGACAGGTAGGTTAGGCTGAAGCTCCTTCTAATGGAATATTCACTAACTACAGCTCTAGCCACAACATCAGAGGCTAGGATTGCTTAGAAATAGAAGACTCTTCCCCTGCTAGGGAAATAGAGAGGTGGATCATCCATAAATCCCACTCTGAGACTTCACATCTCTCAAGGGGAATGGTTGAGGTTCCCATACAATTCCAGTACTGAGCTTTCAGTACTACATAAGCAGCAGCATGTGGAGAATTCTTCTCACAATAGCACAGGGAGCGATCTACCTCTTGGTGGTGAGATGCACACAGGCTCCTACTCGTGCTCTAGTACTGTCGTCTTCTCTGCACTGGAGTTCTAAGGTCAGAGAAGTTCCTCTACAAGCCTCTCTAGTACCATTCTCCTATACTAACTCAGACTTCAGGATACAATAGCCCTCCAGCACCCTTCAGGTTTCTCTCCTGAAGACTCTTTTCATACTGGAGGAACAAGAGTCCCCTCTGTTATGGACTTCTATGAAAACCCCTTTGCTGGTACCGCTCAGTCACCTGCAACCATCCTGGATTGAACTTCAGTCAGACCTCTTGTACCAGCATGTTTATTTGATGCTTTCCATTTCAGTCCAAGGGTGACACTTCTTCCAAGTGTGATAGTCAAACCTGCATCACCTCTCTGGCAATGTCCCGAAAAATCTCCTGTCATAGAATTCTGGGACCCTGATCAATCCCAACCCTTCCTCCTTTAATTTGAGAGCATGGTTCCTGGATGGCTCTCTAGGTAGAGCTAATCTGTTCAGAAAAGGTCCAATCAGTTCCCCTCTCTAGCAGGAAATCTAGTACAATACTTGCAAAACTTACCTTCAGAAGTGGAAACACTTCCATTCCTAGTGTTCTCTTCACTCTTCTCCAGCATCAGAGGTTTTGCTTTCCAAAATTTTAGACTATCTGTTCAATCAGTGAGCTCAGTCAGAATATGTTTGGCCACTATCACAGCCTTCCACTCACACATCAAGGGCTTCCCAGTTTTTGCCAACCCCATTATGGCCAGATTCCTCAAGGGCCCCCAACTTTCCAGTGGGACAGTAATTTAGTTCTAAGTGCCCTGAGGAAATCCTCCTTTGAACCTATGTACTTATTCTTTCCTCCACCTCTCCCTCAGGACTTTTGTTCCTTTATAGTCATAACTTCACTCTGTACTTTTATGAAAAACCTGTCATGTACTACCTTCTGTAGAGATAAAGTTACTTTGTATCCCCATCCTCATTTCTTCCCTTAAGTCTCTTTGGAATAATATAATCAAAAGATCCACCTACCAATGTTTTATCCAAAGCCTCATGTCTCGAGATCTCCTACATACGCTCCAGGGATGGTATGTTTCCAGGTATGATACAACCTTTGGTGATGCAATCTTCTGGACTGTCTTGGACTTTCCTCCTCAGCACCCACCTCCTTGCTGAGTTACTGCTTGAGAGTCTCCCACAGCAGAACATCCATAGGGACATATACTCAAAGAAGGAGGAGAGTCCTTCAAGATGTTTTTCTCTCTGGGTCTTCTGTCTTTCATCCTCCTTTTTCTTTTCTGTCGTGGCTCTGCCTCACGGTCAAGAAGGAACTGAATGGTGGTAGGCCCACGCCATCTCTTGTGCCCTCATTTGGAGGCATAAGATGCTGCTCTTTGTAGATATGTACCCTCGGACACTGCTTTGCATTCTCCGGTCTAGGGTACCCACGCATCCTACAGTGGAGCACCCATAAGGAGAAAACATCTCCAAGAACTCAAGTTACGGTAAGATGAGTAACCGCTTCTTTCTTTTATTTCCCCCAAGAAGGGATTTGGTTGAGGAAATTAAATCAATTCTCCTTGTTACAATTGTACATTAGTTGTTTACAGATACATTGGTGTTGGAGTTTAGTTGAATACAATCAACTGTTTCTTAGATTTCTTTCTTGCTTATTTCAGGTGTGTGGAGTAATGGTGTCGGGAAGTGATGAATCAACTCCATCCATTATTTACCATTGTGTCCTCAGAGGATTAGAACGACTCCTCCTTTCAGAGCAACTTTCTAGGCTGGATAGTGAATCTTTAGTTAAACTAAGTGTTGACAGAGTGAACATACACAGCCCCCACAGAGCTATGGCAGCCCTGGGGTTAATGCTGACTTGTATGTATACAGGTATGGATTTATTATTCAATTATTTATGCTCTGTTTTAAGTACATCATTTGAGTAGAGTAATATCTAGCTCTTCTACAGCACTTTCCAGAAAATGAAACAAATGTTTACAGGTTACTGACCGAAATGATTTTTGTTCAGTTATACCTGTATTCCCATAGTGAACTTGTTACAAGATATCTTGTTTCTGCTTAGGAAAAGAGAAAATCAGCCCAAGTCGAGCAACAGATGCAAACCCCACAGCTCCAGACAGCGAGTCTGTTATTGTAGCTATGGAACGGGTGTCTGTTCTTTTTGATAGGTAAGAAATCAAAACCTGTAGCATAAAACTTCAATAAAAGCCTCACGTTTGGCATTGCAATGCTCAGTTTTTTGGTCACTATTCTGTTTGTGAGTTTTAAAATGTCATTGCTGATAGTTACTGTGCTGTTGATTAAAAATGCTGTACCATTAATGTACACAGCAATGTCATTACAGTGGTTGGGTGCAACACAGACATACAAGAATGTAATAGGAAACAGATTTCTATTAATCAGTCTTAAATATTATACAAAACAAATGCCTCTGCTTACCTAAAATACATGCCTCCGCACATGTGGTGATTACGTGCATAAAATACCTGAAAGATCATAACAGAGTAAGAATTAGCAATACTAAGATCCTATTTATTGACACTTATAATGTAGTCAGAAAAATGTCATTTCCATTCATGATAAAATCGTAGTTTTGACACTAGCTGCATAAAGTAATGGCAGTGTATGCCATTGTGACGGGTTGGAATGCCCATTTTGAGTGTTATGACTTTGTGAACTGCAGGAACTATTTAAAAAGTATATTTTTCTTTCATAAAATGCATTGCTGAGCCTTTCCCAAAGGCAGCCTTTTGTCTAAAAGCCCCATTCTACATCCCATTTGGACACCTCTAAAACTGACGGCCTGGATTTTGAAAGAGCAATCTTGGGTCAAGAAGGCTATTCCTAGAGATGTAATCCAGATTGTCCCTGCCTACATCACCCTCTTCCCTATCATGTATGAGTTTGTTCCATGTGCTGGAAAATGTTGGTTTGCTGGCACAAGAACAAATGAGTCTCGCCTATGGAATCCTGGAATTCCCCATTCCCATCAGTTCCTACAGGATAGTCCTTGAGTCCAATTCTCAGAAGTAACTTAGGGCTCTTCAGTCCCATTGAAAGTCAGTTTTGGTCAATAACTCTGAAGTACTAAGTGTTTTTTTTTGTTTTTTTTTAAGGTAATAAAACCCCTTTCAGATTGCCTTTTAACAATAAAGGAACAGAGCATAAGCCCAGGAGTTTTAAGTAATATCTTTAAAAGCCAACTTAAAATACATTTTTTTTTTCATGTAATCAGTTTCTGTAGTCGCAAGGATTATAAGCAATAACAAAACAAAGTGTCCACAGTGGTCCACACAGTAGAACATTTGAGAACTCTTGACCTCACTTGATGATCTCTAGATGTAAAGGGTCAAACTGGGATTTTCAAAAACATTCAGCAATGATTTAACTTCAATGGGAGTTATACCTCCGACTTCACTGGGTACAGTTACCCAGGGTTAGGCAACCTATGGCACGCGTGCCAAAGGCAGCTCACGAGCTGATTTTCGGTGGCACTCACACTGCTTGAGTACTGGCCACCAGTCCGGGGGCCTCTGCATTTTAATTTAATTTGAAATGAAACTTCTAAACATTTTAAAAACCTTATTTACTTTATATACAACAATAGTTTAGTTATATATAATAGACGTATAGAAAGTGACCTAAAAACGTTAAAATGTATTAATGGCACGCAAAACCTTAAATTAGAGTGAATAAATGAAGACTCAGCACACCACTTCTGAAAGGTTGCCAACCCTTGCCACCAATGCTAAATGCTTTAGAAAATACTTCCTTTTAAGACTTCATAAGTCAGTCCCGAAAGGCATTATGGAAAACTCCACAAGATCAACTCTCATGAAGCAGAGAGACCGTACTCTTGCAGAGGAAATCAATGGTATGGTAGTTCATATCTGCTATTCCAAGATACCATGAGCTTGATCTGGAAGTATCAACAGGTGCAGCCTTTGACCGAAAGACACTCCAGTTGGTGGTTCCTCATTAAAAGTATCCTTAAAGAAAATGACTTTCATTTCCTTGCCATCTAGCTCTGTTTCTCTCCATCCTTAACATAACCTTCTTGCTATTTCCCTTTTGTTCAACCAACAGAGATGGTATGGATGAAAAGGAAAAAAACTTACTTGTGAATTTTCTTTCTCAGATTGTCAATAGTGCTAATGCATTCCCCCCACATACACAGACACACCATCTTTTTAGCATGAATCTTAGCCATAGTGTGGTACATTACTGGTGTAGTTAGTTGTTTGTTTTTTTTCCCCTAGAGCTTCACTTATTCCTAGAGTATCATTTAAAAATAAATAAATAAACCTACTAGCAGTCAAAAGTTGAATGTTATACAGCTGTGGAAGAACTGGATTGTCAGTTGGGTCAGTGTTGGATCTCAATTCTAAAGAGCCCACAGGTCTATCTACATATAAAAGAAAAGAATTCCTTTCCTATCCCTCTTCTATCCCTCTTGATTCCAGACAAACAGGAAAAAATGTCGTAGGGACTAAATCAGCATGAATGTTCTGCTGAATTAAAATGGGCAAGTATATATGCATTCTCTTTTTGTTTTAGGATCCGGAAAGGATTTCCTTTTGAAGCTAGAGTGGTGGCACGGATCCTCCCTCAGTTCCTAGATGACTTTTTCCCTCCACAGGATGTAATGAACAAAGTTATTGGAGAATTTTTATCCAACCAGCAGCCATATCCACAATTCATGGCCACAGTAGTTTATAAGGTAGTGTATTTTAAATTGATTTTCATAAATATACTTTTGGGGCAAGGCTGTTCACTCTTTGCGGTCAGTAAGTAGGACTCCTGGCAAATGTACTATTACTGGTACTAAATCAAGCATATAATCTGTCATAAATTATTTTAAACCTCTTCACTTCTGAAGATATCCACTGCTGACAATTCCATTTGTGACATTGAGCTGAATATATGAAAAGGGCAAATTTTTTCTTTTTTTCTTTTTTCTTTTTTTTAAATGCTGTTCATACTAAATTTAGTGACACAGTACCTATAATTCTGGTGCAGGACTTCATAAAAGTGACTGGCAAAATAAACCAGCATGTAGCTTTATTTTAGGAAACAAACTACATGCTTGTGCTATTACACTGAAGAGCAAAATTAGAAATTCCAAAGATAAATCTGAACATGTTTTGTTTTACTAAATTCATAACAGAAAGCAGGGGAAATTTTATTTTAAGAGCCAGAAAATCAAAGAAAAGGTTTATACACTCTTATTCATGTTATACACTGTTGAGGAGTTAGGGAAAGAGGCCTGTTCATGATAGATAATCAACTTTACCTAAGTTGTTAATTTAGGGTATAAAATTAGTTTGTCTGCAAGTCGCTTACTGGATCCCATTTAAAGGTTTAGATGTGCCATGACATTCCAGAGGGCAAAATCCATGGTCCTAGTTTTACATTACTAAACTGGCACTTTACAAATCAGTGGATAGAACGTAGACTGTTATGAATCTAGGTGTAACCGGTTGGGGCACCCTGAAGTGTGTCACATCATTTGAGACAGACTGGGAAGAATAACCCCCTCGTAACACTAGTCTGGATATGCTATTTTGGCATAATCTCTTGGTTTCCGCAACACCTGAACCAGAAATTAATCATACAAAAATTATTTGTATTAGATGTTTAATGTGCTATTTGTATATGTATCCAAATGGAATTTTGAAGGCAAGCTCATGTATGTAATGAATATTTTTGACTGACAGCCTGACTACTAAAATCTGACTGCCACATCTAATATCATAAAGATTTAATAAATATTCTTATGCTTACTTGAATCATCCATCTTAGTGGGTTAAATGCCTCTGGGGTTTGGAGTAGCAGAAAGGACACTCATCAAGGGTTACATGTTTGCAGTATGTTTTATGTCTGGCCATTAACATCTTTTCTCACATGAAATATTTATTATAATTTTTGCAGGTTTTTCAGACACTACATACCACTGGACAGTCACCAATGGTCCGTGATTGGGTGATGCTCTCTCTCTCCAACTTCACACAGAGAACGCCTGTTGCAATGGCAATGTGGAGTCTTTCCTGTTTTTTTGTCAGTGCTTCCACCACTCAGTGGGTTTCAGCAATGTATCCTAAACCACCTTTGTGGGTTTAGCATTTCTGTGAAGTGGATTGATAACATTGGAGGCTGAAATCCTCCACTCGTGTATCTAACAAGTACACTATGGGCAGCAGTACTTCTCCATAATGCCCTGCCAGGGCATCAGATTTCACCAAATGGGGCCACTTCCAGAAGCGATGACTTAGTTCATTCTCCATGTCTATTCAGTAGTTTAATATACAATGTTTAGGTTAAAATGTATTTAGAATAGAATATTAGGGTTGGAAGGGACCTCTGGAGGTCATCTACTCCAACCCCCTGCTCAAAGCAGGACCAATCCCCAACTAAATCATCCCAGCCAGGGCTTTATGAAGCCTGACCTTAAAAACCTCTAAGGAAGGTGATTCTACCACCTCCCTAGGTAACCCATTCCAATACTTCACCACCCTCCTAGTGAAAAAGTTTTTCCTAATATCCAATCTAAACCTTCCCAATTGCAACTTGAGACCATTACTCCTTGTTCGTCATCTGCTACCACTGAGAACAGTCTACATCCATCCTCTTTAGAACTCCCTTTCAGGTAGTTGAAAGCAGCTATCAAATCTCCCCTCAGTCGTCTCTTCTGTAGACTAAACAATCCCAGTTCTCTCAGCCTCTCCTCATAAGTCATGCACTCCAGAACCCAATCATTTTTGTTTCCCGTCTCTGGACTCTTTCTAATTTTTTCACATCCTTTTTGTAGTGTGGGCCTCAAAATAGGACCCAGTACTCCAGATGAGGCCTCACCAATGTCAAATAGAGGGGAACAATCACATCCCTTGATCTGCTGGCAATGCCCCTACTTATACAGCCCAAAATGCCATTAGCCTTCTTGGCAACAAGGGCACACTGTTGATTCATATCCAGCTTCTCATCCACTGTAATCCCTAGGTCCTTTTTCTGCAGAACTGCTGCCTAGCCATTCAGTCCCTAGTCTGTAGCGGTGCATGGGATTCTTCCGTCCTAAGTGCAGGACTCTACACTTGTCCTTGTTGAACCTCATCAAATTTCTTTTGGCCCAATCCTCTAATTTGTCTAGGTCCCTCTGTATCCTGTCCCTACCCTCCAGTGTATCTACCACTCCTCCCAGATCATTGATAAAGATATTGAATAAAACCGGCCCCAGGACCGACTCGTGGGGCACTCCGCTCGATACCGGATGCCAACTAGACATGGACCTATTGATCACTACCCGTTGAGCCCGACGATCCAGCCAGCTTTCTGTCCACCTTATGGTCCATTCATCCAGCCCATACTTCTTTAACTTGCTGGCAAGAATATTGTGGGAGACTGTATCAAAAGCTTTGCTAAAGTCAAGGAACAGCACCTGTATTATGCAGGAGATCAGACTAGATGGCCATGATGGTGCCTTCTGGTCTTAGTCTACAACTCAGTTGTTTGAATTGCCAAAAATGGATGCCATTTGATACAAGCTGTAATAGTTCAACATTGGTACCATAATGGTTTATAACTTTACGATCAGATGTAAACTGTGAATTATTTAAATGTTGGATAAGGGTGAATTTTTTAGCAATATGTCAGGTTCATCCATATGGTTTACATATATTTTAAGGGGAGTCTTGCATCTCTACCCTTACATTACTATGGAAAATCTTTCTTTTAGCGATATAAGCTTTTAATGTAAAGAATTGTGCAACACTGAGAAGTGATTTATTGTAGAGATCAAATGATAATGTGTAGAACTTTTTACCAGATATTTTCAAGGTGGCTTATTATTATTTTCCTTTTTAAAATTAGTCATAAGCATTGTGCCATTCTCTAGGGTAAAACACTCTCTCAAGAGTTATCTAGTTTCTTCCCCTCGCAGCTTCGTCTTTCCCTCACCTCTCCCAAAAAATTGTATTTGGCAAACATTCCTCTGAAAAGCAGCAAATCACAATACAGTAGACTCTCGATTATCCAGGATGATAGGGAAAAAAATAATCCTGGTTAATAAAATCCCGGATAATCACCATCCATAGGAAATGGGGGGGTGGAGAGGAGGGAATGTTGGTTCACTGGCTGCCCTGTGCCCTGGTGGGGTGTTTTTTTTGTTGGGGTTTTTGTTTGTTTGTTTGTTTGGTGCTTGGGGCTGCAACAAAGCCAGAGCCAGCCCTTCAAGTGATGCAGTATTTTTTGTGTGTTTTGTTTTGCTTTTTTACATCCTGGTTAATCCACATCTTGGTTAACCTAATCCTGGATAATCAAGTCTACTGTAATCTTAAACTGGCAATAGGATAACATTCCCCAAAATAGTTGGAACAACTAACTGAAGGATGCAGTGGTATTGCCCAATGATCGTGTAATTAAACCCCAAAAAAATCTCACCGTAAAAAAAATTGCTGCTCAGGAAAATCAGCCCTGAACATGACATATGATAAACTGCATGAAAATGGAAATGTCTCTGATTTAAGTTTTGTTGACGGTCATTTTTGTGGCTCTGTGCATTGGCAGTTCTGTTTATCTTTAAGCAGTGCAGAACTGTGTTGCTGATGAGGGTTTGTTTCTCCTAATATATAATTTAACTAGTGGAAAGTATTCCTACCAACTCATTTTAAGCTAACAGTAACGGGGGATGTTGCATAAAGTTATTCAGAGAAATACAACTAAGAAATAAAGCTTCTGCCTTGCATTTACAGTTAGACAGTGGTAAAGCAAAAATATTTAATTTATCTGGGAATGCTTTTTTAAGTCAGTGATATTTTGTGTAAAACTTTAAAGTTTGCATCTTACCTCATTATTATGCCCTTAACTACTTTCTCAGTCTTCCCCATATTATCAGCAGAATGGGAAAATCGGAGCAAGTGGATATTAACCTCTTCTGTTTGGTGGCCATAGACTTTTACAGACACCAGATCGATGAGGAACTAGATCGAAGGGCCTTTCAGTCTGTGTTTGAGATGGTAGCATCACCAGGAAGCCCATATCATCGCCTACTAACTTGCTTGCAAAATGTTCACAAGATCACAACATGCTGAATATCGTGATGTTGGTTAATGAAACTTGGTGACTTCATTTGCAATCTGGTATGAACATTTAGAGAATATAAAGGTGGAGAAAGCAGCTGGGATTGCTTCGGCAATGAATCTGCATCTGTCCGTTTTATACTTCATGCTTGTTTACATGGAGAACCACTCTGCATCACAGAGAGTCACATGAAAGATGTAATAAATAGTAACATTCTTGTTGGCAGTGGATAGCTATGCTAAATGGAAATATGTATATGTTTTAAGTAATGTTTGGGACTAATCTGGGGCTGAATTACTAACTGTAAAATATATGGACAAATACTTTATGCAGGAGAGCCAGGTATTACTCTTTTTCCTGATGTTCAGCTTAAGTCACAGTGTTGCGTCTGGTATCGAAACTCTGACAAATACTCTTAGTGCAAGTTTGCAGTCATTACAAATCTTTATAGTTTATGTAGATAAATATAAATATACACACTGTGGGGTAGTATAGATCAGAAATTGTTTCCTAATGTCTCTCCCAAACAAGGAAAAGAGAAACCAGTTTTCAGGAGTAACACTCCCAGCATGTAATTCTTCTATCTTTGGACTTTCTAATATACTGTGGTGTATGTGTTGGTGGCATGGGACATGTAGTGCACATACATAACCACACTTTTTCTTTTTTTCTTCTCAGGATTTAAAATTTGAGTACAATATATCAGTAAAAGAAATTTTAACTTAAATATTTCTATATCATGTAAAGTATGTAAAATTGTAAAATGTGTGGTGCATGAGATGTGCTGTAATTTGAAATGAACAAAGAACCACTCTGCTGAATGTCTTAACGTCTGTATTGTTCTCATTTTCTCATTGTGTGCTCAAGTTCATGCTCATTTTTAAACTCCATCTTAATGTGCGGGTTACGTTTTATGTTCTACATTTCACGTTTATATATGTTAACACTTTAAAAACTGGAATATATAGGCTAGTTTCTGTTGATGCTATGTTAAGACATTTTTGTGATCCATTTGACTGTAGCTTGTTTAAAGTTTCTTTATTTTGAGATGTAAAGGAAAGGAGACTAGATATCCTAGATCAGCACTTTTATACTAAGCTGCTCTCACCTACTGCAGGGGTGTTTTTTTGTTGGGTTTTTTTTTTGGGGGGGGGGGGTTTGAGAGAGAGGGAAAATTATGCAAGTTCTCACTAGTCAATAACTAGTTATCTATATCTGGCTTTTTCATTTATACTAGCAAAAACCATGGAGTCATTTGGCTGTTAACCACTCTCACTTTACTCTAAGCAAATTTATCCTGACAATTAAGAATCAGAAGTCTAATGTTATCTAATTTGGGGCTGGCTAAGGTGTTAGATTTTAGAACCTCTTTTATTAGTTGTCTACAACATTATGTTTATACACAAACACAGCATAAACATCCACAAATTCCAAAATTCTCCAATTCTATACAGGGCCAGATTCTGCTTATGCCTCATGCAAGCCTTTGATTTTAGTTGGTTGCACATGGGGAAATCTCTGGCAGTATTTTTCCTGTAACTGTCTGATATTCTTCAATATAGAAAAGCAATGCTTTGGTTCTGAGCTACATTGCTATATTTAACCTCATTACATTTTCTCATGAACACCTGTTGGTAACACTCAGAATATCTAAATAGTGTTATCAAGAGAAAATATACTGTATGTATTTGTGTATATAATGTATATGTAATTATACACGTGACTACATTTAATGTATACAAATGTGTATATCTGTATTTATTAAACCCATGGATTTAAACTAATTTCAATTCTTAGACCAAAAATGGTTACTTTGCCCATAACTTGATTATAAAGGAATTGTCCAGTGATGTCACTTCCTCTTAAGATAGGTACGAAACTGATGATATGGGCAGCCGAAATAAGTGTAGACTTTGTTGTATCTAGCTGTTCAACAGTTTATTATCTAGAATTATTTCTGCCCTCTTGAGTTGGCTTATTCTTCTTTCTTGGGCCACAGCACTGATGACTTTTTTTAAAAAAAAGAAACTGAAGTTGAGAAACGGTTTAAAAAATAGATATTAAGGGTTTTGGTTATACTGGAAATCTTACAGTTCTGATAAGAATCCACTTGCCAGGACAGTGAGCTATAATGCCCTCAAATGGCAATTAAGGGTAATATAGATCACTAGTCCCTTTTGTAACCCCCAATGATAGTTTTCTACTATAAACCCACACACCAGTCAGTTTTTGTATGATATACTGTAAGTGAAGATATTTTTGTAAGCAATTTTCCAAAATTTAAAATAGATTTTAATATATTTTTGAAGCATTTGGTAGTCTCATCTTAACCATAGATCACTGTTTTCTGTTTCACGAATGGTTAAGTCTTACATATTTTTTAACGTCATAACAAACGACTGCATGGTTTCGTCAGTATGCCTCCAGATGATGGAGGCTGGCCATCCCAACTTCTGAAGTTTTCCAAACAGATCAGCTGGGACTTGCCATAGAAACTTTCCAGCCAATAAAGAGAATATTAAACTAAGGAGTCAACATGTGACAGAAATAGATTTCTATCCAACATGTGATAAATTCCCTTTTCTCAGTACTATTGTTGGCATTTGATAGGATGTTCAGATTTCCCACTTCTAATTGTCACCCAAAAGCGATGCAGCCAGGTTTGTCTTCAGATTAATTCAAGGATAATCAGAATAGTTGTGTGTTGGTCTTATCTCCATGAAGATTTGTCATACATGGAAAACAGGTTTTCTGTCTGCAGATCTTCAATGTCTCTATATTTTCTTTCCCCAGAATAATTAACTGAATACAAATACATATTCATTTTCAGATATATGAATGTATTGAAGGGGACATGGCTTGTTGTTCTCCATAGTTTGTAATTACACATTTATAAGGCTAAAATTTAACATTTCTTTCCTTAGGTGTACATTTTTGTCCTTTGTTTCTTTTGGAATGAAAATTATAGCTTTGTATTTGTAAAAATCATAACTAATATCGACAAAATTTTGGTAACACCCATCAGCAGTTATGTTGTGCTTTATGGCTTCATTTCTGCCTTTGGAAGCAACAGATTATCCCCATGGTCATGTTTTCTCTCTATTTTAAAAAAAATCGTAAGGTTAGATTTATTTATTTTTTAAATTGCCCTCTGTAAGATTTGTTGCTCCAGTTTACGATTTCTTTATATTTGACCAAGATGGACTGTTTCCCTTTTTAATATGCCACCAGTAGCATTAAAACCTGCTCCATGCTTGACATCAATTTGGTTTTGGAAATTAAACTATTGAGTTTTTCACTGAGACCTGAGGTATAAATATGGTTAGATGGTTTCCCAATTAACTAAAGCAATATTTAACATATTCTGTATACATATGTGAATTGATAAATCATTTTTTTAATTTAGTCTTGAAATAATTTATATAGTATAGCTAAGAAAATACATTTTGTGAACAAGCAAATTTATTTAAATCTAAATGAGACTTGACCTAGAGGACTTGCTTTTTTTCCATAAAGTGCCGCCTCTTTTGAGACTCTCTAACGTGCCTCTGAATTTCAAAAAGTATCAGGCAGTTATCACTTGACCAGTGAAGTATGGCTAAAGTAACTTCCTTCCTTCTCAGTGAAGTTTTATTTTCTTCCTTTGTACTGAGTGCAGCAGAGGAGAAATTTGAAATACCCTATGCTTGATACTAAAACAAATTGTATGAATGCAAGTAATCTCTATTTGCAATTTAAGACTATCAGTTGAAGTTTTATTAAAGATCCTTCTTTTTAGTCCTTTGTGTCCACTTCGGGATCTCCCCCTCACTCAAAAAAATAATAATTTTAAAAAAATATACACGCACACATTCTACATTATATTACTTCCCATTGGAGAAAATCCCTTCTCAGCAGGAAATGATAAAATCTGAGACTCGCTAATTGACATGAACATTGATTAGACCTGAGACCCAAGGTATAAATATGGTTTATATGATGAGCAGCTTTCAGTCAAACTTTGGGGGAGGAGGGGAATAGTCAACCTTCAGGTTAAAAGTGAATTCCAATCTAGTATTCCTTAATTCTGTTTTAAGAAAATTTCACCATGTCATTCAATTTTAAATTGCAGTTGGCTTTGTATAGCAAATAAGGAGGTTGTATCAAAAACACTGCAAAGGCAATCCTCCAAGAGCAGTCTTCAAGCGCAGACTCTAAGTCTTCATACGGTATTTCAGAGCTATCCTGCCTAAACACTATCCATGTATCATGCCTCCTGAATACAAGAAACATTCAGGTGTAATGAGCAATAAATATAGCAATAAGTAGTCTAAAGAGATTGTCATTCAGGTTTTTACCCATTGGTTCTTTGTATGGGCAGCTGAGTTATTGTATTAAATAAGGTTTAGTTTTCTTATAAAGACCCCAAGAATACTATGCACTAGAACCAGGAACCAACTGAGAATAACAAGGGATGTGTTTTTAAACTGACACCAGTATGTAACAGTAAAAAGGCAATTTTAAAGGTTGTAAAACAGCAAAGAAAGTATTTAGGTAATTCCCTTATTCTAAATAAAAAGTTAGCTATAGTAAAACTGAGAATCTGAGATGCCTACCTACTGTTAGGCTAAACATTGCACCAAAGAATCTGGAAAGGGTGCTGAAGTCCAGTGTGCTAATTTACCTCATGTTGAGAATTCAGGTGGAAATTTTTGTGCCTGTTACCTTAAAGTATCCATTAAATAACTTCAAAAACACTACTAACATTCCTACTCAGAGAGCTTCTGCGGTATGTCAAGTTCTTAAAGTTAGCTGGACATGAATGCTGTGGAAACACAGTTTAGGGATGCATGTACTCCTTTGTCACATGCATGTTGTGTGTGTGGACTTGTCATCATTCACATCAGTCATTGTCTACACATAATGTCAAATTGACCAGCCTGACGAAGGATAAGGTAATCGGCATAGCATACAGTCCTATGATGTTGTCTCATATGGTTTGAGGGCTATGATGGGCAAGGCTTGGAGCCCCAACACCAACAGTAGCTGTATTCAGAGTAAAAGGAAGGAATATAATTTTAGATGTATGTTCAAATTTAAGGACGTTTGCTGAAAATATTGCACATTAAAATTAGAGAAAATAAACTATACATTGTCGCTGTGATTTTTTTTGTTTAAAAAATAACTTCTGAATACACTTTAACAGGCTGCAATAAAATGTGTTTGTTCCCCACACTAATCCAAATGTAGGGAGTATTGAGAAAATATGAAAACATTTGAGCTCTACACTGCTGCGTGTAAACTCTAGTACTATTTAAGTGTTAAATAAGGAAGAACACATTGAAGATACTTTTTACTGCTTTTGCTAGACATGCTTTCCAGAACTTACATGATAGGGGCTTGTCTGCACAGGGTCACTCAGGGCAGGTCTTCTGACATTTAGCACATTCCCTGCTGCTTTCAGGTACTGAGACTTCTGGCAAAAACAGAGTGGGTTCCTTGACAGGTATGGAAAAAAAGCATTAACCCTCTTACATTGTTCCTTCTTCCTTTTACTACTCTGACTTGTCACACCTTGTTTATATTTAGACTGTAAGCTCTTTGTGGCAAAAAAATGTATATTGCGGTACCTAGTATACATGGATGACATTATTTAAAGGGAAAAGGTAAAACAGCCATTTTTTCGATGAAATGGAGATCCTTGCATAGTAACATTGCTCTGAGAGAGAAATGTCTCTTTAAAATATCACCATCCTTGGATGTGAAACAAATGTGTAGGTGTTTCCTGATAGGTGTGATTGTCTTATTTTTTCAGGTTGTACTCTTCAGATAGTACTGCATTATGTAAAATCAAGAACTTGTAGCAGATGGGTCAAGCAATCTAATACTTTTCAACCTTAATGTGAATGTAAGGCCATCTTACATGGTACAGAGGTTATAAGTAATATGTTGTCTAGTAAAAATTACACACTGAAGAGAAAACAGGAACAAATTTCATTTGTTCTTCAGATCTAATAAAGTTGTAGAAAATCAAAAGAAAAAATTATAATTTAGCACAGGATGGGCCTATCTAGAAGTACATACCATACTATGCGTCTTGTATATACAGTAAACCCTCGATTTAACGGACCTCGATTTAACGGACTTCGGATGCAACGGACAAAATTTCTAAGCAAGTCTGATGCATCCGAAATCCATTTGTCGAGGGCTGGCTGCCGGCTCCCGGCTGCCTCCCGGGTCCAGACAGCAGGCGGGCTGGCTGCCGGCTCCCAGCTGCCGCCCGGGTCCAGACGGGGCGGGCTGGCTGCAGGCTGCCACCCGGGTCATGGCAGCCGGGGCCCGGGCGGGCTGGCTGCCGGGTCCCGGCTGCCGCCTAGGTCCCGGCAGTGGGCGGGCCGCGGAGCTGCCGCCCCGGCCCTGTGGCGGGCGGGCTGCTGCTCCGATAGCTCGGGGTTTTTTTATTATTAAATAACGGACTTTCTGATTTAACGGACACCCCCTCGCCCGAATTAGTCCGTTAAATCGAGGTTTTACTGTATTAGCATTAGCACCTAGAAGATCCCTTCATCGAGTTCAGTTCCCCGCTATGTTAGGCAATCTTGTCCTACGTAATCCCACTTGTAAATATATCAAACTCCATCTTTAAAATCGATTAAACAAAAACAATAGTACATGTTGTGGTAACATGTTTGGGGGCCACAGTCTTGTTAACTGCAACTTTTAGCAGCCCTAGCAACTTTTGATAGTTGCTGCAAACTTGGATGCTGCTGCCAGACATGACCAGCCACTCTGCAATGAGCTCCATGCATCTCTACTCCCTCATGCCAAGGAGAACATCCTGGCTTGAAATGGCACCCCTGCATTGGAACCCCATGAGCCAAGGTTCCAGGGCACTCATTCAAATTTGGCTTGGCCACCCTTATGTCAGACGGAATGGAGGAAGGGGCCAAATTTGAGTGGCACTGCACCTGGTGCAGGGGTCACAACACGGGTGCCATTTCAAACAGGCTGTTCTTGGGTGGGGGGAGGCACAGAGTACAAGTGCACGGAGCTGGCTGCAGAGAGGCTGGTCACTGCTGCTGGCAGCAAGAGCCAAGGGTTGGTGGTGCTGAAATGAGCCCCCACCAGCCCCAGCTGGTAGGGATCTTTGCATGGGGGTGGGAGACAGACTATGGGTTGGGTGATTCTGTACCACTGCCACCAGGAAAGAGGTGCCAGGTCACATGGTCCTGCCTGATCCCGGATGCAATGGGGACTTGGAGAGGAGTGGGGGAGCGCGGCTGGATATGGGAAACAGTTGTGGGTTTGGTGTGACTGTAACTTTAACAAATGGTGCTGCAACTTTTAACAAAATGAAACATTCACAACTTTCTTTAAACCTTAATAACCGGTACAAGTTGACTATAAGCCTGAAGCATATGCGCTGTAAATGTATCCCTTTAACTCAGCATTTCCCAAACTTTAAAATGAGTCCCCATCAGGAAACAAATAGACAAATTGTACCGCCACTGTACCCCTTCTGTGTGTTGTGAAAGGCCTCCTCATTTCCTGTATAAATCCACTATGTCCTAGGAAAATGAAGGTGTTCATCTTCATAATATTCTGTTATGGATTGGGTGAAACCTCACTGAAAAGCATGTAACTGATGCCTTCATTTAAGATAGTTGTAAGAAGCTATTAAACGCTTTTCAGGTAACTGAAATGATAAGGGTGTCAATCCAAGGCAATGCCACATGCAATATTAAAGCAGGAGTTAGTCATGCAGCTCAAAGTGGGTTTCACTGTGATCTGAGGGAGTAGAGGATTGGTTGGATGGGAGCAAATATCTGTGCATGTGAGAAGATAACAGTGAGAAACACTACAGGAAAGGAGCAAAAGGCCAAGGACACAACCAGAACAAACCCCTGTAACGGGCCTAAGAAAAGCCTTAAGAGCTTTGGGGTCTAACTTTGGTCACCCACATCTGAAAACTTTCCCCATAAATGGGCAGGAAAGCAAAATGGGAGCAAGTGTGGATGTCTTGGGGGAAGGGTAGGTGAGACACTGGAGAAAACTGCTGTCCTAAGTTTGTTTTTTAAAACTTTATTTAGATATTATTTAGATAAGCGATTAAAGGGATATGTTTACAGTGATCACGATCAGCGGGGAAAGGATGCAGCAACCTTATCTAGCATAGGACTCCTGAGAATTCTCATTATTCCTAAGAAGGGAACAGTAGCCAAGCTTCATTTGTTTTATTTTTTAACAGAATCTGTTTACTATTCACTGCTAGTGCTACCATCCTAGGCTTGGGCTAGCAATTAGAAGCTATTTTCAGTTGGCCCATGGTTTTTATTTTGGTCCATATTTAGGTTTTTATATAGTGCGTATCAGCATTTACATGAAAACGCTGCCCTAGTGTGATAGTCCGGATTGTATTTTCTCCACATTTATAAACAGCGTCTTTGCTGAAGAGTGGAAGAGAAGATGCACTTCTGACCTAGACAGCTGTGGAAGGTTGGGTGAATCTTTCTCAGATTGCAGATGTTCTCTTTTTGTGTCAAAAATGGAAAAATATTAATTTAAGAGGGAATGAGATGATTTTCTCTTCTCCGCTGTGATGTTGGTTATAGCTCGGTTTGGTATTTGTATTCCAGCAGCTATTGATGATTAGTGTACTTTATCATTATAGTTTATACTGTGGAGGTACCAATGGGCTTCCCTGCATTGTGCTAAGCACTGGGCAGACCCATCAAGAGAACAGTACCTGCTCTGAGGAGCTTAAATCTAAGGCCTGGTCTGCACTCAGTTTTGCTGGCACAGTAATGCTGCCAACATCATCACACTCGAACTTATATAGCTATGCCAGCAAATGTCTTAGTACAGTATAGACAATTTTATACTGGCAAAGAAGTTCTTTGCTGATGTAGCTTATTTCATTCGGGAAACTGGTATATAAACTACTAGTGTAAAAGCCCGTGTACATGGGCCAGGCCACCCCATCCAGTCCCTTCTCCCGCACCCCCCTCCCTGCTCGCCCTCCCATCGTCACCCTCCCCCGGGAGGGCGAGGCCTACAGTGCCCCTCGCAGAGGGGGGGATCGGGGCTCCCCGGCCTGGAGGGACACTCGGGGACTGGCGGCGCCCGAACTGCCTCCCGCTCCGAGGGAGAGGAGCTGAGTGCTTCGGGTCCCTGTGCCGGTAACTCCCGTCCCCGCTAAACCCGGCGCCTGCCCCTCCCAGTAACCCCAGTCCTACTGCGCCCCCGGTAACGCCTGCTCCCGGTAACCCCCGCCTCACAGCGCCTTCCGGTAACCCCCGTCCCACCACGTTCTCCGTAACCCCTGCGCCCATTCCTCCCAGTAACCTGCGACGGCCCCTCTGTCCTCCCAGTAATCCCCGGTAACTCTTGCACCTGTCCCTCCTGGCAACCCCGGTCCCTCTGGTAACCCCTGTCCCACTGCGCCTCCCAGTAATCCCCAGTAACTCCTGCGCCCGCCCTTCCCGGCAACCCCGGTCCCACTGCCCCCGCCCTTTCCGGGAACCCTTAGTAACCCGCGTCCTCTGGTAACTCCTGCCCCCCTGCCATGCTCCCCGCTCACCCCACTGATATCTCCTATCGTGCCGTGCCCCCTCCACCATAACCTGAGGTAACCAAAGTCTTCTTTCTCCTGTAAACCCTGCACCGTGTGCCGCCGAACTACAACTCCCAGCATGCCCTTCGTCCTGCCGTCTCTACTGCGCATGACGGCTTCACACTCACTTCCCTAGTCTTTTATTATATAGGATACCAACAAAAGCATTCTTTTGTTAGTATCACCTGTCTCTCGATTTGTTAACTAGCTATACCAGCACACCCTTTCTAGTGTAAACAAGGCCTATGTATAAGATGACACAACAAACGTTTACAACATCCCTGCAGAGGAGAGCTTGAAGAGGGCAATGTAATAGATTTGTGGATTTTTGCATTTACTTTTATCTGTACTGTAGTGGCTTTGTGAATTTTTTTTAAGATTCCAAACTGTTGTTTAATTTTGATTGAAGTCTGGGATAAAGATTTTGCTGTCATTTGTCCTAAGAAAGGTATTGAGTTTTGAAAGTGAATTTGATCATTCAATTCTATGTTAGCATCCTGTTAACAAACTTTCATGAAATAAACAATAATTTGTTCTTATCTGGTGCCTGTCATCCAAGAATTTTAGAGTGCTTTGGAACTGTAATACTGATCCAAAAAACCCATCAGGAGTCTTGTCCTTCCTATAATGTGAATTCTGTGCAGAGTTATTGAAGAGGCCAGCTGTAAAACCTAGCTCTGAATCCTTCATTCCCCAAATTTTGGGGCTGTTTGGACCTTGAATTTTGGTTCAAGCCCAACTGTCAAATCGGCGCATAGGTATATTATGCTTCTATCAACCTGGGAGGGTCCAAAAGAATAAAGGGTTTTTTTAAACATAATTTACAATGAAAGCCAAAGACTCTGCACAGTCTAAACTTAGCCCCAAAGCTAAGGTCAGTCTTGTATGTCCTGCCATGCACACAGTATCCCGCTTGCTGTCTGAACTGGACTTATTCAAAGTGAAGTCTTTTCTGCACTTGTGCCCATTAGAGCTCACACTGTACACTGGCCTTTCAGATGTGAGTAGGGATAAAGCTTTGAGGTAACTATTCTTAGCAGATAAAAACTAGAATTCACAGCCAGCTTCTGAAGTGATCCTTCCTGATGTAAAGGCTTTTGTAGAATTTTCACTTAGCTTTGAGCACTTGTCTTTCCCCTCACAATGTGTAGCTTTGACTTTCTTCTCCTTACGTGTCAAAGTACAGTAAACCCTCGATTTAACGGACCCCGATTTAACGGACTTCGGATGCAACGGACAAAATTTCCGATGCATCCAAAATCCGTTATTGGGGGCTGCCGGCTCCCGCCCCAGGGAGCCGGCTGGGTTGACAGCTCCCGCCCGGCTCCCCGCAGCGGGGACCCCTGCGGGAGCTGTCAAACCCCCCCCGCACCCCCGCCCGGCTCCCCGCAACGGGGAGCCGGGCGGGTGGGCTGACAGCTCCCGCCCGGCTCCCGTCTGCGGGGAGCCGGGCGGGAGCTGTCAACCCCCCCGCCCGGCTCCCCGCAACGGGGAGCCGGGTGGGGCGGGGGGCGTTTGAGAGCTCCTGCCCGGCTCCCCGCAGCAGGAAGCCGGGCGGGGGGTTTGACAGCTCCCGCCGGGCTTCCCGCTGGGGGGAGCCGAGCGGGAGCTGTCAACCCCCCCCGCCCGGCTCCTCGCAGCGGGGAGCCGGGCGGGGGGGCATTTGAGAGCCCCCGCTCGGCTCCCCGCAGCGGGAAGCCGGGCGGAGGGGTTTGAGGGCTTCCCGCTGGGGGGAGCCGAGCGGGAGCTGTCAACCCCCCCGCCCGGCTCCCCGCAGCGGGGAGCCGGGCGGAGGGGGGGGGTTTGAGAGCTCCCGCTCGGCTCCCCGCAGCGGGAAGCCGGGCGGGGGGTTTGACAGCTCCCGCCGGGCTTCCCGCTGGGGGGAGCCGGGCGGGAGCTGTCAACCCCCCCCGCCCGGCTCCCCGCAACGGGGAGCCGGGCGGGGGGGGGGGGGGGTTGAGAGCTCCCGCCCGGCTCCCCGCTGGGGGGAGCAGAGCGGGAGCTGTCAACCCCCCCGCCCGGCTCCCCGCAGTGGGGAGCCGGGCGGGAGGAGGGGGTGGGGTGGGCTGACTCACGGCTCCATATAACGGACTAATTCGGGCGAGGGGGTGTCCGTTGTCACCCGAAAGTCCGTTATTTAATAATTTAAAAAAATTATTAAATAACGGACTTTCGGTTTTAACGGACACCCCCTCGCCCGAATTAGTCCGTTATATCGAGGTTTCACTGTAAAATAATTGTCCCTTTCATAGAAACCTTGCCTAACCTTGATCAGCAGTTACTCTGGCACCTGATGTGTCATAGTGCTACATACTGAAGAAAGAAAGAGGTGTAAGTTTAATGTTCTCTTTAACATCTCTCTCTTAAAAAATATCGAAGTTTTTTCCCAGATTCCTTTGCAGAATGACATGAAGGTTTTTCTCAAGGCTTAAAAGTTTTACACATTGGTACAGCTTTATTTAGAAATGCTGTCTCACTCTTATTGGGCCTAAGCTGCAATACTTTGTATTGACTGGATCTCCACTTAGTTTGGTCCTGTTCAAGATGTATCAAAATTTGTGTGAAATGGGTATTTCATTATTAAATGTGTAAAAGGCCTTTAATTCTGAAGGATCCCTACAAACACTTTGTAAACTATGTTCTGCATATATCACATTGCTGTAATGCAACCAACATTTAGGTAGAGGGTAGAAACTGTTCCCAATAGAGGATGCTACAGTGTTGCTGTATATAGGAATTTAAAGAACTCTACTTTCAGCCCTGGATAGAATGCAGATCCAGGTGTGCCCCTCAGCCCAACACTGAAGTGTCTGTGGTGATGATTTAACATTGTCTGGTTGTGTCCACCAGAGTAGGGAGTCTTTTATTTTGTTCCGCATAGTGAGGTATTTGTTTATGCTGTGTCTATGTGGGACATGCTTTATACAGAGCCACGTTTGCAGGCAATACATGTGTAATCTCGCATGTCTGATGATAAAGGTTGTGGCAGCCATGTGGCTGAGAAGTTAAAGGCAAGTCCTGGCAGATACCTGTGGACTGTTTCATGCTGTGGATATGAGGTTGGTTAGAGCGATAGTGTTGCCTTGGTAGAGAGGTTGTGGCCTTCAGAGAACTGAGATGGGCCCCAATGAACTCTAGCTCTTGGACAGGTGTTAGAGTGGACTTCTGTGCATTTATTTGGTCGCTGATCTCATAAAGAGGGTCACCATCTGTTTGGTGGCTTGTTTCTTGCGATGTTGGTGCTTTCAGCAGATAGTCATCCAAGTATGGGAATATCATGATTCTGTTTCTGCAGAGGTAGGCCACAATCACTGCTAGCGCTGAAGGAACTGCAGTTGCAGTTGTTCGCACAGTGCCAGTTAACCACCTGAAGCAGTGTGAGACTGTGACCATGCATGTGTAACCCAACAGGACACTATTACCACAAATCTCCGATTTACGAGTGCAGGGGAGCACAAACACCTAAAGTACTCTCAGGGGCAGCACTCAAAGAACCAGGAAGAACCCATGTAAAATCCTAAAAGAGCTCCAAAAGCTTTTGAAACATAATTGTCACACATGGGGTGACCAGATTTCCCGATTTTGGAGAGTCCCGATTTTTAGGTCTTTTTCTTATATAGAATCCTATTATACCCTATCGCTGTTCCGATTTTTCACATTTTCTGTCTGGTCACCCTATATGAATGGTACATTTTCAACACCTGTGATCAAGAGTCTGAATGTACAGAAATGTACAAAGCTATTGAGCAAGCTCACATCCAAATACAGAGAACAGATGAAACAGACACACATGGTTCACAAAATAGCACAGGTGAAGAATGAAAATACAAGAAAAAATACCGAAAATGTATGCAAAGCAAATGCACAAATACAAGTCTCACAAGATGAGCAAAACACAAAGGAACACCAGTGGGTACCAGGTAGGACAAACATGATAGTGGAAAATGCCCTGCATATGGGTTCATATGCGACAATTGTGGCAAGGAAAATCATTATTCTAATGCTTGCAGACAAGAAATACACTGTATCAAGGAAGCAAGCAGTAATGCAGGGGATAAGATTTTGCATGCATATGACATTAATGCAATGCAGCTCAGCAAAAATAAATGGTTTCTATAGCTCAGACTAGCACCAGATAGAAAAATGAAGCTGCAGTGCATAAACTGGAAACAATGCCAAATAGACAGTGGGACATTAGTGAATGTGCTAAGCTACAAAGACTACTTTAGTATGTGCAAGAGAAACACATAGCAAACCAAAAAAATTATCACCAAGCCAAAGCCAAATTAAAATTCTACAGTGGAATAATCGTACCAGTAGGACAATATAAATTACAAGTAATGTACGAAGGAAAAGTATACAGGATTAAGCTTCAGACAGTATAGACCGTATAGGACCCACTGCTTTCTGCTGAAACAGATGAATTAATGAACCCAATGATACTAAACCTCAGATAAATGATTCACATAGTAGCCACACAAGCAAAACAACACCTATCTAGAGCAGACAATGTATCATGGTGTCCCTGCAGCAAAGCAATTAAAATATTACTATGATGTTTTTGAAGACACTGATGTTTTCCAGGCATTTTATTCCTGGAAATAGATACAATTCAGCCAATACAGCACCTCCCTTGCAGAGAACCACTGCATTAAGAGGAAAAACTAATGGGAGCATTAAAACAAATGGGAAAAAGAAGGTGGCGTTGCTGAAGTCAAAGAGCCCACAAATTAGATGATCAGCATAGTAAAGATTGAGAACCAGACAAGCTGTGTGTCTGTTTAAACGCATGAAACTTAAAGTACTCAAAAGAACTCCTTACCAAATTAAGAAATATTACCTGATTTGGCAAAAGCAAAAATATCCTCAGTACTTGAGGCCGAAGATGGATATTTACAAGTGTTCCCAGTTAAAGTAAACAGCTACCTCACCATATTTTGGACATCAGCAGATAGGTGTAGATGGTTGAAAATGCCATTTGGGATCAAACCTGCAATAGAAGATTATCCTGCAAACAAGATGTGCCAACAGAGCTTGCAGGGATCTGTGTCATAGCTGAAGTCATCCTGGTATTTGGACACTGAGGCAGCAGGGCAGAAGCTGTGACAGCTCGTCTGTCTGCTACAAAGAGCCAGGGAATTAAATCTAAAACTGAATAGAAGCCAGGTGAAACTGTGATTATAGTTCCATTTATGTGACACTTGCTGACCACCCAAGGACTACGACCTGACCCCGAAAAGGTCAAAATAATACAGTAGATGCTGATGCACCAAAATATTAAATCAATTCAGAGACTGCTAGGATTTGTCAACTATCTGACAATTTTTTCCAAGCCTATAAGATGTGTGTGAACCCCTGATGTGACTACTGGACACAGATTCAGTTTGACCATGGTCACCTCAGCATGATGTAGCATATCAAGCAGCTGGTGACCAACTATCTCATTTTGAAATGAGAACAAAAAGGCAACCATACCAGCAATGCCAGAGAGAGTGCTTGGATCATCGTTCTTACAAAAGGGATAGCCCATAGCTTTGCATGGAGCGTCCATTATTGCCAATGGAACCAAAGATAAGCCCAAATTGTGAGTGTTCACTTGTGAAAAGTTGGAACAGCAGAAAGTGACAATAAACTACCAGAAAGCCATTTTTAAGTCATTGCTAGAGATCCTAAAATGTCTTCAGCACATGCTATTGAAACTGCAATTCTACAACTTAAATGTACATCACAAGAAAGGGACTGAGATGTACGTAACTAACTTCTATATAATGCTGACTTCGGTAGCAGTATTAAAATATAGTAACTGAAATACAGAAAACACAGAAAGCATCAAGCAAGCCAGTTGTGTACCAGGCTAGAAAGAATTTGAGAACTAAACTGTACAACACAACTTAGAAGTGCTCATGTCTATTATTTTGGCAGGATGGGCAGATACCCAGGAGATGTTCCCCCACACCTCCCAACAATAGAGGCCCTATAGAGACAAACTAAGCATACAAAATAGTACCATATATAAAGGGAAAAAAACAAGAAAACACTGGAGCCATCTACTGGCTAAAGGTGACCAAGGATATCAGAGACCTGATTAACAGTTCCTGATACAGTAAAACCTCCATTTAATGGACTAATTCGGGCGAGGGGGTGTCCGTTAAATCAAAAAGTCCGTTATTTAATAATTAAAAAAAGAGCTGTCGGAGCAGCAGCCCGCCCGCCAAAGGGTCGGGGAGACAGCTCCGCAGCCCACCCGCTGCCTGGACCCGGGCGGCAGCTGGGAGCCAGCAGCCAGCCCGCCCGCTGCCTGGACCCGGGCGGCAGCCGGGAGCCAGCAGCCAGCCCGCCAGAAATGGATCAGGAATGCATCAGACTTGCTCAGAAATTTTGTCAGTTGCATCCGAAGTCCGTTAAATCGAGGGTTTACTGTATATCTAGGGGGAGGCCAAGTAGCAAAAGGAAATAACAGACCTTGCAGAAAAGTAGGGAATCACAAAAACTACTTCATTACTGTACACTGTTATACAGACTTTTAGGAACTAGATGAGTTGTGAGACACTACTGCAGAGACCTAGACAAAACACTGCTTCATTTAAGCAGGCCTGGTACCCAGAATTCAAATCCCAGTTTACTTGCAGTGAGTTTGTACAATTCAACTGGGAATGGGAATTCAGTTATATTGCATCTCCACCATACTAGTCAGTCAAATAGCTATTTTAACTGCCAATTTAGCATTGCCAAAACTGTAATAAAGAAAGCTGTAAAAAAGCAAAGAAAATATATGGCAAACCATCCTTGAATGGAACTGAGGTGCTCTTTATGCCTTCTGTGAGGACAACACTTAAAGTCAAGATGCAAAGTGTACCTTGGTGCCTACCCCCCCCCCCCCCCCCAGCATTACTACAGCTAGCAGCTAATCACCGGGAGATTGATGCCGATTCCAGGAGACTCCAGACCAATCCTGGAGGGTTGGCAACACTAGTTACGCTTCCCCTCCAAGTTTGGCCTATAAGACCTCTTGGTTGGGGGCGTCTTCCCTGTGCTAGGCCTGCTGCCCAGGGTCCCACCTCGTTCTCCCCAGCTGGTCTCCACACCTGGCTGCTCCAGCTCCACTCTGCCACAGCACTGATGTTGCTGCTCTGCCTCCAGCCTTCTGTGCTGCTTTTTCTGGTCTTTCTGGCTCTGGTTGCTACAGGTCTACTCTGTGGGCTGCTTCTGTGGCTCTGTTCCCAGCACTGACTTGCTTGCTGGGCTGCTTCTCAGGTTCTCTCTGGCTGGCACGGCTCTGCTCCCCAGCTCAGCTTGGGCCCCTGCTCTCTCCTTAGCATGGCCCCACTCTGTCTGACCCAGGCAATTCCAGTTCACAGGGAGGATGCCCTCCCCCACACTCCCGAGCCTCCTGACTCCCTCATTAACCTGCCCGCCCTGTCAATCATACTGAACTGGAGCATCGGCCTCCCGATTGTGCCTGGGGACTGTCCGTCTCAAGGTCCTGATTTCCTACTGACCCGTTCCCTTTCTTTTGGTACTGTCCCCATACATACATATGTTATACGTTACACCTGGACCTGGTTAACTTGGTGTGTTTTTAAATCAACTGAATTAAACTGGTGCAAAACTCTGTGAATGCTCTTACACACCCTTTGACTTAAATCTGATTTACACTGATTTTACATTTAATTTGGTTACTACTGAATTAAGGTAAATCAATTGAGTCTCCATATGGATGTGCACTGGCTTCAATAAATAGATTTAAAAACAGATTTTTTGTTAAAATGGTGCAAGTTTTAATACAGTATAGACAGGGGTTCATAGTGACATTGAAAATTCCAGTAACTATTTTAATCTGTTCATTCTCCCCAACAGTACTTAAATATTTTCCTGTATTTAAGTTCCCTACAAACCAGTATGCAGGTTCTACAGTATCAATCAGCCTACTTTAGTTTGGCCAGGCCTCACCCTTGCCCGGTGACTAGCTATTTCTCTTCCAATCAGACACAGAGGAAACATTTAAACACACACTTCTCTACCTTCCTCCCAGTGTTCTGTTTATAGCAGGAATCAGCCATGCAACTCAGTCCAGGTAAGGCCAAAATTCACATTGCTGGAATTACATTTTACATATTTTTTCCATTAAAGGTTGATTTTTTTTAACTCCCTAATTATACAAAGGCAAGGGGTGGGGGAGTGAGAGTAATACAATCCTGTGAACAGGGATAGCAGGAGGCATGGTGGAAGCAACTTGCACACAGCTGTTGTTTCACCCTGTTACATCTGACAACAGCAATCTTCCCCTTGCCGAGATATGGAAAATGAGAGGCTTGTGGGTGGAATGGAAGGTATGTCAAGGGCTGTTCACTGGGCCGAGTCTTTGTCCCATTTCCAAACCACACCCATCTTGGTATTTGGGATATGCAGCAATCTTTTGAACAGTGCTCTTGTGCAATTTCTTATATTTATAATTGATCGGGCTACATAAACTGTAGACTCTTCCAGCATATGAATTCATCACAAATGGACAAAATTATCCCAGAAAATATGTGGGAGTACTTACTTATCTGCTGCTCTTTACCTTTCTCACATGCTGCAAAATTACTGTGATTTCTTAGCATAATTTTTTTTTTCTTTCCTGCTTCCAAGAACACTGACCATGAATTACCCAACGTCTATACTGGATCCTTAGCTAGCAGGACAGTGTTTCTAGTTGTTGTTTTTTCTGAAAGCCCTTAAGAGTAATAAGCCATCAGTTGAGGTTTCTAATTAACTCAGAATAGCTAGTCTGCTGCCACTCAAATATAATTCTCATTATCATCTCAGCTAACAAGTTTCAGTGTTTGCCCTCCTAAGTAGCTTGTAGTTAGAAGTCCCTCCTTTCCTAGGCTATACTGTTGCTAATTGCAGTTCCAATTGCTTTTACAGCAAACTCCTAAGAGACTGCTAGTACTTCTGTTTTTAACAGCTTGATATAGATCAATATCTAAAATATGACTGAAGGGGTGTTTTAATGCTTTACCCTAGTGTATCTGTATCCATGTGTATGATGTATATGTGTGAGCGGCAGAGAGGTTCAGCTCCTAAAATAAATCATAAATGGTTTTGCCTTTTAAACAGGTGGTGAGACTATGAAATGTCACTTACCTAACACAAAATATAACTCTTTCAGCTCACACAGCATGGATTACTTCAAAAAAAAGGGGGGGGGAGGGAAAGAGATGGTTTCACAAGTGTTAAGATTATCCACCTTCGGTTTCTAACTGGTCATAATTGTGCCCTATACTGTGAGCTATTGATGCTGAATTTTAAAAGCAAGTGTATTTTTCTGTTGCCTAGATAGAACATACATAGGGTGTGCTATTCATGCTACACTCCTGACTTCAGAATGGTATTCCTGTGGAATGCTCTTAGTATGATTTAATGTATGTCTGAGAGTTGAATTAACCCCTTAACCGCTATGGCTTTGAGGCCTGGAGGCACTTGATAAAATATTTCATTCTTGGAGAAACCAAGTGGTTGAGCCATTATTGAAGAGCAGGCTATAATTGGCAATTCTGGCCAATTCAATAGTGTTCAACAGATATACAAGAAACTATATTGGGAATCTCAAGAAGAGCCTTTCTCCCATAATATTTTAGCATTACACGTTCTGGCTGGAAACTCAGAGTGAGATGCATTACCAGAGCCGTATAAGTATGATTTGAGCTTTTGTTTTGGAAACAAGTAAGGATTCAGGTGAGGCATCCTTATTTTTATCTCCAGATTAAGAATCAAGGAGGCAGGGGACTGCTCAAAGGGAAGACTATGCAACAAAGTGCACTGTCTGGGGACACAGAAGAGAAGACAAAACAGATAAATCAAAGCTGACAGACATGCACCCATAGTTCAGGCTGACTGAGGACTTTGCCCCAAAAGAGTCAGCTCTCATAAATAAAAGCAGCATTCATATGTCAGTATGAGTATAATTGGAGCATGGGGTGTAATATCCAACTCAAGTAGACATACCGGCACTAGCTCTGATACAGCTAGTGTCCTAAAAATAGTGTAGCTGTGGCGGTGTGAGCAGAGGAAGGGGCTCAGACAGTACATACTGAGGGCAGCTAACCCCTGTTGCTGCTCGTGCTACCATGGATATGCTCTGAGGTAGCATACTAAAAATAATCAGAGTTGTTGCAGGTATCTCTCCTTGAGCTGGGAATCACACCCCCAGTTCAAAGTGTGAATGTACCCCATGGGCAGGGTCCTACCAAATTCACGACCACAAAAAATGTGTCATGGACTGTGAAATCTGGTCTTTTGTGTGCTTTTATCCTGTACCATACAGATTTTACAGGGGAGACAGCTGCAGGGGGGTTGCAAGGTTATTTTAGGAGGCTCATGCTATTGCCACTTTTATTCTGCGCTGCCTGCAGAGCGGAGTGGCTGGAGAGCGGTGGCTATTGGCCGCTCTGCTCAGCCCTAAAGTAGTGCCCTGCCACAAGCAGACAGAAGTAAGGGTGGCAAGACCATACCATGGGCTAGGAGGCCAGAGAGTGGCGACTGCTGACCAAGGTCCTAGCTCTGCAGGCACTAGCGCAGAAGTAAGGGTGGCAATACCATACCATGCCATACAGTAAAACCCCGATTTAACGGACTTCGGATGCAACGGAGGAAATTTCTGATCCATATCAGACCGCGACCCCTCCCGGCTGCGGCCCCGGTACCCTTCACAGGCGGCTGGCTGCTGGCTCCCGGCTGCTGCCCCAGCTCCCACCCAGATCCCGGCAGCGGGCGGTCTGGCTCCCGGCTCCCGCCCCGATCCCGGCAGCGGACGATCTGGCTGCCGGCTCCCGGCTGCCGCCCCGGTCCCAGCCGCTAGTGGGCTGGCTGCCAGCTCCCGGCTGCCGCCCCGGTCCCAGCCGCTAGTGGGCTGGCTGGCTGCCAGCTCCCGGCTGCCGCCCCGATCCCGGCAGCGGGCGGGCTGGCTCCCGGCTGCCGCCACGATCCCGGCAGCGGGCGGGCTGGCTCCCGGCTGCCGCCCCGATCCCGGCAGCAGGCGGGCTGCAGAGCTGCTGCCCCGACCCTGTGGCAGGCGGCTTCTGCTCCGACAGCTCTTTTTTAATTATTATTATTAAATAACGGACTTTTTGATTTAACGGACACCCCCTCGCCCGAATTAGTCCGTTAAATGGAGGTTTTACTGTACTTACTTCTGTGCTGCTGCAGGTGGCTTTGCCTTTTGGCTTCCAGCCAGCAGCCGCCATTCTCCAGCCATTCAGCTCTGAAGGCAGCACCGCCGCCAGCAGCAGCAGAAAAGTAGGGATAGCAGTACTGCAACCCATACACACACACACACACACACACACACACACCCCTTGCAGAACACCCCCCCTCCCCAACCTTTTTGGGTCAGGACTCCTATAATTACAACACCATGAAATTTCAGATTTAAATAGTTGAAATTATGAAGTTTATGATTTTTAAAAATCTTCTGACCATGAAATTGACCAAAATGGACCATGAATTTGGTAGGGCCCAATCTATGGGACAACTCAGGCCCTGATTTAGAACATAAAAATGGCTATAGAGGGTCAGACCAATGATTCATCTAGCCCAGTATCCTGTCGTCTGATAGTACCAGGTGCCAAACTTACACTACATCCCCTGCAAGACCGAGTCTGGCCCAGTATTATCCATTTGTCAATATATACTTTGGATTTCTTCTATCACTTGAAACCAGCTCTGAGAAAAAAAACTTTGCTAAGATTTCAGTGTGCAGTGTTCAGGATAAAAACCCAAAGATACTTTGAACTTGTGCTTTATGAGTTCTGTCTCCAGTGGTCTTACACGTGAGTATTAAAAACATTTATACTTGGTCCCTCCCTAGTCTAAAGCATGATTGTTTGAACATGATTTGGCCCATCTGTATTGGCCACATAAACTATGATCCCATTGGCCTACAGTCATATTTAAGCCATATTAAGGATTTTTCTTAAGATAGCTATAATGATTGAAGCTGAGTCAACTGAGGCGTAATCAAGGTTAACTCATGGTAAAGTCTAGTCAAGCAAAGTCAGCATGACTGAAACACAACTGAGAGAGTTTTGTGTTTAGACAGACAACGTTACAAACATGCTAAACGAAACAACTGATATTAATTTATTCTAATTTCCTCAGTGATTCTGTGATTCTATTACTTAAGTTAAACACCACATGAGGATGGGTGGGAGTTATGTTGGATGCCCAAATATGGCCAACAAAACAAGTGTTGAAACAGCCTAATTACATAGAGTTGCAAGTAAGGCAATTATTGTGACAGAAACTCCTGGACAATGAGAGGAACAAAGGTCAAGCTGAGAATTAGAGAGCTGAACTGTGGTCAGACCAGAAAACAGGTCCTGGAAGGGCATTCAGAACACTGTAGGACTCCGAAGCACTGTTATAAGATACTAACTGAACACAAAGGTTAATATATAATTCGTTATCTGGGAGTAAAACCAACAAGATGTCCTTGTGGCACCTTAGAGACTAACAAATTTAATTACATACTCTGGTTGAATAAAACTATATTTTATCTTTCAAAGTTATATCCAACATTTTAAGACTATGCTGTAGGCCTATTCAGATAATGAAATGAGCAGCTAAGAACTCTAGTCTCTTGTGATCTACATTTGAGAATATTTAGTATACAGATGTCCACATTGCAAAATGTAATTGGTCTGAACGGGGTCTTTTGTCACACGGCACCTCAGTAATTTGGTTGGCTTTGGCAGGCCTCCAGCAACTGTTTGGTGGCAATCGTTATAGCTGCCATAACCTGAGAACTGGCTGGAATCAGAAGCCAAGTCTACAGTACTTGGGGCTGGTCTCCACTACGGGGGGGGGGGGGGGGGGATCGACTGCAGATACACAACGTTTGCGTATCTGCAGCCGACTTACCGCTCGTCCTCGTGGCGGTCGGCGGCGCGCTCCCCCGTCGACTCCAGCTTGCGCCTCCCGACAAGCTGGAGTTCCGCAGTCGACGGGGGCGCCGCGCGTGATCGATTTCTCGCGTCTTCATAAGACGCGAGAAATCGATCACCAGAAGATCGATTGCTACCCGCTGATTTGGCGGGTAGTGAAGACGACATACCCTAAGTTTTGTCAGCATAACTACGTTGGTTAGGGGTTGGGGCCCGCACTCTGTGAGGCCTTTCCCTTTCCAGGCACCAGTGGCAGTTTGCAGATTCTTCCTGCTACCTGACTGGTCCCATGTCCAAATTTGGAGACCTCAGTAAGTATTTTAAATAATAAACTTTATTAAAGAAATGAGGGTAAAACCATAAACACTGGAGTGCTGTTGGTCAGGCACATTCATTCTCCTGCTTGCCAAATAATTGATAAAAATGTAGTGTATGTGTATGTGTGTGTTGTGTCTATATATATAAAATCAATTGACCAATGAGACAGGTTACCAAATCAGAAACTGCTGCTGGGTAAGGTAAGAAATTGGTGCTAGGCAGAGTAGGACTAGTAACCTTCACCTGAGTCACAATCACAAAAGGAGCTGGAGACCTGTACTCCTCAGGCCAGGAGTCATTTCTGCACATGTAAAGATCCGCAAAGGTCACTCAGCTCAGCGGACACCTGGACTGACAGCCCCTAGGCTGAACTCACTCTACTGGCCCTATGCTGTTAGAGCAGCCTTCACCTCTGACCAGTGTGCCAGCAACTCCTGTGTAGATGTAGTTAAGAGTCTTTTGACAGTATAGCTTATACTATCAAAGGAGATGATTTAACTGTCAGCAAAATAACTCCTTTTGCTGGTATAAACTGCATCTCCACCAGAGAGCTATGCCAATATACCTGTACAGATATAGCTGTATCAGCAGTGCCTTTGTAGAGTAGACTAGCTCTGAGATGTCAAAGGCAGACTTGGGCTAAACTCACTTTTCTAAGAAGCAAGGAAAAAATAGAAGTTATGGGATACTCTGAGATTTACTGCAGTCTCATATCTATCAAAGGTAATACTGTGATAAAAAATATTGTCTTCCAACATAGCTACTGAAAGTGAAGTTCAAAAGTTCACTTAGTTCAGAGACTTTAATAATAGACTGCAAAGTACATACGTCCTATCAGCTGACTGTTGTCCCTGAGAAAAATGACTTTACAAGTCAAAACAAATACCAGTGTGTCTCTTGCAAACAAAATTATATATAAAGTTCAGTGTTTGAATTCATTGAGTTCAGTGCAGCTTTGAATCATGCTATCCACAATATGTTTAAATTAGGGCTGTCGATTAATTGCAGTTAACGTTCGTGATTAACTTTAAAATATTAATAGCGATTCA
Source organism: Sternotherus odoratus (assembly GCA_032164245.1). Lineage (NCBI taxonomy): Eukaryota > Metazoa > Chordata > Testudines > Kinosternidae > Sternotherus > Sternotherus odoratus. The sequence goes on along the minus strand of JAVMKO010000004.1, from coordinate 98,103,915 downwards.
TCAGTTTTAATTGCACTGTTAACCAATAGAATACTAATTGAAATTTATTAAATACTAGCAAAAATACCCGGCGTTGCTCGGGGTATTTGTAATTGGAAACTGGGATGTAAAAGGACTACAATGTTTTTTATTAATACAAATTTTGTTCAGAAGTCTCATTTTGTCTAATTAATTTCATTCTCTTGCATTTAGATGGGGGAGGGGGAAGAGCTGAGCGAGTGCGGGGGCCGTTGGAGGGGGGAGAGAGCTGAGCGAGTGCGGGGGCCGTTGGAGGGGGGAGAGAGCTGAGCGAGTGCGGGGGCCGTTGGAGGGGGGAGAGAGCTGAGCGAGTGCGGGGGCCGTTGGAGGGGGGGAGAGAGCTGAGCGAGTGCGGGGGCTGTTGGAGGGGTGAGATTTTAAAAATTTTCAATTCTTACCTGAGGGGGGGAGAGAGCTGTGCGAGTGGGGGGGGGGGCGCTGGAGGGGGGGAGAGAGCTGAGCGAGTGGGGGGGGGCCGTTGGAGGGGGGAGGGGGAAGAGAGCTGAGCGAGTGCGGGGTCCGTTAGAGGGGGGTATTAGTACGTCATAACTATGTCACAGAGAACAACAGGTGTTAACCTGCTGCCCAGCTAATGTTAATGGTCTTTAAAGAATTTCACCCCTAGGGGGTGTAAGAGGTGAGATTTGAAAATTTTTTGATTCTTACCCTGATTAGGACTCTAAAGCCTAGAACTGTACCAAATTTCAAGTCTCTAGTTCAAATGGTGTGGAAGGAGTAACAGTGTCTGCTCACCCACACGCATGTCATATGTTGCCTCGTGCTCCAGACAAGCTTATAAGAGGCCATGCAGAGCGACTCAGCCTCAGTTCCCTTCTACTCCCACATAGTTGGAGTCCAGAATCCTCTCTTCCCCATGCTCATAGTTTCTATGAGAACGACTGTCCATTGTATATAATTGGTTTTTTTCTTAATTGTGTACAAAGTCTGTAGTTAGTGTAGTTAGTTGCCCTGCTTGGGGCCCACCCCAACTTCGTCAGGGTCTATGCCCTGTATTCTGGGGTTTAAGAACTGTGCCTCAGGACCTCACTTGTTCTCTGTGAGCGACAAGCACAGAGTTGCTTATACTGCTTGGGAGATGTGCATTTTGCTGTGCACTGTACCATCTGTAAGTCCTTTCCCATTTCTCCCTACAGTGCACTTCGACCAGCCAATCCACCCTCACCGCTGCTCTCTGCTCCACAGCCTTCTACAATGGAAGATGCACCACTCCTCCTGGGCTGGAGACTGCACCCAGTGATTGCGGGACCACCTGCACTGATGGCTCTGCCACTACTGAAGGTCTCTTTGGACTCCAAGACCTTTTCAGCGAGGAACCATTGTTCTCCCCAGTGTTCAGGTGCCCGGGCACAATCGCTGCTCCAGGCAGGTACGCTCCGGCCCTGCTGCATTGGTATGCATCCCCTTGGGACCCACAGTAACCCCGGGACATGACCCATGGGCACACTGGCCACCTGGGACCCATACCACTACCCATATCCGCCTTTGTAGGGCTCACCCCTTCCATATGGCCTGTGACATTATCTGATTAGAGTATGACCACGCAACTCATTGTTGCTACCACTGTTATATAATTGCAGCCAGTCTTATACAAAGTGTGACGCGTGGCCAGAAAAGGTAAAGCAGCTTGCAAGCTCATTGACCCAAATTCAACCCTTAGAGACATTTTGGTAGATAATGTTTGTATTTTTGTGTATTTACATATATATGTAAATAAGACGAGGAAGACTTTGTAGCACCATAGAGACTAACCAGTTTATTTCAGCATAAGCTTTCATGGGCTATAGCCTACTTCTGTGCCTATAAATGCATATTCTGTTCCATTATATAAATGGATCTCTGTCTGGCAGGAGATAACTATTGAAGGTAAATTAACTAGGGAAACACAGAAATCCATTTCAAAAGATATTTTTTTTCTCCTGCTGATAATGGCCCATCCAAATTAAACAGCCTCTTAGAATTGGTATGCTAACGTACAACTTTTTTTTGCTTTCTGTGGTTATAAATGCATCTTACTTCTGTTACATTCTATTCATCTGATGAAGTGGGCTATAGCCCACGAAAGCTTATGCTGAAATAAACTGGTTAGTCTCTAAGGTGCTACAAAGTCTTCCTCGTCTTATTTATGGATACAGACTGACATGGCTGCTAATCTTATACATGTATATGGTTAGAGGTTAACAATGTAATCAAACAGTTCCTGTCTATGCTGTATTCTGTTAATTCAAAAGGAATCTTAATGTTTAAATGAACTGTAAACACAGTAATATCATCGTATTCATCTCTCTTTGAAATATATAGCAGATCCCCCGTGGAATGGTGGAAAAACAGGTAACTGCATTATGTTAATCCATGTAGCTAGTTACTGGTGATGCTTAGGAAATAAGGCCTTGGTTACACTGGCACTTTATAGCGCGATAAAGCCTCCAGGAGCGCTATAACTCTGTACCCGACCACACTGGCAAGGCACATATTGCGCTATAAGTCCGAGTTTATAGTGCTCGTGGTAAACCACCTGCGCACGGGGAATAAGGGCTGTTGCGCTACCACTGTAACGTGTTATGGCAAGTGTAAACAGTCATTACGCTATAACAGAGGTAACAAAGTCCTGTGGCACCTTAAAGACGAACTATAAAGTTTTGAAGCATGAGCTTTCGTGGGCTAATACCCACTTCATCGTGTGACACTTCCACTGCTTGCATCCGACGAAATGGGTATCAGCCCACGAAAGTTCATGCTTCAAAACTTTATAGTTAGTCTTTAAGGTGCCACAGGACTTTGTTACCTCTGCTATTCCAGACTAACACGGCTACCTCTCTGATTCATTACGCTATAAGTGATCTCTGGCACGCCTCTGAGCCATTTAAGGCAATTGACATCTCTGTGTTGTTTTCAACTCGGCAGGAGGAATGCGGAAGTACCTTTTCAGAGTTTCTCTCTTAACTCAGCAGATAAGCACTGCAAATGTTTTACAAAGGGAGCTGTGTGTTGGGACACCCACTGACCAGACTGTCAACTGTAGGAATCCCCTTGGTCTCTCTCTCTGCATACATACTACACGTTCCCCCTCACTCCCCTCGTTTGGAAAGCACGTCGCACCCAGCTGAATGCTGGGATAGCTGCCCATAATGCACCACTCCCTGTGCCGCTGCAAGTGCCGCAAATGTGGCCACGCCAGGATATGTTATAGCGCTATACCTATTGCTGTATATGGGTACAGCTACAGTAGACTCTCGATTATCCAGGACTGGGTTAACCAGGATGTGGATTAACCAGGACGTCAAAAACAAACAAATGCGTAACTCGCAGGGCTGTCTCTGGCTTTGTTGCTGCCCCAAACACACACACAAAACCCCACCAGGGCACAGGGCAGTCAGTGAACCAACACCCCCTCCCCCCGGCGCAGGGTGGCTGGTGAACCAACCCTCCCTCCCCATATTTCCTATGGATAGTGATTATCCAGGATTTTATTAACCAGGATTATTTTTTTCCCTATCATCCAGGATAATCTACTGTATAACCAAAAGTGCTATAATCCTGTAAGTGTAACCAAAGCCTTAGTCTACTTATTCTCCATGATTGCCTATTATTTGACTAAGAACTCTGACCTGTCAAGAGAAGGCTTGGAACTGTATAAAAATCCTTTTGGTCCTGATCCTTTTTATCTCAGATCTGCTTTATGCAGGGGAAGCTTAAGTCCTAAGACTGAGATCTCCAGTCCTGCACCAACCCCTCAGACAGAGACCAACACCTACAAGATCTTCACCAAGCTTTCTCAAAACTACAATACCCGCACAAGGAAATAAGGACACAGATCAACAGAGCCAGATGTGTACCCAGAAGCCGGCTGCTGCAAGACAGAAGACAACAGAACACCACTGGCCATCACCTACAGTCCTCAGTTAAAACCTCTGCAACGCATCATCAGTGACCTACAACCCATCCTGGACAATAATCCCTCACTTTCACAGGCCTTGGGAGGAAGGCCAGTCCTGGCACACAGACAACCTGCCAACCTTAAACAAATTCTCACCTGCAACAGCACACTGCACCACAATAACTCCAACTCAGGAACCAATCCATGCAACAAACCTCGATGCCAACTCTGCCCACATATCTACACCAGAAACACCATCACAGGACCTAACCAGATCAACCATACCATCACTGGTTCATTCACCTGCACATCAACCAATGTCATATATGCCATTGTATGCCACCAGTGACCCTCTGCTATGTACATCGGCCAAACTGGACAGTCCCTACGAAAAAGGATAAATGCACACAAATCAGATATTAGGAATGGCAATATACAAAAACCTGTAGGAGAACACTTCAACCTGCCTGGACACACAATTACAGATTTAAAAGTCACCATACTGCAGCAAAAAAACTTCAAGTCCAGACTGCAAAGGGAAACTGCAGAGCTACAATTCATTTGCAAATTCAACACAAACAATCTCGGATTGAACAAAGACCTACAATGGCTTGCTAATTACAGAAATAGTTTCTCCTCTCTCCATGTTCACACCCCCCATTCAAATGCTAGAAGAATAACCCACCCTCCCTGATCGGAGATAACAAGCTGGTTCAGCCTAATTGGACTAACCTTTTTACCTCCCACCTGGTTCTTGCCTACTTTTCTATACCTGCCTCTGGACACTTCCACTGCTTGCATCCGACGAAGTGGGTATTAGCCCACGAAAGCTTATGCTTCAAAACTTTATAGTTAGTCTTTAAGGTGCCACAGGACTTTACCATCTCTACTATGAATCTGATCTTAGAACTATACTCATATCTGTATGTATACTGATGTATTAACCAATACACTCTTTTCTTTTTTTTAATAAATTTTAGTTTAGTTAAGAATTGGCTGTAAGTGTGTATTTGGGTAAGATCTAAAATATTCATTAACCTGGGAGGTAATGTGTCCAATCCTTTGGAATTGGTAGAACTTTCTTATATGGTGAATAAAATTTTCAGTAATCCTCATCATATTTGACTTGGGTGTCTCAGTAGAGGCCCAAGGCTGGCTGGCTTTAAGGGAACTGTGTGTTGTCTTCTGGGTAATCAATACGGTATTATGGAAGGTGTTTAGTGCTGGTTTGACAAATCTAAGCATTGGAATATCCACCAGCTTTGGGGATTGTCTGCCCCATTCTTTGCAGTTCACCTAATTGAGTGACCTCAGCGTGGCTTCCCAGGGACTCCAGTCACAGGGCCCCTGCACCAGAATCATCCAGCTCGGACCCAGAGGCAGAGATAGAGCAAGAGCTGGTAATAGCAGTCCCCTGTGGTCCCGACAGTGGCCTCCTTCTCTCCAGCCAAATCAGCCTGATTTCCTTCTTTGACAGGGTAACTGATTTGGTGGATGGGGGATGGACATCCGCAAGATTTTTGACACAGTCTCACATGACAGTCTGATAAATTAATCTGGAGAAATGTAGGCTTGGCAGAACTACCATTAAATAGACACATAATTGGTTAAATAACTGCAAACAAAAGTAACTATTAATGGAGTGATATCAGATTAAAGGAATGTTTCAAGTGGGGTTCCACAGGAATCTGTTATTGTTTAACATCTTTATTAATTACCCAAACGTAGGTATAGAGTGCATACTGATCAAGTTTGCAGGTGACACAAAGTTAGTAGGGGGAGGGAGGGTTGCCAATACGTTGGAGGATAGAGCTAAAATTCAGAGGGATCTTGATAAATTGGAGACCTGGACTATAGACAACAAAATGAAATTCAGCAAAGCTTCTCTAAAGTATTCAACTAAGGTGCTATACTTAGGGAAGAAAAACCAAATACACAAATATAGAATGGGGGACAACTGGGTTGGGAGCAGCACTGCCGAGAAGGATCTGGGATTACAACCTCAACATGAGTCAGCAATGTTATGTTGTTGGAAAAAAGGCAAATGCCATTATAGGTTGTATTAACAGAGGCATAGCATGCAAGTCACAAGAGTTGATTGTAATGCTCTATGCGGCGCCGGGTAGGCCTCAGTTGGAGTACTGTATCCAATTTTAGTACCAATTAATAGAAAGGATATAGAGAAACTGCAAGGGGTCCAGAGGTGAGCGACAATGATCAAAGGGCTGGAATGCAAGCCATATGAGCAAAAGCTGAAGAAACTGGTATGTTTAGTTTGGGGGAAAAAAAGGAGATATGATAGTGGTCTTCAGAAAGGCTGCCATAAAAAAGATGGAGAAAAGTTGTTCTTTTTTGCCACAGAGGGCAGGACAAGAGGCAATGGGTTCAAACTACAGCATAGCAGATTTAGATTAAATCTCAGGGAAAACATCCTAACTGTAAGAACAGCAGGACAATGGAACAGCCTGCCTCAGGAGGATGTAGAAGGGCCTTCACTGGAGATTTTCAAAAGGAAGCTGGACAGACTTCTATCTTGGATGGCTTAGACACAACAAATCCTGCATTTTGGCAGGGGGTTAAATTAGATTAACCTTGTGGTCCTTTCTAACCCTATGGTTCTATGATTGCTGTCTTCATCTGGAATATGCCTATCAGCTGAAGAGGCACTGTAGTTAAAGGAGCTGTGCACTTTTCTATGCTGTGCTTCCATAGTGGTTTTTGGCAGAGAGTCAGGAACTCAGCATGTGGATACAAACATCTGCTAGGTGGATTTAGCAGGCTGCCAAGCTAGTAGCGCACACTGAAGAGTAAGACTGGTGTTCTGGCACAAAACTGCCAGTGATGCTCACTGTAGCTTCTCCAAGTGGTTTTTGGTATTGAGCCAAAAGCACTCTGCTCCTGGAACAAAAACAAGCTAGAACCCATTTATTCAACATGGCTCTAATATTTGCCACCCAAACTGTGATAAAAACTGATTTAGGTAGAATCATGTGTAAGTTTCAAATTCTTTTCTTGGCCTAATGTTGTTTGAATCAGGTTAGGATGAGTTATTTTTGATGGGGACTAAAAGCTTCTCTCAAGTATTTTTCAAACTATTGTTTAATTACCAAGCCTCAAAGGACCACAATGGCACTGTTACTCTTGCTACAGAAACAAGACTGAACAAAAGGGTGTCATGAAAGCAGTGTAATATCTCTGGGGGGTTTTCTCTTTCCTGTCTAGCAAGGATGTTTTTCTTATACACTCTGATGTGGAGAAACAGTGCAGAGCACAAACAAGGCATGAACTCTCAACTACAGATTTCTGAGTGATAGTGATTCTTCTTTTCAAATTTCTTAGATTCAAACACAGTTTCTTAGTGAAACATATCTCTGAAGAATTATTTGAGTTAGCATTATATTCACAGTTTAAAATCCACTATAGATATACTAATATTTAGTGACCTAAAATGTTGTGAAGATACAAACATAAGCAGTATTACTTACGTATACAAGTAAGCAACCAGGATCAAGGTCAACCCTCTTGAGCTGGGATTCAGGAAATCATCAACTAGAGAAGTGGTTGGTTTTCACTGAAATTGTATTTATTGCTCACTTTTCAGGAAAAGAACATACGTGTACCTAATATCTACATACCCCTAAGACTGTTCCTTATTGGAAGACCTTGCAAACAGTTGTCAGGAGTAAGCAAAGTGAGATACACTAGACTCTTTATCTACAGATTCAAGTAGGAAAGTGTGGTATTTGAGTCTGTCACGGGGTGGCACAGGCTTCCTGCCCCTAGTCCCTGTGCCCCGTGCTTAGGCTGGTCAAAGATAGGCTTGTAGACACTCCTCTGGTGCTTCACCCGTGCTCTTTTATTTACAGTGCCTTCAAAGTCTCCACATCCCCAACATCAGGCCCCTCACAGACCTCTCCCCAGGTCCTCTGGCCCCTCAAGGCTTGTATCCCCCAGCAGAGACAGAGCTAGCTATCCCCTGTCCTCCTGCCTGGCTAGCCTCCCCTGACTGCCCCTGAGTCAGGACTTTTCTACTCCTTTCTGCTCCCTGCCCCAGCTGTGGTCACTCTCTCCAGCCAGGGGCTGTGAGCTAGCCTTCATTAAGGCTTCCAGCTGGGCTTCTTGCAGGCTGCTCCCTGCATCAGCCCCTGGCCCTGCTATCCCCAAGCAGGGCTTAGCTTGCAGGGGCAGGGCATTCTCAGGGTTTTTACCCTTGCCCTGCCACAGAGTCTATGTAACTATGTCTTTGTTCTCTGTGTACCACACATTAAAATATCCAGAAACTCTGCCTGTCTGTCCCCATAGTTGCTACAGCCTATTACAGAACCTCTGTGATCTCTTATAGACACTTTCCTACTACTTTTTTTCTTGTTGTTTTCTTTAATCTAAAATAAGTAATTTTATAATGAAAGTCTATGGTTGGTGATATATGCCTCGATACAGGAAAATGCTTTAAGGACATACTTACGTCAATCCATACCCAGCTTAGCACTTAAGTAAATGCTTAAATTTAAACATTTTCCTAAGTTCCATTGATTTAGATCTGGTCTACAGTTAAAGTGTTATCAGCATAACTATTTCATTAATGGGTGTGATTTTTTTACTGACATAGTTATGCTGATAAAAAGCTCTAGTGAGGACACAGTTATATTGGTAGAAGTACATCATACCAGCATAGCTTTCTTCGCTTTATTGAACCAGAATATACTATTCCACAATAGGCACTTTCATACTAGTGTAACTGTGTCTAGCTGGAGCAGGTGTGAGCAAACCATGGCCCATGGGCCAGATCCAGCCCATGAGCCGTTTTAAGACGGCCTGTGAGCTCCCGCTGGGGAGCAGAGTCAGAGGCTGCACCACATTGTTTCTCGTCTCTCCATGTTCACACACCCCATTCAAATGCTAGAAGAATAATCCACACTCCCTGATCGGAGATAACAAGCTGGCTCAGCTTAATTGGACTAACCTTTTCACCTCCCACCTGGCTCTTACCTACTTTTCTATAACTGCCTGTTTGTGAACACTTCCACTGCCTGCATCCGAGGAAGTGGGTATTAGCCCACGAAAGCTCATGCTTCAAAACTTTATAGTTAGTCTTTAAGGTGCCACAGGACTTAGTTAAGGCTGCACCACATGGCTCGGCCACATTCAAGCTGGGGCACCAGTTCAGGGGCAGCACCACGCGGCTCCCAAAGCTGCAGTATGGCCCCGCTCTGAGGGTCGGGGGCCACTCCATGCATAGGAGCCAGATAAGGGACATACGACTGCTTCTGGGAGCCACTTGAGGTAAGCGCTGCTTGGAGCCTGCCCCCCTGAGCCTCTCCCCACGCCCCAGCCCTGATTCTCCTCCCATCTCCAAACCCTTTGATCCTGGCATGGAGCACTCTCCTGCACCCCAAACTACAGAATACACTGGGGGGAAAACTTTCCTTTATGACCCCGCTGAAGATGACCAGCTGAAACCCTGAAGCATGAGATTTTAGGAACATAAGACATGTACTGGACTGCTGAGTCCAGCCCGCCACTGCTGCAGGCTGCCCCATCATATAATTCCGCTCAAAAATGTACCAAGGTCTATCTTAAAACTAATTAGTTTGTTGGCCTCACAACACCTACTGGGAGGCTGTTCCAGACCCCCACTCCTCTGATGTTTAGAAACCTTCTGATTTCCAGCCTAAATTTATTCATGGCCAGTTTATACCCATTTGGTTTTGTGTCAACATTGTACTTAAACTTTAATACCTCTTCACCCGGTTTTTACTCCCCAATTCATTTCTAGAGAGAAATTATATCCTCTCTCTCAGATTTTGTTTTCTGGGCTAAACATGCCAATCTTTTAAAATATCTCCTCTTGTAAAATAGTCCCTCCATTCCGCTGATCACCCTAGTAGCTCTTCTTTGAACCTGTTTCTGTCTGAATTCATCTTTCTTGAACATAGATGTACACAATATTCCAAATGAGGTCTTACCAGTGACTTGTACAAGGGCACCAATATTTCGCTATTTCTACTGGAAATACCTTGCCTAATAGATCCTAGGACTGCATTTGTCTTTTCTACAGCCGCATTACATTGGTTGCTCATGGTCATTCTGTAATTGACTAATGCACTTATGTCTCTACTGTCACTTTCAGCTCATGAAATTATTACTATTAATCCCTAATTGGATGACTTTCCACTTTGGTAATATTAAATTTCATTCCATTTCTATTACTATTTATATTACTCCTGTCCTTGAGGTCATCCAGTTCTTCCTGTATAACATTGCATCCTTCCCTAAGTTGAGAGTGCCTCCCAACTTTGTGTCATCAGTAGATTTCCATCATTACTAAAAAATAGGGTTGTCAAGCTATTAAAAAATTAATCATGTGATTAATCGTGCTGTAAAACAATAACAGAATACTATTTATATAAATATTTTTGGATGTCCACATTTTCAAATATATTGCTTTCATTTACAACACAGAATACAAAGTTTACGGTGCTCGCTTTATATTTATTTTGAATTATAAATAGTTGCACTGTAAAATTAAAGAAATAGTATTTTTCAATTGACTTAATACAAGTACTGCAGTCCAATCTCTTTATCATGAAAGTTGATTTTATAAATGTAGACTTGTGTACAAAAAATAACCGCATTCAAAAGTAAAACAATATACAACTTTAGAGCCTACAAACGGACTCAATCCTACTACTTGTCCAGCCAATTGCTCAGACAAGTTTGTTTACATTTGCAGGAGATAATGCTGCCCGTTTCTTGTTCACAATATCACCTGAAAGTGAAAACTTGGCACTGTTGTAGCCGGCGTAGCAAGATTTTTACATGCCAGATGTGCTAAAGATTCATATGTCCCTTCATGCTTCAACCACCATTCCAGAGGACATGCATCCATGCTGATGATGGGTTCTGCTTGATAACAATCCAAAGCAGTGCAGACCAATGCATGTTTATTTTCATCATCTGATTCAGATGCCACCAGCAGAAGGTTGATTTTCTTTTCTGGTGGTTTGGGTTCTATAGTTTCCTCAGGGGAGTGTTGCTCTTTAAAGACTTCTGAAAAGCATGCTCCACACCATCAGATTTTGGAAGGCACTTCAGATTCTTAAATCTTTGGTTGAGTGCTGTAGCTATCTTTAGAAATTTCACATGGGTACTTTCTTTGCATTTTGTCAAATCTGCAACGAGTGTTCTCTTAAAAGGAACAACATGCTGGGTCTTCATCTGAGACTGCTGTAACATGAAATATATGGCAGAATGCAGGTAAAACACAGAGCTGGAAACATACAATTCTCCCTCAATGAGTTAAGTCAGAAATTTAATTAATGCATTATTTTTAACGAGGATCATCAGCATGGAAACGTGTCATCTGAAATGGTGGCTAAAGCATGAAGAGGCATATGAATGTTTAGCATATCTGCATGGAAATACCTTGCAATGCTGGCTACAAAAGTGTCATGTAAAAGTCTGTTCTCACTTTCAGGTGACATTGTAAATAAGGAGCAGGCAACATTATCTCCAGTAAATGTAAACAAATTTGTTTGTTTTAGCGAGTGGCTGAAAAAGTAGGACTGAGTGGACTTGTAGGCTCTAAAGTTTGACGTTTTGTTTTTGAGTGCAGTTATGTAACACATTTTTTTTCTACATTTGTAAGTTGTGCTTTTACAATAAAGAGATCACATTATGGTACTTGTATGAGGTGAACTGAAAAATAGTGCAAATATTTGTAATAAAAATAATATAAAGTGAGCACTGTACACTTTGTATTCTGTGTTGTAATTAAAATCAATATATTTGAAAATGTAGAAAAACATCCAAAATATTTAATAAATGTCAGTTGGTTTTCTATTGTTTAACAGTGTGATTAAAACTGCAATTAATCACTATTATTTTTTATCACGATTTAATTTTTTAATTAATCACGTGAGTTAACTGTAATTAATTGACAGCCCTAATAAAAATTAGTCTGAAGACTGATCTTGAGGAACTCCACTAGTAACCTCCCTTCTAGCTGGCTCTAACAAAGTCTCATTTATTGCCATTGCCAATCTCCAAGACCTGGAGGAATGCAAAATGATTAAAAGTTTGTGTGACTTTTCCTGCACTATCTCCATTGGCATATTCAACCTAGCTGAGTTGAAGCAGCTGAGGTGACAGCATCATCAAAAGAGAATATTGCTATTGGGATGGGCTGATCCTCTGTTTCTTGAAGATATTTCTGCTCAGTGTCTTGCTCCTGTTGATGTGAAGTGTATTACACTATTTAACATTCTTGAGTAGATCTGAAGGGAGAGAGATTTGACTCTGGAGATGGGGCAGATGGAATAAGCCGTCCTATTTGATTGCATACCCCAAGGAGGCCAGAATGGCTATGACGGTATGCTATAAGGATATAGAGCTGCAGGCCATGGAGGGAGAAAACATGAAGGCTGTTAACTTTGAGACTTTTGATGTCTGTGTTTATAGCAAAGTCTCTGGATTCCTTGTCAAACCAAGCTGGCTCAGAGGGAGGGGAATATGGTGAGTAGGAGAGTGACATTTCCTTACTCTGTTCAGAGGTAGAGGAAGAGAGACTTTGTTTCTTCAATAGAAAGGGAGCTATGAAATGTCTTCCATGAATACTAAGGCCATGGCTGCAGATGGTGCCAAGCAAGGAACTTTCTCTGTGAGGAAAGCAGTGGTTGACTCCTGTTACGTTGCTCATTACTATGAAGGTCTTTTGTATTGATATGGCCTGCTCCAGAAAAATCTGTACCACAGTGGCAGCCATCAAAGTAGTGAGTACTTTGGACCTCAATCCAGAATGTATTGGTGGTGAGGAATTGGTACTGATAGAGGCACAGATAGGTTCTTCAGAAGAGCAATGGTTATTCGGTGACCAGGTGGTGCCAAAATATCAGAGGGACCTGTGAAATACCAATCGGATGAGAAATCTGAGCAGGAACAGATACATGATGGGATTTCTGCTTTGATTTTCTGGGTCCCAGAGAAGTACACCTTTCCTCCAATGATGGGCAGATTGTCTTAGTTTTTCTTCATGACTCAGTAGTTGGAGAGTGCAGCATTTCTGAAGAAGAATGAATCTTGGAGCCTGGAGTAGATCTGAAGCTTACTGGACCACTAGCATAGATGGTCAAGTCTTTTCCCCTTAGTCTCAAATGGAATGTTCCATGAGGAAAAGTCTGAGCTGGGATTTGTTCGCTTTTTGTGTCCTCTTATGAAAAGAGCAACGTATCAAGCACTTATCTGGAATGTGTGCTTCACCAAGCAGAAGAGGCACTTACAATATCCATAATTAATAGGAATGGCTTCCTTACAGAAGGGACAGGATCTGAACCCTGAAGACTTGGATTCCGCCACTGCAGCGAAGTTCTGGTACTGGGATAAAATCCTTCAACTATTTGTGTCTCTTTTTTTAACACATGTTAAACGTTACTAAACTAACAGCTATACTAATTAATAAAAAACGGTAACTAGAAGAGAAATAGACACTGCGGGGGGTAAGATCTTGCTTCCATGAGAAGTTAAAAATGAACTGAGGGATGGTTGGGGCCCACTCTGCCCCTTATGCCCTCAGATGCGGGCGGAGTGGCGGGGAAAAGCACAAGATCATCTGGAGCACAGGCATGGCCCCAGCGTGCTGCCATTTAAAATAATTCAGACTCATGCACACAGGGCACCTGTAGATCAGATGTGGAATGCATGTGGACAATCACTCAAAGAAGTTATTGCTGCTGTCCTTGTTCCCTTCCATCCACTCTCCTTTCTCCTGTTCCTTACCCTTGATAGTTATGTCCTGTTGAAACCTAGACTGTAAACTCTCCAAAGCAGGGACCATATCTTTCTCTTTGTTATGTAAAGTGTCTAATACATGACTGGTTGGGGGAAAAAAAAAAAGAAAACATTTTCAGATCCCTAGTGGATGAATGTCAGGGCAAAATAATTGCTATAATTGCTTAATAAAGTCTGAAAAGCAATTTGGGGTCCATTTAGATAGACATTTCTTCAAGATAGTTATTTGGCCCCAGATCAGACTCTCAATATCCTAGCAATAGATTAAGGACCTTTTTTCTGAGCCATCTTCTTGCTTCCTTAAGTTTGTCCTTGGCATCAAATCTAGTCAATTGAATTTGATATTGTTTTTATTAATATGTACATACAACCCGTTGTGGTGTGGTGGGTATACAAAAATAAATTAATAAAATGAACCTGTCACCAGTTGATCCTTTTCTGACCACCATCTGTTTACCGATCATGTGATGTCTCCAGCTGGGCACCCAAGAGACAAACCATGCAAGATCATTGAGACAGCATATGGTGCTATTTACAAATTTTAAAAGGGTAATAGTTGTTAGTCTGTCATATTAGCAGTTAAAAAATAATGTTGTTTAGAGAGAGAGAGAGAGGCTAGGTTTTGTTAAGGAAGCCTGTCACTCAGTAGGTAAATTGCTTACATGGAGATTTTTCAGTGGGTTTGGAGTAAAAGTTATTAAATAGAAAAATTCTGATTTTTTTCATCACATATTCACAGTTCCTTTGATGAAATTTGGAATGAACAGTAAAATACATAACACGGAGACCAGGCAGTGATGAGTTAAAGGTTTTATTTCATGTGCCTTTTATGGGCATTATGGGCTCCCCTCACCCTTTCCAAGATGCAAACGAATCTGTGTAGTTTTTAAACTACTGTTAAAATCAAGGATGTGGTTATGAAAAGACTTACAATTTATAGGATACTTAAGCATTAAGGATTGAGGTACAGAACATTTCCTGGGGATTAAGGACTGGCTGGGTGAGCCTCAGGCCATTAACCCCCGCCTATCATTAATCTCCAGGAAATACCCTGCAGTGAGGTCGTTATTGCTGTTGTATGCTGAAACTGAAAACAAACAATGGTGTGTGTTTTTATACAAGATGCTGTTTAATTTGGAATGTAGAGAATTAATGCCTTGTGCATTAACCAGTCATCTTGCTAGAATTGATCGGTTCCGTGAATCTTACTCTTTTATGACAGACATTATGAGGCTGCATGGGTGTAAGAAAGGGCAGAATTTGACCCACAGTGTGTGTCATACAATTTAATATGATGAATCAATTAAATCAATGGTGTTTTACTGGTGTAAATGTGAACAGAATTTAGCTCTGTACATAGAAAACTACCATAAAATGCTTACTTCACAACAAAGCAATTTATTTACAGTTCTAAGCATCTTGCAGCCTTTTTTTTTTTAACTCAATGAATAATCCTTTTAGGTTCTCCATAAAGTGGGTGAAATGCCTCTGCTACAGTCCTGAGGCAGCACACAGGATGCAAAAAATAGCATAAAAAGCATCTAAATTACTTGAAATACAAAATACACATACAGTTATAGATACTTACAAAAGTTAAATTCATATTGACAGGACTACAGTATGCTTAGAAGCAGGAAAGCATCTTAGGAAAAAAAGTGGCTTTATATTTTTGTGTGTGTGTATGTATATATGTATAATAATGTGTGTGCGTGTAAGTAATAAACACTGAAAAGCTATTTTTGTGTGTGTTCCTAAAAAATGATGCAGGCACTTTTTAAAGAGGATTGGCTGCTTAAAAATTTATTATTTTGTAGATACATGGATATATTTTCATAAAGGTGTGTGAAGCTTTTTACAAAAAATCTTTGTAAAAAGCGGTGTGTGTGTGTGTGTGTGTACATGGCCTCAGTCCTTGCAACCTCCTAGAGAGTCTGTCAAGGCACAACTTAAAAGCTCATTCAGACAACCAGGACCCCCTGCTAGCAGATTGTCTGCCTAAAAGGTAAGAAAAAGCTAAAAAGAAGTAGAAACTTAAAAGTAGCTTCTCAAAGGCTGCATAGATCTTTTTTTGTTAAACCTAAAGTGTTTAAAAGCTTTAATATTGATGGCCTGTCAACTTTGTCCTGATTCTTTGGCTTTCAGTTAAAAGGTTTTTGTTGTTGTAGCTTATGCAGTTGCTCTGTTGCTATGGCAACGTGACATCAAAATGACGTTTCTCTGTTTAAAAGCTTTTAACTAAATTCCTGCCTGTCAGATGTAGGCCCCATTTTGTGCACTCAAGCTTCAAGCTGTTGCAAAAAGGTTTCATATGTTCTGTTGTCATTCAAATTCTTTATCCACATATGCATGTCTTGCACTACAAAAACCTAAACTAAAAACTCAATCTATATTAAGTGTCCTCTTTTAAAACCCTTTTAGGTCAATCAGCAATGGCTGCAGCAGAAATTCCCAGTTACATTGTTTCTTCTCAGACTGAGAAACACAGAAGGGCCAGAAACTGGACTGATGCAGAAATGAGAGGTTTAATGCTGGTTTGGGAAGAATTTTTTGATGAACTGAAACAAACTAAAAGGAATGCCAAAGTTTATGAGAAAATGGCTAACAAACTCTTTGAAATGACTGGAGAAATTCGCCACGGAGAGGAAATAAAGATAAAAATTACAAATATGACATTCCAGTACAGGTAAGCTTCAGTTAATTCTTTTCATTTTGAGAGATTTTAGCAAGGATGATGCAGAGTTATTTGCCTTTCAGAAAAAGTCTCATACAGGAAATCTATAGATAAAAGATTAAAGATTGTTCATATCGCTTTTAAAAATCTCTTCTGCCAGTATTATTACATCTTTATTATTTTCCCTCCAATTTATTTTCAAACTCTGGCACAACTTTGTTTCTTTATGGTTAACTAATGGTGCTATGAAATATTGGAATGAAAATGTATTTGGTGTTAAAACATATTTTCGTGTTTAAGGGACTGATAGTGTTAGCTTGTCAGCAGTTCCTGGCAGTTAAACTACTGCAGTTTGAAGTGGCCAGTTAAAATCAGTGTTACAAGTAAAAGTTCAAATACAAAATAATTTATTTACAAATGAAGGTCCCAATTTTTGGCATTGCAAGTTGAAGGGTAATACTTCACAAGGCCAAAAATAATTGGATGTCTTATTACTGAGTGACACACACTGCTATAAGCAGCTCTAGCGAAACAACTATTATATCTGCAGAGAGAGAATCAATGTCCTCTGTAAATACTGCTCAAAGTGTGGGGGAAGGGAGAAGAGGTGTCTAGAACATGATAAAGACAAGGCAATGTCAGTCATGAGGGAAGTTGGATTGAAAGACTGAGATGTTCACACATTTGTTGTTTAGAAAAAATTAGAACTTAGCAGAAACATTTGCATATATCTGCTTTAAAAAAAAATCTTATCAGGGAGAGACAGAAACTTCCACATACTGGAAATCCTGAGTGGTCATTTAGTTATGTGTTTGTGATGCAAGAAAATCAAATATGTGATGATTTTATTTCCTCTCCATGCAAAGCTAGTTTTAATAATAAAAAAGGTTATTACAGAAGCAGATCATGTTAAAATTGCTTGCTTTTCTTTGGGGGCACACTTGCTGTATTTCATGCAGATATCAAATAGAAAACTAGGGTGAATGCTGTAAGCCCCTTTTCCCATTTCTCGGTTTGTCAAACCTATTAATATTGTATTTAAGGTATTTTCTGTAATATCAAAGCTGGTATTTATACTCGGCACTTAACATTTTCAAAGTGCTTTACAAACACCTACTTAATCCTCACAACAGGTATCTAAGGAAGGTAAAGTATTTTCCACCCCCATTTTACAGATAGGAGACTGGAACTGAGGTCATTATTTCTCCAAAGTTATAAAACAAGTCACCCTCAAACCCAGAATTAGAATTCAGTAGTTCTTGACTACCAGGCCTTTGCTTTGCTCACTAAATCATGAAGCCTCTCTGCTAACAAATACATCCCATCGTACCTAGGTTTTACAGGTGTCCAGAAATACCACATACTATTTCGAGTATTGTAATGGCTATGTGCAGTGGTTGTTTCTGTAAGCCTTTGTTCTGAATTTTCTTTCTTTTATTATCAATCACACATCTCAATTTCTTCAATTAATATTTTCTGGTGAGCAGAATTGGGCGGGGAGGAAGTAAAACATACACACTATGAAGGAAAATTTACTTTTTCATTCCTGTATGTTTTCATTAACTTCCAAAAGCACTTTCAGTGCATGCTGCCATGTTGTGAGGAGTATCAAAATGCACTGATCTGCAATGCTCATTAAGATGCCAACTTTGGAGAGCCTGAAGACTTCCCTGTGTTGGCATGTTACTGTTTTAATATATTCTGAAATCAGAAATACACTTATAAATATCAGATTTTGTTGTTGTATAATGGAGACTTAAGTTTCCTAATATTATTTGAAGACAATGTGATGTAAAGTAAACAGACAAGAAAAAGAGATTACTCCCAATTGGTTGTGTTTTCTAATTATTTCTCATTAATATGTGGAGATGGGAAACATTACAGTGGACCTACTGGTTACTTCTCTGCTGTCTGCTTTGCTTTTGGACACCTGAGTTTCAATTTATGTTATGGGTGTATGGAAGGTACTTGGAGATGACGTCATGCACCACCTTTCAATGTACTGTGGTGTGAACTGAAAAGGAGGGCATGGAAAGTGTGGAAAATGCTCTGTATTCAGATAATATTTTGTAACAACTATATGGAGTTGTTAAAGTTGATCTACAAGTATTTAGCAAAAGTAGCAGGATAACCAGGTCCTTTAGCATCTAAATTATTATTATTTCCATCCACCATCCCAGTCACAAATTACAGACGTTTATTTCATGAGATATCTATCATCTGTCTGTGGTATTACTAGGGTGCTTATCACCATAATAATAGTTTGCAAGTGATGTCACCATTGAAAGGAATCAGGTTAAGAGCATGGAGCCAGAAAATACTGATATTTATCCACATATTATAAGTCCAGAAAGAAAATTATTACTCTCCCTCCCCGCTAAAAAAATAAAACCAAAACAACCCTACAATGTAAAAAGGCAGCCACTTACCTAAGCACCTCTGCTGGGTCTATGATACAGACATATTTAATTATGAATGTGATATTGCTGGTGCACTGAGTGGTGGGCCTTCTCATGGAGCAGGTAATGGTGACTTGCAGCTTCGGGGATCTAAAATGGAAAATAGGTAAATTTGTAATTAATAATCCTCTTACATATTTATCAAAATGCCTTTCAACCTGAAGGATTCCATAGCACTTTATGGCTGATCCTGCCAATGTTGCTACTGAATGTAGTACTCATGGTTCTCAATGGAAGTCTTTGTTCATTATGCACCAGCAATCTAAAAAGCAGACAAAAATGCTAGAATGCATAAGGAATGGGTTTTAAAAATAATACTACAATATAATACAATACTATAATATATTACAATATAATAATATTGTTATATAAATCAATGGTAAGCCCTCTCCTTGAAAAAAATTCCATATGGGGAATACTTAAAAGTTTGAGACTTTTTAGTTTAAAGAGAAGACAAATCAATAAAAGGCAACACGACAGAGGCATACAAAGTAACAAATGATATAGAGAACGTAAACCAGGTTCTCCCCTTTCCCTAGAATAAGTTATTCATTTAAATTTAAAACCATTTAAGGAAGATACTTTTTACAAAACACATAATTAGCAAATGGAACTCCTTGCAAGGAGGTATCATTGCAACCAAGAGCTAAGTAGTATTTTTTTAAAAGATTAGACATTTTGTAAGCATAAAGAGAACATTGGTCATTTAAATGAGATATATTTTAAAAAACATAAAGTATACAAATCCTTGTGCACCATTGTCTGGAGCTAGGAAGAACCTTTCCCTATGAGCAGTCTATTCCATAATTGTCCAAGAGGTTCCTTGCATCTTTCTGAGAAGAATTTGGTATTGGTCACTGTCAGAAATCGGAGACTGGAATAGGTGGTCTGATCTGGTAGGCAGTTTATGTACTACTGTGGATAGTTCCAGTGACTTCATGGTAATAAGCATCTTGCCTAAAGTAAATGTTTTCCTGTCTGCAATACATAAAGAAATCACTTCATTCACTACCCAGAGAGGTAGCCGTGTTAGTCTGGAATTGCAGAAGTGACAAAGAGTCCTGTGGCACCTTAAAGACTAAGGTATTGAAGCATAAGCTTTCGTGGGCTAATACCCACTTCGTCGGATGCATGCAGTGGAAGTATCCAGGGGCAGGTATAAATAAGTAGGCAAGAACCAGGTTGGAGACAATAAAGTTAGTCCAATCAGGCTGAACCAGCTTGTTATCAAAAGTTCAAAAGTTCTGCTTACATTCCTAAGTCATCTCCTGCTGTTTAGAATCGCTTAGAATATGTCCTGAAGTTCTTTCTATTGTGTTGGTTAATTGGGCATTCAGCACCCACAAACTTACAAATAGTCCTTCTAAAAATAAAACACATTCCTATCATCACTAATATATTGATCTTAATGTGTGCCAATGTACAGTATTAGAGAGATAAAGTTGTGTGAGGTAGTATCTTTTATTGGACCATTTTATGTTGGTGAAAGAGACAAGCTTGTACCTTGAATTTATGTCCACTGGGAGCTATTATTATTTTACTACTGATATAATATATAATCACTTGTAAAGCAAAATACAAGGTTTATAGAATATGCATACTAAACAATGATAGTTTTGACTAATTCCTTTTGATGCTTTAAAAATAAAGGCTCTGTGAATGCAAATTCATTATTTTTTTATAAACCAGCTACTCTCTCTTTCCCCCAAAAAGTTTGTGGAAACAGGACGCAGCTGTTACATTTTAATTTGAATTTCAGTTAATTAATGTTAACCATTGGTAAATTTGAATCAGTCTCATGATCTGAATTATACATTTTTTTTAAAAAAATTCATGTGTACATGATAGCAACTAAACATAGTGCCTTGTGTAATTCTTCACCATATTCCATGATATTAAATTACTGGAATCTTTGACTTTTGCTGCAGCAAATGACCCAAAGACAAGTACAGCCAAATTATTGCAGAAAGCTAAATTTGAATATTTTACCAGCTTTCTCTTCAGTATCAATAATTCATAGCAGACCCACAATTTAAGTATTGTGCTTTCCTACATTTTTCTCTCCCGTGTCATTGATTGGTGTATGAACAGTGTTATTTATTATTTATTTTGAAAGCTTTTTTCAGAAACCCCAGGAGATGAAGCTAGTTTCCATTCCTCCAGGAATGGAAACTAGCTTCCTGGAGGAATGGAAACTAGAGGTAATATCAAACAAATACCATAATAATAATTAATACCCTTCACAACTCAGCAATAGTGGGTTGAACACAGAGAGTAAAAAAATCAAGTTATAGATTATATGTATTTGTTCTAACTAAGTAGTGATGGTCTTTAAAAGCTCTCTCTAAAATTTAATGTTTATTATTTTATTTTAAATGTATTTTAATACTAATGAAATTGCTGGATTAATTGATATATAGAATACAGTCCTAGTTATCCACAAAACAGGAAATATAAGTACAATTTGCTCCACCAATGTGCCTCAACGCAGATGACAGAAGGTCTTGGAAAGTGGTTAATTAGATCTCAGTGCTCATTTAGTTGTTGACTCTTCTATAAAAACATGGCCAACAAGATTGCCAGTTGTGGTGGTAATGTTTTTTGTATCTTGAATTTCTGTCCACTGGGAACTGGACTGAGATCACTAACTCATTTGAGATAATTTTCAGTGACTTCTGATCTGGGTGGATTTAAACTAGTGTTTTAGAGATTAAAAAAAGTCAGTATCTTATTAAACAGTTCCTGAGCCTTTTTAGTTTATATAAGTGTAAGTGGAGGAATGGTCCCACTCTTGCGGGGAACTTTCCTGGCTTCTGTACTATCCCTGTGGAATCGGATAGTGAAAGGATCTGAGTCCTCACTCCAACTCCCTTTACCCAGATACCTGCCTGACCTTGAAGACTCCTCTTCCATGTGGCAGAGTCCCAATAAGGTGGTTCCAGGTTTCCTGGGAGGCTTAATCCCCAGTCTTATCATGGCCACTTAGGATAGGGGCTAAAATGTCCCCCATGTGCAGTATTCTCTCCACAACGGCTATTACCGTAGCCTACTGAGCACTACGTTAAGTTCAAACCAAATACAATTTCTTACACAGCAGGACAGTAAGAAAAATAAGGAAAACATTAGACAGGTTAAAGGAAACAAGTAATCTTGCCCTGTTGGCACAGGGAAACCACAAACAGCAGTCTCTGGGATATAAGGGAAATTCACAGTCTATCCTTCACATGTCGCAGGACGACTCCTCAAGCCCTGTCTGTTCTGCAGTGGCATTGTGGGTCAGGCACCTGCTCTGGCGGTTCCCGCACACCCTCAGGCTCTAGCTCAGGGATGGGCAACCTATGGCCCGCTGGCTAATTCTGTCCAGCCCCCTGAGTTCCAAGCTAGCTCCTCCCCCGTTGTTCCCCGCAACACTGCAGCCTCTGTGTGTTGCACGAGCAGCGTTCTGGAGCGGAGGTGGGGGTGGGAGGGCTGCGCGCTCCGGCGGATCAGTGTGGCAGCACGTCTGGCTCTGGGCCAGACAGGTTGTTCTGAGCAGTGTGGTAAGGGGGCGGGGGCCAGGGAGTTGGATAAGGACCAGAGTGTCTCAGGGGGGCAGTCGGGGGATGGGGGTTGGATAGGGCATGGGAGTCCCAAGAGTGCCTGTCAGGGGGCGGGGTGTCGCTAGGGGTTGGGGTAGTCAGGGGACAGGGAGCGGGGAGTTGGATAGGGGGTGGGGTTCAGGGGGTGATTAGGGGCAGGGAGGTCTCTGGAGGGGGTGGTCAGGGGACAAGGAGCAGGAGGGCTTAAATAGGGAGTGGGGTCGTGGGGGGGGGGTGGTTGGGGTGGGGGGTCTCTGGAGGGAGTAGTCGGGGACAAGGAGGGGGGGAGGGTTGGATGGGTCAGGGATTCTTAGGAGGCCTGAAGTGGAAGGGGGTCAGATGCGGGAGCAGGCTATTTGTGGAGGCACAACCTTCGCAACCCGGCCCTCCCTACAATTTTGGCCCTTGGGCCAAAAAGTTTGCCCACCCCTGCTCTAGATGGCAGGAACCTTTCTCCCAAGCATCGGCCCTCCCATGGGGTCATGGTCCCCCTTCAAGTCCAGCCTGTAAGACCTCCTGTTTGAGGATGTCTCCTTGCACTGGACCCTCTGCCCTGCCCCTCCTCCTCCCCCCCGCAGCTGCTCACCGCACTCGGCTCCAGTGTTACTTGTTGCACAGCGGGTGTTCACTCCTCAGTCTGGGCCCAGAGCACCCCACAGTAGCTCAGTCCTGGCTTCCTGTCAGCATGGCTGGTCTGCGCTGCTCCTGGCGTTGGATTGCTCCGTGCTGCTGCTGCTGCTTTGCCTCCACCCAGCTCTGCCTTCTGGGCTGCTTTGCTGGCCCCTCTGGTTCGGGCTGCTGCTGTTCTCCCCTTAGTTCTGACCTACTCCGGTTACACGGAGGACGGGACCCTGGGATCCTGACTCCCTCATTGGTCTACCTGCCCTGTCAACTGAGCTGACCTAGGGCACTGACCTCTCTTCCTGTTGGTCCTGGGGGCTGTCAGGCTCCGGATCTTGATTTCTCATTGGCTCTTCCCCTTTCTTTTGGTACAGAGAGTGGGCCAACCAAAAAACCCCACAAAAATTTTAGTAAGGAGACAACAGTCCCCTTAGATATGCCTGAAAACATGTAAAGTTCCTTCACTAGGCCCATCAGCCCTCCCACACCCAACTGCCTTCTCTTCAATATAGTCTGTGGCTCCCCCTCTTTGCTTTCTTGGGTAGACTGAGTGCCTGATACCCTGTCTTTTCAAGAGGCAGATTTACTTCCTTCCATTTTTACATTGGTAAAGCTATGATTGTCACAAAGGTCACAGATGGTGGGGGGATTTCAGAGCTCCCATCCCCCACATACAGTGGGGAGACCCCAGAGCTTCCACTTGTGGCTGGCGGTGAGGAGGCCCTGAACTCCCAGCCACTGCTGGGGGAAAGGAGGAAGGGAATCCCAGGGCCCCAGCCCCCGTGGTCCTGGACCCTCCTCCCTTCTCATTTTGTCAAGGATATTTTTAGTAAAAACCACAGATGGGTCACGGACTTCCATTAATTTTTACTTGTTGCCTGTCGTGATTTTTACTAAAAATATTCATGACAAAATCTGAGCCTTATTCATGGGCCCTATCACGTCTCTACTGCCTCTTGGGTTAGACTAAGTAGGTATGTGATAACATGCTATATTAGTATTACTCTGGTCCTGTTCATTTCTATAGAATTTAATATTTCATTAAAAAGAATCTTGCCTTTAGTTGCAAAGAAAACACTCCAATGGCTTGATCCTAGGTTGACTCACTAAATTGGGAGACAGTAGCAGTGAGCTTAATTCATCCCTGCTGTTGATTTCAATTGATCTACATTAGTGAGAAATTTGGTCTGATAGATGTGAGAGGCCCCAAATGTCCCACTCTTCTACTCAGACTCCATTTCCAGGCTCAGCAAAAGATTCTAAAATGGGAGTGAACTCTGAAACTGGTGATAACCACATAATACTAACACTCTTAGCTATTTTACTGGTGATCATTTTATTAGAAAGCTTTTGTGGGGCAGAATTAGAATATAATAACAAGTGGGTCCATCTAGCCCAGTATCCTGTCTTCTGACAGTGGCCAATGCCAGGTGCCCCGGAGGGAAAGAACAGAACAGGAAATCATCAAGTGATAAATTCCCTGTCACCCATTCCCAGCTTCTGGCAAAATCATCATAATGGACAACTGTGATAGAGGGGGGAGCTATTTGAGTGCTGTTGTAGAGACAAAGAGTTGGAATAAAATGCTATAGTTTCACCCAATGCGACCTTTGTTTGCCTCTATCTGTCTGGTCCCACTTCTTTTCCATTGTTCTGAACTCCCTCTCCCTATCTTTTCCTCTCCCCTCTGTATCTTCCCTTTGTGTCTTCACTGTTGCCCTTATTAAGTCAGCAGAGTGCATCTGCCCAGTTTGCAGTGGGGATCAATATTCCCAATTTGTTTCTGTAGTAAACAGCAATGGGAGTAAGACTGAAATCCAGCACAAGAGGAATGTTTGGACACCTATCTAGTTCTGAATATTGCATCCTCTAGCAGCAGATGGACAAATCTGTGGATATTTCGTCAAAAGTGTGATAGTACTACATAAAGGGACAGCCATGGTGCACAGCTGAATTTAAGCATGAAGAATAAAATCCTGACATATTTACTCAAGCAAAACTCCTGCTCCCTTTAATGGGAATTTTGCTGGAGTAAGGATGAGAGATTTAGCTCAACATCATCATAATGGATGACTGTGATACAGAGGGAGTAATTTGAGTGCTGTTGTAGAGACAAAAAGGCTGATGACATCTGCAAGCAGAGCAGTAGTTGGCAAAGATCCTACTAAATATGATTCAGTACAGGATTGTCCTACCATTAAAAGTCTCTACTCAGTCAGAAAGAGCCCAGTGTTCCTAATTTAGACTTTGAAGAGCAATAAACAGTAGCTCCCACTGAAAACCCACATATTAATTATCATTATAGTCTTTATTTTGTGTTAAGATTATGAGCTTATTGATAATTCAGCTTGAGATGTTCTTCATTAAAATGATGAAATCTGAGCACATTAGGCCTTGCCAATACCTAATACTGAGCTGTTCTAACTTGCATGGGGAAACCCTTGTGAAGTATGTAGAGGTGTACTGTGTTTCCCTAGCAATGTGTAGAAATAGAAGAAAAATACTTTTATTGCAAAGAATTTTAACAACTAAACAAAACGTATTTGGTATTAAGTTTATAATTTATAGTCAGTCCTATAGTTAGATATTGTGTAACAAAGAAGCCATGATATAACATTGTCAGTGACCTGATCTGATTGTGAAATCAGCAGTTTGCAGAGCATGTATGAAATTAAAATTTTGAATGCATAGAGAGAATAAGAACACAGACTGTTCTGTGTAGGCTTTGCTATGCATTTCTATAATATGCAGCTCCTCAGTAGCTGGAAAAGCTCATCAGACCTTGAAAGTTCAGAGAAACTAGCTGCTTAAAAACCCAAACAAACTAATTTGTCCTGCCAGTAGTTGTCACTTGACCCTGGTTTGCTAGCCACATGCTGGACCGTTGGAAAGGAAGAAATTTAGTTTTTCCACTCACATATCACTAAGGAGCCTGCCTTAGTCCTGCTGCACTGCTGGACTTTTAGCATCTGGAGATCATGATCGACTGGCTCCAGGATCAACCAGTTGATCGTGATCTACTGGTTGGTAACCACTGCACTAGCTCTTATTAAAATATGCTGTTTTAAACTTAGATTTGTCATTTTGTAAGAGGGAGCAACCGACACTGTTATAACAAGCATAATCATTATTAAATTATTTAAATGGATTCTCTTCACTAGTAGAAGCTGTTATTTTTCAGTCCTGGTATTTTATTCAACTTGGGGTAATGTGTACCTTTTCACCACTGGACGAAATCACTAAAATAAATTGATGATCTCATTTGATATCAAAGGCCAA
This sequence comes from Sternotherus odoratus, assembly GCA_032164245.1. NCBI lineage: Eukaryota > Metazoa > Chordata > Testudines > Kinosternidae > Sternotherus > Sternotherus odoratus. The sequence continues at coordinate 98,077,608 of JAVMKO010000004.1, read as the reverse complement.
AAACTGCTATCTAATGTTATTGTTCTTAAGGATTTTCAGTTTGCCTGTCAAATGATCAGTTATCTTTTGTGACTGAAACAGATTTTTGAGATAGAGATTAAAGATCTGTATGAAATGCTTGTTTCTGTGTTATCACACCTTTCTCTTGTATGCCTTTACAGGAAATTAAAATGCATGACTGATAGTGAAACCGTCGCACCTGACTGGCCTTATTACAAAACCATTGATAGAATCCTGTCTAAAGTAACAGACCACAGTGATGTGAAAATGCATGAAAGTCAGCAACCAGGCCCTTCTACATCACAGACTGAGGCCTCGCAGTCTCCATCAGCTAAGTCTACACCTCTGTACTTGCCATATAACCAGTTTACATATGAAGGAAGGGAAGAATGTTTTGAAGATGAACATTCAGAGAGCTCATCAAGCTTACTTTCTTATAAGTTGAGGTGGAATTTTTTATTTTCCTTTCTCATACTTCACACATTAGACTAGTTCCTATGTGTAATTGGAAAACTCTAGAATGTTTACATTAATCACTCTTGCCATTGCTTTGCTTAAGTCACAGGTGAGATGAGTTTGCTGGTCTTTACCTAAACAGCTAGACTAAGGGTTTTGGTTTTGTTTGTTTTTGTCTGTGGGAGAGGTCAGCACCACAACACACGATGCAATAATGTCAAAATTTAGCCAGGTCCCTCTGCTTATGAGAGGCATAGCATTTCTACCAAAGTAGGAGTGGCCCATTCTAGTACTGCAGTGCATATGTATAACAATGTAGGAAGTAGAACATGTTTCTTAGCTGCATTTTGCCTTGCTCTAGTCATTGCTATTACCCTCAATATGAGTATGAAATTTGAATAGAGTTAACTATTATTAAAGTGTGTGTGTGAGAGAGAGAACTTTAAAAATGCAAATCAAGTATTCAGACTTAATGAAATTGTCAGTTGTGCTTCAGTTTTCCAACAGGCATCTTTTAAAATGCATTGCAGCCACTTTGAAATATAATTAAATTAAATATAATTTAAAATGTTAGTTCTTTCAAGTAACAGTTAATATGAGGAATGCAAACATGCTTTTCCATTGTTGATAACATTTGAATCCCCAGGACAGCATGATTTCAGCCTAAAGCAGTGTTGTAGGCACGACTCACATTTCAGACTTCACTGCTCTCAGTTTTCATCCAAAAAACGTGGTGGAAATAAGAACTGATTGCAGTCTTCTCTCAGAAGAAAATATTAAGTTCATCCTAGAGATCCTTATCAGGAGTCTGTCCAATATGAAGGTTTTATGGATAACAGTAAAATTACAAATCAGTCATACAATAGTGAAACTGTTGAACTAGAATAAAAAACACAGAAAATAGTCTGGATTAATGGGCTTTCAGGCCTACATTTGAGTAGTTTGAGGGCGGAGAGAGTAGAGCTGAGACTACTTCTTTCAATGAGTGTGGCTGTCCACAAGCAGCTGATGATTTTAAATGTATTTCCTGTTTGTAAGTATGTCCAGAGTAATGTCTGTGAATAACTTGGTCTGTAGCCATATATCAATTCCCATGTAATTCTTGTACAATTAGCAGTTCATTGTAAGTATTTGATGTCTGTAGTCAGACTTTCTTGACTGGATCAGCATAACTCGTAGAATCATGTTTGTTTTGCAAATTCAAAATTTGATTTCTGCAAATATTTTTTAATAATGTAAAATGCAATCACTAAAATATTTGCTAACACAAACAAGCTATTTTAAAAAAAATGATGAATACCTCAAACATCTGGCTTGAGGAAAAACTGCAGGATGTTTGCACCTTGGACTACCAGCAGCTAAAGTGATTCTTGTGATAGGTATTGCAGCCTTTTGTATCTGGGAATAGAATGAGCCTCATTTTGCACTAGAAGTATTTCTGGGTGGGTTACAAGAACATAATGTAAAAGATGCAGCTATGTGAAAGGGAGTCAGGAAAGAAACGGTGACTTATTGTAATTATGGTTCTTCTTCGAGTGATTGCTCACATGCATTCCACTATAGGTCAGGCACGCGCTGCGGGCCTGGTTGCCGGGCAGATTTTTCCCCTAGCTGCAGACTGGGCGAGCAGGGAGCCCCCTGGAGTGGCGCCACTGAGGCACTCTATAAGTACCCCTGCGACACAGTCTGGCCCCCAGTTCCTTCTTCACCGCTCGCGCTGGTAGTCGGAACAGGAGTACTGCTCTTGAGCGTCCTCCTTATCTCCTAGCTGTTATTCCTATTGTTCTCATTAATAGTTGTTGTTAAGTAGTTGTTAAGTAGTTGTTAAGTAGTTTATAGTGTAAATAGTTAGGTGCAGGGGATTTCCCTGCCACCAGAGCCATGTCATCCAAGGCTCCGGGATTCAAGCCATGTGCGGAGTGTGGGAAGCCCATGCCTGCGGGGGACCCACACTCCAAGTGCCTTAAGTGCCTCGGGGAAGCGCACTTGGCAGACTCCTGCAAGATCTGCAGGGCCTTCAAACCCAGGACCCGCAAGGACAGAGAATCCCGCCTGCGGCAGATCCTGTTAGAGGCGGCCCTCACTCCGGACTCGAGTGCGGCACCGGGCCCCGCACCCAAGCCGGCGAAAGCAAAGCCTCGGCACCGGTCGCGCTCCCCCAGCGCTAAGCGCAGAAAGGACTTGGCGCCGCAGGCGGAACCGCGCCCAACATCGGCACCGGACCGCGTGCAGCCTCCGGCACCGCTCACGCGCCCACGGTCGCCGCCGGGGAGCCGACCAGAGGCACAGCCGCCCGCACCCGCACCGACGACTCCGGCGCCGCAGGAGGCCCCGTCGAGTCCGGTGCCAGTGGTCTCGCCACTCAGGGTGCCGATGCCGCAGCAGCTTCCCTCCACGCCGGAGGCGTTCGCTGCTGCGAGGAGGTTGCTTGCGGAGGACACCCCGCAGCAACCTGTCCGGTCTAGGGGCAAGCCGCCCATGACCGTGACGGAGATCGCGGCTCGAAGCCCGGTGGGGCACGGACGCCGATCGATCTCGCGGCGCCGATCTAACTCCCGGTACCGGTCAGCTTCCCGGCACCGGTCGCAGTCTCGGCGCCGCAATGAGTTGAGACCATGCTCCGGGTCTCCTCATGGCCGATCGCGCAGATCGCGCTCCGGCCGCCGGTCTGAGTCCTGGCGCCGGTCGGAGTCCCGGCACTCCCGCACGGACAGACGCCGGTCGTACTCCCGGCACCGGTCGCACTCCCGGCACCGGTCCGTCAGCTGCCATAGGGGCCGCTCTGGACGCCGTTCGCCGAGCCGCTCATCTTCCCGGCACCGCTCGTCGTCGCGGCACCAGTCACGATCAACACGGCACCGATCTCCTCGGCACCGTTCGTCGTCGCGGCACCGCAGACATCGGCGCTCCACATCTAGGCGGCACCGCCGCTCGCCCCGGCACCGGACCTCATCGCGGCACCGGCGATCAGCCCGGCACCGGTCGTCATCGCGGCACCGTGGATCCCGCAGAAGTGGATCCAGCAGTAGCCGATCATCAGAGGGCAGTCGCTTCTCCCGGCACCGGTCGAGAAGCCCTCGGCGCCGCAGGCGTAGAGAGTCGGCTGGCACACAAACCCAGCATGACTCTCCGCCCAAGGCCCTCCAGTCGGCCACCTTAGCGGCTCCATGGCACTCCTCTGCCTCAGCGTCCCCTCCAGCTATGGGACCAGCCCCAGCCACCCTACACCCGGCCTGGCCAGAATGGGTGGCATGGGAGCATGACCAACCGGGGGAAACCCAGTCCGAGCCAGGGTTCCCAGTATGTGCGAGGGCTGCTCGGCAGGACCTACCAGGGCCATCCTTGGCCAGCCAGCCGTCGGCAATACACAGCCCCCGAGAGCCAGGGCCCTACGCCTCCCCAGTGGGGGTAGAGGTGGTGGCGGGCACCTCTTCCAACAGCCCGCCCGCCCTGGAACTCTCTAATTACCAGCACCTCCTCCAGGCAGTTGCGAAAAATATGAACCTGCCCCTTGAGGAGATCCAGATGGTGGATGACCCGGTCACCACCATGCTGACAAAGGGCACCCCGGCACGTGTGGCTGTGCCATTCATTAATACAATTAAAGCGCACACCACGTTGGTCTGGAAGACCCCCGCCTCCATCCCCCCCACCGCCCGGGGGGTAGAGAAGCGCTACTTTGTCCCGGCCACGGGCTATGAGTACTTGTATGTTCACCCTACACCCTCCTCCCTGGTGGTGGAGTCGGTGAACAATAAAGAGCGCAATGGACAGGAGGCCCAGGTACCTAAGGCCAAAGAAGCCAAGAGGCTGGACCATTTTGGCAGGAAGGTCTACTCCTCCGGGGGCCTCCAACTTAGGGTGGCTAACCATCAGGCCCTAATGAGTAGGCACCACTTTGACACAGTGGAGGCCCTTAACAAGTTCGAGACCGCTCTCCCCCAGGAGAGCAGACAGGAGTTTAGGGCCCTTCTAACTCAGAGCAGGGATATCTCTAGACACACCCTGCAAGCGGCCCTGGACTCAGCAGACTCAGCGGCCAGGACTATGGCCTCGGGCATAGCCCTTCGCCGGGCAGCATGGCTCTCCTCATCCAGCCTTGCCCCGGCGATGCAATACAAAATCCAGGACCTCCCGTTTGAGGGACAGGCCCTCTTTTCGGAGGACACAGACGCGCGGCTCCAGGCCCTCAATGACAGAGGGGTGACCCTCAAGGGTCTCGGCATGCACACCGCGGGGCCGCAAAGGCGCCCCTTCATCCCGCCACGCCGCAAGTTCTTCCCACCCGCCCGCCAGCCACAGGACTCCTCCAGCAGGAGAAACCGCCCCTTCCGCAAGCGTCAGGGGCCTAGGCAGGGCGGGAAACAGCGGGGACCTAAGCCTTCCCAGGGGCCTAGGTCCAACTTTTGATGGTGCGCCCGGGGGCAGCTTAATAACCACAGTCCTGGATCCTCCCTTCGGAGACCGTTTGTCTCACTTCCACCGTGCATGGTCGGACATCACATCGGACCAGTGGGTCCTCCGCACGGTGGAGGTGGGATACTCCCTCCAACTCTCCTCCACTCCTCCAACCCACCCACCTCCCTCGTCCCTCTTCAGGGACCCATCTCACGAGCAACTGCTTGTACAGGAGGTCAGGTCGCTCCTCGCACTGGGAGCCATCGAACCTGTACCACAGGAGTTCAGGGGAAAGGGGTTCTACTCCCGCTACTTCCTAATCCCCAAGGCGAAAGGGGGCCTCCGGCCCATCCTGGACCTGCGCGAACTCAACACCTACATGATCAAGTTCAAGTTCCGCATGGTCACCTTGGGCACTATTATTCCCTCTCTGGATCCGGGAGATTGGTTCGCTGCCCTCGACATGAAGGATGCCTACTTCCACGTGAGCATCAAGCCTTCTCACAGGCGCTACCTCCGCTTTCTCATAGCGGAAGAACATTATCAATTCGCAGTCCTGCCCTTCGGCCTGTCCACAGCGCCCAGGGTATTTACGAAGTGCATGGCAGTAGTGGCGGCGTTCATGCGGCGCCGCGGGGTACAGGTATACCCGTACCTAGACGACTGGCTGATCCGGGGAACCTCCAGGGACCAAGTGTCAGAGCACGTGCGTCTGGTCATCAACACCTTCGACCGCCTGGGAATCCTCCTCAACGAGGAGAAGTCCACCCTGGAGCCCACCCAGAGCATAGAGTTCATTGGGGCCCTACTAGACTCCAGGGTGGCAAGGGCATCCCTGCCCCAGCCCCGGTTTCTCGCCATCCAGTCGGCCATCAGACAGCTTCGCAGCTGTCCAATGTCCACGGCCAGAGTCTTCCTCAGCCTGTTAGGCCACATGGCATCGTGCACCTACGTAATACAGCACGCCAGACTGCGACTACGCCCACTGCAATCGTGGCTCGCAGTGGCCTACCGGCCAAGAAGGGACGGTTTGGACACCCTCCTTTCTATCCCCAAAGCCACCCTATCCGCTCTGACTTGGTGGGAAGACCAGAGCAATGCGTGCCGAGGGGTCCCCTTCCTTCCCCCCAGCCCGTCCATGTCCCTAGTGACGGACGCCTCGTCGATGGGTTGGGGAGCTCACCTAGGGGCTCTCAGGACACAAGGCCGCTGGTCGGAGTCAGACCTCTGCCTCCATATCAATGTCCGGGAGCTGAGGGCCGTCAGACTTGCGTGCCAAGCGTTCCGGGACACGTTACAGGGTCACTGTGTGGCAGTGTTGACGGACAACACCACTGCCCAATACTACATAAACAAGCAGGGCGGGGCCCGGTCCAGTCCCCTGTGTCAGGAGGCGATTCTCCTATGGGAGTTTTGTATAGCCCACGACGTTCACCCGGTGGCCTCTTTCCTCCCCGGGATTCAGAACACGCTGGCGGACCACCTCAGCAGGTCATTCATGTCCCACGAGTGGTCCCTTCGACCGGATGTCATCCGACCGATCTTCCTGAGGTGGGGATTTCCCCACATCGACCTCTTCGCCTCCAGACAGAACAGGAAGTGCCTCCAGTTCTGCTCCTTTCGAGGCGGCTCCCGGGGATCCCTGACAGATGCCTTCCTCCTACCCTGGACGGGGCACCTGCTCTACGCGTTCCCTCCGATCCCGCTTCTCCACAAGGTGATCCTGAAGATCAGACGGGACAGGGCACAAGTCATCCTCATAGCCCCGGCCTGGCCCAGGCAATGCTGGTATGCGTCCCTCCTCCGGCTGTCCAGGGCCCCTCCCATCAGCCTCCCGCTGTGGCCAGACCTGATCTCCCAGGATCACGGTCGCCTCCTGCACCCGGACTTGCAGTCCCTCCACCTCACAGCGTGGCTACTCCATGGCTGAGAGGTCCTGAGCTCTTATGCTCGACAGAGGTACAGAATGTCCTTCTGGGAAGTAGGAAACCATCAACCAGAAGTACCTATACAGCCAAGTGGACCCGCTTTTCTGCATGGTGCAGACAACATGATGTAGTCCCAAGTGAGGCTGCTATCCCGCGCATATTGGACTACCTCTTAGGCCTTAGAAACCAGGGCCTTTCTACTTCTACTATACGCGTCCACCTCGCTGCCATATCAGCTTTTCATCCGGGCCAGGCGAACCACTCAGTCTTTTCAGACCCTGTGGTATACCGTTTCCTCAGGGGCCTGGATAAACTGTACCCGAACGTCAAGTGTCCCATTCCACCCTGGGACCTCAACCTGGTGCTCTCACGCCTTATGATGCCCCCGTTCGAGCCCCTCGCCACGTGTTCCTTACTCCACCTTTCCTGGAAGGTGGCATTCCTAGTAGCTATCACCTCGGCTCGTAGAGTGTCAGAGATCCGCGCACTGACCTCCGAGCCACCCTACACTATCTTCCACAATGACAAGGTGCAGCTACGTCCCCACCCGGCCTTCCTGCCTAAGGTGGTCTCCCCCTTCCATGTGAACCAAGACATTTGTCTCCCAGTCTTTTATCCTAAGCCACACACCTCTGGAAGGGAACAACAATTACACACGTTGGACGTTAGGAGGGCTCTTGCTTTTTATTTAGACAGAACAAAGCAATTCAGGAAAACAACGCAACTCTTCGTGGCTGTTGCAGAAAGAATGAAGGGCCAGCCAGTTTCCGCCCAAAGGCTCTCCTCCTGGATCACCTCGTGCATTCACACCTGTTATGAACTCGCGGGCAAGCCGCTTGAGAGAGTAACAGCACATTCCACGAGAGCGCAGGCGTCCTCTGCGGCCTTCCGGGAGGGAGTCCCTATCACGGACATTTGCAGGGCGGCTACCTGGTCCTCCGTCCACACCTTCGCCGCCCACTACGCCATAGTCCAGCAAACCAGGGACGATGCGGCGTTTGGGTCAGCGGTCTTACGATCAGCAATGGGTCCACCCGACCCCACCTCCTAGGTATTGCTTGTAGTCACCTATAGTGGAATGCATGTGAGCAATCACTCGAAGAAGAAAACAGGGTTACTTACCTGTAACTGTTGTTCTTCGAGATGTGTTGCTCACATCCATTCCAGACCCGCCCTCCTTCCCCACTGTCGGGTTAGCCGGCAAAGAAGGAACTGGGGGCCAGACTGTGTCGCAGGGGTACTTATAGAGTGCCTCAGTGGCGCCACTCCAGGGGGCTCCCTGCTCGCCCAGTCTGCAGCTAGGGGAAAAATCTGCCCGGCAACCAGGCCCGCAGCGCGTGCCTGACCTATAGTGGAATGGATGTGAGCAACACATCTCGAAGAACAACAGTTACAGGTAAGTAACCCTGTTTTCTTTGAGATATGATGCCAATGTGTAGTCCACTTAGGTGGTGCATGCCCAGCACATTGGAACAGGAGAAATTTGCCTAGCAGTACCCACAGAGGTACTTGCACCTTGTGGCTATAACTCCTCCTTTGGCTATGTGATGTAGGGCCACCATGCCCCTCCCTCAATTCCTTCTTGCCAAATGCCTGGCAATAAGACCCCAATGCAGAGGGGATGGAGGGTGAGTCGTGGAATACACATCTGATTCAAAGAACATGTTACAGTAAGTAACAGTTTCTTCCTCGTTAAGTAGATACAGATCTGTATTCCACTTAAGTGACTCACAAGCAGTATCCCTCGCCAGGAAGTAGCTCTCATAGTCTACCTAAATAAGGACTGCAGGCCCATGGTACTAAAGCTTGCATCCACCATGGAAGATGTGGTTATGGCGTAATGGTTTGTGAATGTATGTATCAATGATCACACAGCAGCCCTGAAAATGTCCAATATGGAAACATCATAGAGGCATGCTATAGATGTTGCTTGTGCCCTTGTAGAATGAATTCACAGCTGCTGAGGGGCATAGCCGAGGCTATTTCATATGCATTTTTGATGCAGGATGTTATCTATTTGGAGATCATCTGCAAAGAGACCACATGACCCTTCATGACATCCACATATGACACAAACAAACGAGGTAAAGCATGAAATGGTTTACTCCTGTCCAGATGTCTGTCACTGGACATCTAAGGTATGGAGATGCTGCTCCTCCAGTGATGATTGAGGAGGAAGAGAACTTAGAAGAGAACAAGCAATGGTGGATTAACCTATAAGCAATAAAAGCACGTGCTTAGGGCCCCAAGAGAAAAGGAGCCCCAAGCAACAACAAAAAATGGTTACAAAATTACAAGCTTGCACGGCCTTAAATTAAAAAAAGGCTCAATTAACGTCTTGGCCCCCCCAAAATCCGCCAATGTTGCGTCAATTACACTTTGCAAGTAAAAGCTGGGTTGTGAATGGGGGTGAGAGTTGAAAGGGGGGCCCATTGCTTGGCTGTGCTTAGGGCCCCAGAAACAATTAATCCGCCCCTGAGAACAAGGTAAATATACCATGTGGCTCAAATGAAACAGAGACCACTTTAGACAAAAATTGTGGGTGGATCATAGTCACTTTATCTTTGGAAAATTGTGTATAGGAAGCTTTGCTATAAGAACCTGCAACAATCTCACACTCCTTGAAGAGGTTATCGCTGGCAGAAATATAGTTTTCTGACCAAACATAAAGGGACAAGACACCAGGGACTTGAGCGGAGATCCCAGTAAGGATTCTAGGACTGAGTTAAGGTTTCCACAGAGGAACTGGCTCTCAGACTGGGTGGATGTAGACAAAGAGCCTTTTTAAGAATCTTGTTACCATGGCATTGGAGAAGACTGATTTTTTCCCCTCTGAATGGGGGGATGAAATGATATCGCTGCCAGATGCACTTTCAATGAACTAAACACAAGCCCCAACAACTGAAGGTGCAGCAGGTACTCCAAAATGTCCTGGATCAAGGTCAGTATTGTTTGGCTTAATGACCACACCAAAAATCATTTCCATTTTGCTGGATAGGCCATCCTAGTGGATACTTTTCTATTGTTGAGGAGGACCTGTTGGACAGCTGCCGAAATCTGCTCTTCCTCCTCATTCAGCCTTGCAGCAGACACACTGTGAGATACAGGGAACTGAGTGCAGGGTGCAAGGTGCACTGTTGGTTCTGAGTAAGTTGGGATGAGGAGAAAGTAGTGGTATGGAAGGCTGAATAGAGAGTGAAAAAAAAAAAAAGTCAGAGAACCAGCACTCTTTTGGGCATGCTTGAGTTTGAGGATGACCTGAAGAATGATCAGGATTAGGGTAAAGACATACAGGACAGCCAACTGCCAGATGAGATGAAAAGCGTCAGACAGGGAGCCTGTATGTGAGGCCCTTTTAAAAGCAGAAGATGGCATTGGATTTCCTGTTGTCCCTTGTAGCAAAGAGGTTGATCATTGGGATGCCCCAAGTAGTGAAAATGACCAAAAGGTCATTTGTCTTCAGGGACCATTTGTGACTTGGGGAAAAATACCTGCTGAGATGGCCTGCAAGATAATTCTGAACCCCAGGCAAGTGAACAGCTATCGGAGCAATGTTCTTCTTGATGCAGAACTGACAGAGTCTGATCGCTTCTAGGTATAGCAACCCAGAGTGTGCTCCCCTTTGTTTCTTTGTTCACATAGTACATCGCACAGTAAGTATGTAAACCACTTGAGTCTGTAATATGGTACCAAAAAGCTTGAGAGGCATTGTAGATGGTCCAAAGCTCCAGCACATTGGTATGGAATGAGGCCTTCTGCTCCAATCACAGTCCCTGTACTTTCAGTGACTCCACAGGTACTCCCCACAACCCAGCAAGGAGGCATCCGTAATAAGTGACTTGGTTGGTGAGGGCAGGACAAAGGGAATGCCTTGACAAACATTCTCTGGACGCATCCACAATTGCAAGGAGTCCAGGACCAGTGAAGGAAAATGTATCAATCAGTCTAGAGGATGAAAATTAGCACAGTAGACTGTCCTGAGTCACATTTAAAGGGTACAAAGATGCAACCTTGAAAACTGGATCACCTGCACGAAAGCGGACATGTGGTCCAAGGCCTCATATACATCCAAACTGTCATGGAAGGCTAAGACTGCAGACTAAGGCAAAGATGGTGAATTATCTGAAAATGGTTTGTGGGTATAGCACAGTGGTTCCCAACCTGGGGTTTGCAAAATGTTACAGGGGGTTCTTGGAGGAAAAAAAATCTCTAATGGTGGACAGAGCTGTCCCTAGGGACCCCTGGCAGCACGGGGCCAGCAGCCTGGAGCCCTCGGACTTCCAAGAGCTAAGTAGATCAAAGCAAGCATATCTATCACACTGAGGAGATTTAAACTTCAAGATTCCTCATAAGAAATGAAAAAGGGAGGTGGATATTTTTTGCTGTTTTTAAAATTAAATAGGCAGCTAGTATTGTTTTTAAAATGATTATGAAGAACACGTTTAAGCTTTATTGTAATGTGCGTTGTTTGTCTGGACTGGTGCCTTTGTAGGAGGAATTCTTTGAGCTGGCTTCTTAAATACCTTCATACTGTTTCACATTTGATACTCCTGGATGAAACATAGGAGCCTTGTTTTATAACAGGCTTATTCAAAGAGATACAAGCTACAAAAGTGAGATCTTGGAAGAGTCCAGTATCAGAGGACTAGCCATGTTAGTCAGGATCTGCAAAAGTGACAGAGTCTTGTAGCACAGTGGTCCCCAACCTTTTTTGCGGCACGGACCGGATTTTTTTTTCCTTCGCCGCCGCGGACCGGCTGTATGTCCGCCGAAAAGCCGCCGAATTCACTCCGAAAAGTGAAACTGCGGCTTTTCGGCGGACACTTCCGGGAACGCGTCCGCGGCCTGGTAGCGATCGATCCACGGCCCGGTACCGGTCCGCGGCCCGGAGGTTGGGGACCACTGTTGTAGCACCTTATAGACTAACAGATGTTTAAGAGCATAAGCTTTCGTGGGCAAAAAGTGTTGCCGTTTTCATAATGTAATAAAAATACTGTAATGATAACTAACATATAATAAAACGCGGAAGACTTTGTAGCACCTTAGAGACTAACCAGTTTATTTCAGCATAAGCTTTCGTGGCCTATTGCTCACTTCGTCGGATGCATAGAATGGAACAGAAGTAAGATGCATTTATACACGCAGAAAGAAAGAAAAAAAGTTGTACATTAGCATACCAATTCTAAGAGACTGTTAAATTTAGATGGGCCATTATCAGTAGGAGAAAAAAATACCTTTTGAAATGGATATCTGTCATGCAGAAGATAACACCTTTTGAAGGTAAATTAACAAGGGAAATGCAATCAGTTAGTGTAATGAGAGAACCATTCGCAAGTTCTGTTAAGCCCTTTGGTTTATTGACTCCAATTTGAAAATTAATTCCAGTTTCTCAGTTTCTCGTTGGAGTCTGTTTTGGAAGTTGTTTTGGAAGTTTTTCTGTTTCAAAACTGACACCATCAAGTCTTTAATGACATGGCCAGGAAGACTGAAGTGTTCTCCTACTGGTTTTTGAATGTTATGATTCCTGATATCAGATTTGTGTCCATTTATTCTTTTGCGTAGAGACTGGCCAGTTTGGCCAATGTACACAATAGTGTATAATAAGCATGTCAAAAAACCCCACAAATTTTATATTTCCAATATCATGGCTTTTCTAATTTATACTCCAGTAAAAGAGAAAATACATGGAAATATTAATTTTTAGGAGGGGGGGTTGCAAGACTTGACATTTGAGTGAAAGTGATTCACAGGTTGTTAAAGTTTGGGAACCACTGGTGTAGCTAGGTCAAGACTCACCTCTGCAGTGCCTCCTGCTGGTCATTTCAGGAATTAGCTCTTTTGCAGCCTCGGGGACCCCTCTGCTGGCCCGGTGTCCCTCTCTTTACCTCAGGGTTCTGCCCTCCCAGGGGACCCTCCAACCCTCTGTGCCCACCTTGCCTCAGTGGCTACTGCCAGTTGTCATCCACCCCCCTCTCACTGGGGCAGACTGCAGTCTGTAATGGCCACTCCTCATCAGCGAGGCTGTATCTCTGCAACCCCAGTACCTCTCACAGGCCTTCAACAAGGCCTGCAGCTTGGTGATTTACCAGGCTGGAGCTCCACAGCTCCCTTTGCCCTTCCCCCGCACTGCTCCGCTTTATGTACCTTGTTCCTAGGCAGCTAGACCTTCCCATTCCAGGGCTAGAGTAAGACTCCTTCAGCTCCTGGCCCCCAGACCTTTTATCAGAGCCAGCTGGGTCCTGATTGAGCTGGCCACAGCTGTGGCTGCTTCCCCAATCAGCCTAGCTCCCCACTACCCTAAGTTCCCTGTGTAGCAGCTGCCCAGCAGGCTAAAATTTGCCAGCAGTTCAGCTGTCCCTCCCCCACTGCCAAGTGCTGCTCCTGCCCTCTGCCTTGGAGCTGCTCCCGGGAGCCTCCTGCTTGCTGTGTAGGGGAGAGGGAAAGAAGAGGGCTAATGTCAGGGTGTCCCCTTTCCCCCTACTCTTGTCCCCCCCAGTTACCCCTTCTCCATATAGAGCAGGGGGGAGACACAACAGTGCTCAGGAGGAGAGAGCTGGATGCAGCTGCTGTCTCAACTTGCTGATCTTTTTAAAGACAATGTACTTAGAGTGTGGTATCAGTTGCTCAAAGGAACAATGCACATCTCTCTCTCCTACACACAGAGTGTGTGTGTCTGTCTCTCTCTGCCACGCTGTCTCCCTCCCTCCATTCATGCTGCCTTGTAGAGGGTGAAGCTACATTAACAACGTGTTACTCCTTGAGGGCTCAGCCGAATGCTAGTTCATCATTTTGCAGTAAGGGATTCCTTGGGGAATATCCCACCCTCTTCCACCCTCTAACTTCACCACCTCAACCAAGCTTCACAATCATCATTGCTGTGTACAGTATTAAATTGTTTGTTTAAAATTTATACTGTGTTGTGTGTGTGTGTATATATATAGATATATCGTTTTTTGTCTGGTGGAAAAAAAAATTCCCTGAAACCTAATTCCCCCCTATTTACATTAATTCTTATGGGAAAATTGGATTCACTTAACATCATTTCACTTAAAGTCGCATTTTTTCAGGAACATCATTACAATGTTAAGCGAGGAGTTATTGTACATGGTGTAAAAAAGGCCCCTCAAAGCAAGATTTCAAGATACACTGGTAACTACAGTTTCTACTATTGCTAATACTAATAGAGCTGCACCAGTAGTAAATTTTGTTCATAAAATTTGCAATTGTAGGTTGCCTGTGGCATGTAGTGTAATAGCAGGTTTATAATACAGTTCTTGTTCCATCTAATTAGAAAAACCATGTGACAAGTTGCATGAAAGTGCTAGCTAAGTTTCATTGTAGTGTGGTCAGGCCATTTTGGTTTTCTGAGGTGAATGTTGTCCTGATTTATACAGGCCTTACAACAGGTTTACGCTCTTCTGTGGCTGAACAGGAGTTAAAACAGTTTGGCCAGCAAGTATAGACGTGTTAAAAGCTGTGCTCTAGATAAGAGACTTAAGTTAAAATGTGTTTTGAACTCACTTCTGAATGATTTGGTTTCATTCTCACCAGTTGGCCCTATAGTGTTAGAATCTGGTTCAGTCAAAAACAATTTAAGCTATGCTTACCCAGTTGTTAAATTCCAAGGACTGAGTCTAGTTATTCTAACTTCAAAGAGTATGTAACCAGTTAATTACATAGGTAGCTGTAAATGTACTGTATGTCCATATGGCAGTTAACCAAGTTTTGCTTTTGCCATCAGTCTAGGGGCAAGCTTACAACCTTCCTGTAACTGTGGCTATTTGACTAGGTTGGCTGGTCTTACTTTCGCCCACCAATCCGGGTGGTAGACCTCCAAAATATATTACTCCCCAAAATATTAATGTGCATGCCCTCTGGACACACTATCCCCTGCTGCAGTAGTATAAGACGGCTACCTCGATTTTCACACAGTGCAGTATCACAGACCCCATTTAAACAAACATGGTAGATGTGGATATGCACAAGTTGGACACACAGTTGTGCTGTGAAAAAAGTTGCTCTGTAGACCCAACTTGATGGTTTTCAAAAACTGTCAGATGCGTGACGTGGCCTGCTTGTACATGAAGTTGTTGTTGTCCTTTATGACCAAAGATGACACAAACGTGCAGTATAAATGGTGCCTATATCTGGAAAAGGGTAAAAAGAGGGGGGAGTTATTGTCATAAGATATTTTTTTTAAAGATATATATACACACACACCCCTCTTTAGAGAAGTCTGAATCCTACCATTCTATCAATTCTCTTGCTAATAATTTAAATTGAAAAGAGTGGCTGACATGAAATTATATTTTGACTGACATGAAATGCTGTTAATGACAACTGCTGGATTAAAGTCACTGGCAGTTGCCATATTGAGAGAGAAGCTATTTGTTTTAGCAGTAGTATGGAAAATACTGAGCTAAGAAGTGATTTCATCTTGAGGAATTAACATATCATCCTATGTATCAGCAACAGTTAGGAATGAGCAGCGAGGGAGAGAAGAATTAACTATAGAATTTGGATCCATTCTGATTTTTTTAATATGTCCTTTTCACTAAAGGGACAATGCCATCTTAATCTATTTAGTTTTTTTAAAATGAATTAAAAGCAGTCTTGGGTCCTTGAGTGAAAAATAGCTTGTGTCCAGATGTTCCCAAGTCCTCTCATCAACTTTAGTATTTTTATCTCTGTATGTTTCTATCTTTTAAATGTTTATCTATCTCCTGTTGGCTTCTGAAACACACAAAGCAGGAGAAACTAACTATAGTGAAACTATACACCTCTATACAGAGAGCTGTCAAATGTACAAAGTAAACTGAAAATAATTTTCTCTTTTTTAGTTATAGTTATCTTAAGTGTTACTTGCAACAATGCATGAGTAAAAAAAATCAAACAGGTGTTTCTTAAGTTGACCTTTAACCTTTGAAAACTTTTATGTTCTCAAAAATAGTTGTTGTGTGGCAGCTTTGTCAGCTTCCCAAATACCTTTTAATGCAGCAGAAGGCAGTTATGCATCTCATGACAATTTTTTAAAATACTTGATTTAATAGTCAACTCTCATAATATTAGAAAAAGTTCCAAGATTTACATTTTGATCAGTACAAATATATATTCTGTTTTTAAAGCAAAAAGCAGTTTAAGCTAGATGTGTGCACTTGTTTGAATTACTTAGAATCTGAGCCCCTCTTATAAAAATTCTTACATTTTGCTGCTGAGCTGTAATGTGACCAACATGAGAACAAATGAATTTTCTAGTACTTTGTAGATGAGATAAATATTTGGATTTTCCATTTTCTTTTAACGGGGGGGGGGTACCTACTGTTATTTGAGTCTTGCTCGTGGGAACTAACAAAACTTGTGTTATATTGCAATAAACATATGACAGCTTTATGTAATAGTTAATTCTATTGAACTCTAATTTTTCAGCATCTTTAAAAAAATGTGCACACCAGAAATGGACACAGTATTCTAGTACTGGTCTCACCAATGCCATACACACAAGTAAAATCATCTTCCTACTCACTACTCTCCTGTTAATACATCCAGTGCATTAGGACTTTTTTGCCACCGCATCACCTTTGGAACTCATGTTGAGGAATTTCTTCACTATGAAACCTAAATCTATGGGCTGGTCCCCACTGCCAGAGGGGGATCGACAGCAGATATGCAACTGCAGCTACGTGAATCACGTAGATTCCAGATAAGGACATGCAGCAGGTGCATGCTATGAAAGATGCTATCTCCCCGCTTGTGGGATCTCTGACACCCAGGCGGAGGCACATCAGCTAATTTAACATGACTGGATGTGTAGTCTTATCCACCTACATAGCTGTTGAGTTGACTTCACTCATAGATTTTTCTCCAAAGATCAGAAATAGTCTATTTGATTTTCTGAAGAACTTTATTTTGTCTAGTAGTAGTTAATTTCTCTTACCACACACCTCCATATATGGTGGTGGGTCTCTGGGAAACCTACCGGCAGCATCACAGAGACACACTGCAAGGACATGATTTGGATTACACCACAGTGGGAACAGCCTTATTGGTGCAGAGCTCTGCAGGATCTGTAACAATGGGCTATAATCTTGCCCTAAAGTAGCAATGCTTGGTGATGAGATATTTTACTGCAGCTATGGAGTTAGAATTCCAAGTCCAGTATAAATTATATTTTTAATGAGATGGGTTCCTCAAAGACTGCAACCAACTTCTCACAATAAAACTTTGGTGCTTAAAGGATAAGAGACATTGGATAAAAGGCTAATATTCTGACTTGCATTATGTAAAGTAACCCTTGTTAAAAACAAGGAAATTCCTGGGTCTTTTCCAGAAGCTCAGTAGTAACTTTTTCTAAATAGTATAACTATAAAAATGCACTTTTTAAAAGCTATGGTAGGATAAAGTTGGTTTTTATCAGCCCTAGATGACATAACTTGATCAAGAAAGGGCTATAAAATTTTAGGCCCCAGATATAGTTTAACAGATGCATGAGTTTAATGTTTGAAAAATGTTTTTATTTCAGAGCTGAAGAAAGACCAGTTAAGAAAAGAAAGCTTCAGAGCTGTAGTTTCCAGAAGAAGAAATTAAAACTAATGGAAGCCATGTTGGAAGAACAAAAGAAGCTAAGCAGAGCTATGGAAGAAACCTGCAGGGAGGTGCGCAGGATTCTAGATCAGCAAAACATTATTCAAGTTCAAAGCCTGCAGCTACAGGAGAGAATGATGAACCTACTGGAGAAAATGATCTCCAAGTCTAATGTGTAGTTTCCTTTGTGAATTCTTCTCAACTACACTATTTAACAATGTTATAGAAATCCACTATCACACACCTTATGTGTGTCTGTTGCCCTTTTCCTATGTTTTCTATGGAATTTAAAATCTTAGTGTAATCCTAGTGAAACAAAGAGAACATTTAATGCAGGGTGAGAGCTATCCAGGAGCTTGTGGAGTTAAGTAATAACAGTGAGGAAATTGGTGCAATATATACCTAATTGTAACTATTTTTGTACTGAATGGTTAAGGGATGAGTAGCTCTGGGAAATGAAATTTACTGTATTATTTATGCTAAGGTCAGATATTCTTTTACAAGCAGCAGTGTTGTGTGCTGCTTCAGACCTAGGTCTGCAACCTCACTGACTGTGGGAGAATACAGTAGTGTATTTTCCAGACACATTCGCTGCATTTCTGACTTTGTCCAAGCCAGACTCAGTTTTGAAACACATGCAGTGGTTGTGTGGCGTGAACTATGATTCTTATGATGAGCTAGCTGAGATCACCAAACAAAGGACATTTTAAACTCCATGCAAAAATGAACAGTACTCAAAAATGAAATATTATATAATCTACCCAAATACACTTTTGATAAAAAAAAATAAAAACTATATACTGAATACTAAACTGTATTGAAAGTACTTGAAAAGTTACTTTTGATATTAAATGTATAGTTTTTTTCATTATTAACTGGAATCTGTTGACTTTATGATCAACGAACAATTAGAAAACTCCATTTATTCTCTATCACAAAAGAAACATATTGTACCGTGTATACATTATATAGATATATATCTCTCCCTCAAGTGAAATAAAGACAAAGATGACCTTATTTATTATTTTCTGGGCAGATAGTGTGCTTGGGACAGTGCAAAACAGCGGAAGATATTGCTACTGCCCCAATTAGTTTTAATTCTAAAACAAAATACAGAGATCTAAAACCTAAATGACCCAAATATGTGGCCTCTCAAAGTGTTATTTCTAATAACACTTTTCCTGAACAATCTCTCTAATTGGTGAAATAATTTTGATACAGTACATGGAAGTAGTATATTATTAGTGATTTAAATGAAGGGAGGGTGGTCAACATTACTATACACAAAAGGCAGCTGAAATCCTAAAGGATGGTATAGAAGTCATCAAGATGAAGACTAGCAGAATTCTTTTTGTCTTTATAGAGTATTTCATTAAAAATCACCTTGAACAAATAATTTGGATCTAGATTAACTGAACTGCTGATGTGCTATCTTTCTGAGAAACAAATATTTCTACTGTCAGATTAATATTGCTCCTGCTGTATTTGTGAAGAAAGAATTGCCTATTTAAGGGCTGATTAGACTCAATTATAAGAGAGTATTCTTATTAGTGGCTACAGACCAGAATTCTCAAATAGTGCTTTGCATTTATATACTAGTGCTTGTCACCCAAGCATTTCAAAGTACATGACATTTAATTTAACCCTCAGAACACCTTTATGATGTAGACAATATTGATCATGTACACAGGTTAAATATAAGGTAACTAAACATATACCTATATTAAATACAGAGAAACTAGAGATTCGTCTACACTGCATGCTGCTTTTGGCACCATAGTCTACATACTTTGATGGCCTCCTTTACCATGAGTGTAAATAGCTGTGTAGACAGTGAGGCACAGCTTAGGTGAGTAGAGTAAAGACACATCTGAAGAGTGTGGGTATGTACCCAAGCACATATGCTACACAGCTCTATACTTGCTTAAGCCATGCTGCCATGTCTACATTGCTATTTTTAGCAGTGTGGTGTTCCCACTACCTCCCTGTTGCTAGAGCCTTTCCCTGACATAGGAAAACACTCACATCAGGGAGAGGATCTGGCTGTTCCCCACACTAGTATCTTTCTCTGCTGTAGGTACTACTGGGGGAATTCTGCACAAAAAATTAAAAATTCTGTGCACAATATTTTTAAATTCTGCAAAATTCTGCATATTTTATTTGTCAAAATAACACAATATAATCACACCAGTTTCAATTATTTTGGTAATGTTTTAAAGCTACAATACAATGGATGGAGAATGGCAGGAGAATGGCAGTGGGGAGCATTGGAGGAAATCTCCAAACCCACTTTGTCTAATAGTAATTAGCTAGGTTTGACCATTTATTTCTAGTTATTAGTCAACAAATATAAGCAACCATTTATTCAGTATGGATGTCACAGGCAAGTGAAGAACAAGTGAGGGCTGAGGTATCAAACTCACAATTTATATTAGCTATTGACCATCTTCAGAAGGGTCAGTAGTAAACAATTTATGAATCACATTTTGATTCGACCAAGTTCTAATTACCAAAGCATCACAAGCATATAAATGCCTACTGTAATTTACAATAAGGCTCCTTTATGCCACCCTGGCTATGTAAAGGGGCCTTAAAACTTGTGCACCTGTTTTATGCTCCTGGAGGAATTGGTGGGAACAATTCACTAACAACAATGAGAAAAACTAAGCAGGCAGGTTACAAAGTCTGCCTCATGCCTACCTCCAAACACCCAAAAGCCTTTGCCCTCTACATCAAGCATGCTGCAATAGCAAGCCAAAGGGACGGTCCTCTCTTTTGTTCACTCATTCAGATGCCTGAACAGCCTCACTCACCCTAGTGGTGATTAACTTATCCACACAACCAGTTCCCTCCCATGGTGATTTACGGTACATCTCTGCCGGCTGCTCTGGTCTGCCTGGGAGGACTGCTCCTGTGGCTTTCCTTTGCTTCTCCCGAGAAGTCATTTTTTTGTGGGGAAGCAAAGAAATCTGCAGACCACATGAATTCTGCACCTGTGCAGGGCTGCAGAATCCCTCCAGGTGTAGCTTCAGGGAAAGGCTCTGCCAGCTCCTGGCTGCTTGAATCTTTCCCTGATGGCTTCCCGCTTTGCCAACTTCCTACTGCTGGCACTTATCCTTGCTACAGGGAAAGACTCTGCCTGGGGGAGGTAGTTGGGAAAGCCGGCTGCCTCCCCTCCCCCAGAGCCTTTCTTCTTTTTCACTGATACAAGTAGTTGCACACCACAGTGTGGACACAGCTTGCTTTTCTCACTACAGCATGTAGCTACATAGATCTTACATGTCACTGCATCAATGTGTAATACAGATGTAGCCTAAGGGTATGTCTACACAGCAGCTGGGAGGGTTCTTCCCAGCATGGGTAGTCAGACATGGTAGTTCTGTTCAAATGAGGATGGTAAAATTAGCAGTGTGACCACGGTGACACAGACTGTGGCTCAGGCTAGCTGAGTACAAACTCACCTTACCTCCTGATATGTCCTTAGGTGGCTAGCCCAAGCCACTGCCAATGCCGCCGCAACCACATGGCTGTTTTCAGAGTGATAGCTCAACCAGAACTAGCATGTTTGTCTACCTGTGCTGGGAAGCATCCTCCCACTTGCTGTGTAAACATATCCTAAGTCACAGATAGTTTTCCCTAGGGCCTAGGCCAAAGCTAGTGGCAGGACCTGTGCCATTTTCCAATTTAATCACTAGACTACATCCCCTCTCTGAATTTATCTTTGAAGTTGTTTGTATCTATCTATATATATATAAAAGTCAAATGGTGTATGCGTTCGTGTATGTACGTTCCCTTACTCCTTCCACACCGTTTGAGCTAGACTTGAAATTTGGTACAGTTATAGGCTTTAGGGTCCTAATCAGGGTAAGAATTGAAAATCTTTCAAATCTCACCTCTGACGCCCCCTAGGGGTGAAATTCTTTAAAGCCCATTAACATCAGCTGGGCAGCTGCTGTTCTCTGTGACATAGTTATGATGTAATAATACCCCCCTCCAACGGACCTCGCACTCGCTCAGCTCTCTGCCCCCTCCCCCCCTCCAACGCCCCCCCCCTCGCTCAGCTCTCTCCCCCCTCAGGTAAGAATCGAAATTTTTTAAAATCTCACCCCCCTCCCCTCCTCCAACGGCCCCCACACTCATTCAGCGCTCTCCCCCCTCAGGTAAGAATTGAAATTTTTTAAAATCTCCCCCTCTCCCCCCTCCGGCCCCCCCACTCTCTCAGCTCTCTCACCCCTCCCCCCCCACTCCAACAGCCCCCCCACTCACTCAGTTCTCTGCCCCCTCCCCCCTCCAATGGACCCCGCACTCGCTCAGCTCTCTCCCCCCTCACCCCTCCAATGGCCCCCCACTCACTCAGCTCTCCCCCTCCCCCCTACTCCAACGCCCCCCCCACTCGCTCAGCTCTTTCCCCCCTCCCCACCTCCAATGGACCCGAGCAATGCTGGGTATTTCTGCTAGTAGTCTATATTATTTAGCATAAAGCTAGCTGTGCTACTGCTCTTTCTAAATACATATATATTTCTGATACTTTAGTGGGGTGCAACCCACTCCCCCCCTAAAAATAGGGCTGGGGTAGCCCCGGGAGGGGGCTTGTAGCAGCCCAGGACCAGGGTTGTGACCGCGGGAGGACGCTGGTGTTAAATCAGCTGGTCCTGTCCATGCTCTGGCACCGGCTCAACACCCTGAGCCCGGCCCCGGGGATCCTGGCCGGACTCCAGAGGCTCGCCCTGGGGTTTTTCTGGCCAGGACTGCACTGGGTCTCTGCAGGGGTCCTGAGTCTTCCCCTGGCGGAAGGAGGGCAGGGCCTGGTCTGCTTGCGCAGCCAGGTCCATGTCTTCCGCCTCCAGGCCCTGCAGAGACTCCTTTATGGTGCTGGTAGTCCGGCATGGAGACCATTGGTGCACACCTTCCTCCACCGCCTCCGGGGGCTTCGATATGACCGGCAGCTCTTTTTTCTCCAACGGGGAGGTCTTCCGCGAGACCTCCCGGAGCTGCCGGCCTTCTACCAGGACCTCCTCCGGACCTGGAAGCTCTTCGGGGCGACCAGGTCCTTTGTGGCCGCCGAAGGAGAGGATCTCCTCGCGGAGCCCCTGCTTCACAATCCGACCCTCCGTGTGCAGGTGGCGGAGTCTCCCTCGGTGCGCCAGAGCTTGGTCCTGGCAGAAATCACCAAAGTCAGAGACCTCCTGAACTACGACGGGGGGGACTGGGCGGATCCCCGTGCGCTCGCTCGGCGCATGGGGCTCTCCACCCTTGTGACCCCCCTGCGCGTACTCCGGGAGGTGAGGACCGCTCTGCCTCCCGCCTCTCTCGGTTTCCTGCGGCGAGTCCTGCGAGAGGGTACTCCCCGCCCACCCCTCACCCCGGGCCCTCCGGAATTGGTACTTGGGCCCCGGCTTCGTGAGCCCTCCCGGCCTTCCCACTCCCACACCCCGGCCTTCCCACTCCCACACCTTGCAGACGGTCTCGTTCCGAACCGCGCCAAGGAAGCAGCTATACACGCTCGTGCTCCACACGATTCATCTCCTCACCCTCGCGTCCCGCCCCGATACCAAGTGGCGGGACTACCTAATACCGGAGGGGGGTGAGAAGCCCCGGTGGGCCAGCTTCTATTCCACCTTGATCCCACAGCCCGCCGGGGATATTAGTTGGCGGCTCCTTCACGGAGCCGTGAGCACGGGCGTGTACTTGGCGCGGTTCCTCCCCGTGCCCGACGCCTGTCCTTTCTGCGGCGTGAGGGAGGACCTGGCGCACGCCTATCTAGAGTGCGCCAGGCTGCAGCCCCTATTCCGGCTCCTCCAGAACCTCTTATTGAGGTTCTGGCTGCACTTTTCCCCACACCTTTTTCTTTTTGGGCACCCTATCCGTGGCCCCACAAAGTCGCGAGACCTCCTCATCAACCTCCTCCTGGCGCTTGCTAAAGTCGCCATCTATAAGACCAGGAGGAGGATGCTAGACGAGGGGGTACGCTGCGACTGTGGGGCCTACCTCAGGTCACTTCTCCAGTCACGCATCCGGGCAGAGTTCCACTGGGCAGCGTCCACTGGCTCCCTCGATAGCTTCGCGGAGCAGTGGGCGCTGTGCGGGGTTCTCTACTCGGTGTCCCCATCCTGTACCCTTGTTTTGAACCTATGACCTTCACGCACTCCCCTGCCTTTTTTTCATCAGTTGCCCCCCGTATTTAGTTGGCCCCGGGCCTAGTGTCCCTCCCGCCAGGATGGGGGAGGGACTTTAGTTATGGGCGGGCCTAGGCCCGCCCACTTCTCGGGTACCCAAATAGAGGACCAGGGTTGTGGCTGGGAGCCTGCTAGCAGGCTTAATTGGGTAACAGGCTCAGCTGAGAGGCCACGCCCCAAACACAGGCCTGTATAAAAGCCTGAGAGGCAAGGGCCTGAGGGGGGAGATAGTCTCCTCTGGAAGCAGAGGGAGATGGGCCTAGCTGTGGGGAGGCAGTGAGCAAGGTACCTGGACTGGGGCAGGGTTGGGGCTAGGCACTGGGAGCTAGGGAGCTCTAGCCTGAGAGCCCCAGACTACAAGGCCCGATAGGGGGCCTGACCCAGGGGTACTAGTCAGTCTCCCTGAGCCATAAACAGGGTACCTGGACTGGGACAGGGCAAGGGCAAGGCAACTGGGAGCCAGGGGAGCTGCAAAGTTCTAGTGAGAGGGCCCCAGGCTGCTGAGCCTAGCGAAGGCCCATCCCACAGGGTACTGGGGCTACAAGGGGGCAGCCCTGGGCTTCGTAGAAGCAGCTGGCCAACCCTTCTTGCCTGTGATGAGCAGCCTGATACTGCAGTCTGCCTCAGTGCGTGGAGGCAACTGGTGACTAGCAGAGGCAAAGCCTGAGGCAGGGTAGGGATAGTGGGTGCAGGGTTCCCCAGGGAGGGGAGACCCTAAGACTTGGGGGGGTTCTGCAAGGGTGCAGCACCCTCAGTTCGTGGGCACTGGGGTCCGGGAGGGACACAGGGCCAGAGCAGGAGCGGACATCAGCTGGCAGAGGGCACTCCAGACGCAAAGAGCTAATTCCCGAGACGACCAGCGGGAGGTGCCGCCGGGGTGAGTGACTGCTTTGTTACAGATACCAACACCCTATGAGATGAAGATATACTAATGCTTACTTCAAAAGATATATTTGGTCAATGTAATGTATTAGTTCATATTATTTTATTTTTGAGCACTTAGGTTTTGGCAAAATTATAATTGGCCTTGGGTGTATAACTACTCTGGTTCCATCCCTGGTCAAACTTTAAGTGGGCTGATGCATTCAGACAATGTTCTCTGTCTGGCAAATTCAGATAATTTCACTTTGGTACCTATTGTCTGTGTTTATTATTAAAGAAACTCCCATCTCACTTCACAACAGAAGCAATAACACTTATACATTTATTTAAAGTAGCTGTTTGAACTTTAAAATAATTAAATTCCATCACTTGGTAACAACAGGCCTAGCAGATGTTTGAACTTTGTGCAGTAAACTGCATAGCCCCTGTCCTCCTGACTTACATATTGTTTGACTTTTACCTCCAGACTTTTATACTGGAAGGTTTTACTCTGTCAGTAAGAAGTAGGTTTTCTCATTCAAAAAGAAGCTAATTTTAAGTGGTTTAGTTTAAAACTGCCTAATCTTCCTCCGAGAGACATTCATACTCAGTCCAAATACCTTTGTGCTCAATTTTTGCCACACTGGCTGGTGTCTCCCTCAGTTTAAGAAATTATTTTAAAAGTGCTGATTTAGGGTTTGTCTACACTGCATTCATGTGGTATGAATGTAGCTTGAGTGGACATACCTGAGATATCTTTCATCTATCTATCTTGGGTATCAGAAGAGTTAGCGAAGCCATGGCAGCTCATGTTTCAGCCGGGGAGGTACAAGCCTGCCTGGAACTCTGGGCAATCAGTATGGACTAGCCAGTTGAGTAAAGCAATCTGTTACTACTTCTGGTGTCCAAGCTAGCTAGAACTAGCTAGCTTGGCACGGGGCAGGAAAGGATAGTTCAGTGGTTTGAGCATTGGCCTGCTAAACCCAGGATTGTGAGTGCAAT
Organism: Sternotherus odoratus; assembly: GCA_032164245.1. NCBI lineage: Eukaryota > Metazoa > Chordata > Testudines > Kinosternidae > Sternotherus > Sternotherus odoratus. The sequence continues at coordinate 98,052,206 of JAVMKO010000004.1, read as the reverse complement.
CCTTGAGGGGGCCGTTTAGGGATATGGGGCAAAAATACAGATTGTTCCTGCTTTGAGCAGGGGGTTGGACTAGATGATCTCCTGAGGTCCCTTCCAACTCTGAGATTCTATGATTAAAGCTATCTTGGGTATGTAACATGAGCTGCCATCACACTCTGTGATTGCAAATATAGACAATCCCTAAGGAAATGGGTATTAATGTAGCTTGAGTGGACATACCTCTGAGATAGCTTTCATCTATCTATCTCAGGTATCAGAAAGCACAATGGTATGGTGATAAAATTCTAGCTTTGGGTATATTTGCATAGGGATAACACATAGCCTTGTTGTAATTTCTCTAATTTTGTTTTCAAATGTAAGACCAAATTTCACACCCTTCTTCAGTTGGCTGCAGGTAAAGATTAAGCTTTTGAGATATTCACTTAGCCCCAATGATAATTTTAACACCTTATTCTAACATTAAAATGCCTGGTAGTCTTTGCAAGATTGAGATATTTCTTTTGTGCACATATGTGACATAGGGGAAAGAAAACTGTGTGCATGGTGATGTTAAAGAAGGCTAAGGGGAGACATGAGAAAATGAGACTTGGAGTCAAGTAAGCAATTAGGAGAAAGGAATGGTGAAAGGAGAGACTGAAAGAACATAGCAGAAGGAGGGAGCAAACAAAATCTAGTAAGGAGAGAAAGGGAGGGAGGTAGCGAAACAACAAGATGGAGAAAACGACCCCCAGATACAATGTTGAATGAGAGAAAATATGAGTAACAAGGAATAAAAGAACAAATGCAAGACAAATTCAGTATGTTAACATTTATTTTATGCAGCCCTATTCTGAAATGTTAGTCAAATAATTAATGGTGTACACAAAGTGGTATTACTATTTTTATTAGAGAAGACTCTCAGCATGGCAGCACAAGTATTTTTTACCCCAGAAAGATGTTAGGTAATTTTTTTTTCAAGCCCCTCTTAAAACAGGATTCCATTGTATGTAGTAAGGATTTTCGTATGTTGATAATAGCAATTAGACAAGATAAGTGAGGTAATATCTTTTATTGGACCAATTTATGTTGATGAGATTAGAGTGTCAAGCTTTTGAGCATACACAGAACTTTATCTCTTGTTTTTGCTCATGCACACAGAGCCTAGAACTTTAAAAAAGGAAGGAAAAAAAACCATTTCATTGTAGTGTTTACCAGTCAACTTAATTCTAATATGGACAAATTGAAGCCTTCTCTTCTCTTCCAAGCCCTCTGCTCCCTCTTTTCTCTGTAACTACTGCTAGCACCATCATTCTAAAACATTCATCTTGAATTCTGCTCTCTAGCCCCACAAATCCAGGCTATTTACAAGTCTTGCCATTTCTTCCTCAACAATGTTTCTGAGGTCTGGCCTTCTTTTCCTGTTCATATAGCAAAAACTCTCATTCAGGATCTCATCTCAATATCTCTTCTCTGGCCTACCTTTTACACACCTTGTTGTGATTCTCTGGATGCATAGGAAATGCCTACTGACCAGAACAGAGTTTCAAAGGTGTAAACTGACATACTGATCCTGTGAGCACTTTTTCACTGCTCAGTTAAACTATTCAGGTGGGTACACTACTAAGCTATGTATATGTTTCCAGGATCAGATCCTATAATGGTAATGCAATTAACAAGAATATTTGAAAAATAAGTTTGTGAACATGTGGTGTTATTGTGTTAGTAACCAAATACAAACCATCTGTTCTCTAAATTATGAAATCAATTTCCCCAAGTTTTATGGGTAGAGTACTTCCTGTGTGTATATGCCTGAGGATACATCTTTAAATTAGTGTTCATTATTTTTTATAATGTTTTGACAAAAAGTTTCACATGTTGCTTCACCCCCCTCTTTTTTGCAATTTGACTTTTTCATAATTTTTTGAGGTTAACACACTTTCATTTTCAAACAGATTTTTTTCCCTGCAGAAGTCAGAACAAGTGCTTTATCAGAACAAACATTCGTAATGAGAATGAGTAATTCTGTCTTCATTAACGAAAGTGAAAATGTATCCAAATTAGCTACAGATGGCTAATTTCTAAAGACAGATTCTCAATTTGCTTAGGCCAGATTTTAAACCAATCTTAAAATTGTTGTTTTAATGGAGAATGTGGTCTGAATTCTAAATCCATTTCTTTAAATCAATCACTCTGTGCTGCAAATTTTTTAAATAGATAATAAGACTCCTATGTGAGAACGTCCTATGGTATTTGTTAACAGGTGATATTAAAAATGGAATAGAATTATGTTAAAATTAAGTTATGGACATCTACAAGCTCAAATTTTAAATGCATGGAAAGATATAGACAGGATCGCCAGACAGCAAGTGTGAAAAATCGGGATGGAGGTAGGGGGTAATAGGAACCTATATAAGAAAAAGACACACAAATTGGGACTTTCCCTGTAAAACGGGACATCTGGTCACCCTAGATATAGAATGGATGTCATCTGGTAGACCAGGGTCTGTTTGCATGGCCAGGAAGTTAAACCTTTGAAAATAGGTTAATTAGCATCCCTAAAACACCACTATCACAGAGTGGTTGGCCTCAGTACATGAAGTAGGTCCAGGGCCCCTGTGCCACTTGTAGGTCCAGTGCTCCCATTTGGCCAATTAAGAGGATGAGGCAGCTCCTAGACACTAAAAGGATCATTGAGAAACCCAGTGAGTCAGAGTAGATTGGTTCAGTCAGAAAAGGCAGGTGAGAGATGCCATAGGCCAGCTCCAGTGACTGGAGGAGTCCTGGAAGGAAGCAGAAGGTGGTTGCTAGCAGAAAGCAGGAAATCAGCAAGATGGGTTTGCTGGCTGGTGTCCCTAAATCAGGACCAAAGGATTAGAGAGTGGTAGCAGCTGGAGGAGTATCAGCCCAGGGAGTTGTCTGCTGGCTGTCCTCTGCAGAGCTGGTGCCAAGGGCTGAGGAGGACTGAAAACTGGGTCCAAACTTCCCATTTAAGTCAATTTCAAAACTCCCATTGATGTCCATGATTAGATGGCTTGAAACCATTGTTTGAAACTTTTTAGGATCTTTGGGGGAAATCATCTTTCTTTTCCTACACTCTTCTTCCCATTTGGGAGACTTTTTACTGTGAAAACTTATTCATGTGGGCACACCTTTACATCTGTGTGGAGTCCCACAAAAGACAACTGGTTCACATGAGAAATCAGATTGCAGGACTAGGGCTGTACTTCCCTCCCCTATGCCTCTAACATTGCTGTGATTATTTCCAGAGCCCAATAAAAGGAGAAAGAGACCAAGCAAGCAAGCCAAGGCATTCTCTCCTAGAAAGAGAGAATTGTTGATTCTGCTTTGTTGTCCGCCTCTACTAACTAAGGAACAAGGTACGGCATTAAATGCTGCATATGTAACTGCATCCATGCAGGCAGACCCCTGAACCTGCATGCACCCCCCTATAAAAAGCACATCTCCTTTTCACTAAATCTTTTGCAAAGGAAGATGCCAGCCTAGCAACACAGCAGTAGATTAATGCATTGAGGATGAGAGTTTGAGACTGAGACCCCAGTACACCTTTTGGGCAAATACTTGAACCTGGGTATTAATCTACTGCTATGTTCTCAACCTGACAGTTACCTGTGTATTTCATGGAACAGAATTCTGGTTATAGAATTAACTATTTTTGTGTTTCTTTGCAATACAACACAATATCTTGTATAAAACCAATACAAATAGAAGAGTAACAGAACAAAATTGGAAGATTTTTTTCCATAAAAAAATTGTACTGAAAAATTTAAGACACTTTTTAAAGGGTATAATAATGTTCCAGAAAGTCAAGTTTTGGCTTTCCAACTATTTTAGTGCCTATGAATGCCTGATCTTATGTTTTTACTTCAATGGCATGTTTGCGGTTGCTACAAATTTTATTAAAAAGAGATTAACCAGTATGTACAATTAAAGTTACAAACTTCTTTACATACTCTGCTGATGATAAGTACTTATCATGGCTTGAAGTAGGCTTGTTTAACTGATGAAGGCTACAAGAATCTCCCTTTTGCATGAAATTAAAATAAATATATATTTAGAAAATTAATTTACACCTACTTTAAAAAAGATGCACACTTGACTGATTCACAAACAAAACTTGAACTGGTTTAACTAAATTGGTTTTTAATTTGGTATAGTTAAACTAGTGCAAACCCCTATGAGGACACATTAAGACCTTGTCCACACACAAACTTGCACCACTTTAACTAAAGATAAGCTTTTAAACCGATTTATTGAACCCAGTGCAGATTTGTGTGTAGATACCCTTACTTCAGTTTATTCTGACTTAATCTGATTCAATTAATTGTGCAACATTATGCTGAGTTGTATATTAGTTTACCTACTATAAGTATCGGAGGTTTAACCTGAGATACAGTTGTTAAGATTATCATGTCAAATTCTGAAGGAAGGAATTGAATGATTAAGAGATGTTGTGTTTTATTTGAAATACAATAATTCTTTTGTCTTGCTTTGCAATATAATCTAGGTTCTTGAATTCAGACTTGATAAGGAAACCTCTTTAAAATAGATAATATTTTCTATAACAGTATGTTAAGTGCTGGCTTGTCCCCAGACCACAAAGGACCCCTGCCACGCAGGGCCGGCGACAGGGGGGTACTATAGGTAGAGCTGTACCGGGCCCCGCACTTTAGGGGGGCCCCGGTACAGCTCTACCCGTAGTCATCTGGCGCGGCTCTCCCCCGGACGAGCGTGTGTCCCCGGCCGAGCAGTGAGCCCGGCCGGCAGCAGCGGCTCAGTCCGGGGAGGGGGGGAGGGAGGGAGGGAGAGAGCAGCAAGGGCAGCTCACGCTGCTCCCGGGCTCTCGCTCCTAGCTGCGGCCAGCTGTCAGCTGCTGTCGGCTGGGGGGGGGGGGGAGCACCGGCTGGGCTGGAGGCCCCCAGCCGCTGTCGGCTGGGGGGGGGAGCGCCGGCTGGGCTGGAGGCCCCCAGCCGCTGTCGGCTGGGGGGGGGAGCGCTGGCTGGGCTGGAGGCCCCCAGCCGCTGTCAGCTGGGGGGGGAGCGCCGGCTGGGCTGGGGGCCCCCAGCCGCTGTCAGCTGGGGGGGGGGGAGCGCTGGCTGGGCTGGGGGCCCCCAGCCACTGTCCGCTGGGGGGGGGAGCGCCGGCTGGGCTGGGGGCCCCCCAGCCGCTGTTGACTGGGCTGGGGGGGGGCGCGGCTGGGCTGGGGGGGCCCCCAGCCACTGTCGGCTGGGCTGGGGGGGGTCCAGCCGCTGTCGGCTGGGCTGGAGGGGGCCCGGCTGGGCTGGGGGGGCCCCCAAACTATCAGAGTAGGGGGCCCCCAAATTTCTGTCACCAGCCCTGCTGCCACGTCTCTTTCCAGGTACAGTTTTATTTTCCAAACATAGGCAAAAAAACAAAATACCAATTCCTCAGCCCCTCCTGGGCTACTGGTCCCTGGGGATTTCCCCCTTTTCTTCAATCTGTCCCTCCTTCGTCATGGTCTATTGCAAGATTCGTCCTTTCCCTTTTCTCTAAGCATTTCCTCCCAGGGTTTTCTCCCTGGAGTCTTTTTCCTCTCTGCCCATTGTTTCCTCTCCTAGGGGATCCCCTGCTGTTGTTACTCCCTTTTCCTTAGTGACAGCCTGGCTCTATAGAGCCCTAGATGCTGCTTAATTGACCGAACTGGGAACACCTGTTCTAGCACAGGGAAGCTGAATCTGCATCATTTCAGGGGGCCAATCACCCTGTGACACAGTGACATTTCATTTATGAATTTAATCAGAGGTGAAAGTAAGCTGGTACACCCTGGTACAGCGTACAGGCAAGAGTCAGTGCGCCGTACTGGTGCGGATCGGCTTCCCCAGGTGCAATTGAAAGGACCTGGGGCTCCCAGCAGCAGCTGGAGCCCCAGGCCCTTTCCATTGCTGCGGGAGCCCAGGGGAGGCTGCAGCAGGGCTTCTGTAGCTATTTAAAGAGCCCGGGGCTGGGACACCGCTACTGCCCTGGGCCCTGCTGCCGCAGCCCTGCCGCAGAGCCTCCTCCGGGCTCCTGCAGTGGGGGTTCCAGCGGAATTTTAAAGGGCCCGGGGCAGTAGTGGTGTCCCAGCCCTGGGCTCTTTAAATAGCTACCGAAGCCCTGCTGCAGCCTCCCCTGGGCTCCCGCAGCAATTGAAAGGGCCTGAGGCTCCAGCTGCTGTTGGGAGCCCCAGGTCCTTTCAATTGCACCTGGGGAAGCCGATCAGCCCCAGGGCTCCACGGGGATGGGAGCCCTGGGGAAGTTAGTTAATTAACTTGGTAGTAGAGTTAATTAACAGCTTACAAACTTTAGCTTACAAAATTTACATACAGGCAGCAGCTTGCCTTCTTTAAAATGGCTTTTTAATATACCTACACTGATTTACAGACCATTTGTGAGCATCTGTTTGGATAAACTCAGTCTGTAGACACTATCCTGTAAAGCACCAGCCCATTTCTGCGAGTTTCCATCCAATAAACTAGTTTCTGAGGATTTAAGGTACCCTCATTGCAAGATCATTTATAAGCTTTTCTCTGCAACCAGGAGCTCTAGAAGTTTACTTTTAATTTGTATTTTGAAATGAAAGCAGATGAGATTCTCATGCTGTCCTGATTTCAGTACAGTAAAACCTCCATTTAACGGACTAATTCGGGCGAGGGGGTGTCCGTTAAATCAAAAAGTCCGTTATTTAATAATAACACAGGGTCGGGGCAACAGCTCCTGCAGCCCGCCTGCTGCCTGGACCCGGGCGGCAGCCGGGAACCGGCAGCCAGCCCGCCTGCTGCCTGGACCCGGGCGGCAGCCAGGAGCCGGCAGCCAGCCCGCCCGCTGCCTGGACCCGGGCGGCAGCCGGGAGCTGGCAGCCAGCCCGCCCGCTGCCGTGACCCGGGCGACAGCCGGGAGCCGGCAGCCAGCCCGCCAGAAATGGATCAGGAATGCATCAGACTTGCTCAGAAATTTTGTCCGTTGCATCCGAAGTCCGTTAAATCGAGGTCCGTTAAATCGAGGGTTTACTGTAATTTGGTTGTAAGAACCTCAAATGTAAGGCACTTTGTGATAAAATTGTAGAAGTTGACAATATTGCCTTACCATTTGGGTCTTAGCTCCTGCTACACACTGGCTCTGCCCTTGACAGGCACTTCTTGTCTTCTCTTCCACTGAACTACCTTCTGCCTGCTCAAGCCTCACACTACCTCCTCTACCCTCTATTTTCAATTCCCCAAATGGCCTCTGCTTTGTAACCCATCTGCTTTGCCCATCTGAGTCTGCTGGTGCTCCCTGCCTCATGCCACCTTCACTTGGCACCACTGTTCAAGTATTATACTTTCCCTCTTCCCTGCCTTGTGGTCCTTCCAAGACCCTCAGCTTCTTGTCTCACATTCCAAATGATGTCGGGTCCCAGCATGGACTGATTTAAATCACCAATTTTTATCATCATTTCAATCAGCAAATAGGACACCTTGATTAAAATAAATTTTAATCTTGTTTTGCATTAATATATTACTTATTTTCCTAAAGTGAGGTTAATTCTCCTTGGTTGGTAAATTTGATACTTGGTTTTACCAACTATAAATATACTATATATTTATACATTGTTTAATTAAACAATTATATAGTTACCATACACTTATCCTGATTCTTAATTTTTACAGTTTTGTTAGAAAATGGTGGATGACATCTCTTATTTATGAGATTATTTTTTTGTCAAGTTGCATTTGGAGGGAAATCAGAATTCAATTAAAATTAATAAAAACTATTTTACAATTTATTACTTAAAACTAAATGGTGCTGCATACATAAGAAAAATACAGTATCAAAACATGTTTTGTATTAATAACTGAGGGACATATTAATGAATGGAAGTACTATCTGTTGTTAGTGAAGTGAACTGACTTTAGAACTAGTAAATCTCACCCGCTCTCACCTACGTTTTATTCATAGACTAGTGTAACAGCCTGTATACATGGGCCAAAGTGCTTAATGCTGTGTCCAGGCCGCATCTACGGCTCGCGGCAGCGCATGTGCGGTGGCCATTTGTGCCGCCGAACTACAACTCCCAGCAGGCTGTTTGTCCGGGCCATCTCTACTGCACATGACGGCTTTGGACAAACATCCTCTGGCCTTTTATTATATAGGAGGATTGAATGAGGAAAACAAGCTTTCTTGCTTTTTCAACTCCTGATTGGTTTCTTAGCTTCAAGGAGCTAGTCATTGAACTGGGCTAGTTGAAAAGAAGAGGCTCTTGCTTTTAAAAGCCCGCTAAGCACTGGACAGACTCGTTGCAGTTGCTTCACAAGGAGCTTCCAGGAGTTCCACTTTCTTTAAAACTAAAATCTGCAGCTCCTCCCAACATGTACCACGTAATAGTGGAGGTAACAGAGAGTCCAGTGGCACCTTAATATTGGTTGCATCTAGTGTTCAGGATTTTCATAATTACAGGGAGCTGAACTCAGGTTATCAGAAATTCACGTTTAAGTTTAAGGTTTATTTTTAAAAAGAAATTGATTTGGTTTAAATAAAGTCGGCTTGAAAGGGGCACATTGTCCTCTAGCCCTGCCTGCCTCCGACCCCGCTCATGCTCCCCACTTTGCCAACTTCCAGCCCCTGTTGTCCTGAGAGCGCCCTCTGCCGGCCCGCTCCCCGCGCCGGCTGCCGGCCTCGCACCTCCAGCCCCAACGGCTGCCCCAGCTTCGCGCCCTTGGCCGGGGGCGGGGGCGCCACGAAAGTCTGCGCATGCGTATTATAACTCCGCGGGTGGAGGATGGGCACGCTCCCGTCCCCACGCTGAGGATCTGTGCGCTGCCCACCGCGCCCTTGTGAGGCGTTGAAGCAAGAAGGAAACTACAGCTTCCGGCATGCAACGCGCAGCGGCTCTCGGCGGTAGGCAGGGGCGGATTGGCAGCGGTGCATGCTGGGAGCTGTAGTTCTCGGTTCTGTATTGTCTCTCCGGTCGGGAACCCGACCGCCACCCCTGCCTGGCGAGTGACTGACAGCTCCCTGCAGCCAGTGGCCGAGGTGCTGGGCGGTGGAGACAGGCGCCCGTCGCCCCGGTGACCGGGGGCGAGCTGGTGACTCGGTGAGGCGCTGGAGTCCTAGCAGACGGAGGTGAGTGAGTCTGCTCCCCCCCCAGCCTAAACCGACTTTGTGCGCTACCGGCCCGGGACCCCCCTCGGGGCGCGGGGGTGGAAGGAGTAAAGTGGGGGAGGGGAGCGACCTGAGGATAGCGTGCAGCAGAAGTTAGACCCCGACCCCCCCAGCGCTGCAGCGGCGGGCGGGTCCGTTACAAGCGGCGCTTTGCAAGGGGTGGGGATTTGTTTGCTGGACTCCCGGTTTTACTGTTTGCTTGTTCAAAGGGTCCCCACTGCCCCGGGTGCTGCTGTTCCCAGCGGCTCCACCCTCCACGGAGCCTCTGGCTGCTTCGAGAAGGTGGGGAACGTGCGACACTGTTGGGAGAGTAGCATGCAACTGTTGCTTGTCTGGGGGGGGGTACAGTAAACTGCGCCTGGCCCTGGGAGAGCACGATCCCAACTATCCAGCAGCTACCTGACCCCCTCGCTGGTATCTGCCTGCCCTGTCAAATCACTTACTTCAGTACCCTGGGGAGGTGGGGAAACGCTATTATCCCACTTAGCAGAGGCACGGAGAGGTGGTGACTGCGGTGAGTGATGCTCCTTTCTTTAGGAAAGTGATTTATAAACAAAAGTCTCTGCACATTACTGATGATAATACTTGGCAATTGTGCAGCACGATTTGTGTTAAAACTGTTTTACCTCTACGAATCCTCCCTATACCTCTGGGAAGTGAATATGTATGAATTTTACAGATGGGGGGGGGGAATGGGAGAGAGGTTAGGTGACTTGCCCAGGGGCACCCAAGGAGTTGGTAGCAGTGGCAGGATTTAGATGCTGAGTTTATTAGAAAAGATTAGGACTATGTTTATTCCTGAAAGGATACTTTCCTGTGGATACCCGTCTATCTGAAGATATTTCTGATATAACTTGGCTCTCTTTTCTTTCTCTTCCTAGTTTACCTGCACTCTTTTCTAACGTGAGTGGTGGAAGTGAATTGCTCTTTGATGGGTGAGCTTTTTGTGCCCACAAAAAGATGTTATTCTTTTATATGAGGCAGCGGTTCTCAAACTGTGGGTTGGACCCCAAAGTGAGTCATGACCCCATTTTAATGGGGTCTCTGGGGCTGCTGGGGCCAGGGGCCAAAGCCCCACTTCCTTGGGTGGCGGGGCTCAGAACTCAGTTTCAGCCCTGAGTGGCTGGGCTCAGATTATGCTTTGACACTCCCCCCCCCCCTCCTTCCTTCCTTCCTTCCACCCTTCCTTCCTTCCTTCCTTCCCAGGGTGGCAGGGCTCAGGCTTCGGTCCCCCCCCCCCCCCCCCCGGGATCATGTTGTAACTTTTGTAGTCAGCAGGTGTCCCAGTGCAATGAAGTTTCTTTTAAAACTTGTCTTTCTCATCACTGCTTCATTCATAGTTTTGGTTTTCCAGATAATTTTTAACTTTCATCTATAACACCAAAGCTTGAATGTGTTGAGTCTTCTCTCCGTGTCCTGCTTAAGTGTTCAGCTCTCAAATCCATACAGGAGAATTGACTGTAGATAAAACTTTAGCGATTTAGTGAGGATATATGGAGTTTTAATTTTTGATAACACAACTCTTTGTAAACTGTATCCTTCTTTTGATTTCTTCATCACATCTTCCGTTTGGTGGTGTTAGACTCCCTACACTTATTTCACCTATCAACCGTTAAGTAATAGGTGTTGCCTGTTTTGTGCATCTCTGTTATACATGCCAACTTCCTGGGTGCTCTGGGGCTGGAAAAAGAGAAGTTGGTGCTCACTGATCATTTCCTCCCCCTCTTTCCCCAGCGCCTCCTGTCTGCCGAGGATTAGCTGTTCAGTGGTGGGCTGGAGGTGCTGGGGGAAGGAGAGGAAGCAGGAAGAGCAAGGGTGGGGTGTGCTCGGGGTGTGGGGTGGAGTTGGGTGGGAAGAGGTGGGATCTTGGGGAAGGGATGGTGTGGGGATGGGGCAGAGCAGGGGTTGAGCACCCTGGGGAAATTAGAAAGTTGGCACCTCTGGTGTCTGTGTTTGCCCAGAAAGCATTATCTATTACACTTTTCTGTCTTCCTAATGTCGATCCTCACTCCATATTTCTTGCTGACATTGTTTGCAGCAATAAGCATGTTCTGAAGTTCTTCCTTAGTCTCAGGCAGTGATACTTAGATCTCATTGATTTAGGAGCCAAATTAGGGATCAAAATCACCCAATGAACCCCAGCAGTATGAATTCATTGTTTCATTTACTATCTTTCTATATCGGGGTGGACAAAATACAGCCTGCGGGCTGGATCCAGCCTAACATTTCTGTCCAGCCTCCTCTGCCCTTGTGATCTCTGAGTTCGGGGCACTAAAACTCCCGCGGTGCAGCGGGGCACTCAGGCAGGCTGCCTGACTGCCATGATCCCATTCCACTCCCGGAAACGGCCGGCTGCTGCTGGCATGTCTGTGCACACCTGATGCAGGAAGGCTGCTTCTTGGAGTTGCGTGGGGCTATGGCAGGCAGTCTGCCTGAGCCCTGCTGTGCCAATGGCCCAGTGCCACTTGTGGTAAGCTCCTCCCGGCCAGAGCCTGCACCTAGCACCCCCCAAAACCCTGCCCCAGCCTGGAGCCCCCTCCTGCACCAAACTCTCTTCCAGAGTCAACACCCCTCACCCTCTTCTGCACCCCAACACTTTGCCCCAGCCTGGGCATCCAAACTCTCCCCCAGACTCTGTACTCCCTCCATTAATATAGTAGAAATATGTGGCCTGTGATGACTCACCAAAATTTGTGAGTGGCCCCTGTGAAAATTATTGCCCATCCCTGCTCTATATAATAATCGCACAGCAAAAAGACTGGCTAAGTATTTTATCAACTATAATTGTTTAATAACATAAAAGAATCCTGATTGGCTAGTAACTTAGAATGGCCTGCACATCAACCAATGTCATATATGCCATTATATGCCACCAGTGTCCCTCTGCTATGTACATCGGCCAAACTGGACAGTCCCTACGAAAAAGGATAAATGCACACAAATCAGATATTAGGAATGGCAATATACACAAACCTGTAGGGGAACACTTCAACCTGCCTGGACACACATTAGCAGATTTAAAAGTCACCATCCTGCAGCAAAAACACTTCAAGACCAGACTACAAAGGGAAACTGCAGAACTTCAATTCATTTGCAAATTCAGCACACACATTCTAGGATTGAACAAAGATCTAGAATGGCTGGCTCATTACAGACATTGTTTCTCCTCTCTCCATGTTCACACACCCCATTCAAATGCTAGAAGAATAATCCACACTCCCTGATCAGAGATAACAAACTGGTTCAGCTTATTTGGACTAACCTTTTCACCTCCCACCTGGTTCTTACCTACTTTCCCAGACCTGCCTCTAAACATTTCCACTGCTTGCATCCGACGAAGTGGGTATTAGCCCACGAAAGCTCATGCTTCAAAACTTTATAGTTAGTCTTTAAGGTGCCACAGGATTTTGTTTCCTGTGGAGATAGAATGCAACTTTGCTGTAGTGTGCACCTTTCTCAGTGCTGCCATACTCTGATAGTGAATACCGTATTTTTCGCCCTATAAGACGCACTTTTTCTTCCCCAAAACGGGGGGGAAAAAGTTGGTGCGTCTTATAGGGCGAATGAAAAAAAAAAAAAAAAAAAAAAAAAAAAGCGCCTCGCTCTCCCGTCCCCGCCGCGCGGGCGGGCTGCCGAGGTTCCCCCCTCCCCGCCGCGGGCGGGCTGCCGAGGTTCCCCCCTCCCCGCCGGACAAAAAAAAAAAAAAAGCGCCTCGCTCTCCCGTCCCCGCCGCGAGCGTCCTGGTTCCCCCCTCCCCGCCGCGGGCGGGCTCCCGGCAGCCCGCCCGCGCCGGGGGGACGGGAGAGTGAGGCGCTTTTTTTTTTTTTTTTTTTTTTTTTTTTTGGTCCGGCGGGGAGGGGGGAACCTCGGCAGCCCGCCCGCGCGGCGGGGACGGGAGAGCGAGGCGCTTTTTTTTTTTTTTTTTTTTTTTCCGGATTTTTTATTTAAAAATGAGGGGGCGTCTTATAGGACGAGGCGCTTTTTTTTTTTTTTTTTTTTTTTCCGGATTTTTTATTTAAAAATGAGGGGGCGTCTTATAGGACGGAGCGTCCTATAAGACGAAAAATACGGTAGTTCATTCAGGTTGCTGCTTTCTGTCTCCAATATAGGCTTTTTATTAATGGTGTATCTTGAAAGTATTCTTCGGGAATATGTATCATCAGCCTTTTGTTTTGGATTTTATCAAATGCCTTCTCAGAATCTACAAAGCACATATAAATTTCCTTTTGCACTTTGATTGCACACTCAGATTGCCTGCTCTTGAGGAGAAACCAAACTAACTTCTACTAATTCTTGAGGTATACCTCCACTACTTTACTATATTCTGACAAAGCAATTCATTCTGTTACAGATATAAGCAGTATGTTTTGCTAATCATGAGAGATTCGTGAACATTCTTATTTCAAAATACTATTTCAATACAGTTCTCAATGAAGCACTGTCCACAAAACAAAAAAATGCTACCATTACTAGCACCATTGTCGTCATTCTCAGAAAGGAGGCCAAAGATTTACTAAGTGTGAAAACTAAATGAATTCTCACTCCTACAAATTGTCCCTACACAATAGAATTGGTATATTGGCCGTGCGGTGTGGAAAAGTTGTTGTCTTTACTGTACCAGTACCTTTCACAAGAAGCAAGTTAATGCATGCAAATTTAGAATAAGAATACACACACACACACACACACACACACACACACACACACACACACACACACACACGCATTCTGGTAGTGCCCACATAAAAAAGGCTATTACAGTTTCCTTCAGTTGTGTCATTTGACTGTAAGTAAGTCACATTTCAGCACTGAGCAAAAAATTTTTGATTTTCAAGAGTTCTGTGGAGACTTGGGAAAAGGTGTACAGACAGTTCTTCACTGATATACTTTAGAGTCCTGTCCAGTTCTTGGATAGAAAAAAAAGTGTCTATGCCCTGGAGTTGGGGAGGAAAATATCAACCTTGGAACACTTAACCTCAATTGTTTCCCCTCTCCTCTCCTCTTCCCCCTACAGACAGACCGTTTGTAAGGTTTCATGGATAACAGACTCTTAAGATGAGCTGAAAACTCAGCACTACAGTCCTAATTTTCACACACCCCCTTCTGACCAACTGGAGCTATTAAATTAATTTCTGAATATATCTCGTGTTTCTATTTGCTCTTTTTTATTGTTGTGGGTTAACAAGAGCAGATGCATGAAATAAGTTAAGTAGATGTGTGATTTCCACCCCCTTCATTAGAGAATTTGAGAAATGACAGGAAAACTACAGTGGAAATGTAGAAAACTGGAAAACTATAGCGAAAATGGAAAAATAGCTGTGTGTAATGTTTGTAGGAGACAAGTACAGCCCAGGAACTATTGCAACCCAGATTCTGTCTCTTTGCACAGTGTTGTGCCTTGGATCTCAAAGCAGGTTGATCACAAATGTAAACACAAATGTATGGTATCAGAGAACTTGCAAGTTTTACTTCTGATTCAAAGATTCTACCACTTTCAGTATACCATTTTGTAGTTCAGCAACAAGGATAATGTGGTTTATGAGGCAAATTCTTGCTTTGTTACACTAGTGTATACTAACTTCAGTGGATTTACACTGCTGCAGTGATTCTCAAACTGTGGGTCAGGACCCCAAAGTGGGTCACAACCCCATTTTAATGGGGTTGCCAGGGCTGGCTTAGACTGGCTGGGGCTCAGGGCTCAAGCCTGAGGATTTCAGCCCTGTGTGTTGGGACTTGGGTTACAGGCCCCACTCCTAGGGCTGAAGCCCTTGTGCTTCAGTTCTTCTCCCTCCCCTCCAATCTGGTGTAGTGGGACTCTGGGGGGCTCAGGCCCTTGCACTAATGTAACCGCTGCATTTAGCCCATATGTACAGAAGGAAATGTTTCTTTCTGTAAGGTGATACAAAGTTTTCAAGGTAATAAAACACCATATGCAGTCTTATTTACTGATCTGAAACAAATATTCCAATGTCCATACAATCTGTGAAACCTTTTATCAAATTACAGTTGTAACTTTTTATTGTTATTAACCCTTAGCAAAGATATGGAAATGTCATAAAATTATACTTCTTTGCATGAGATCATGTTACCATTTATGTTTTCCAGAGAGTAATTCGTTAATGGGCCTCTTTTGCTCTTAACATTCATGCATAAACCCCATACATTTTTTTTGAAAATGTGCGGGAATCTCCTCTGCAGGTATCTTGGTGTTCAGTGAGTGGTTATTTTAATAGAAACCATGTCATCCTACTTGATATCATCAGAACCCTATGACAAAATTAATTTAAAAAATAATTTAAATTTGAAAATTCAGTAATATGGTGCAACCATTTTTGTATATACTCTAAATAGATTAAAAACTGTTCCAAATAAATAAAACGAAGTGCACTAATTTAGAAGTTATTACTGTACAGCAGTATAATGGAGATAATTGGATGGGTGTTCATACGTCCAGATCAGCTGCCAGAAGTGGACTTCAGTCCTCCCTGATTGAATTTACCTTGCTATCTTGCCTGCATATTTATACCTGTCTCTGGAGATTTCCACAACATTCATCTGATGAAGTGAGTCTTAGCCCACGAAAACGTATGATCCCAAACATCTGTTTAGTCTATAAGGTGCTACAAGACTCTGTCGCTTTTGCAGATCCAGACTAACACGGCTACCCCTCTGATACTAGATTAAAATTTTAGGAAACTCAAGAGTGTGGCCTAATGGAAGTAGGATATTCCTCTTTTTAAGGCATAGACCTGGGTGTAAGGTAGTCTGGGTTCTGTTTTCTGCCACTGATTCCCAACAAAGGTGGTGCCAGATTAATGAATGTTGTAAAGCACTTCTTAACCCTTGGATAGAAAGCATTATGTTAGTGAAAAGTATTAGGCTTTGTCTACACTACCAATTGAACAACAAAAGTTTTGTCATTCACAAGTGCTTAAGCCGTTATTGTCGTCTCACCCTCCCTCCCCCCAAATAAAAGTTTTGCCCTGGCAAGTGGCAGTGTAAACATCTAAATTATTTTCTTCATTCTTAAAGAGGCTATCGTGGCAGCTAGAATTACTATTTTAATACATTACTTACAGAAACCACTCTGCACTGAGAAATTGCAACTGCTGTCTACAAAGATGATTTAAACAAAACCAAATGTTGACCCTTTGTCAAAAGAAAGCAATTTAAAAACCAAAAATAAAGCTAAATAGATATATTACATGGGGGTTTGAAGTCTGTCATATTTCGGATCTGGAAGTCCTCTGAAAGGAGCACATTCTAGAATTGAATCTTCAACTGTGAGTCCTTTTCTAATCCAGGAGAATTCATTTCCAAGTACCAACTGCAAGAGGGTGAGAAGCAGTCTCTGACCATTTAAATCAGGGGTGGCCAACCTGTGACTCCAGAGCCACATGTGGCTCTTCAGAGGTTAATATGCAGTTTCTTGTATAGACACCAGCTCTGGGGCTGGAGCTACAGGCGCTAACTTTCCAATGTGCTGGGGGTGCTCACTGCTCAACCCTTGGCTCTGCCACAAGACCCGTCCCCCTCCCCTGAGCCTGCTGTGCCCTTGCTCCTCCCTACTTCCCCCCCAGAGCCTCCAGCATGCCACGAAACAGCTGATCGGGATGTGTGGGGAGAGAGGGGGAGGCGCTGATTGGTGGGGCTACCGGTGGGTGGGAAGCTCTGTGAGCGGAGGGGCGAGGAGCTGATGTGGGACTGCTGATGTATTACTGTGGCTCTTTGGCAATGTGCATCAGTAAATTCTGGCTCCTCAAACTCAGATTGGCCACCCCTGATTTAAATACTACTTTTGTTATTCGAGTAGTGAAATAACTAACGTTTTAAAAGCTAGGACAGGGGTGGCCAACATGGACCTGAGAAGGAGCCAGAATTTACCAGTTTACATTGTTTTCCTTAAAGTTGCATTTGTCAGGAACATAACTACAATGTTAAGTGAGGAGCTCTTGTAATTTTTTCTTATTGCAAATCCAGGGGTATGACTTCCTCTACTTTAGGTTACATCTACATTACAAGCTAGGGGTATGATTTCCCTTGCTCCCATACATGTTCTTGTGCTACCGCTCATTGAGTGCGGTTTCAAGTAGGTTTGTACTTGTCACAATTAGCCATGCCTCTTCTGTCTTTACCAGTGGTACCAGGTCTACGCTGCTATTTATATTAGCATGAGTTTGATGAGCACTAGTACGAGTATTTGTACACAAGCAGGGGGAATTACACTGTTAGACTTCTCTGGAGTTGCTCACAAGCATGAGTACCAGCCTCGGGGCAAACTATTACAACCAGTTTGGATTTGTGGCCTGGTTTGTGAGTTCTATACAGTACAACCTCAGAGTTGTGAACACCAAAGTTATGAACTGACTGGTCAATCGGACGCCTCCTTTGGAACTGGAAGTATGCAATCAGGCAGCAGAGACCCCCCCCCCCCCCCCAAAAAAAAAAGCAAATACTGTACAGTATGTGTTAAACATAAACCACTAAAAAATAAAGGGAAAGTTAAAAAAATATGATTTGATAGGTAAGGAAACTGTTTCTCTGCTTGTTTCCTATAAATTAAGATGGTTAAAAGCAGCATTTTTTTCTGCATAGTAAAGTTTCAAAGCTGTATTAAGTCAGTGTTCAGCTGTAAACTTTTGAAAGAGCAACCATAATGTTTTGTTCAGAGTTATGAACAACCTCCATTCCTGAGCTGTTTGTAATTCTGAGATTCTACTGTACTTAGGTTTCTTGAATCTAGTGTGAACCTGAAGGCTGTTGTAGTACCTGAACATAGAGTCACAGACCAGGGTACCAAAGGGGACTATCTTGCCACCCAGGCAAGCTTAACTTTGTGACAGATAATCCCTTAAACCAAAATTCACTAATATTCAGGTTGTTTTCAGTCCCAAAGAACCAGGCACTTACTCCAGGTCAGTTGTTCCTCAGATTGCAAACCAAAAACAATGTGTGTAGCCAATCCTATAATAAACTAATTAAAAATTTATTAACTAAAAAGAGAAGTAAGAGAGTTATTTACAAAGTTAAAGCAGGTAAACAGAACACACACAGAAGAGTTATTAGGTTCCAGAGAGAAATAGAAGCTGCTGTAATGTGCCAGCTCTTTGTCTTTTAGGGCTAACCCAAGCTAAGCAGCTTGGGGATCACTTGCTTATGCTTAGAAATATTGTCCTCTCCAAAATTTAAGCAGGACAGTGATACAGTTACTTCTGGTCAGGATTCTTAGGGTATGTCCTTACTACAGCAGTAGGTCGATTTCCTTGCAGTCAATTTTTGAAAGCAGACTGTATAGAGTCGATTTTGTGCGTCCCCACAAAGCACGGCAAGTCAGCAGCGTCTGTCCACACAACTGTGGCAAGTGTCGACATAGCGAGTGGTGCACTGTGGTTAGCTATTCCACAGTTCCTGGAGTCCCCAGCAGGCGCCATTTCGAGTGCTGCACGGTGGGTAGGCATTTCATTATTTCGCGCCCTTTTTTCACGCCGCCGACGCCATTTCGAGCGGTGCACTGTGGGTTTGGCATCCCATTATTCGTGCCCTTTCTCTGCTGTGCTAACGCCATAGCACTGCAAGCATGGACCCTGCTCAGGCCACCGTTGCAGTACTGGCCATTGTGAAGACCTCGCGCGTTGTTGTGGACTTTATGCTGCATCGTCTGCAGAGGAAGGCGATCGGGACACAACTGCGCTTTCTGGAAACTGACGACAGTGATGAGGAGGTGGACCTGGACGTGCACAGGGACAGAGACACTGACTTTTTGGAAGTAGGGGGACCGACAATCTGGCAAATTTAGTGGCAATGTGGCAGGCTCATGTTATGGAACGCCGATTCTGGGCCAGGGAAACAAGCACTGACTGGTGGGATCGCATAGTGCTGCAGATCTGGGATGACTCCCAGTGGCTTAGAAACTTTTGCGTGCGTAAGGGAACCTTCATGGAACTTTGTGACTTGCTTTCCCCGGCCCTCCAGCACAAGGATACCAAAATGAGAGCAGCCCTCACAGTTCAGAAGTGAGTGGGGATAGCCTTCTGGAAGCTTGCAATGCCAGACAGCTACCGGTCAGTCACGAATCAGTTTGGGGTGGGTAAATCTACAGTGGGGTCTGCTGTGATGCAGGTAAGCAGGGCAATCGTCGAGCTGCTTCTACTCAGGGTTATAAACCTTGGAAACCTGCAAGCTACAATGGGGGGAGGTAGGCCAAGACACAGTACCTTTTAAAACTTTTTAGATACACTCAGCCTGCTGCTGCTTGTGCTGGCTTGTGGGGTAGAGTGGGTTGGTCCCCGGAGCTTCCCCACCCGGGTTCTCACCCTGTGTCTGGGTGGGGAAGCTATGGGACTTGGGGGGAGGGGGAGGAAGGAGGTGGTTAGACAGAGGCTGTAGAGGCGATCTTTGTTCTGGCTGAAGCGCTACTGGACACCGGAGCATGTCGCTTTGGTCCTCCATTATCCGCAGCATCGCATCCATCCGCTTTTCTTCACACTCATGCCGCTTTTCTTCGTGCTCCATCCACCTCTCTGATGCAGCCCTGGACTGTTGCCTTGACTCTAACAATTTTTATCTCCATACACTCTGCCGAGTGGCCTCAGTATGAGAGTTCTGCATTAGTTCATTAAAGATGTCATCACGCGTCTTCTTTTCACATTTCTGTATCTGCGATAGTGTGAGGGGCAGGATGGGGAATTCTGAGATAAATGTGCAGCTGCTGTGGGCAAAGAAAGGGACAAGGTTATAAGAGAGAGATACATTTTGCAGCACAATGGGAGTACTATTTAACGGTGAACCACAGTATTCACTGGCCTGATATGCTTTATGTACAAGGTCACATTCCGCACCTAAAACATTCACAGAAGCATCTTGCACACATGAGACAGCCTCAACATGGCTACTGAAATCACCATGCAGCCGGCCATGGTAAGCTAAGCAGCGCTCCGATGTTCCATACTAATCCCTCTCCCTTCCCCCCCCCCCACCACGTGGCTCTCTCCTCCCCCCACTGCGTGGCTCCCAGTGAACCGCGAACAGAAAAAAAAAAAATCCCTGCTTTGGGTTCCGGTCTGGCTAGGTGGGGGTAGGGGGTGTGTTTGATCTGCTTCGGAAGCAGCCGCAAGCAGCAAAACAAAAATTCCCTGTTTGGGCTATGGGCTGGCTAGGGTGGGTGGGTGCCCGTTGGGTCTGCTTCGGGAGCAGCTGCGAGCAGCAAAACAAAAATTCCCTGTTTTGGGCCTGTTTGGGAAGATTAGTTTACAGCCGGGAACATCTGTCCCCCTACTAATTACAGTGCCGTATTTCAAACAGGCAACTGTGAATGACATCACTCTCCTTAGCATTTCTCAGAGATATAGAGAACTCATGTTACTTGAGTCTCTTCAAAATCCTGGTCCATATGCTGCGATGCTGTGTTACGCAATGATACCAGACTATTTACTAATTTCATGGCGTGGAATGGTGTCCTATCACGGAGGAACAAATAAGGTGGCTCTCCGCAGAAATCTGTTGTGTAAAGTTCATTGCTACCTGCTCGAAAGTTTCATGGAAATGTCCATAGAGGATTTCCGCTCCATCCCAGAATACATTAACAGACTGTTTCAGTAAAAGGACCAGCAATGAATGCATGCCAAGTCTTTAGGGCAAGTTAATCATTAATAAATGCTTCCTTTTAAAATCATGACTCCTCTAATCCCTAAAGGCACACTCACCAGAGGTTCCTTCACAGGCTGGGGTACCAGCAGCTTGGGATGGTTGGGAGGGTAATGGGTCCAGGGCGATAAACAGCTCCTGGCTGTCTGCTAACAGGGTTTCTTGGCTTGCCTCCTGCTGCTCCGTAATATTTCCGTCCTCATCACCTTGCTCATCATCTGAATCCTCCTCAGGCCTGATGATTATCCCATGGGTTGAGTCCATGGAGACCAGTGCGACGGTGGTGGGGGCGCCCCCCATTATCTGATTCAGTTCACTGTAGAACCGGCATGTCCGCAGCGGTCCCCCAGAGCGTCCGTTTGCCTCTTTGGTTTTCTGGAATGCTTGCCTCTGCTCCTTAATTTTCACGCGGCACTGTTGGGCATCCCTGTTGTGGCCCCTTTCCAGCATGGCTTTGGAGACTCTGGCAAACATGTTGGCATTCCGTTTGTTGTTGCGGAGTTCCAACATCACGAATTCCTCTCCCCAGATAGTGATCAGATCCAACACCTCACGCGTGGACCATGCTGGAGCTCTTTTCCTCTGGTTGGTCTCCTGTGCTGCTGAGCTCTGCATGGTGGCTTGTGCTGCTGAGCTCTGAATGGCAACTGCCCTGTGCAGGTGAGCTCGCCACACTGGCCAAACAGAAAATGCAATTCAAATGTTTCCGGGGCTTTTCCTGTCTACCTGGCCAGAGCAGCGAGTTGAGAGTGCTGTCCAGAGCGGTCACAGTGGAGCATTGTGGGACAGCCGCTGGAGGCCAATAATGTCCCCATGCGTCCTCACTACTCCACAATCGACGCAGAGAGGTAGATTACAGTGCTACTCCTCTTGTTAGGGATGAGTACAGAAATAGATTTTGAGGGCCCTTTAAATCAACGCAAATGGTGGTCGTGTGAGGATGGGTACAGTTTTATTCTGACTTAACGACGCTAAAGTCACCGTTAAGCCGTAGTGGGGACCAGGCCTTATTTTCTTCCCCCAGCGTTCAAACTGATGGAACAGATGTTTGAGCCCTGTCTCTGCTTAAATGGGTGTGCGTGTAGGACAATCAGAAAAGTCTTAGTCCTTTGATGTTTCACAATGGCTCATTTTAGTTTCTTTGGGCCTTTGTGTGCAGGATGAGCACTTTACATCAATTAATGCTTCTTTCCTGGTTGGTGAGTTACAACTACAGAGGCTTATGCTGCAAACACTCAGTATAACTTTATACCATGTTTTATACCCATGGGATACAAAAGTTATAAGTGAGATCAGGACAAGCTCAAAAGCTTGTCCTTCTCACCAACAGAAGCTGTCCAATAAACGATATTACCTCACCCACCATGTCTCACCAGTACATGGAGCATCCTACAAGCATTTCTTCAAGCTTAAACACATTCTTATAAATTTAACATCTATTTTAATAATGCTAACACATAGGTGAGCCAGATTGGTTTCCAGCTATGCATTTGTCAGTGTTCAGTGAGGGAAGACAAAGGATCTGGGGATGATGTAAGCAGGGTGGAGAAACAGAGGCTGGGAATGAGAGCATATAGGAGACTGGTGGGGAGAATAAGAATAGGCAGGGGGAACTCGGCAGGAACTGAGACTGGAGCAGCCTTACTTCTGCACTGCTGCTGGCGGGGTGCTGCTTCAGAGCTGGGTGCCCGGTCAACAACCGCTGCTCTCCAGCCGTCCAGCCCAGGGCCCCCAATTTGAGATATGCTGGTCTTTCCTGTGGAAATTGATATAGGATAAAAGAACACAAAAGACCAGATTTAAAAGGGGAGACCAGATTTCAAGGTCCGTGATATGTTTTTCATGGCCATGAATTTGGTAGAGCTCTAATTATATCCTTGAAAGTGAACTGCTTTTGGGGAGTGGAGCACACTTTGGTAAGTTAAGACCAATGAATATTGTTCCCTAAATTATTGTGAATACAATCTTAGTATTTTAGCTGCATTTAAAACTTAAAAACTGTTTGGGCAAAATTGTGTATGGACAAAATAATTTGCTTAAGGGCAGGTGGGACTCTCTCTAGTTATTGATAATAACAACAACCAGTCACGTTGCCCAGCTATAAACTAAGCAATCTTAACTAAATCCTATGAAACTGAAAAAATATTTACATCTGTTGCTTAAAGAAGCCATTTAAAGAGCTGTCTTGAGTTGTGCCAATTGTGAATATCATGAATCTTAAATTCTACTATTTTTGTCTACTAATATTTAGCCCTATCTCCTCCCCAGGAATACTGGACTAATAATCATTTGGTGATTAACAGGAGAAACTGTTGGTATTTTAATTTACAACAGCATTTTTGTATCCCAGTAAAATCATAGGAGTTTTAATCTAATCCCCTGGCAGTGTTTTAGTTAACATTTTCTCATCAATCCATGTTGAAATGTTCAGAGAATTCCTTGGTTTTGGTTTCTTAGTTTTCTCTGTTTTTCTTGGCTCTTATGACAGCTTGCTTATAGAGATGGACAGAATATATTGATAAGTGCTCGCTGTTTAAGTAGGATAGCAGAGGTTGTGTGTGTCTGAAAAGTGCTCACTTCAGAGTTTTTATACTCGTATTTTCATGAAAGTATAGGAAAACACACCTCTTTCAGGCTTGTTTAGATTCAAAGCTTGTTGCTGTTACTCTTTGGCTCCATTCCTTGAGGGTGGTAGGTGACACTTTCAGCTCTTGAATATGCAGTCTGTTTAATGAATATACAACATTTCGGATTGGTGTTTGTGGCAGGAAAGCATCAGACAACTTTTAAAGTTACTTTTAACTGTCTTTATTCAATCAGTTTTCTGAGATATTTCTTCACTTTCAACAGAATTTAATAGGAAATGAAATTCTGTTTCTAAAAAGACCAAACACTCCTGTTCTTTATGGAAAGTTTTCAGTTTTAAAACACTCTTTCAATATTAAATAATTTTTAGAGTCATAAGTTTAAATAATTATTTTAAAAAAGTTGTTTATATCAGTTTTTGGAAAGATTATTCTTCTTGTCTTCCTGAGTTGGTTGGAAGTTGCTTGAGCACTGTGAGTAATTAATTTTCCTATTGATATTAACTATATTTAAATAGCTTTTTATATTAATTTGTTTCTCAAGGTCATTAGATTCTATGCTGGTACATAAAGCATTTTACTATATTACATAGCAATGATAGTAGGAGCTTTTTCTTTAGCTAACATATTTGCAAGTATACATTTCACAAAGGTGTCTGTCATTTCAACATATAAGAAATAAACAGAAGATTTTAAACACTTCCTACTACATATTTTTCCTAGAGGCTTTTTTGAATCAAGATTTTAAAATAATTATAAAATTATTTTCATCAAAGATATTTCTAGAATTCTTTGTGTAGTTTTACCCAGATTCATTACTCTGATAGTGCATCTTATGTTCCTTTTCACAATCGGGTCTGTTCCTCAAACATGAATGTTTTACATGGTTTGTCATCTTGAAATAAAGATTACATTTGTATCAAGCTGGTATTTTACAGAAAAGGAGGTGTCCTGGTATAGATAAGAAGTCACTTTTAGGGGTTTGTCCCTTGACTAAGCTCCATAGACTTGCAATCTGTTTGTTACAGCAATTAAACTTCTGTTAACTATTTTGTACAAAGCACACTTTTAAATAACCAATCCATCTTTTAAATGCAGCACAAAAGAAAACGGTATAAAGATAAAGAAAGGTAAAGTTTAAAATGCATCTACTTGTGGGGTAAGAAAACATGGTTTACAGTTAGGGAGGGCTATCTTTTCTGATGTATGCTTGTCCTTGGGTGATAGCAGAAATTCTGGAATTTCTTTGGTTAATGTTAGCATTTTTCAACATAACTAGCTAAGCATATTAAAACGTGTGTTGTCCTATTTTCAAGTATTATGGCTGTAACATACTTGTGGCTCATTGGTTCCCAAACTGGGTCATGACCTCAAATAGGGTCTTTCTATCAGCAAATGGAGTTATGGTTATCTCTAATATGCAGAGTATGCCATTTTGTGCTGCTCAACATGACCTTGAATATGATGCATGCAAAGTGATGTTGAGAGAGGACAGCATGTTGCTTTTCAAAATGGTGGTGTCCTTGCTTTCTGAACATAAGAACATAAGAATAGCTGTATTGAGTCAGACCAAAGGTCCAACCAGCCCAGTATCCTGTCCACAGACAGTGGTCAATACAAGGTGCCCTGGAGTGAGTGAACCTAACAGGTAATAATCAAGTGAGCTCTCTCTCGCCATCCATCACCCCTGGGGTCCCATCAGGGAATACTTAATTAAAATGGGGTCCTTCTGCAAAAATTGGAGGACCCCTGTTTTCGCTAAATCTTAATATTCAGTAAAGTTGTAACAACTTAAAATATTAAGTTATAATTTTATTAATTTTTGTATCAACATTGAGGTCTGTCAACCACAATTGTTCAGCTTTGCTTTGGCGTTAATAAAGTACAAGATCTTGTGCCAATATTATTATTTTGATATCTTTTTTTTATAGTAATTTTGATAAATGTATTCCAAACACTAAGAAGAACAAAAAAGGAAAATATAAAGTATTAAATGATTTTTATTTATTTGTTCTTTAGGACTTCTACAGACGAAGGAACTTGGATTCAGGGAAAACACTTAAATAAAACATGAATAAGAGTTTGGACTAATGAAGGGCTCCTCCTGTTCCAGAGATTAACCAAAATGTATAGACCAGGGGAAACCGTGAAACGTCGACTCAATATGCATGCTCCTCCTCGGATAAGAAGTGTGGAAGTTGCAAGAGGAAGAGCTGGCTATGGGTTCACCCTTTCTGGACAAGCTCCCTGTATTCTTAGCTGTGTTTTGAAAGGAAGTCCTGCAGATTATGTGGGACTTAAAGCAGGAGATCAAATATTTGCAATTAATGAAATTAATGTAAAACAAGCTTCTCATGAAGATGTGGTGAAACTAATAGGAAAATGTTCTGGAGTCCTGCACATGGTCATTGCTGAAGGCAACAGTCATATTGACTCATGTTCTAGTGATGAAGAAGTTGGTTTTTATGATGGGAAAGGGTGGCTGAAGCCAAAGCCTGACTCTAAAGCCTTGGGTATAAATAGAGCAGAGAAGGTTGTTGAAGAAATGCAGTCTGGTGGAATTTTCAACATGATCTTTGACAATCCTAGTTTTTGTGCTGGTAATGCAGAGAATTCAGTACCAAAGCAAAGATCCCTTTCTGAGACTGCTGCTACTAAATTTGAAACTGGACATGAAAATATAAATAACAATCCTAATCTACTTTCAAAGGAAGAAATATCCAAAGTGTTGCAAGATGATTCCGTTTTTCAAATTGAACTGGAAAATCCAGAAGACTTTGGGTTAGATGCAAGTATTTTAAATGTTGCTATGGTGGTAGGTTACTTAGGCTCGATTGAACTTCCTTCAACAAGCTCAAATCTGGAAAATGACAGTTTGCAGGCTATTCGGGGATGTATGAGACGACTCCGGGCAGAACAGAAAATCCATTCATTGGTGATGATGAAGATTATGCATGACTGTATTCAACTCTGCAGTGACAAGTCTGGTGTAGTAGCAGAATATCCTGCAGAGAAACTGGCATTTAGTGCTGTGTGCCCTGATGATAGAAGATTTTTTGGGCTAGTTACCATGCAGACAAATGATGATGCAAGTTTAGCTCAGGAAGATGATGGGGTTCTGAGGACATCTTGTCATGTGTTCATGGTGGATCCAGAATTATTTCATCATAAAATTCACCAAGGTATAGCAAGACGTTTTGGACTGGAATGTACAGCAGATCCAGACACAAATGGCTGTTTAGAATTTCCAACATCATCTTTACCTGTTCTTCAATTTATATCTGTCCTCTATAGGGATATGGGCGAGCTGATTGAGGGAATGAGAGCAAGGGCTTTTCTTGATGGCGATGCAGATGCTCATCAGAATAACAGTACAAGCAGCAACAGTGATAGTGGTATTGGAAATTTTAACCAAGACGAAAAAAGCAATAGAGTTCTGGTGGTTGATTTAGGAGGCAATCCAAGTAAACATATTCCTAACAGTATATGGGAAAATCCCGTTGGAAGGGGACAGAATCAACATGCTTCCCATTGGAATGGCTTCTGTCAAGAACAAGAAGGAAACATTCCTTTAGAAATAATTCAGAATGACAAATCACACAATTTAAGTAAGCACTTAAGTCCTTCAGCTCGTATCGAAGTTCCACTAGTTACTTCTCGAAGTTCAGTGCCGCCATCCAAGAAAAGTACTTCAGGCATAGGCAATCAGAGATGGTTGCCTGTTCATGTCTTACAAGAATGGCAACATGGAAATGCCAGTGACCAGGAGTCTTACACAGATTCTACAGATGGCTGGTCAAGTATTAACTGTGGTACTCTTCCCCCACCAATGAATAAGATTCCAGCTGACAGATATAGAGTTGATGGCAGCTTTGGTCAGCCCCAATTAACATCTCATAAAAATGAATGGTCTAAGAATGTGTTTTGCACACACAAGACGTTTGGCCCTCAGCACAATATTAGAAAGTCTAAAGAAGCTAAAAAGGTAGGAATGTTCATATATAAGCTACTGGAAGCACTCTGAAGTCACACTGTTACACGTTTAATAATTTTTAAAATTTGTATAACATTTGTAATTATAAAATTGTACATAGAGGTGTTAATATAGAGATCTTCTGAGCTATTCTTCCTCCCCTTTCTCACCTTTGCAGTTGCCACAAATGGGGAAGGCTTAATAATATCCTCTTGCATAAAAATATCTGTTAATGAATATGCTAATTAATTCCCAGACACAAAAGAAGTTGATGAAGTTAAAGTTGAGAGAATATTTCAGTAATTTAAGGATAAAACACTGTACAAAGTACAATGTTGGAAAAAAAACAACCTTTTAAAAATGAAATTCAGAGTAGAGGTAAAATCTAAATACAAACACTTGAAAAAGTAGAAAGTCAAAGGTAAACTTCCTTTACTATTTCAAACTTCCAGGTTTTTAATAGCTTTATTTTGCTAATTTCAATGTTCGTGTAAGGATTTTCACAGATGTATGTCTATCCTAATTTAATCTCTACAGATTTTTTTTGTTTTGGAGTTACTTTAGTTTTAAAAATAGTCATAACATCAAACAGGAAGAGAAGGTATGGGGTGTGGAACCAACACTTGCAACTGTTTCTGCAGACTTCCTGAGATCTGCAGGAAGGGAGCCCTAATCCTGTGTACCTCTTGGGAACTTTTGCTGGGAAGCCCCTCTCATGTGAATCTAAGGGCTTGGCTACACTTGCAATTTAGAGTGTACAGTAAACCCTCGATTTAACGGACCTCGATTTAACGGACTTCGGATGCAACGGACAAAATTTCTGAGCAAGTCTGATGCATCCGAAATCCATTTCTCGGGGGCTGGCTGCCGGCTCCCGGCTGCCGCCCGGGTCACAGCAGCAGGCGGGCTGGCTGCCGGCTGCCGCCCGGGTCCAGGCAGCAGGTGGGCTGGCTGCCGGCTCCCGGCTGCTGCATGGGTCACGGCAGCGGGCGGGCTGGCCCCCGGCTGCCGCCCGGGTCCAGGCAGCAGGCGGGCTGGCTGCTGGCTCCCGGCTGCCGCCCGGGTCCAGGCAGCGGGCGGGTTGGCTGCCGGCTCCTGGCTCCCGCCCGAGTCCCGCCAGCGGGCGGGTGGGCTGCTGGCTCCCGCCCGAGTCCCGCCAGCGGGCGGGTGGGCTCCCGGCTCCCGCCCGAGTCCCGCCAGCGGGCGGGCTGGCTGCCGGCTCCCGGCTGCCGCCCGGGTCACGGCAGCCGGGACCAGGGCGGGCTGGCTGCCGGTTCCCGGCTGCCGCCCGGGTCCCGGCAGCTGGGAGCGGGGCGGGCTGGCTGACGGCTCCCGGCTGCCGCCCGGGTCCAGGCAGCGGGCGGGTTGGCTGCCGGCTCCCGCCCGAGTCCCGCCAGCGGGCGGGTGGGCTGCTGGCTCCCGCCCGAGTCCCGCCAGCGGGCGGGTGGGCTCCCGGCTCCCGCCCGAGTCCCGCCAGTGGGCGGGCGGGCTCCCGGCTCCCGGCTGCCGCCCAGGTCACAGCAGCCGGGACCGGGGCGGGCTGGCTGACGGTTCCCGGCTGCCGCCCGGGTCCCAGCAGCCGGGACCGGGGCGGGCTGGCTGACGGCTCCCGGCTGCCGCCCGGGTCCCAGCAGCCGGGTCCCAGCAGTGGGCGGGCTGCAGAACTGCCGCCCCGACCCTGTGGCGGGAGGGCTGCTGCTCCGACAGCTCGTGGTTTTTTTTATTATTAAATAACGGACTTTTTGATTTAACGGACACCCCCTCGCCCGAATTAGTCTGTTAAATGGAGGTTTTACTGTACTAAAGCCACCCAGTGTGCGCTAACTCACTCCCCATCCATACTGGCAAGGGACGTAGAGCGCTCTGACTCCATGGCTGGCGCACTCCTGGTACTCCACCTTGGCAAGAGGAATAACATCTGAAGTGTCTTGGCTGAGATGCCCCAGCATCAGTGTGAACGAGGTGTTTCGTTACTGCACTCTGACCTCCGGAAATGTCCCATAGTCTCCTTAAATCGAGTGGCCACTTTTGTCATTGTTTTGGAATCGGCTGTAGGAATGTGGATATGCCCTTTCAAAGCTCCATTTCTGACATCCAGCATGCTTCTCCACTCCGGGGCAAAGCAACCATTACTGGGGAACATTGCTTGCTTTGAGTGAGTGGCGGGGTGTGGGGGTGTGTACTTACAAGGCAGCATGCTGACACATACCCTCAGCACCCCAAAAACCCACTTTCTCCCCCCACATACACACAACACACTCCTGTCACACTGCCCCCACCACATTTGAAAAGCATGTTGCAGCCACTTGAATGCTGGAATAGATGCCCAGAATGCACTGTTGCCAATGCTGCTGCAAATGTGGCCACGCCAGTGTGCTTGCAGCTGTCTGTGGACAGACTGCAGCGCTTTCCCTGCTGCACTCTCCAAAGGCTGGTTTAACTCAAAGCACCTTACGTCTGCAAGTGTAGCCAAGCCCTTAGGAATTACACAGGAGTAGAGTTCTGTCAGGGTATCTTAGGAGGATTTTTGGGAGCTCCCCCACCCTCTGCAAGTCTTCAGGCACCCCAGGAGCTTTAGGCTACCCAGGCTTATTTAACTTAATAAACTTAGGAGTGACTGTGAGACTCCTAATAAGCCTAGTGAGGATTGCAGGCAGGTGGGAACCCTCTAAATTAACTTAAGGCTTGTAGGAGGCAGGGGTGTGAGGCTCTGATGAGTCCATATGGAATCTGCTTAAAGGCTGCAGTGGAAGTGAAATGGACTCTGCTCTACTGTTGCCCCCAGGCTTCCTTCCCACTCTGGGCTGTCCACATGCCACTTTGGTGCTGCCTGGTCATATCGCCTTTCTCCACTGTTCCATCAAACTGGGGCTCTTACGTGCCCCAAGCCTCCTGTGGAATTGTAGGAAAAGAACCCTCCAGGAGCTCTGCAAAAGTATTGGGATGTTGGAACTTACAGTTTCCATTTTCATTTTTGAAGCTAGGATCTGGCATAAAAGCAGGCTGGTATAATTGTGATGACCACCACTATTCTAACTTCAAGTTTGGTGGGAAAGTACTCCTTTGCTTGCACATGTCCATTTCATTGTAAGTATTTGTGTGCCCACACAGTTGCCAGAAATTTTTCCAATGGCCGTATCCATTGGGTTGGCTCTAGCACCTTCTGGAGTCGCACACTGGTATAAGGCCCTGCTGACCCTGCAGGTAACGGGTAGCCTCAAACCTAAGGGATCAGGTGGAGGTGGTTAAGGAGGTGACACATGGCCTCCTAGATATCCTGTCACCAGTGGGTCCATCCAGATGGCCCTACTGCTACATGATTCAATCATGGACTCTGTTAAGGCCCTTCAGCAAACCCCTGTCCCCCTTCTGCCAGTGGCAAAATGCTCAGTGTAAATACTTTGTTCCGGCTAAGGGGTACGGGTTCCTTTTCACAACCCTCGGGATCATTGGTGGTTGCGGTCGGACTGGAAGGCTGGACCTCTTTGGGCACAAGGCCTATTCCTCAGGGGTCCTGCAATTGCATGTAGCAAACTAGCAAGCCTTGCTGGGGTGCTACAATTTCAACATGTGGGAGTTTTCTCACATTCAATCACCTTCTTTCCCAGGACTCCAGACAGGAGTTTTCCTCTCGTTGAGGAAGGAAAAACTGTATCCTGGGCCTCCTTACAAGCAGCCCTGGATGCTGCTACTTCTGCACCCAGATCAGTGGTGACTGCGGTGATGATACATAGGAGCTCCTGGTTGCAATCATCGGGGTTTCCTCGGGAGGTGCAACACACCATCATGGACCTCCCTTTTGAGGGTTCGTCACTCTTCTCAGAGCAGACAGATGATAGGTTGCCTGGCCTTAACGACTCAAAGGCAACCTTGAAGTGTTTGGGTCCCTGTGTATTGGCAGATACAAGAAAACAATACAGACCACAACAGTTACTTCCTTCAAACAGCCAGGAAGGACCAACAGAGGAGAAGAAACAGAGGGTTTAGACGCAGGCCCCCTCCTCAGTCATTCTCAACATTCCCTACTCAGTCAGCCTCCAGGCACCTCGGGCTGTCATTTTGATGAGACACTCTAGGTCAGCATTACAATTCCTTCTACACTGGATCCAGCTACATGCCTGTTTTCCAACTCCCTTTCCTATTTCCTGTATTCCTGGACATAGATTACTTCAGACTGATGGGGCCTCAATGCCATAAAACTGGGTTACACTATCCAATTATTGTCCATCCTTTCTTCCCCCCACCCCCTTTTAGGGACCGTTCAGCAAGAAGTCCAATCCTTCTTCGGGTGGGAGCTGTAGAGCAAGTTGTTCCTCCCTTGAGGGTTCTATTCCTGTTACTTCCTGATCCCAAAAACCAAAGGTGTGTGTGTCTCAGACCCATTTTAGACCAGAGCAGTCTCAACTGAGATCTCAAGAACTTGAAGTTCTGCATGGTCTCCTTGCTTTCCTCATTCACTCACTGGATCCTGGGGATTAGTATGCCGTCCTCGATTTAAAGGATGCTTACATCCATATTGCAATCTTACCTGGTTGCAGACATTTCCTAAGATTTGTAGTAAACCAAAATCACCACCAGTTCACAGTGCTCCCATTTGAGCTGTCAGCTGCCCCACAGATTTTCATGAAATGTGTAGCGGTAGTAGTGGCCTTTTTAAGGAAAAAGGGAATCCACATATTTCTATACCTTGACAACTGGCTGATCAAGAGCCGGTCCAGAGCTCAAATAAAGGTGGACATATGGCTCATCCAGTCAACCTTCAATGGGTTGGGCCTGGTGTTGAACTTCCAGAAGTCCACCTTAATCTGGGTCCACAGGATAGAGTTCATAGGGTCAGTACTCTACGTGGTGCAAGCAAGAGCTGTACTTCCGAAGGACTGGTTCTTCAGAATTGTATCCCTGTTGAGATCTCTCCAAAGCCATCTGATCATGACTGCACAATAGTGTCTGAGCTTCCTGGGCCACGTCGTGATGTGCACATTCCTACTACAGCAAGCAAGGCTCCAACTCAGGCCTCTGCAAGCCTGACTCTACTCCCCCTCTTGTCAGCTCCTGGACTCAGTTCTCATAGTCCCGATCCGGGTCCTAACCTCACTACAATGGTGGCTGGACATGAGCGCAGTATGCTCGAGACCTTGTCCATCCCTGTTGCGGTATGCAATGAATCAGCCCTGGGCTGGGGGGGGGGCACTTTGGGCTTATCAGAACATAAGGCTTCTGGACCCAAGAAGAACTCTTCATGCAAATCAATGTCCGGGAACTCAGGGCAGTACTAGATTGGCAGGCATTTCTACCCCACTTGATAGGCAAATCTGTTTCAGACCTTACTGACAATACGATGGCCGTGTTCTACATAAACAGGCGGAAGGGTGCACATTTTTCCTCCCTATGTTAGGAAGCAGTCTGCCTGTCATTATTCTGCATCGACAGTGGCATTGCACTAGAAGCTTTCTACGTTCCCGGGACTCAGAACAGCTAGCAGATCACCTCAGTGGGTCTTTCTCTTCTCTGTGTAGATGTTGTAAGGGATGTTTTCTGATGGTGGGGGACCTCCTCCAGCCCCAGTGGTCCTGTTTGACATTTGATCTAACAGGAAATGCTGTCAAGTCTGTTTCCTCAAGGGCCACAGCCTGGAGTCTCTAGGAGGTGTGTTCCTAATACCATGGACAAAGCACCTGTACTACATCTTTCTGCCTATCCCACTGGTCCATAAGGGGCTGATGAAGATCAAGCAGGACCGAATGCAGGTCATCCTCATAGCCCAAGAATGGCCCAGACAACATCGGTTCTTCTCTCCTGACCATGTCAATGGAGATGCATTTACAGCTCCCATGTATGGTGACCAGATGTCCCGATTTTTATAGGGACAGCCCCGATTTTTTTATATAGGCTCCTATTACGTCTGCACCCCTGTCCCGATTTTTCACATGTGCTATCTGGTCACCCTACTTCCATCACACATAGACTTGATATCTAGTTATTAGGGGCAAATGCTTCACCTGAACTTCACGTCGCTGCATCTGACGGCCTGGACACTCTATGGCTAAATCCAGAAGAGCAGGTTTGTTTGGAAGAAGTCCAAAAAGTTCTGATGGGCAGTAGAAAGCCATCTACCAGTGCAACCTACCTAGCAAAATGAAAGAAGTTCTCCATCTGATGTTCACAGTGATGAGTTCTACATCTCCAGTCATGTCTGCAGTTCATTCTAGACTACCTGCTTTTAAGACAGAAAGGGCTAGCAGCCATCTCAGCCTTCCATCCCAAGTCGTTCGATGTTTTCACACTACGTAGTAGTCAGGTTCCTCGAGGGCCTGGAGAGGGTGTACACACAGGTCAGGGATCCCACCCCTCTATGGGATCTAAACCTGGTCCTGTCAAAGTTTTCCAGGACCCCATTTGAATCATTGAAACATGCTCGCTGCTACACCTCTCTTGGAGAGTAGTGGCCATCACCTCGGTCAGATGGGTTTCAGAAATCTGAGCTCTCATTTTGGAGCCCCCGTATATGGTCTCTTTCAAAGACAAGGTCCAGTTGCGACCTCACCCGTTGTTGTATCTCAGTATCATTGCAGTCAAGCAGTTTTTTTTTTTGGGGGGGGGGGGAGGAGCTGGTGTTCTACTCTAAACTGCATGTTAACAGGTAGGAACAGCGATTCCACTCATTGGATGTATGGTGTTTTCTGCCCTACTACATACAAAAGATCAAACCATTCTGCAGATCTACTCAGCTGTTCATTGCAGAAAGGATGAGAGATCTCCCTATTTCTGCACAAAGAATATGATTGTGGATCACTTTGTTTATCAAGACATGTTACATGTTCTCTAACATCCTATCCCTATCTAACCTCACTGCTCACTCTACAAGATATCAAGCCTTCCACTGCTTTCTTAGCACAGGTACCCATTCAGGACATATGC
The DNA here is from genome assembly GCA_032164245.1 of Sternotherus odoratus. Classification (NCBI taxonomy): domain Eukaryota; kingdom Metazoa; phylum Chordata; order Testudines; family Kinosternidae; genus Sternotherus; species Sternotherus odoratus. The sequence continues at coordinate 98,017,952 of JAVMKO010000004.1, read as the reverse complement.
AGGGCAGCAACCTGGTTTTCAGTAGATATGTTCACCTTGCATTATGCCTTTACACAACAGGCCAGAGATGACACCAGCTTCGGCTCGGCTGTGTTACAGTCAGCCTGCCCTTGACCTCTGTACCCACCTCTGTAGGATGACCAGATGACAAGGAAATATCACGACACATAGAGGGGAAGGGGGAGGGGCAGAAGGAAGGCGGGGAGGGACGGAGGAGGGGGGAGACACAGGCTCACCCCCCCACTCCCCTGGAAGCATGGGGGCGGGGGGGGGGGATACAAAGCTTGCCCATGGTGCAGGGTGCGCCCCCCCCACTCTGGGGCCAGGCACAGCCTGGCAGAACAGGACCCCCCCCCCACTCCAGGTCACAGGCCGGTGGTGCAGGGACAGCCCCCCCCCCAGCTCTGAGGCAGTTGGGAAGTGTCCAGCAGTGGGTCCCTCCCTCTGGCTCCTGGGGTCGAGTTGGGCCAGGTGGCGGCTGGAGTGGGGTTGCAGGGGGGCAGCCGGGGGCTCTCGGCCCTCTGCTGGGGCCTGCAAGCCCCGCCCTTGTAGCAGGTGGCATCATGTAGACCTCCTCCCCGCCTCTGTGCCTGCCTGGGGCCGATTTGCAAGCTCCTGTCGGGAGCTGCCCCAGGCAGAAGCGGTGAGCGGCACGCCGGCGCCTTGCTGCCGCACCTGCAATCCTGATATTGGGATGAAGGGCGTCCCGACCGTACATCAATCAGGACGCAGGACAAGTCCTCTAAAATTGGGACTGTCCCGATAAAATCTGGACGTCTGGTCACCCTACACTTCCGGGTCAGCTACAGCAACATTGGAATGGACATGTGCAAGCACTCGGAGAAGAAAAACTGGTTACTAACTTTTCTGTAACTTGTTCTTCAAGATGTGCTGCACATGTCCATTCCAAAACCCACTCTCCATCCTGTCTTTGGAGGCTGTCAGTAAAAAGAAACCGAAGGAGGTCAGGGCCTGGAGGGCCTTATACCAGCGCTATGAGCATGCAACACCAGAGGGTGCTAGAGCTGACCCAACGGATATTGCTAAGGGAAAAATTTCTGGCAACTGTGCTTTGGGTGCATAGATACCTATATTGGAATGGACATGCGCCACACATCTTGAAGAACAAGTTACCTGAAAGGCTAGTAACTCTTTCATTCCCCATAGACAAGCCCTGTAGCAATCCATTCAGATTTTTTTCTTCCTATGAGGAAAAGGGTTAGATCGATTGTGTTGGAAGGATAAATCTCCAGCATTCATTTGATGGGTATTTTAAGGTGATTGGAGCAGGCATGGCATTATTGCATTGTTATTTAAAATTTTCTCTCTTAAAATTGGAATTTAACCAACTAATCTTTGGTCACTAGATCTAGTCTAGATGAATCCAGTAAACTCATTTTTTAAAATCTCTTTCCTTCTTTCAATACTAAATAGCAAAAAAGCGGGGGTTTTTTAGTGTTAATACAGGAATGAATGCTTTCGCCAATTTACTTCCAATTTTGTTTGAAAAATTCTACTGTGATCACATTCCTAATCCATGAATTTTGAGTTTATTTTGTGGATCCTAGAGGGAGTAAAAGTAGATTTATAATGTAAATGCAATTGCAATCATCTTTATGTATTAAACCTCTCTATTCTCTTATGAAATAGGTGTCCTCTCCATTTTACAGATAGGAAAACTGAACCACAAAATGAATAGCCCAAGGCTATGCTGCAATCAGTGGCAGACCCGGAAATCAAAACCTGATCACCCAATTTCCAGAACTGCTTTAACCATTAACCATGCTTTCTCTGAGATTGTCACCACCACTAGTCACATATCAGGACTGCTAGAAAGTGACATGATGGGTGCGGTAATATATATTTCATTGAACCAACTTCTGTTGGTGAGAGAGGCGAGCTTTCGAACCACACAGCTCTTATGTGTGACTCAAAAGCTTGTCTAATCAACAACAGAACTGGTCTAATAAAAAGTATTAACTTACCCACCTTTTCTCTCTAATATCTTGGGACTGACACAGCTACAACTTCACTGCACATAGAAAATGACAAGGCATTTCTAATCCTTGCCTCTTCAGGAGCAAAGGACTGGGAGTTAGTCCTTACTCTAATTTATTGCATATTAGCCTATTGTGCATTGAACTATTTCTCTGAAGACCATTTTTAAATTCCAAAACATTTTAACTAAATTATAAATGATAATGACAATTTTGGCTATTGAAAATGCCAATACGTATGAATATAAGTTGGGTGAAAACTTGTGGATAAAACTTCACTGAGATTGGTAGGTGTGAGCTCACCTTCAATTAACATGACTTTAAGGAGAAGCCCCCACTTTGACGACAGGGGCATATGAACCTGTGGCAGGGCAGGGTTAAAAGCCCCTAGAATGCCCTGCCTCTGTAAGTTAAACCCTGCTTGCTGGCAGAAGGCTCAGGGGCTGGCTGTAGCAGGCAGGGAGCCTAGGTGGCCCTAATGAGGGCTAGCTCACAGAGTTAGGCTGGGCTAAAGGGCTACAGCTGTGGCTGGAGCAGCAAGGCTATAAAACCCCCTGACTCACAGTCAGTGGGATGGCCAAGCAGGGAACAGGAGGCAGCAGTACTGTCTCCTTGCTGCTAGAGAGAGGCCTGGAGACCCAGCAGCCAAGACAGTGGGGTAACTGTCAGGGGAGTCGGGGGGAGCACTGTTTGTTTCATTTAAGCCATGGTAGAAGCACTGTAAATAAAGGACACTTGGGGGAAGCACTAAATAACCCTGTCCAGACCTTTATTTGGACCAGCGAGAACACAGGGCCGGCGCGGACCCTGTGACAGAACCCATCTAGGATTTTTTGTTTATTATTTTGGGTTGTAAGAACGTGCGTGTGTGTGTGTATGCCTGGGAAGGCAGAAGACAAAAAACTGGGAAAGACTGAGATGGAGAGAGAGTCTGAAGGAGCCACTGAAAGCACAGCAGTTATCCCTGGAAGAAGGCTAGGGTAAGGGTTTTTGGACTCAGGGTGCAGGCCGAAAAGAATCTTCTTGGTGCTGTGAGCAAAAGAAGCTGTTTCCTGCTGTTTGATTCCCCCTGTATTCAGAGACACTGGACTTAATTCATTTTGAAAATAAACAAAACTGCATCAAAGAAATGTCACCATTTCCAGTTTCTTCTCATAACTGGAACAACCTTCCAGACCTCAATTTTTTGACTAGCTGTTGGTCAAAAAGGGTAACAGTATATATGAAATCTGAGCATACTTGATTATTACTGTCTTCTAGACCAGTTTGCCAAATCCAAATGTCTGCAACACACTATAAAAGTTAAGAAACAGACAGAAATACTTTTATTTCTCAGCTGTGTGTGAAATAAGAGACAAATATGGGGCAGCACCTTGATGGGCAAGGATAAAAAATTGGTGGGAGGCAACAGAATTCATGCAGAATAGATTAAAAAAACTATGTAATCGTAGTGCCCACATTTTATTGAAAAGTAACCTAATTTTTAGTCAGCAGCATAGAGGTCCTAACATATGAGATTGTATAAGTAGTTTCTGTGTTACATAAACTGGCTTAGTTTCAGAAAAAATGTTCTTTGTAATATTGCTTCCTGGTAAACTAAATATACATTGAATTTTCTCCAATTAGATATTTGGATATTTTCAGATCCGTACGTATTCACAGCTGCATATTTATTCTGGAATTTTTTTAGTTTATAAGTATAGAACGTGAACAGGAAACTGGATTTTATAGCAAGAAATGTGTTCTATCACTCTCCTCCTCATGCCTGTCTCCCCTTTTTCCTCTGATTCTACAGCAGAAAAATATTAAGGGATGTCTTGTGTCATCCTCTTCCTTGAGTCTTAGTCCTGGGAGTACAAATGCCTAGTGTTGCACAGCATGGATATATCTTTTGCTGTAGCACTTGGGTTTCTCTAGGCGGAATCTCATGCACCTGGCTAGAATTTACCTTAGGTTTGTTTTTGTGGATGGTGAATTCCTAAAAACACAGACTTTCTAGTAGGATTTTTCACAACAGTCACTTTCTAAATTAGTCAAAGTGGGTGAGATAATATCTTTTACTGGATTAATTTCTGTTTGTGGGAGAGTCAAGCTTTTGAGTTTACACGGTAAGCTTGAAAGCTTCTCTTTCCCACCAATAGAAGGTCCAATAAAATACATTTCCTTATCCACCTTCTCTCTCTCTAATATGGTACCAACATGGCTACAACACTGCTTATATCTGTAGTGTGTTTGAATTAAATAATGATTTGAGATTAAGTAATAGGTTTAAATGGAATTATTCAATTAAAGATTAGTACAGCACTATACAGAATAGAGAGAGAATAGATACATTTCCCCCATTGTTGTAAAGAGTTAGGGTGTATAGGGTGTGTCTACACTTATTTTGGGGATGTTATTTTGTAGCTGTTTTTGTGGTGCTTGACTGGCAAAGGCAGATGTGTTTTTAAATTGCTGGTTGAAAACCTGTAAGTTTATGCAATGGAAGTATTTAAAAAATTTAGTGAGTGAGCAGCACATCTATGAGTGGTGTGAGCTGGTTAGCTACCTGAAAAATATTTCCTTCTTCAAAATGTGATCACCTATCTGGAGTTCTTGCTTCAGGAAAAGTTTGCAGCTATCAACACACAGGATTGGATCAGAATTCATGAGGGAATCAACAGGATTCTGTGTTAGCTTCCACATGGACTGTTATGGCTGCATGCAAACACAGACAAATCCAAAACCTTTCTCCTCCCCATTCCCCAATACATTTCTGGACAAAATTTCAAATCACTCCCCACAACTGCAATCAACCATGGTTATACCCATTTGGCCACCGATTGGCAGCGTTCCGCTATGTCTGGGAATACATAATGTTGGACCAATGGGTTATAGAGATCATTGGATCTGGGTACCCCATCCATTTGACCTCCATGCCCTTTCTGATATACCCTTCCTCATCCTTTAGGGACCCTTTTCACAAGAGTTCACTACAACAGGACATAGATCATCTTCTCCAGTTAGGAGCCATAGAACCCCTATCTCAACATCTACAAGGTGAGGGGTTCTACTGTTGTTACCGTATTTTTCGTCTTATAGGACGCTCCGTCCTATAAGACGCCCCCTCATTTTTAAATAAAAAATCCGGGAAGAAAAAAAAAAAAAAAAAAAGCGCCTCGCTCTCCCGTCCCCGCCGCGCGGGCGGGCTGCCGAGGTTCCCCCCTCCCCGCCGCGGGCGGGCTGCCGGGGTTCCCCCCTCCCCGCCGCGGGCGGGCTGCCGGGGTTCCCCCCTCCCCGCCGGACCAAAAAAAAAAAAAAAAAAAGCGCCGACTCGCTCTCCCGGCCCCGCCGCGCGGGCGGGCTGCCGGGAGCGTCCCGGTTCCCCCCGTCCCGCCGCGGTCGGGCTGCCGGGAGCGCGCCCGTGGCGGGGAGGGGGGAACCGGGACGCTCCCGGCAGCCCGCCCGCGCGGCGGGGACGGGAGAGCGAGTCGGCGCTTTTTTTTTTTTTTGGTCCAGCGGGGAGGGGGGAACCCCGGCAGCCCGCCCGCGTGGCGGGGACGGGAGAGCGAGGCGCCTTTTTTTTTTTTTTTTTTTTTTTTTGCATTCGCCCTATAAGACGCACCAACTTTCCCCCCCCCGTTTTGGGGAAGAAAAAGTGCGTCTTATAGGGCGAAAAATACGGTACTTCCTAATATCTAAAATAAAGGGAGGTTGGAGACTCATACTGGGAAAGGGAGACTGGTTTTTGGCCCTTAACCTCCAGTTTCACATCTTGATCTTGCTCGCTAACCGGCAATTTCTCAGGTTCACTTTCCATTATCAATACAGAGTCCTCCCATTCAGACTATCATTGTTCCGAAGAGTATTTTCAGAAGTTCTCTCAGTGGTAACTGCTCACTTACGTTTACAAGGAATAAGGATTTACCCATATCTGGACAACTGTCTCCTCAGAGCCTGATCTTTCCAAGAAGCCCACAAAGCCATCAACACTATGATACACTTGTTACAGAACTGGGTTTACAGATCAACACCCAGAAATCAACCCTCACTCCAGGGCAATGCCTGGCATTCCTAGGGGCTGACTTAGATGCCATATAGGCCAAAACCCTCCTACTTCAACACAGGTTTCTATTCTTTGTTTTGCTCATAGATACTGTTCAATACCACAGATACCAGCCAGAGTTTGCTTTGAACTCTTGGGGCACATGTCAGTGGGCATGGTGGTGATACCACACGCTAGACTCCACATCCGATACCTCCAACTATGGTTCTGTTTGGTTTAGAGACCAAACAGAGACAGGCTGGACAAACCCCTGTTACTACCCACAAGGATCAAAAACTCCTTAAAGTGGTGGAAAGTCCCAGCCCATGTATAAATGGATCTTCTTGGACACATCACTGTTATTGGTCCTTACCACCAATGCATTACTCATTGGGTGGGGTGTGCATTTAAATGGTTTCATGACGCAAGACAAATGGTTGCCTACAGAGATGTCTCTCCACATTGATCTCCTTGAACTGAGAGCAGTCGAACGCCTACGTCCATTTCCTCCTGCTGATTGCAGACTCACATGCAGAGTTCCCAACGGTCCACATAGCCTGCATGTACTACATCAACTGATGGGGGGAGGAGGGGACGGCAGCGGCAAGTCTCCCTCTCTATGCGCAGAGGCAATGAGATTATGGAACTGGTGCATCTTCCACAACGTAACTCTGTCCATGGCTTACCTTCCAGGAAAATAGACCTTGATAACGGACCATCTCTGTCTCAAATTCTCATATGGTCATGAGTGGGAGATACACACATCAGTACACCATGACTTAATCACATGATAGGGAACACTGTCTACAGACCTGTTTGACACTTAACAGAACAAGACATATCCACACTACTGCTCCAGGGTGGGGATGGGGGGCAGCATTCTCTGGGCAATGCCCTTCTCTTCCCCTGGGACAAAGACTTTCTTTACACCTTTCCTGCATTTCCTCTACTACTGAAGGTCCTGCTAAAGATAAAAAGGTATGGCGCTAACGTCATCTTGAATGCTCCTAGTTGGCAGAGACAGACCTGGTACTCTTACCTAGTACAGCTTGCGATGTGCCTGCCGATCTCTCTTCTGACCTTTCTGCATTTCCTCACATATCCTGCATCCCAATTTAGGGATTTTCTCCCTCAAAGCATGGTTCCTGCTTGGCTCCAACACCTAGAGAAATCCTGCTCTAGGGATGTACAAGAGGTCCGATAGCCCAGTAGAAAATCTTCCACACGACAAACTTACCTGCAGAAATGGATCAGGTTTCAGATTTTGTGCATGTCCCAACAAATCTCCCCAACATCCGTGACTCTTCCACACATCCTAGATTATGGTTTGATTCTTATAAAGTCAGGATTGTACCTAAACTCTCTTAAGGGCCATATAGCAGCTATTACAGCCTTCTCCAACTTCTAGAGGGATGCTCAGTGCTGTCACACCCAACCACTAAAAGGTTCCTCAAGGATATAATACATCTTTTCCCCCCCCAACCTTGACTTTCTACTCTCATGTGGGACCTAAACCTGGTACTGAAAGAGCTGATTAGGCCCCCCTTCAAACCCATAGCCATCTGTTCACTTACATACCTATCAGTGAAAACAGCATTCCTGATAGCAATTATCTTGGCTAGAAGAATAGGACATAAAGCACCTCTCATGGTGTATCCCCAGTACAAGGTATTTTTTCCAGATAAGGTTATACTCAGACCATATCCAAAATTCATTCCTAAGGTAACCTCCCATTTCACGTGAATCAAATCGATTCACCTTGCAATCTTCTACTTCAAGCCTCACCCAGTCAATAGGGAGGTTACACTACATGTCCTAGATGTTAGGAGAGCTCTGGCCTTCTACCCTGATAGGACAAAATGCCTTTGGGAAGTCCCCTACACTTTTCCCTTCTCTATGGCGGAAAGATCCAAGGGCTCAGCAGTATTGGCCCAAAGACTCTCTAAGTGGTTCTCAAATTGTATAAGACAGTGCTATCAAATTTGTAACATGACCCCTCCAGAGTTGATCCGTACACATTCCACAAGATTGAGCTCATCTCTTGCCACCTTCAAAAATGTCCCTATCTTAGAGATTTGTAGAGCTGTGATATAGGTGTCAGACCACACTTTCTCAGAACACTATGCAATCACTGGGGACTCCGTCTCTAATGCCATTTTTGGCTTGACAGTATTGTCACGTTTCAGAGCCACTGCTCTAATTGATCATCAATGTACAAGAAAACAATGTTAACTGGGACGACTTTAAGTGAGGAATTACTGTTTATTGGTTTACAAAGCAGTTGTGTGTGTGGGGGGGTGGCACTTGGACCTGTTCTGGGCACCACCAAACATTATACAAACCTGCCGCCCCTGCTTGAAGCAGCATGATTCACAACAGAGATCTTCTGTTAGTCTGCATTGCAAACACAAAATGCTCTCTGGTGTATTTGTAACTTGGTGGTCAGAAAAGTTAATACTGACTCACTGAGCTGCTTCAGTACGCCAAGGATGGTGACTTCCATTTTCAATAGAAGAGATTCAAGAACATAAGAACGGCCATACTGGGTCAGACCAAAGGTCCATCTAGCCCAGCATCCTGTCTACCGACAGTGGCCAATGCCAGGTGCCCGGAGTGAGTGAACCTAACAGGTATGATCGAGCGATCTCTCTCCTGCCATCCATCACCCCCCTCTGACAGACAGAGGCTAGGGACACCATTCATTACCCATCCCGGCTAATAGCCATTTATGGACTTAGCCTCCATGAATTTATCCAGCTCTCTTTTAAACCCTGTTATAGTCCTAGCCTTCACAGCCTCCTCAGGTAAGGAGTTCCACAGGTTGACTGTGCGCTGTGTGAAGAAGAACTTCCTTTTATTTGTTTTAAACCTGCTGCACGCCAATTTCATTGAGTGGCCCCCAGTTCTTCTATTTTGGGAACAAGTAAATAACTTTTCCTTATTTACTTCCTCCACACCACTCATAATTTTATATACCTCTATCATATCCCCCCTTAGTCTCCTCTTTTCCAAGCTAAAAAGTCCTAGCCTCTTTAATCTCTCTTCATATGGGACCCGTTCCAAACCCCTAATCATTTTAGTTGCCCTTCTCTGAACCTTTTCTAGTGCCAGTATATCCTTTTTGAGATGAGGAGACCACATTTGTACGCAGTATTCAAGATGTGGGCGCACCATGGATTTGTATAAGGGCAATAAGATATTCTCCGACTTATTCTCTATCCCTTTTTTAATGATTCCTAACATCCTGTTTGCTTTTTTGACTGCCGCTGCACACTGCGTGGATGCCTTCAGAGAACTATCCACTGGATCCTTGGACTAGAGAGGACAAAAGATGTTGGCCCATGGGATTGTGGGATACTTTTTGGAGGACTTCCAGGACCTGAGTCAAGCAAGGCTATATCCACACTACAAAACAATAGGGCTTGAACCCGGGGTCAAGGCCTGACTTGGTCTCAGATCCTTCAACCACACAGAGTCCGGGACCCTGGTTCGAAGCCCTGAGATTTGTGTGTGTATAGATAGAAGTGGCGGATAGGCTTGAGCTTGAGTTTGAGGTTGGACTTACACTGGAGTGTAGATGTACCCTGAGTCTTTATCTGTTTCTGGCGGGATGCCACAGTTTGCACTTCCCCACCTAATTTTAAAAACCCTCTGTCTTTTTATAGAGGTAACAAAGTCCTGTGGCACCTTAAAGACTAACTATAAAGTTTTGAAGCATAAGCTTTCGTGGGCTAATACCCACTTCGTCGGATGCAAGCAACCTCTGTCTTTTTATAGGGTCTGAAACAAAAACTTGCTTTTGGAGGGAAAAGTACTTTTTCATGATTCATGTTATTGTGTCTTGCTTTGACGTTTTCATTTTACTTAATTTCTTATGGATTTTTCTGTGGTCTCTTTAGGTTACATGAGTGATAAGATAAGGGGAGCTCTAATTTGGTCATTATTATTGTTTCATTTCTTACAGAACTCCTCTGTACTAGGATTTTTTTTATTGACTACCCAGTTCTTTATAGAAAAATCTGCTATGACAATATCACCCAGTTTTGTTTATACTTTTGTATACACTTAATAGTTTGAAGTGACAGAGTCCTGTGGCACCTTAAAGACTAACTAAAGTATTGAAGCATAAGCTTTTGTGGGCTAATACCCACTTCATCGGATGCAAGCATCGGATGAGTTTTTGCTGGATACCTGGATTTTTGAAGATACGAAAATGCTGAGGATAACTAGATACAGCTCAACACTCAATCATATGAAATTCCTAAATATAGGTCACTTACAGATTAAAAACCAATTAGAATTCAAACAGGCTCTTTGGTAATGCTATAAAGAATAGTTCATATGTTAATTAAAATTCAAGAAAAAATAAACTAAAAGGTTAATATTTAGTAACAGGTATTAGACTTCCTAAATAGTCAGAGGGATTTTCTAGTTTCTCTACCATTCTAGGGTTAGGCTTCAGAAGTTTTGGCGTTTCTTTTCAGCCTCTACTCAAACAGCTATCTACTCTCCTGATTTTGGTTTATTGATCCAAAGATTATATGTTTCAGGCAGGGAACATACCTTATACCACTGTTTGGCTAATAAATTATAATTGACTTCATTGGCACTCTGTACGCGCCCCCTTCCCCAAAAAAGAGAGAGAGTTCATCTAGCATATACAGTAAACCCTCGATTTAACGGACTTCGGATGCAACGGACAAAATTTCCGATGCATCCGAAATCCGTTATTGGGGGCTGCCGGCTCCCGCCCCAGGGAGCCGGCTGGGTTGACAGCTCCCGCCCGGCTCCCCGCAGCAGGGACCCCTGCGGGAGCTGTCAACCCCCCCCCGGCCCCCCGCCCGGCTCCCCGCAACGGGGAGCCGGGCGGGGGGGCTGACAGCTCCCGCCCGGCTCCCCTCTGCGGGGAGCCGGGCGGGAGCTGTCAACCCCCCCGCCCGGCTCCCCACAACGGGGAGCCGGGCGGGGGGAGCCGTTTGAGAGCTCCCGCCCGGCTCCCCGCAGCGGGAAGCCGGGCGGGGGGTTTGACAGCTCCCGACGGGCTTCCCGCTGGGGGGAGCCGGGCGGGAGCTGTCAACCCCCCCGCCCAGGTCCCCGCAACGGGGAGCCGGGCGGGGGGGGGGGGGTTTGAGAGCTCCCGCCCGGCTCCCCGCTGGGGGGAGCAGAGCGGGAGCTGTCAACCCCCCCGCAACGGGGAGCCGGGCGGGGGGGCGTTTGAGAGCCTCCGCTCGGCTCCCCGCAGCGGGAAGCCGGGCGGGGGGGTTGAGAGCCCCGGGGGGGGGGGCGTTTGAGAGCTCCCGCCCGGCTCCCCGCAGCGGGAAGCCGGGCGGGGGGTTTGACAGCTCCCGCCGGGCTTCCCGCTGGGGGGAGCCAAGCGGGAGCTGTCAACCCCCCCGCCCGGCTCCTCGCAGCGGGGAGACGGACGGACGGGGGGGGGGTTTTGAGCCGGGCAGGAGCTGTCAACCCGGCTGCCCGGCTCCCCGCAGAGGGGAGCCGGGCGGGCGGGTTGACAGCTCCTGCCCGGCTCCCCGCAGCGGAGGGCCGGGCGGAAGCTGTCAACCCCCCCCCTCCTCGCAGCAGGGAGCCGGGGGGGTTGACAGTTCCCGCCTGGCTCCCCGCAGCGGGGAGCCGGGCGGGGGGCTTGACAGTGCCCGCCGGGTTCCCCACTGCCGGGAGCCGGGCGGGGGAGTTGACAGCTCCCGCTGGGCTCCCCGCTGCGGGGAGGGGGGGGGGTTTGACAGTTCCCGCCCGGCTCCCCGCAGAGGGGAGCCGGCCGGCCGGTTTGACAGCTCCTGCCCGGCTTCCCGCAGCGGAGGGCCGGGCGGAAGCTGTCAACCCCCCCCTCCTCGCAGCAGGGAGCCGGGGGGGGGGGGGGGGTTTGACAGTTCCCGCCTGGCTCCCCGCAGAGGGGAGCCGGCCGGCCGGTTTGACAGCTCCTGCCCGGCTCCCCGCAGCGGAGAGCCGGGCGGGAGCTGTCAAACCCCCCCGCTCCCCGCAGCGGGGAGCGGGGGTGGGGTTGACAGCTCCCGCCGGGCTCCCCGCTGCGGGGACCCCGGCGGGGGGTTGACAGTGAGCTGGGCGGGCGGGCTGAAAGTTCCCGCCGGGCTCCCCGCTGCGGGGAGCCGGGCGGGCGGGCTGAAAGTTCCCGCCGGGCTCCCCGCTGCGGGGAGCCGGGCGGGCGGGCTGAAAGTTCCCGCCGGGCTCCCCGCTGCGGGGAGCCGGGCGGGCGGGCTGAAAGTTCCCGCCGGGCTCCCCGCTGCGGGGAGCCGGGCGGGGGGGTTGACAGTTCGCTCTCAGCCCACCCGCCTGGCTCCCCGTTGCGGGGAGCCAGGCAGGTGGGGGGGGGGGGTTGACAGCTCCTAAAACCTCTATATAAGGGACTAATTCGGGTGAGGGGGTGTCCATTAAAGCCAAAAGTCCTGTTATTTAATGATTTTTAAAAATTATTAAATAACGGACTTTTGGCTTTAACGGACACCCCCTCGCCCCAATTAGTCCGTTAAATCGAGGTTTCACTGTATGCACGATTCAAAATATTTTTTAGCCAGATGGCAGTATGCTTCTTTGAAAAAGTCAGCTTCATCCTTACAGATTTTTCTACAGTAGTTCATAGTACAGTAAAAGCTGTTTTATCCAACATGTTGGGAGCATGGGGAGTAAAAAATACTGGTTAACTAAAGAGAGGGAGTTTGGGGTGCTGGATCTGGGGGCTGCTCACCTCAGGCGGCTCCTTGCAGGTGGTAACCTCTCCTGGCTGCTCCTGTTCGGAGGCGTGGCAGGCAGCTCAGTGTGCTGCCTCCTCCCACAGGCACTGCTAGTGCTCGGGGCGGGATGGGGGCAGTGTATGGAACTGCCTGCCATGTCTCTGCCTAGGAGCAGCCAGGACAGGTCGCCATTTGCGGGGAGCCACCCGAGGTGAGCAGCCTCTGGATCCAGCATCCTGCACCCTCTCCCATGCTACAAACCCTCTCCCACGCCCAAGCTCCCTCCCAGTGCCTGCACTCCACACTCCCTCCTGTGCCCCAATCGACTTCTGGCCCCACGCCAACAGGACTTAACTGGAATTTCAGTGAAAATCAGAAATGCTGGTTTATAGAGCTTTCCCATTGGTGAAGTGCCAGATAAAACAGGTTTTACTATATAGAACAAGGGTAATCAGTACTGTTAAATCCTCCCTAATAGTTCCTTTAATTACTGACTGACTATGTGCATGTTTAAACCTTTCAGTTACTGGTAGAAAATATCAGAGAGACAGCCTCTGAAATCTTCCTTTACATCAGTGATGCCTAAATTTTTCCTGTCACACCCCTGTTTACCAGTAATGGAATCTCACCAGTCCCTCCATCCCCATTACTGAATAGTTGGCTCAGCAGAGGAAGTTGGGCTGAAGGCAGAGCTGGGGGCTGAACTGGGGATGGGGGTGGAGCTGACGCTAGAGGTAGTGTTGGCCTGCGGCTGGAGAAGGAATGAGGGCAGAGCTGGCCAGGGGGCAGAGTGGTGCTGCGGTTGGGGGCAGAGCGGAGCTGCGGATGGGAGTGGAGTGGGGCTTGGTGGTGCTCCCTCCTTGCTCGCCGTGGGGGCTGGCCTCGGCCCTAATGCACTCTCCTACAATTAGGGGACCACTGTTTTATGCAAATAAATGGTGTGACTTCTTACAGTTAGAATCTGATTTGCAGATTCTAATTATAATAACTATTTTCTGTTCAAGCCATAGGTGCTTTTTCCTCAACAGATTCTTACTAAAAGTCTTTGGCTGTAGTTAACTGGAGATACCTGTTCCTGTAAGGTGTGTGTGTGTGTGTGTGTGTGTGTGTGTGTGTGTGTGTGTAGGTACCTCTAACTCAGCTCTTCAATGCAAAAAAAGAGACTATTGGTTTAGGGAAGACTTTTTTTTAAGTGCCCTTTCAAAACACTTATGCCTTGTCTGAATTGGCCAGGCAAATGGTTAACTTTAACTGGATTCCACCTTTTTATAAGCAGTTCTCCGGCATTATTTTATTCTTGATCTAGATGGGGCTGTATTTCTCACTTTCTTTAATGGGGTCATATTTTTCATTTTCTTTCTTATGCTATGGCTGGATTCTAACCAAGTGCTAGATATTTATTTTTGTACAAGTGTCAGAAAACCTCACATCAAATTTTGACTGGGTGCTAATTTCCTGTTCTGTTTTGTACTCCTACATGATTCTAAGTGTGGTTTTTTCATCCTCCCTTTCTTTCTCTGTCTCTGTATTTACAGACCCTATATAACCCAAAAGGCTTTTAGTTTTAAACTCAGATATCAACATTTGCTGAATAACCAAATCTAGTGATTCTGAAGATTGCAGATCAATTTCTTTTCCCCTCAGAATGCAATTGGTGTTACCTTAAAGCAGGCCTCCCTATTCCCTAAATTTAGATATTAGTTTCTAAAATGTTTTGCATTATGTTTTGCATTATACTTGCACATGATAACCACTCAGAGTAGCACACAGGGATTGCCACCATTTAAACCAATGCTGGGCAATTATTTTTGTGTTCTCTTTGGGCTGCACTGGGAAACAAAGGAAAATGTCATGTTCTCCATTGCTCGCCCACTTTTGATATTTTCTTTCTCATCACCCTTTTGTTATGAAAGATGAATACCTGTTGGGAAAGCTTTTGATTTTGGTGATACTACAGTGCAGCAGTGATATACGGTTAAACCACCCTGAACACGCCTGATCCCGTCTGATCTCGGAAGCTAAGCAGGGTTGGGCCTGGGTAGTACTTGGGATGGGAGACCTCGTAGGAATACCAGGTGCTGTAGGCTTAACATGGGCGTGGGGCTAGCAACTCCACCCCGTAGGGAACCAACTTGCTACCGAAACACCAACAGAGATGGAGTGCTCTGTGGTTGGTGGCCCATACCCTGCCTGGGGGGTGACGGGCAGAGAGAGACAGTGCAGCAGTGAGGAGCATCCATTAAAGTGTACTTTAATACTTTCTCAATTGGCTTCAATATGCCATTTGCCCTCAAAGTACTGATGTTACCATTGTTGCTAGCCTTTGGAGTTCCTCCTGCTTTTCATTCCTCATTTGTGTTTTTTCTCACTAAATGAAAAATTTAATAAATGTATTACTTCCATAGTTAAAAAGTGGTGAAACTTTCATGCAAGTAACTTGCATGCTTACATACAAGGAACATTGAGTGTCACTGTTAAAAACTCTCATGGTGCCACACTATTGTTTTAACTATCTATAGTTAATATTGGTGCATTGTGCTGAATTTGCCGTGGGGTCTACTCTTTGCTGCAGAGTATTGCTCCAGATCTAAGCTTTCATTTTGCAGAGTGTGACGGTGCTGTTCCTGGTGGGATCCAACTGTGAGTGTCAGATCAGGACAGATTGCTTCCAAAGGGGCAACTACAGCCCAAAGCTGGGGTTTTTCCACACTTAGGCAAACCAAGCCAGCCAAACAGAAAAGACTTTGGTTTCGCCCCACTGGCTAACCACAAGTCACACAAGCAATTCCCTTAGACACTTCAGCTTCCCAGTATCACCACCAGCAGCCACCTGTCCTGGGGATCAATGGTTATGAAAACCAATACCCCAAATAAAGAAAACGGTTCTCCCCAATTCCAAAGAATCAGGCCCCAGACCCAGGTCAATATACAAATCAGATCTTCCCACAAATCACGCTGTTGCCAGTCCTTTAGAATCTAAAATCTAAAGGTTTATTATACAAGGAAAAAGGTATAGGTGAGGGTTAAGAATGGTTAAAAGAAATCAATTACATGCAGTAATGGCACATCTCTTGGTTCAGGCTTGCAGCAAAGGTAGAATAAACTGCAGGTTCAAATCAAAGTCTTTAGAAAGCATCCCATTTAGAGATGGGTCAGCACCTTAGTTCAGAGTTCACCTGTATGGCAAAGTCCATTCAGAGCTGGAAGCAAGACAGGCTGCAGGCTGAAGGTAGAAGACGAAGATAGGGGGCTGTAGCAGCTTCATTTATAGTTTTTTTTTCAAGTTGCAAACACCTCTTTGTTCCTGCTGTGAAAAGTCCAGCCCCATCGAGTCCTGGAGTCACATGGGCAGACCACATGACCATGCATGACTCATTATTTTCAGGCAGAAGCCATTATGCACAGGCTGCCTTGCAGGTTCTCTGTAGACTTCTTGTCTGGATTGGGGCATTCCAAGCTCCCAGAGTCCATTGTGTCACTGATTGCTCTTAATGGTGCATCAAGCCCCGAGCAGAGCTGACGCCCAGTATTCTGGAATGTCCCCCTGGCAGCACAATATTTGGAAAGACAGACAGTCCAGAGCCAATATTCATAACTTCAACTG
The DNA here is from genome assembly GCA_032164245.1 of Sternotherus odoratus. NCBI lineage: Eukaryota > Metazoa > Chordata > Testudines > Kinosternidae > Sternotherus > Sternotherus odoratus. Next base: position 98,001,623 of record JAVMKO010000004.1, on the reverse strand, counting down.
CCAAATTGATACACACATACCAATGCCGTATTTACAATTAGCAATCCATAACCTGGTCATAGACACCCATTATGACCCCCTGTACATAAGATTCGGTGCCACTATAGGACTCTGGTTGCTCCAATGATCTATATGATTCCAAATAATTCCTGTAACGTGACACAGGGGAAAAAGTTATTTTCGATTTTAGGATTGCAAAGAGCCTTAAAATATAAACCATGTGTGAACCAATGCAATAATACTTGCCTGGATCTTCAGATCACTTGCAAATTATCTCAGAGATATGAAATGCCCTGTTTAGCTCAATGGGTGTTAAACTTGAAACCTAAGGATGGAAACTTTGAATGTCAGCATACTAAACTGATGATAATTTTGTTCCAGTCTGAAATTGTTCCTGAAACCTCAAGAGTCTACTCTTCAGCTTCTCCCTTGCATGTTGTAGTTATTCATTGTCAGTACAGTAAACCCTCGATTTAATGGACCTCGATTTAACGGACTTCAGATGCAACGGACAAAATTTCTGAGCAAGTCTGATGCATTCCTGATCCATTTCTGGCGGGCTGGCTGCCGGCTCCCGGCTGCCGCCCGGGTCACGGCAGCAGGCGGGCTGGCTGCCGGCTCCCGGCTCCCGCCTGGGTCCAATAAATATTTATTTATTATTAAATAACGGACTTTTTGATTTAACGGACACCTCCTCGCCCGAATTAGTCCGTTAAATGGAGGTTTTACTGTACACTGAAAATTGAAAATATAGGGGAAGAACAAAGATATTTCAACATAAAAAACATGGAATACTGCATCATTTGTTTTCATAGTGAGTTAAGAACCTCCTTATTTAAAGCTTTCCTGAAATGCCCCAGAAACAAGGAGGGTTTTCTCCAGAATTTGGGTCCAGCTTCCTGCAAAGTACACTGGGTTTGGCAATACGTCTTACAATAAAGAAGACTTCCAAATGGAATCTCTACTTAATATTCACCAATGAGAATTGCAAAATCCCCAACTGAGAGTCATATTGTTAAAGAATAGCATTGAATACCTGTGGGTAAATAAACAGATATTCATTTTCTTCTAAGATGTCAAAAATATATAATCTTATAGAATAGTGATATAACTTCATAGTGTTCTGTTTTTTCCCTACTTTGTACAATCAGCTGTGAACATCTAATTATAAGAATGTGGAATTGTATTTGCTTAATGTAAATTTCAAATACAGCAAAACAAAACACTTAGGAAAAAAAAGAAATATTTTAGTTTGGAACAGTGACTCTCATAAAGGGAGAAAAGAAAAAGAACTGTGAAGGAAGATAATAGAAAGCTGCCTTTTAAAAACCATGTAGTCACTAATAAATATTTTTGAGACATTAGGTAGGTAATATCTTTAACTGGAGCAACTTCTCTTAGTGAGATAGACCAGTTTTCGAGACAGAGCTCTTCTTCAGAGAAAAATCAGGGTCTTTTTGTCTTTTATGTCATCTCTGGGTGAACACTTTTCACAAAGCGGTTACTCTATATCTGACTTCTCAGTTCGTCATCCTCAAAGAAAACTGCACAGTGCCTTCAAAAGACAAGCCTAAAATCTTAAGTTCATAACTTTGCTAGACCCTAAAAATCATGGACTGAATAAACACTGGAGTTGTAGCTTTTTACAACAGTCTATAACCCATCAAGCCCACCCCTCTCTGCTTCTTTTTGTGTGTGTGCTTTCCACCCCTTGTGACTGGAGAGGTATTATCTGGCTATTTCACCTGATACGGTCCCTCTAAATATGTTTACTTATGCTAAACAATCTTTTCACCTTATATTTAGTTCTGACACTCTTGAGTACATTTCTCAATCATGAAGAAGAACTCTGTGTAAGCTTGAAAGCTTCTCTCTCTCTCCAAGGGAAGTTGGGCCAATAAAATGGTTTCCCCAGGTTTCTGTAATATCTGGGACCAACAAAGCTATGACAACATAGCATACAATACATATTCTTGTAAACTTGTATCCTTCCTCACCACAGCAGATGAAATAATGGATAGTTAAGTGTGATATAATTAAAAAGAACATTTTAAGACCACATAAATTGGGAGTGGTTAATGCACCTCTTCAATGTTGTGTGGAAGGTGAGTGTGGTACCTTTGGACTGGCAAACTGGGGTGGTGATCCCAGTCTTTAAGGATGGATACCAGAGGGTGTGTTCAAAGGTGGTTGAGAGGAGATTACACCCATTAGTTGAATTTTGGATTCAGGAGGAACAATGTGGATTCTGTCCTGGCCATGGAACAACTGACCAGCTCTTTGCTCTCTTGCAGATACTCAAGGGATGATGGGAATTTGCTAATCCAGTCTACCTTTGTTTTGTAGACCTGGAAATGTTATATGACTGAATATAGTGCTGCCGGGACTATAAGGGGCAGATGCTGCTTTTGTGTGCTATCTGGTCCCTCTATTCTTGGTGTGACAGTTGTGTTCATATTCTTGGCATTAAGTTGATTTTGTTCAAGGTAGTGATGGACTTTGCCAAAGGTGCGTCTTGTCCCCACTCCTGTTCATCATTTTCATGGACAGGATATCAAGGCGCAGCCGAGCTGTGGAGTGCATCTGGTCCGAGGACTTGCAGGTAGCATCTCTGCTGTTTGCAGATGATGTCCTTGTTTCTTCAGACTGTGATGTCCAATGCACACTTGAATGTTTTGCTGTTGAGTGTGAAGCGGCTGGGATGAGAGTCAGCACCTCCAAATCAGAGGTCATGTCCCTCTCCTGGAAGAAAGTGGATGGTTCTCTCTAGGTGTGGTAGGAGCTTTTACATTCCTCAGTTCTATATTCTACATTCCTTAGTTCAAATATCTAGGGGTCTTGTTCACAAGTGATGGCAAGTGGGAGTGTGATATCAACTAGTGAATTGCTGCGGTGATGGCCTGCTAAACCCAGGGTTGTGAGCTCAATCTTTGACGGTGCCATTAAGGATCTGGGGCAAAAACATCTGTCCGGGGACAGTACTTGGTCCTGCTAGTGTAGACGGGACTGGACTCGATGACCTTTCAAGATCTTTCCAGTTCTAGGAGATAGGTATATCTCCATATATTATTATATGGACGCTGTACTGATCCGTGGTGGTGAAGCGGGAGCTGAGTTATTGGACAAAGCTCTCCATTTACAGGTTGCTTTACGTTCCTATCCTCACCTATGGGTGTTAACTTTGGGTAATGACTGAAAGGATGAGATCACGGGTACAAGCGCAGAAATGAGTTTCTCCTCAGGGTGTCTCGGCTTACTTTCTGAGACAGGGTGAGGAGCTCAGCTGTTTGGGAGGGCTCGGAGTAGAGCCACTTCTCCTCCAGATCAAGAGGAGCTGGTTGAGGTGGTTTGGGCACCTGTTAAGGATGCTTCTGTTGGAACTTTGCTAGGCATGTCACACTAGGTGGAGGCCCTGTGACCAATCCAGGAAGTCCTGGAGGAATTGTATCTCCTGCCTGGCCTGTGAATAGTGGGGAATCCCCCAGGAGTAGTTGGAACATGTTGTGGAGCAAAAGGAGGTCTGGTCATCCTTATTCTCCATGCTGCTGCCCCCGCAACCCTCACTGGGGAAAAAGGCTAAAAGGAAGAAGATGATGATAAATTGGGGGAAATTTCAGATATGTGGATCAACAAAAATTGTGACTCACCAGTTGTGGATGGTATGGGGAAGGAGAAGGAAACAATAGAGAAGAGGCCCTCACTAAAGAGAAACTGAGTTTGGTGGAAAATCTCCATAAAGATGTTTGAAATCCAGAAAACCATTTTGATTTAACTTTGGAAGTGGATTATGATGCCATTTATGGTGGAAAATAGGGGTGATTTAACTATTCTCCAAAGCTAAAGAGTTGTCAGTGACTTCATTTTAGACCTCATATGAGAAAGTGGGAATTTATTGATGTTAGACCATAAAAAGGGAATGTCAGTCATCAAAGTGGGGACACAAGATAGTTTTACTCTCAACTTCATGTCAATTCTGTTTGACTGGATGTAATATGATAACGTGAATGCTGCATCTGATCAGTTCCAAAATTTCAAGGAATGTTCTGGCTGTGTTTAAAGCATACAGAAAAAGTGCATTAAAGATTGGGTAAGATGAATTCTAGTATTGTTGTAGCATCACATGGAGGAAATGTGAGCGAGCATTTTATAGTCATTACAACATAAGGGTAGGTCTCTCGTATGTTCAAATATGGGCACCCATGTTGCTAATAATTACGCAAACAATTCACTTTATGAAGATGAGTAGTCCCACTGATTACTCGTGTTCATAAAGTCATTCATGTCTAAATGTTTGCAGGACTGGGGCCTTTGGCTGGAAAAGTCACCTCATTAACTTAAGTAAGCCAGTTGGGTACAGAATTTCAGAGACACAAAGGGGAGACAGGTGCCTAACACCCATTCAAAATGGGAACCTAGCTCACTTTTATTACTTTTATTGAAGATCACCCTCCATGTTCAATGTGCCTGTCAACACAATTGTAAAACGGGTTAAAAGATGGATATTTCTAGAAATCAGATGCTGTCTCCGAGAAGTTGTTCTATGTAAATAAAGAACTAAAATAAAATACAAGTATAAGTAACCCTATATTTTCGATTGTGTTTTAGGCTGCCAAATTTGGACATCCAGTTGGATTAACCCTGGCTCCCCAACGTTCCTCTGTTCGGAGATCATTTGGAAGATCTAAGCGATTTAGCATTACTCGTTCATTGGATGATCTTGAGGTAATTAAGCTTTACATAAAACATTACATTATATTAAAAATTTAAATGATTCTTGGGGAGTAATATTTTAGTAATTTTTCCAATGATACAGGATCTGTGGAAGAAACAGGCCTGAGAGCTGCCTAACTATTATGGAACAGATGCTCAATCAGTAAGGGGAGCTAGAGGGAGAGGAGGTTGAAGGAGGCTTCATTCCTTCTTCTCTTCTCATGCTGTCTCCCCAAAGGCTGCTCCATGGTGGAGTGGAGGTAGAGGAAGATGGGACACCAACTAATCTACCTGTCTCTTCCAATTTGGAAGTAAGAAAGGTACTTCAGAGGTGGGAGAAAAAAGACCAAGACGTAGAGCCCTTGGTATGTGGGGAGGAAGGAATGGGAAGGAACACAAAGTCGCTGGCATGAAGTGAACAATGGGGATCCTTGTTTGGGAGCAAGGAAATTGAAGGAGCATGTGGTTCCCCAGCATGGGTAGGGGAAGAAGGAGAAATTGGGGCATATGAAACCCCAGGCATGGGTGGGGAATTGGGGGTGGGCAAATGGAGCCTTGAGCTTGGGGGTGAGAAAAAGGGGGAATCAGGAAATGGAGGGATGCAATGGTGTGTTGATGCAATGAGTGCTCAGCCTACAGAAGTAATGAACTGTGCGACCGTATAGTCCAATTGTTCAGTACTTTATTTCTCTCTTCCCAAATATCTGTTTTTCTCAAATATTTTGAAGAAAGAAATAAAGCAAATATTCCTTATTGAGAACAATAGCTATATATTTGTGTGAAGTTTTAAAAGAATGTGATTTTTTAAAAAAATAAACCATATACTTAGAAGCTTAAAATGGTAGGCTGTCCTTTAAACATCAAAGCAAAATAATCTGAGTGGAGACCCAGTGTGAGAAATATTAGCCCAGGCAGTAATTTGAAAAACGTCATAAGTGAATGAAAAAAAAAGTGTTTGGAATGGATGTGTCCAGTTGTAAATATGGTAGCATTATTGCAGCACTATAATTCAGTATTATAATCACCAAACAACCATTATTTCTAATAAAGTAGAACAGAATATAGTCTTCAGTACTGATGAGCAGGATAAATTGTATTCCATGTAGTTTCTTGTATGAGGGTATTTTGAATGTAGCTCAGTCAGTTTAATCAATTGAGTTTTTTGTTAGCCCATTTTATATGAGTATTAGTTTGTTCTAATGTGTTTGGGTAACATTTCCTCTTCCAGCCATTATGCACTGGTGCTATGTACCGGTTGTCTACCTTGTTTCCTTCCTCAAATGTGGTTGTATGATTCCTTTCAGATTCTCTGTTGTTAAAAGATATATTTAAATGTAAAATATTGTATGTATATACTGTAACTATAACTAATTAGTAACTATAAGTAATTTAAAAATATTTTGCCTCTTGCTTTAAAAAAAAGTCATTCAGAGATTCAAAAATGAATAAACAATATTCTTATGAAGTCAGAACTGTGTGCTTGCTTACTTGCAGAAACCAGTTTATGTATTGACAGAAGTGGTAAATTTTTATATTCTAACTTTTAACTTGTAGAATTTACCCCTTTGATGATTTTTACTGGCAGATATTTTAAGCAAGGTTACCATAAATTTGCAGAGAGGGAAAAAGAGGTAGGGAAGGAACCAAGTAAATGCACAATCATTCCAAGCCTAGGTAGTGTTACAGGAAATGATGTATAGAGTATCAAACACATGGCTGTAGTCCAAACCTTTTTGATAATTCTGGGTTCTGGGAGTTGCAGTCATTCACAAAGGGCAGAATATAGTCCATTGTCTCCTTACAAATCAGAGACAAATTCTGTCCAAGCATTATGAATAGTAATTGCTAGCAATATCTTAGCAGTCAGGACTTCACAAAAAGTTTATAGTACTTTGCATTTGTCTTTATTGAATTTCAACTTGCTGATTTCAGACTAATTCTCTGGTTTATCAAAATAATTTTGAATTTTAATTCTTGACTAGAACAGGACCCAGCACTGACCCCTCCAGGTACCCAATAGAATTGTCCTTCCAGTTTGATAGTAAACCGTTAATATGGAGTATTTTTTTTCCAAACAGTTATGCACCTACCTTATAGTAACTTCATCTAGAAGTATTTCCCTAGTTTGATTATGAGAATGTCATGTGGAACTGTGTTAAAAGTGATAAAATCAAGATATATCCAATATCTGCTGCTTTCTTCCATCCACTAAGCCATTATCCCTGTCAAAAAAGAAAATTAAGTTGGGTTGGTGTGATTTAGGTGTGACAAATCCATGCTAGCTAGTCCTTATTATCCTCTAGGTGCTTACAAATTGATTATTTAATAATTTGTTCCAGTATCTTTACAGATATTGAAGTTAGTCTGACTAGTCCATAATTCCCCAGGTCCCCTTTGTTCCCGTATTTAAAGGGAGGTGCTATGTTTGCCCTTTTCCAGTCCTCCTCACCTGTCCTACATGACTTCTCAAAGAAAATCGCTAGTGGTTTGGAGATTGCTTTGGCTAGTTCCTTAATTCCATACGGTGAATTTTGTCAGGACCTGCCAATTTGAATACATCTGATTTATCTAAATATCATTTTATCTGTTCTTTCCCTTTTCTGGTTTGTGTTCCAATCCCTCTTGTTCTTAATATTAATAGCATTAGGCATCAGGTCACAATTAACCATTTTACTGAAGACAAGCAAAATATACATTAAACACCTCAGTCTTCTTTGTCATCTATAGTTCTCCTTTCCTGCTAAGTAGTGGAACTATACTTTCTTTTGTCTTTCTGTTGATGCTAATATATATGTAAAATCTTTTCTAACAGTCTTTTCTGTGACTTGCTAAGTGTAGCTCATGTTGTGCCTGTCCTTCCGTGCTTATGCTAGTCTTTTGTACTCCTCTTTAGCAGTTTGCCCATGGTTCCATTTTTTGTGGTGTTCCTTTTTGATTTTCAGGTCATTAAAGAGCTCCCGATTGGGCGATAGGGACCTGTTACTATTCTTCCTATATTTCCTTTGCATTGGAGTAAATAGCACTTTTATTCTTAATAGTGTCTCTTTGAGAAACTGGCAGCTTTCCTGAATTCCTTTTTCCGTTAGGTTTTCTGCCATTGGAATCTTACCTATTAGTTTTCTGAGTTTGTTAGTTTGGTTTTTTTTTCAGTCCATTGTCCACATTCTGCTGGCCTCACTCCTTTCTTTCCTTAGAATTATGAAACCATCATTTCATGATTACTTTCACCCAACTTGCCTTCCATCTTCAGCTTCACAACCAATTCCCCCTTGTTAGTCTGAATCAAGCCTAAAATGGTTGCTTCCTCTACCTTCTGAAACAAGAAGTTGTCGCCAACATAGTCTAAGAACCTATTGGATATTTTGTATTTTGCTTTATTACTTTTCCAACAGATATCTGGGTAGTTAAAGTCGCCCATTATTACCAGATCTTGTGTTTTGGCTATTTTTGTTATTTGTTCTAGAAATGCCTCATCCACATCCTCTTCCTGATTTGGTGGTCTGTAGTAGACTCCTACCATCATGTCACCCCACAGGCATGTGCAGCACATTTCATTAGGGTGGGCACCCAGGGAAGGCTGTGTCTCCCCAAACAGCCTGGCTTCACCCCCATCTGAACCCCACCCACTTCCCGCCCCCTCCAGAGACCTCCTGCCACCAATCATCCCCCAGGATCTCATCCCCTATCCAACTCCCCTGTCCCCTGACTGCCCCGACCCCTAGCCACACCCCCGCCCCTTGACAGGCCCCCTGGGACTCCCATGCCCTATCCAACGCCTCCGTTCCCTGTCCTTTGACTGCCCCCTGAGACCCTCTGGCCCTTATCCAACTCCTCGTCCCAGCCCTGGCACTCTTACCATGCCGCCACTCTGAACAGCGTGTGGCTGCCATGATGATCCTCTGGAGCACACAGCGTGTCTGGCCTGGAGTCAGACACGCTATTCCGCAGCACCTTCCCCCCGAGTGCTGCTCGCGTGGCATGCTGAGGCAGTAGGGGAGGGAGATAGCGGAGGTGGGGGAAGAGCAGCCTCCCCGGCCAGGTACCGGCACACCCTGTGCGTCATCCCTTATTTCTCCCAACCGCTCTTGCTTTATCTTCATTCAGAGTCTTTCACCTGGTTCCTCTCTCATATCTTTCTGGACCCTAGAACAATCATATATATATTCTTAATATATAAGCCAACACTTACCTTTCCCCCGCCTGTCCTTCCTGCAGAAGCTATATGTCTGAGATTAATCCCACCAACTCTGTGATGAACTAAATGGTATACTAATGCTTCCAGTTCTTCCTGTTTATTCCCCATAACCCTTGCCTTATGTATAGACATCTAGTATCCTGAGCACCTTTCCTCCCACCTCCACCCCTTCCCCACCGTTTCCTCTTGATGCTTCTATCAGCCTATTGTAATTCCTCATCCCATTAAAACATACACACACAAAAAGATCTAATTTTCTGTTAAGATCATCCTTGGTATGGCAAGAGAGATGATTAGTAATTCTAAGATTATTTCATAGAGGTTGTGGAAGTCACAGAATCTGTGACTTCCACAACCTCTATGACATTGGAGGCCCTCGCAGCTGACTGCCGTGAGCAGCTGGCCGCGGCTGTTGGTGGGGCACCTCCTGCTTCTATGAACAGCCGTCCCCCCCACATGAAGATCCTAGCCACTGGCGTTGGTGGCAGCAGCAGAGGGACCCCAGAGCTACTCAGTGGCCACAGGTGGGTGAAGATCCCAGTTACTGGCGGTGGTGACAAAGGGACTGCAGCACTGATCAGCGGCTGGGGGGCCCCTTTGCAGCTCCCCAGCCGCTGTCGCTGGCAGGAGCACCCTCTGCATCCTCTTCGCTGACACAAGCAGCTGCCATCCTCCTTGCTCCTAGTGGTGATGGCAGAGGGGGGCTGGAGTTGCTAGGGGGCCCATCAGAGTTGCTCGGGGGCCCCCTGCAGCTCCCCAGGCTGTGCTGCTGCAGCCCCCCCCAGCTCCCTTGCTTTTGTGGGTGGCGGGCACAGCTCCCAGTTCTGCAAGGTGGATCCCTTCCAGCCACTGGGGTCCCTGCAGCTCCCAGCCGCTGCAGGGAGGACAGGATGCTGAACCTTCCTCGCCCCCCATTTTGTCAGGGATATATTTAGTAAAAGTAGGGACAGGTCTGCTGACAAGCCCCATAGCATGAATACACCTGTACTCTGCTATGAACACAATCTACTCAAAGCAGTGCTGAAATGAGGCATACTGTATCTCTCAAGTGTCTGGGAAAGGGATACACCCCTGCTCCTGTGAGAAGGAAATTACTCCTCCTCCCCCATCTGATTGCCTCTTATCCTTTGTACATCTCTGCCAACCTACTCCAGATAATTCCTTTACCATTCAATATTGCTCAACCTAACATAGTGAATGTACCTGGAGTGCAGGCAGATAATTCTCAGTGCCTACTGCCGGCTCCAGTGGGTCAGAGTTAAGGTTGCATAGACATGTATCTTAATTCTGTATTTCCTGGTTTTCAAAGTTTGAGTTTTTCTAAAATAAGCATTCTGGAGGGGGGCAGGATATTACCAGACAATCGTAACCCTGCATTAATGAAGGTTTCTTTTTGGTTAGTGAATCGTCAGTGCAATTCAGGTCCAGGGAGGGGTGCAAGAAGTCACTTGCTGGCCTAGTATTCCCCTTCCCTTCCCTCCCCACTGTACTGTTTCTGCTTCTGGATGATGTGGCTTTTTCTCATGGCTTTTAATTGGCCACCCTGTACATGGCTGATTGAGCGTCTGCCCCACATGATGTTGCTGTGTGAGACTGCTAGAGGCTTGGTGCATGTTTTAGTGAATTAAGAGCTTATTAAATGTGTTGGATTGCCATCTCTAGAGATGGAATTTTTCTGTTTATTCACGGAATATGTATAACACGGGGAGCAGCAGTGCAAGCTTCCCTCATGCTCTTCTGACATACCGCTTCACTCTTGACTTGATGGGGCTTCTGCTAAAAGCTGGTGCCATTCAGTCTCTACAATCCATTTGCTAGTTAGTTTGTCAACTGAGATTACCAAAAAGGTGTCACCTGTGGTGTTTCTAGCATATGGACATCTGTTAGAAGTTATTCTGAGATCACCAAATGCATTTAATCTGTTTTCTTGATACAGAAAAAAAATACCACCCCATTCCATACTGCCTGTCTCCAAAGAGATGAAATCCTAGTTTCTTAGCTGTGCAAACCATGTTTCCATTCCTTTATGATATTACACATGTATCTCTGCTCTGCTTGTCTGCTACATTTTGATCAGCAGGTGGTATTGACATTTACAAGAATACTTCACCTGGAACAGGATTCTTGTAAATTTCAGTGCCTTTCTTACTCAGAAGGACAGAGAGCAGAAAGGCAAGATGAAGTAAATGGCATAATATGCACAGATGATTGCAATCATGAAGAAACATGCAGCTGCATGCCCAGTAACAGAAAGAAAGTTTCTCTAAGTTTAGTTATACCAATTTTAAATGTCCTTTTTAATTTAACATTAGTTTGTATCTGAAACCTAATATTTAAAATACAAGTTGATGACTGGTTCATTCATATAATCATTTAAGAGGAATTTATTCAAACAAAATGTTTAATTTGGAGTGAAAAAGATTTGACTCAATACCTAAACAAGTTTGGACAAACATGTTAAAACTGAGTCTCTTAGGCCTTCATTAAATGCATTTTGCTGTAGAAGATTCTCCAGTGGCATCTTGTTATCGTGACAGAAACTTTATTATTATGTATAACTTGCCTAAGCAATGTTTTAAAAAGATTGAGCACAGGAAGTTTGTTCTTTAGACAGGCAAATACACAGAACCAGTACTGACTCAGGGCGGGGAGTGTGCTGGGGAGGAGGAGAATGAGAGAGGTGGTATTAAGGACAATAGGTTGAAGAGCTTCATTTATTTTACTGGCCTCTCAAGAAGTAAATATGTTTTCAACTTCAGAAAGAGCTTAACAGTAAAGTTAAGGGGACTGTTTCCTAACAATGAGAGAAACATTATTCAGGCACTATTTATACATGGAGAAAGCTTTTACTGTTACTCAAGTGTCTGTAAGTATAAAGTTTTGTTTATATAAATGAACAGAAGGCAGGAATATGCTTTAAAGGATAGTTTTCAAAGCTAAGGAATTTTGTTAATACAATACAAAGTATATTTTTAAGAAGTTAGTCTTTTAACAAGACAAAGTTTGTAAGTATTTGAGTTGACTTTCTGTATGAGCTCTAATGAGAATTTAATCAATACACTGTTTATATAGATATATTTTCAATATAGGTTGAGTTTTACAAGTGTGGGAACTGTACACTAGTTTTAAAGAAGTTTCTCTAGTGGGTTTTGGTTTTATTCCTTTTTTGTCACATTGGCAGTTAGTTAATTTTCTTCAGACTGTAATACTTTGGTATCCATGATATAAGGGTGTCTTTTTAAACTTAGAAAGATATCTGTTAATTGTCGCAGTTGTTTCCAAGGTGTATAGTTTAGATGATTTTCTTTGGTTTGGATATTCAGCCAGCAATTCAGATTACCGATGGCTTATTATTAATTACCAGATAAAAACTTATTACTGTATACAGTGTTTACAGAATATACAACTTCTGAAACTTTTTGGAGCTTAATTTTGTTTTCTCTTTTCTTAATCTCTTGCAAGTCAGACACACACACATTTTGAAGATAATGGCAATATATATTATCAGGCTTTGGCTTTTTAAAGTCTCAAACTGTAGTTTCTTTTTGCTGATTCATTTTAGGATTAAAGAAAAGTCTCTGTTTTTTAAAATGAAAAGGGAAATGTGTATTGTAGAAGTGCTCGACTTAAAAAGAGAAGTGAGTACACTAGTTACATTACTAATGAGCAGTCCTTTAATGCAGGGACTGCAATAATCTGAATCTCTGAAACTCAGTTCGGGGGTAGGAGGCAGCTCAAAGAGACTTAATGTGTGTGGGTGACCTGTCACTTAATCATATCCTCCTGATGTGTAATTTAATTTAATTTTACTATTGGGCTGTAATTCACGTATGAAATCTTTTTTCATTCTGGACATGCAATTAACATTCACTCCTGTTTTTGTTTCGTTTTTTTCAAGCAATTTTATCTGTGAAGAACATTCAAATGGCTTAAATTTTATACGTTGATCAGCACTGGGCAAAAAAAAAGTTGTATTTACAGAGCAACAATGTATTTCTGAATTATGAAAAAAGCTAATTTTAATAGTCAATTTATAATTAAAGGGGTCAAAAGACTTCTTTTAAGTATTTAAAATATAGCTTTGAGGACAATATATTTGTTTTCAAACTAGCTCTCTGTTTAAAAATGTTTGGATCTAAACTTTGAAAACGTGTACAAAAGTCTTGGTAAAACTTGCATTTTATGTTGACAGAAGAGGGCACTCAACAAATAGTTGAATTAGGCTTCTTCATTTTGCTAAACAGGTTAGATTGGAAAACTTTGTGTTTAGCAAATTTTGCAGTTGTTTAGTCTTTGAAATGTTATTGTAAAGTATAAATTCAAAAGGGGGTGTATATGCTAGCTATATTCTAGGAATAAATAGGAATTTTGCCTTCTGATAATGTAGTTAAATTAAAATGCAATGTACTGGAGTCTTTTTTCCTTTTCTACTAGTGGAATGTGTGTTCTCTTTTTACTGCTTAGGAGCAGGCAAAAACTTGCCAAAAAGTACTAGGACAGCGGATGGAGAACTTTTGAAAATAGTATTTTAAAAGTAATTTTATTTTTTATATTATTGTGTCTATTTCTTCCACCTATCTTATTCTTTTATTTCAATAACTAAGGATATTTTAATTCAATGGGATGTTCCTAATAAAATTCTCTTGCTCCTTTTTTCATGCAAATGGTTATTTTCTTTGTCCTGTAGTGAAAAATGAGAAAAGAGTGATAAGGTGAATTAAGATCGAGATCTTTAATTAAAGCATTAAGATCTTTTAGCCAAACTCTGTTTTCTGCCTGCTCCAAATTTACGAGAGCTTTCCCTTTTCCTAGTTACTTAGCAGCTTTTTTTCTTTCTTCTTTCTTTTTGATTACTGACATTCATTTTTTGTTCAGCCAAAACTAATTTTGACTCCCTGTCATTTCTGCCTTTCCCTCAGTTTTCTCTTCTTGCAACCATATAGACAAAAGAAAAAATATCGTCTAGGATAGGAAGAGAAAAAGAGACTAATTCTGGGTTTTATGCCCTTCAGCCCTTTTTAGTTTCAAGGCAATTGAATGTGGACTTACAAATGCCTCTGTTGATACTTCTGAATTGGTCATTTTAGAGCTACTATGTCGTGATTTTAACATTTTTAATTAATAGCTTCTGTAAATTAATATGCCTAGAGTATTATAAACTAGCCCCTTCCAAATTTGGGCTATCTGATTTTGACCTGGCTAATTTACAAATATAAACATTGTTTCAAAATAAACTAACATTTTGAATACAACTGCTGTTGAGATACTCTGGAAAATATTAGAGGGAAATTAATTTTTAAAAGGGCTTCTTCGCAGCCACCATCATTAACAGGCTTTATTTGTGATCTAATGCAGGGGTCTCCAAACTTTATGAGACGAGGGCTATATTAGATTTTTGAAGGGGCTTCGTGGTCCGAAGTGACTGAAAAAAATTAAATAGATGCATATATATGCAAAATATATGCAAATTGTAAAACAACACTACTCTATTTTGTCAGTTACATTAAATTCTAAATCAGGTATAAAAGTAGCGGTAGAATCAATGCAGGTACTGTGAAATCACACAAAATATTTCAGTATATAATTTTTTCATTTTATTTCCATCTTCTTTACTCTGTTTATTGGAGATGTAATTAAACATCTGGCTTGTATTTTTACTCTAAGGCAGGAGTCCATGCGTGCTAGGCTGCAGCAGTGACTCTCCCCTAAGTTGGCTCCCCTTTTTGGGGGACACTGGCTACTGGGGGCACTCACCCCTCCTCGCAGTTCAGCGGAGCTGCTCCCACGTGCGAACTGCTGCCGGCGGCCCCTCCCCCTGCCTGCTCAGCGTGACTGCTCAGTTGCAGCAGCCTTTGCCTGCTTGCTTCTCCCCGGTGGCTTTGGGGACTGGACAAATTGAATCCGCGGACCGGATCCGGCTCTTGGGCCGTAATTTGGAGACCCCTGATCTAATAGAACTGCTAGATGGAAAAAAATGTGCACGTGGAATGCAAGTTCATTTAAGTGAAATAAAAATCAGTGACTCTCTTACACGATAGAATTATTAGGTTTCCTGCACCAAGTACAAGTGCATGGAATCCTTATAAAAGATTGCCTACACACACTGTTCCTATTATTAGTGTTTTATTGTGAGTACACTGGCTACAAGCAAATCTTGCAAATGCTCCAGCTGTATGTGTTTATTTCAAATCATTCTGGTGCTCATGTGGATAGGAAGCACATGTGTTACAGCTGCACTAGTTCAATTGGTCTTTCCAGAGCAGGATACTTTCTGGAGTACTCTGACTCACCATTCAGTGAACATTGTGGACAAAGAATCCTCTTATTTTGTACTCTCTCTGAAAGGCAACATTCTCCAGGAAGTCCCTAACTTGGTTATGATGCTCTATCCTCATCTCAGGTAACAATATCATGCACCTTGTCCCCAGCATCCATGTAAGTATGGTTGCTATGTTCTTGTACAAGCTACTCACTATTTTGTGATTTGAAGTCATGCCTTCTGCAGTCCAGCTTTTTCTAGTGTCATGGTGTCAGCTTGTCGCTTGGGGAGACATCAGGGCTCTTCTAAAGACCTTCTGTAATGAGGCGATGAAGTCCAACTGAACTCCATGACCTAGTTTATTGAACAGTGTCTCAGTGTTGGCTGAGCTTAGCATAAATCTGAATATTAAGCAGTGCTGGGTGCAAAATTAAGAGCAATATAATAAGGCTGTTAAAAATCACACAGAACAAGAGCTGGATTTCATCCAGTGCCATCATGGTTTTTAGATCTTGTTCTCTGCCATGCCTCATGCTCTGTTCAAACTCACGTCACCATCTCAGTATAATACCTGATGGAAAAAGTCCAAACTGAGCAAACAGTCATCTCACATCTCCATTTGGCTAAGTGGAGAAAAAATTTTGCTGATTCTCAGGGATACAATTCCCAGAATAAAGTTAGTTCTACTATACTTTTTAGGTTCTCCAACAAACCCGCACTCCCAAGGTGGTGTTCTTGGAGCCAATGGAAAGGTGTTGTGACAGATTTATAATGCACTGAATAGAAATATTCATGGTTAGTCATGTATGTGGGCCTTGGAAAAGTTAGTAATCTTGAAAATTGTGTAGTCACAAAGAATGAGAAAAGAGGGAAACTTGATAACTCATGAAATGATAAACGGGGTATAAAAATAAATACCAAGGTACTGCTTTTAAAAACTATTTGGCATAGGAAAAGCAGACTGCAATCATACTGAATCACAGGATTGGCGGGTAGATCATAGGATCAGTGGGTAGTGATCGATCTATCAGGGATTGATTTATCGTGTCTAGTGTAGATGTGATAAATTGATCCCCGATCGCTCTGCCTTTGACTCCTGTAATCCACCAAGACGAGAGGCGGAAGGGGAGTCAATGGGGGAGCTGCAGCAGTCGACCCCGCACCGTGAGAACATGAGGTAAGTCGACCTAAGATGTGTCGACTTCAGCTTCGCTATTCTCATAGCTGAAGTTGCGTAACTTAGGTCAACTCCCCCTCCCCCCAGTGTAGACCAGGGCTAAGTGTTACAAGTTTATACAGGCGAGTCACGTCTTACATGGGGGTTACGTTCCGCGGTCAGCACATAAAGCGAAAACCGCATATAGTCAAAACTCATTGAGTTTAATGGGGGGCAGAATCGCCTGCCCTACAGATAACTAGTTAGTCATAGAAGTCAGGAAGAACAACCAGAGTAGTGAATTAGGAACATAAATTGTGAATGTAACAGATCATAGAGGTAATTATGATTTTTTTTTTTACAGCAGAAAGACCTGAAGTTTAAAGGATAGAAAACATTTCTTTTCCCAGTGTGAGCCTCTACACTCACGAGGAGAGGGGAGAGAGATCAGGTTTCTGAGACTTAGATCAGTCACCATTTTATACTCATCAAAGTGAATGTTTTGTATTCTGGGACAAAGTCTGCACAAAAACTATTTGGGAGGGTTGTGGGAGGTGATGGTGGTGAGGGGATGGTAAAATAAAATAGATACTACAGAAGAGAACCAAAATTATTTGAGGTGAATCATGTTGCGTCAAATGTGAGAGAACCACTTTTGTTTTACGATGCAGTGGGTGGTGCAGGTCACACAAGATATTGTGCTGAAATCTTTATGTGCCATGGAGCAGTAGTCTTTGTGAAGCGGTGTTGTAGGATGGGCATTGACATGGTCAGTGCACTTTCAACTATAGCATTCACTACAGTTGCTTCACAGGCATCATTAGAGATGCTATGAATATTAAGGGTTTCTGCCCCCATATAGATCCCTTTGCAAAAACCTGTTCAGGCTTTGCACAGAAAACTAGAATTTGGCACTTAATGCTAAATCTAAAAAATATTGGTGGTTTTATAAACTGTTGTTGATTCTTTGAGAATAGCTTTACTAGTTTAATGTGGTTCAGAAAAAGCAATATGTAATGTTTAAACATAAAACCTTTCCTGGTGATACTTACTTTAGTTTTTAATACTTAATTGTGACGTAAAATTAATATTGTTCTGACAAGACCATTTAGTTGATTGGCACACTAAGCCCCTAAATAATGGAGGATGTGATATGTGTAACAAAGTTTCTTTCTTCAAATTTACTTCAAAGACACTAGACACTTGCACTGATAAATAAAATGTAAAGGCTGAAAATCAAATCCAAAGCAGTCCCAATTCACAGAATGTATATTGTTCAATTACTTACCTATGTCTGTGTTTCTGAAATGCTTGCATAATAAGATTTGTTACCTCTACTTACATCTTGTGTTTGGAGTAAACTTTGTTCTCTAATCTCACTCTAAATGAAATCAAAAGGGACAAAATGTTGGCTAATTGCCGTATTAAAAAAATAGTGTGTGTTGCCTAGTGGTTAGAACATGGGATGGGAGGAGAAGTAGACCTAGGTCATCTTTTGCCTCTGATGCTAACTTGCTAAATGATCTTGGATCTCTGTGCCTCAGTTTCTCCCTCTGTACAAGGAGGCTTGTACTTGCCTGACGGGTATTGTAAATCTTCTGATGGGTATTGTAAAGCTGAATTCATGTTTGAGTGCTTTAAGATCCACAGAGGGAATGCATTAGAAATAATTCAATAGGCAATTCTAGAGGCTTTTAAAATAATATATTTGTATTATAAATGTTGCAGAAAAGCAAGTAAGTTTTTGATTTTTTTTTGGTAAATGGCAGAAGACTTTGTGAAATTTTGCTACTATGGACAGATTTCATCACTTGAATAAAAACACTGTATTCTTCCTACAGTACATGCATATGTCTATCTTTGACATCAGTGAACCATGGGGAAGTGTGTACAGTAAGTAGGGATTGCAGAATATCAGTCAAGAGTTCCCCTATGATCTGAGAAGAGAATTTTGCTCTGAAATTGCTCATAAGTTGAATCCTGTATGTAAAGTTTCCTTGTCATGTAGATCTTTACATGTGATTTGAAGTGATAACCACTTAAAAGTTTAATATAACAGGACATTCTGAGGTGGTTTACTTTCTACTGGTCTGCCAGTGTAAACCTCTGAAAAACAGTGGTTTATTATGGAAAACTATAGCAAAAGTGGTTAACAGTAATGCTTTGTTAAAAGCCAAGTTATTAGAAGCTGATGTATTATATAAATGATTATCACACAACCACACTTCATTTTATTTTCCTGATTTTGTTATAGGATATACTTTAAATAAAATCACAGCATGATTTATATGAACTGATCTTGCATTTTTGTGAGAGATAATTGAGATCTAATCTGAATCCCTGACGAACCACAGCTTCCTGCAGTGGCCTGTTGCTATGGGTAACATAAAGGGAGTAAAATAGAACTTCATATGCTTTAAACTTTACTGGCATGTACAGGCATGGAATGGGGCTGAATCGTATATTTTAATCTTTGAGAAACTGATGGGTCAAGGAATTTTCTCTTTTAATCTTAAGGGAAGATGAATTTAGGAAGAGTACTGTTAGCAAAAATAACTGCTGTTTCTTTTGAAGAGCGGGTAAGTGATAAATTCTATTTAGCTAATGCAAGGCAGTGTTGCAGTGAAAATTAGAGGAGAATATTATAATCAACTTTAGAGTTATTGCATTTTTTTGGCTTAATTTTTGTCTTTTCTACATTAAAGCAATGTTAGATCAGAAACTTTTGGAATGATATATGATTTTCTTTAAGGAAAACTATGATTGGTATATATTTTATTTTTCCATCATAGCTACCTATGTTAAGGAAATTGTGTATAGAGAGTCAGATCATATAACCTAACATTGTCTTTTTCTGAAATTTAACTGAAAAACTTAATTGTGGCTAATATTTACAAATTCAGCTCTTCATAATATGTACCTATTTATTAATGTATGTGCATTATGTATTACATATATATTTTCTTAAATAGTACAGTATTTTATTTGTATTTTGGTGAAAGCATGTACATAGTTTTTAACCACAATCATTTTAATAATAGATTTTATTTTAGCCATTTGATTTAAATGTTATTTAATTGTTTTTGTTCATGCAAAAAAGTTGTTTTAATAAGAACACCTAGCTCTTAGAGAAATTCTGAATGTGTCAGTAAAAGATTTATTCTTCTTTACCAGATTTTTTATGCATACTTTGTTTTTGTGTAGCTTAGATAAAGTGTGTGACAAGAAAACTATTTTAAAGAACATTCTGTAGAAAAGATATTCAGTTAAATCTCCATTGAGTAACAATGTGCAGTAGTTTAAATTGATTCTTTTCCCCTGTGAATTGTTACTTTTACAATGTCTTTCTCATTAGCTGTTATAAATGCCCTCCTCAATAAGAGAGATCTGAAAGCAATAAGATATCTAACATACCTTATTTAATTGGCTTGGGGCTGAGGATCTTGTTCACAAAATCTTACATCAGAATATCAGTTACAACCATTTTTACAAAAAGAGGATAGAAATCATATTAATTACTGGTGTTTAGGTCAAGAAATATATTTGAGATGACTCATTACAATGAAAATGCCAGAGTAATATTCTAAAATATATTTAACAAATATATTAATATAATATAATATATATATATTTTAAATTTGATTGTCAAATATATTTTAGAATAGGGGTTCCCAAATTATGGGTCCTGGAAGTACATAAAAACTCTAAATTTTTGCAAACATTAAAATTTAATACATATAAAATGATAAAAAAATAGATACATAACTTTATCCTTCTGATGCTGTGAGGGAGGATCTGGGCAACTGGCCATAATTCATATATCTTGGCAAAAAGAAAAAGTGCTTTGGATAGTTTATCAAGAGGTTGATCAAAACTAAATACAACCAGACAATCTCATGTGTGAAATGCATTCTCTGAATTAGGTAGTTAAATGTTTGAAAGGTGGCTATTAATTGCAAAAGTCTTTGTATCCTCAGTGGTTCATCTCCTAGAGAATGAAGCTAGTTCCCAGACCATATTGTGTGTGTGTATAGGTATCTTGAAAAAAGTAGTTTGGAAAGGTGGAGATAGCTGTTTTGTATCAGAGGAAATGTGTTGACTTACACACTGATTCCAATGTATGGGCTTAATACACAAGTCCGAGGACATCAGTGAGGGAGATCTCTGGAGACAGCAAAGATTGGTGGTGTGAGGACAGCCAGAGAGACTGCCTGTCTGGACATACAAGATTAATACCTTATGTAGTTTAGCTTGAGAAATGTGTAAACCTCAGTCTGTTTTTAACAAACCATTTTTTTATTTCAATATCTTTTACTAATCTTGTTTTTATTAAAATTCCTGTTATATTGGTAACTTCACACAAAAGTCCTAAAAAATAATTGAACTACATAGCTTGTAGAAAGACATTCTGAAGGGTAAATGGTTTCTGGAATTTGTACCCTCCTCTTTATCCATGTCCCATAATTGAGACTGAGGAGTCTGCTCTCATTGAGGCGTATTAACACCAGGCTGAAATGGATGAACTCCAGGGACAAAGCCAAAAGACAAATGAGAAGATGAGACTTGGAGGCGGGTGCATGTGACTGATATTTTCCCCATATTTTTGTAATCTGGAACCCCAAATATTGGTTCAGTTTAGATAGGAGAAAAGTAATGATGTATCCCATTAAGGCTACTGTACTATTGTACATCTAGGAACCCCATCATGGTTTATTGTAGACTAGTGCATTGATTTAGTTGGGGTTGGTCCTGCTTTTGAGAAGGGGGTTGGACTAGATAACCTCCTGAAATCCCTTCCAATCCTGATATTCTATGATATAAGTGTTTACAAAACATTCTAGACTACTTTCTGAGATTTTTCAAAGGTGTCTAAGAGCTAGGCACTCAACTCCCATTGAATTTTAGGCTCCTTTGAAAGTCCCAATCTCTGCTAAAAACATTATTCTGGTCAAAACAATTGGATAGCTGATATGGAATTCAATGAAGAATTGAAAGAAGGTAATATAATTAGTATAATTAATGCCAATCAACATGGATTTATGGAAAATAGGTCTTGTCAGTCTAACTTTTTATCTTTTTTTTTTTTAATGTGAGTACATATTTGATGATAAAGGTAACAGCATTGATGTAATACACTTAGATTTCTGTAAGGCTTGGTACCGCATGACATTTTCATTAACAAACTAGAATGGTACAAAATTAACATGGCACACATTATGTGGATAAAAACGGACGGATGGTTATGAAAATGCAATTTTAATAATAATCTATTGGGTGTGTTGATAGTGAGGCCCTCAGGGATCAGGTTTTAGCCCTATGCTGTTGGCCTTTTTTTTAATCAATGACTTGGAAGAAGATATACAATCATTACTGCTAAAATTTTCCAGATGTCACAATGATTGTGGGAATGGTAAAAATGAGGACGACAGGTCACTGATACAGGGTGGTCTGGATTGTTTGTAAGGTGGGTGCACACAAACAACATATAATATATATATATATTTCATTATGACCAGATGTATGGTCATATACAGCTAAGAGCAAAGACTTACAGGCCATACTTACAAAATGTTAGGAAGCAGTGATAATCAGCTGAACATGAGCTCCCAGTGTGATGCTGTGTCCAAAAGGGCAAATGCAATTATTGATGTATAAATAGGGGACTCTCGAGTAGGAGTAAAGAGGTTATATTGCCTGTGTGGCACACGTGAGATTGTACTGAAATATTGTATCCAGTTTTGGTGTGCACAATTCAAGAAGTGAATTGAAAAACTGAAGAAGATTCAGAGAAGAGTCCATGAGGATAAGAGTCCATGTTGTATGTTCACAGATTAGATAAGCTTAATCTATTTAGTTTACCGAAGAGAGGGTTAAGGGATGACAAATATGACGTAATTTTATGTCCTTTGATTCAAAACTATGGTATGTTCTGAAGTGCTGGCTGCCAAAGGTATGTAGACTTCTAAATGTTGCAACAATTTTGAAATCCCGATTCTGTTCCTGAAAAATAAACGTAAGGATTTTTTTTAGACTTCCCCGGGAAGGTGACATCTCAAGTTGTACATGCTGAAGCAGCTATGAAATTGAAACCAATGCCTTTATTAAATAACATTGTTCTGTTCTGTATCAGTCATTGCTGTCACGATGTCAAAAGTCAACTGCTTTCAACTCCCCTCTACCCCAGGTTCATAACTTACCAGTTTAACTTGGTGAATCAGTTAGTCTGTGGTACTGCTAATATGAAAGAATAGTACCTTCCCTCAAATAGCTGGCATATCCTAATAAACTACTCTAAGGGCTGGGCTACACTATGGGGGGAGGGAAGGTCCTCTTAAGGTTGCCTGCAACTGCTTCCCCGCTGACTCCGCTTACTCCACCTGCTGAGATGAAGTACAGGAGTTGATTCTTGGATCAATTTATTTCGTCTAGATGAGACAACATTGAGTGCTATCTGCCGGGTACCCAAACCCTAAGATAAGCCTTTCTGGAAACCAGCTGCAAACTCTTGATGAACTTGAGGAATTGGGATGACCTTATGGTCTTCCTCACTTGCTAGGACAGTGGTGCAAAGAGGAATTTCATAGAGTATCTCTTGACTGGAACTTAAGGCTAGTGGATATGCCTTGAAGGAATTGCGCCTTTCCTCGAGCCTCAAACAGTCCATGTGGAATATAATAATAGGGAGGCCGTGGCTTATGTTGCTGCCTCTTGCACTGTAAGTGCCTCACTTTAATCATAGGTAATCAGGACTCTGTAGTAAGCTGCAAGGAAGAACATTAAAGTGTCTACCTCCTATTAGCATAGACATACCAAGTGGATAAGCAGGCAGGAATCCTGCTGAGGAAGATACTGCAAGATGTTTTTGTTTTTGCAGGACTTTAATTTTTTTAAAAATTGTTATTGATTACCACCATACTCCTTGCATATAAGAATGTCTTTATTACTGAAGTTATTTGGAACGAAAGATCTCTTGAGTTCTAATCTCTATGTGAAAATATTTTGAATGATGAATACAATTCAGATTTCTAGTCTTGGCTATTCTCACAATCTTTTAGCTAACTTAAATACTTTTGTAAAAAAAATATTGCATATCTGATATGAAATAGCAAAATAAATGTCTGAGTTTCTCAGAGTTCAAATAAACTAGCAACTGTAGTAACAGATTTTCTTTTAATAAAATATTTCAGTTAGTTTAGAAATATCATTAAAATTAGGTTCCAGGTGCTTTTGAGCAATAAATGAGAGTTGCCATGTGATTTTTGGTGCTTATCATTTTACCTGAGGTCAGAATTGTCAAACTGTGTAGGAATCAGAAAGGTGTGTAAATGCTGAATAAAATCTGTGATCTTTGTATGTATACTGTAGAATCTAAATAGCTTACCAATTTTTACTGGTTATTTCTATCAAATCATTTGTATACACCTACTGTATCAAATCTGTCCCATAAGTGCTCTGAGTAGTGTTCTGCGTAGACAACTGGGAGTAGACCGTGACTCATAAAGTATTGAAGTTTTAAAGTGAGATCACCATACTACTTACAAAATCAGGTCTTGCAACTTCCTCTCATGGACAAATCTAGACAAGCTTTTAATGAATGTTTAAAGAGAGAAACTGCTGCCTTTGAATGCTGACTGCATACTATTTTTGACAAAAGTAAATTGAGTATTTTTAAGAATTCACAAACATGTTTAAAGCCCATTACTGTAAATTCAAATGCAATCATTAACTTTAACTAGTACTAAATACAACTATCAATGTCAGATTAATTTAAATTATGAATTAGGCCATTTAAAAATGTGCTTATGTATCTTGAAGAAGAGTTCTGTGGAGTTTGAAAGCTTGTCTCTTCCACCAAGCTTGTCTCTTTCAGTGGGTCACCTCTAAGCCATTGGCACTGAATTTTTTTCTCCCTAGTGGATGCCCTGCTCTTGCTCCACCTCTTCCGCTGAGGGCCCCCCCCATACCCACTGCTTGTTCCTCTCTGCCTCCCCTAGAGCGCTGAAAAGCTGATCTGTAGCCAGGCCTGGGGCCACAACCACTTGGGCTGGTGGGTGCTGAGCACCCCCTATTTGTTTTCTGTGGGTACTTGAGCCCTGAAGCACTCACGGAGTTGGCACCTATGCCCTGAGCAATGTAGCTATGTCCACCTATCTTTTAAGTGTAGACCAGGCTAGAAAATTTAAGATTAATTAACTGATGGTATAAAGTTAATGTTCATAAATTAAATGCACATTAAACTCTTGCATGGACACTCTCATTCAGAAGTTAAGTGGCCTTAATTTGCTGTAGCTTGAAGGAAGTTTAAACTACAGTGACCTCAGGCCACTGCTGAATAGTGTGTCTATGCATTAATTACTGCACAATGAACTTTACGCCATGCATTAATTCATTTTGTGAATGTCCTCATATAGACAAGACCCAATATGTTTAAAAAGTCGACTGTAGGCAGACCAGGTGGATGAGGTAATATCTTTTATTGGACCAACTTCTGTTGGTGAGAGAGACGAGCTTTCAAGCCACACACAGCTCCTCTTCAGGCTGGTAAAGGTACTCTGAGTGTCACAGCTAAATGCAAGGTGTAACAGATTGTTTAGAATAAGTAATTAGCACATATTGTAAGAGACTATTGTAGGTAGAGTATCCCTAAACATCTCTGCAGTCATAGGACAAAAAAGAGGGAGATATGGCTGTGTCTACACTAGTTCTTATGTTGGCAAAACTTTTGTCGCTCTGGGGTGTGCCCCCCCCCCCAGTGATATACATTTTGCCGGCATAAGTGCTTGTGTGCATAGCGCTATGTCAGCGGGAGATGCGCTCTCGCCACCATAGCTACCGCTGCTCGTTGAGCTGGTTTTATTATGTCGACTTGAAAGCTCTCTCCCATTGGCATAACGTGGCTGCATGAGCAATCTGTCAGCGGCACAGCTGTATTGGTATAACTGTGAGACTATAGGCTTGTAGATGTAGACATGGCCTTAGTGTGTTACAGATTATTGTAATAAACCATCAATCCAGTGACTCTGTTCAGTGATTTTCAGTGTTTAGTGGAGATATGAATTTAAACTCCTAGTCTCATCTTTTGAAAGTGTTGTGCAGGTTTCCTTTGAGGATGAGGCTTAATAGGTCAGATATAGACTAGTGGTTTTGTGAAAAGTGTTCACCCACAGGTGATAGTGCTTTTTGTCTTTTATCATTTTCATTTGAGAGCATAGTGATCATCTGGTTTCACGCACATAGTTATTGGGGCATTTAGTGTACCCTTGAATGCGGTATAACACATGTTGTAATAGGCATGTCTAGGCTCCATGGATCTTGACAGGTGTGTTGTGGGGTGTGTTGATCATTGTAGCAATGGATATATGTCTGCAGGTTTTGCATCCGTTATTCTGTCAGAGTCTGGTGCTATTTGGGGTGGTGTGTCTGGTCTGTGGAGAGCTTGGAGAGGTTGGTGGGTTGTTTGAATGTGAGAAGTGGGGTGTTCGGGAAAGATGTTTTTCAAGATGGGGTTCCCATTGTGTTTGGGTTGTAGTTGTTTGATGATACCTCCAGTCTAGAGTGATAGGTGACAACTGTGTGGTCAGATGGAGTTTTATTTCTGTATTGAAGCAGGTTCTTTCAGCCTGTTCCATGATGCAATCTACTTCTCTGATGGAGTGTCCTTATTTGGTGAAGGTGGTTCTTGGTAGCTGAATGCCTAGTTATGGATAACAGATTTCTTGGTGTGTTTGGGTTGTTGAAGTTGTGGTGGGAATCTATGAGGGACTTTAATCTCCAGAGGATGAAAACGTCAGTGTGTCTCAAGTATATTTTTGGTTTAGTGGTGCATTTGATACAGCTTATTACAGCAAACCCGCTAACTCCCTCTTTTTCTAAAGTGACTGGAGAGGTGTTAGCTGGCCATTCTACCTTGAAGAGTCCCTTAAAATATGTGCTAATTACTTATTCTAAACAAGCTGTTGAACCTGCATTTAGTTGTCTCTCTCATTAACAGAATTGGTCCAGTAAAAAATATTACCTTACTCACCTTTTCTCTGTACACTGCATAGTGTAGACAAAGAACTCTGTCTATAACACATGCTAAATCAGTTGAGTTAAAGCCTTCTAACACCTATCACAATAAAGTCAATTAACTGGAGTTCTTTTAATGTTTATTTGGAAATCTTACTATTCTTCCTTAAGGGCATGTCAACACTACAAAATTAAGCAGATCTAACTTACATCAGCGTATAGCTTCTGCAGTAATTACCTTGCTTGTGCATATCTGCACTTTGCTCCTTGTGTCAGTGGTGCATGTCCTCACCAGAGTGCTTGCACTGATTTAATTATCAGTGTGGGGCATTGTGGGACAGCTTCTCAACACCAGCAACAGTCAATGTAAGCAACGCAGTATCTGACACTGACACTGCTTCAACCTAAATACATCAACATTGACGTTACGCCTCTTGTGGAGGTGGAGTTAAGTAGGTGTAGTGGAGCAGTCACATCGGTGGGATAGAAATTTTAATGTAGACACTCGGAGAGTTAGGTCGACATAAGCTGCATTGCATTGACCTAACTTTGTAATGTAGACCAGGGCTAAGAAATGTTACTTTATAGTTGTTAACTGCCTATTATTGAAAGTGAAGTAAATTATACATTCTTAAAGGCGCTTGTGAAGATCTTGTTCATTTCCATTGATGGCTTTCAAATATAGCAAAAAAGGAACACCATTAATGTTTGAATTAAGATGCAAACAGGTAACATACTAGACCTAAAAATGTATTCTGAGAAGTAATCGGATTACTTTTTGCCTGAAAAGTACACCTATATTAATTTTATTTTTATTACCTTTTTGGCAGTCTTTGATGTTTATGTTCTGAGTAATGGTGCTGAAGTCATAGTATTCAGTATAACCAAAGTTTCACCATGCAATATGTATGAATAAAACAAAAGGAATTTAAAAACAGTCACTGATCTGTTACTTTCATAAGAGTTTAATAAGCACTGTGTAGTGTATTATATTTTGTACACAATATTCAATTATGTAGAGTCCATTTTAAAAGTAACTTTACAACTAATCATTATTGTAAAATGCCAGATTAGAATGTGGACTATTGCTAGACTGTCATGCAAAATACTTTCTTATAAATTAGCATAAAACATTTTATGCAGCTTCATGAACAGCATCATACCAAATGCTTGCGTGCCTTGGTGCTGTTGATTAAGTTTAAAGGAGATTCACAGATGCTACTTGGATTATATTATTACACTTTACAGATTCAAAGAGAGAGATTTATTTTTATATAACTTCACAAGAATTTTTTTTTAGTGATGCATGTAAAGAAAAACTATTAAATCTAGTTTGATTAAGATTAGCATAATAAAATGACAGGCTTTGAAAATTCCAAATTACTACTAACTTAATTCTTTTTAAAAAAATGGAACCAAGTCCTCAGCTGGTGAAGCTAATGGAACTATACTAATTTATACCACTCAATATTATTGATTTAGTACTTAAATATTATACAAAGGACTTCATTTAAACATGCAATTAAAGCTTTCAAGATGACTGAAAGTTTTTGCAGGTTTTTGTTTTTTGATTTTGTTTTTGCTTTTTAATTTGATCTCTGCCCCATTTTTTGTTTCTTAATGATGTACACATCCTGAAAGGAGATATGTAGGTGTCCCCCCCCCCCCATTGATTGTCCCTCATTTGAGAAATATCATAAATTAATAGTTTGAACTTCTCTGGTTTTGTTGGAAGACCACTAGGTGGTAAATATGTGACCATTTAATAAGTTAATTAAAAGGACAAGGGTTTTTGAATAATCAAAAAGGACTTCCCCTATTTAAAGTATTAGTCATTTGAATGGATGCTAACAAAAAAAATTACGGTAACAGAAAAAGTTCGGTCTGACTAAAAGGAGGGAGGAGGGATAGCGGATAGCTCAGTGGTTTGAGCATTGGCCTGCTAAACCCAGGGTTGTGAGTTCAATCCTTGAGGGGGCCATTTAGGGATCTGGGGCAAAAAATCTGTCAGGGGACAGTACTTGGTCCTGCTAGTGTAGGCAGGGGACTGGACTTGATGACCTTTCAAGGTCTTTCCAGTTCTATGAGATAGGTATATCTTCATATATTAAAAATTGCTTCTGCCTCTTAGCTTCTCCTCCGCTCAGGGTAAAGAGCAAATATTTGTATAGTGTAACAGATGTTTGGGGAATGTCCACAGACTAGCTTTTACAAAAGTTTTAACGATCTTAAATTAATTGGCAATCCAATGTAAGAAGTGTTGTGTAGACAAACCCACATTGTCATCATCTAACTGGTTCCCCACTCATCCTAGGGCCCTAAGCTATGTCAACACTGCAAAATTTGATGTGAATTCTGTTGGACACAGGCTGTGGAGTTCTCAATATAGCTAGTTGAGACCACAGGAGGTCATCTAGTCCACCCCCCTGCTTAAAGAAGGACCAATCCCCAACTAAATCATCCCAGCCAGGGCTTTGTCAAGCCTGACCTTAAAAATCTCTCAGGTAGGAGATTCCACCATTTCCCTAGGTAACCCATTCCAGTGCTTTACCACCCTCCTAGTGAAAACGTTTTTCCTAATATTCAACCTAAACCTCCCCCTCTGCAACTTAAGACCATTACCCCTTGTTCTGTCATCTGCTATCACTGAGAACAGTCTAGATCCATCCTCTTTGGAATCCCCTTTCAGGTAGCTGAAAGCAGCTATCAAATCCCGCCTCATTCTTCTCTTCTGCAGACTAAACAATTCAAGTTTCCTCAGCCTCTCCTCATAAGTCATGTGCTCCAGCTCCCTAATAATTTTTGTGCCTTCTGCTGGACTCTTTCCAATTTTTCCACATCCTCCTTGTAGTGTGGGGCCCAAAACTGGACACAGTACTCCAGATGAGGCCCCACCAATTCCAAATAGAAGAGAATGATCATGTCCCTAGATCTGCTGCCAATGCCCCTACTTATACAACCCAAAATGCCTTTAGCCTTCTTGACAACAATGGCACACTGTTGATTCATATCCAGCTTCTCGTCCACTGTAACCCTTAGTTCCTTTTCTGCAGAACTGCTGCCTAGCCATTCGGTCCCTAGTCTGTAGTAGTGCATGGGATTCTTCCATCCTAAGTGCAGGACTCTGTATTTGTCTTTGTTCAACCTCATCAGATTTCTTTTGGCCCAATCCTCTAATTTGTCCAGGTCTCTCTATATCCTATCCCTACCCTCCAGTGTATCTACCACTCCTCCCAGTTTAGTGTCATCTGCAAACTTGCTGAGGGTGCAATCCATGCCATCGTTCAGATCATTAATTAAGATATTGAACAAAATCGGCCCTGGACCGACCTTTGGGGCATTCCGCTTTATACCGGCTGCCAACTAGTCATGGAGCCATTGATCACTACCCGTTGAGTCTGATGATCCAGCCAACTTTCTATCCACCTTATAGTCCATTCATCCAGCCCATACTTCTTTAACTTGCTGGCAAGAATATTGTGGGAGACCGTATCAAAAGCTTTGCTAAAGTCAAGATATATCACATCCACTGCTTTCCCCTCATCCATAGAGCCAGTTATCTCATCATAGAAGGCAATGAGGTTAGTCAGGCATGACTTGCCCTTGGTGAATTCATGCTGACTGTTCTGATCACTTTCCTCTCCTTTAAGTGCCTCAGAATTGATTACTTGAGGACCTGCTCCATGATTTTTCCAGGAACTGAGGTGAGGCTGACTGGCTGAAGTTCCCTGGATCTTCCTTCTTCCCTTTTTTAAAGATTAGGGGAAAATTAATGGCGCGTCTCTCCCTCTTACCTTACACTCCGGATTGCAGTGGCGGAGTTGAGGCGAGGAGCTCACAAGCTGTCAGAGACCATTGAAGGAACACACAACGCAATTTTGATCAAAGGGGAAACGGAGGCACCCTCCTCTCGGTCAAGAAAGGGAGTTAGCAGCAGCTCCGTTTATTGTGGATACCAAGCAAACTTTTATAGAGTATATTCAAAGGGGAGGGTGAATGGGTGGAGGGAGGGAAAGACCTACTTGAAGCATGCGCATCAGCAAACTATTACATCAATCATAGGTCAGTGCCCTCTTGATGCAGCTGGTGTGTTGACCTCGATAACGCTTATATGATGCCAACAGCTTATGAATCAGAGTCTATTCTTCTCTAGAAAAGTAGCAATCTGGAGATATAACGCATTAGCTCATCTCGTGAGGGCCTACAGACCGCCTAGGCAAGGTTACATTCCAGATACAGATAACGTTACAAAAACAACTTGTTGTCAAAGCAGTGTTTCACTGAGCTTCTAAAGCCTCAAGCTAATGATTTTACAACCCTGGAGAGTTTAACTATGTGATTGCTGGTGAGGTAGAGTAAATGGCGAGAATGAGCAAGGGAAACTGAGTTTGCCCTGACATGGGCGCTACATTAGCTTTTTTCCAGTCCTCCGGAACCTCCTCCGATCGCCATGAGTTTTCAAAGATAATGGCCAATGGCTCTGCAATCACATCGGCCAGCACCTTTAGTACCCTCAAATCCAATGCATCCGGCCCCATGGACTTGTGCTCGTCCAACTTTTCTAAATAGTCCTGAATCACTTCGTTCTTCACAGAGGGCTGGTCACCTCCTCCCCATGTCATGCTGCACAGTGCAGTAGTTTGGGAGCTGACCTTGTCTGTGAAGACAGAGGCAAAAAAAAAACATTGAGTACATTAGCTTTCTCTGCATCCTCTGTCACTGGGTTGCCTCCCTTGTTTAGCAAGGGGCCCACACTTTCCTTGACTTTCTTCTTGTTGCAAATATACCTGAAGAAACCCTTCTTGTTACTCCTAACATTTCCTGCTAGCTGCAACTCCGAGTGTGATTTGGCCTTCCTAATTTCATTCCTGCATGCCTAAGCAATATTTTTATACTCCTCCCTGGTCATTTGTCCAAGCTTCCACTTCTTGTAAGCCTCTTTTTTTTTTTTTGCATTTAAGATCACTAAGGATTTCACTGTTAAGCCAAGCTGGTCGCCTGCCATATTTACTATTCTTTCTACACATAGGGATGGTTTGTTCCTGAAACCTCAATAAGGATTCTTTAAAATACAGCCAGCTCTCCTGGACTCTGATCTTGCAAACATGTACACACAAGTAACTTTGTAAGCAGTCCTGTTGAACTCAGTGTGACTATACACATTGGGAAGTACATTGCCCAATAAATGTTTGTGGGATCAGGTTGCAAGACATTAGATCAATAGTTTGGGAGAAGTTTGTTGGGGAGGAGGCAGCAGCTGTTGGAAAATAACTGCTGACTCATTTGTACTCTCTCTCCCCCATGTCACCTGGGGCTGATTGATTTTCTGGGCCAAAATGCAAAGACTGATCAGTACTTTCAGTATTGTATGTTACTCAGAAAAGTTTCTCTCTGTATTGTCATGAAATTTATGTAACTCATCTCTTTCTCTTTTATTGTAGTCTGCCACTGTGTCTGATGGAGGTAAGCTAAAATTTGTTGTCACTTTTATTAGTATTCAGAAAATCAAAGTTCCCATATTAAATAGTGTGGTAAAGTGTGATAAATTAAATGTCATACGACCAGAAGCGTTTGCCTGATAAACATGATGGGCCCATCCTGTAATCCTTAATGATGCACTGAATTCAGTAGGAATTGTGCCTATGAAAATCCTGAAGGATCAGGCCTCGTGTTTACATGTCATCTTCCTTTGTTTACCTACATAAATTCTTTGTGGCATATGTGTTTAAATTAATGCATGTTATTACAACTAGAATTCTTCATTTGTGATTATTTAAAAAGTTGATCTGGTGGGACATTATAAAAATTGGGAATTGATACATTTTTTAAGTATCCTTTATGTACTGTATGTTCTTTTACCATTGCATTTTTCATCAGCAGCATTTCATTTTACATGTGAAAACAAGTGTTTTACTGTTTTGTCTTGTAGAGACATCTCTTAGCTCATAAGTTAGGTGTGATCTCAGAGCTCTTGTTGGGGCTAAAAAGAGTTTCTTTTTTTAATGAAGTAATGTATTTGGTTTAGATAAATAAGATGGCATACTTAAAAACTGAATAATGTAACCCAACCTGAAGTTCTTGCTGCTCTGGGTTAACTAATGGGTAGACTCACTGTCTATGCTATATTTTGTGTTGAGCCATCAGGAATTGAGAAGAAGCTATCTAACTCTTTTATTTGAGATCTCTGAACCAAAATCCACTGAAGAGTAGCATTGCTACTTGGGCCTACTACATTGGGCTTCAAACAGAGATAAAGAACTGTGTTCAAGTTCAGTTCCATGGCAGTTCCAGCTAATTAAGATTCTAATATGGTTTGGCAGCTGACAAAAGTTTAGTAGAACATTATTTAAAAACAAAATATTTTTTAGCTAAGTTGTAACTAGTGACTGAAGAAGTTCAACCCATGCTGACATTAAAAAAACAAAAACAAACCAAAAATGTGTTCTACGTAGGCTAGAGCATACTCTTTTAGCACGGCCCTTGTACCATTTGGGCCCATTCATAATAACCAACCAAGTTGTTAGAAACTAGTTTAGCTGGAACAGTTTAAATATGATTTCTTACGGTATACTAGGTCTTTAGTATAGCTTAGTTTACACTAAAGGTGGTTTGCTTCTAGAGTTGCTCACTTGGTCCTGCAAAGGATCAGTCTTGCATGTATTTTATCCATTTTGGCTTTCTTTGAGTACAGTAAAACCTCCATTTAACGGACTAATTCGGGCGAGGGGGTGTCCGTTAAATCAAAAAGTCCGTTATTTAATAATAATAAAAAAAATGAGCTGTCGGAGCAGCAGCCCGACCGCCACAGGGTCGGGGCGACAGCTCTGCAGCCCGCCCACTGCTGGGACCCGGGCGGCAGCCAGGAACCGTCAGCCCGCCCGCCCGCTGGTGGGACCCGAGTGGGAGCCGGGAGCCGGCAGCCAGCCCGCACAGGTCCCAGCTCCCGGGACCCGCCAGCCAACCCTCCTGCTGCCGTAACCCGGGCGGCAGCCGAGAGCCGGCAGCCAGCCCGCCCGCTGCCGTGACCCGGGCGGCAGCCGGGAGCTGGCAGCCAGCCTGCCCGCTGCCTGGACCCGGGCGGCAGCCGGGAGCCGGCAGCCAGCCCGCCAGAAATGGATCAGGAATGCATCAGACTTGCTCAGAAATTTTGTCCGTTGCATCCGAAGTCCGTTAAATTGAGGTCCGTTAAATCGAGGGTTTACTGTACTATATAATATATGCTGTTTAATTAGGTAAAAGGATGCAAACGTCTGTTTAAGGAAAAAGTGAACTAAAACAAAAGGAAGATTCTGAAGCTGGAGGAGGGTAGGGTTAGTTGCCTGTTTTTGATCTAAGTGGAAGAGTAGCAAAATATATTCACCGCAGCTCTCATTATCATCCCTCCCCTATCTTTCTTTGTCATTTCTTATTAAAAAAATGAGGTCTATTTGGACCTCAGCCATAAATAAAACCCTAGACAGAGTTCACTGTGTCATTTTGCTAGCAGCTAATTTATCCCATTAGATATTTTCTCTTCTTCAACGGTTACCACTGTCACTTGGATGGGAGGTAGAGCATAGAATCTGTTGGTAGCCTACCCACTAATTGGCCATAGGATAACAGGGGAAAAGGCAGTGTGCAACTAACTATTCCATCTCTTGTTTCTTAAACAGAGGCTATATCTTTATTTTCACTGTAAAAGGTGTGTTTTTACAGTAAGTAGTCTGTCTTGATGGAATATTCTAGCGGAGACAAAGCACAGGTTGTTTTTATCTCAATGTAGCTAGTCGGGTTAAAAACTCCAGGTGAAAGGTGTAGGGTTGACCCTAACTAACTACATCCGGATAAAAAAATATAAAGCCTTGTCTCCACTATGATTTTACATTAACTCTCATGAGTTTCCCATCTCAGTGTAAAAACACATCTTTTTATCTGCAGTCAAGACGTAGCCTAACATGCAGACAGTGTTTGTAGGTTTACTGATCTGAATATTGTACAGACTGCTAATTCCACAAGAAATGATTTTTGTGTCCTGAAAGTTTATGTATTATGAATTTGTTGGTCTGAAAAAAAATTATGCATTATTTGCTTGTCTACAATGAAAAGTATTTCTCCTTTATGGCATGTTTAATCTCCATTGGCTGATGAAATGGGATCCCTGAAGTAGCACTCCCTTGATAGTAACATCAATCACAGTGTACTTCCATTTGTCAGTTTTATTAGAGATCTCTGGCTTGTCATGTTCTGCTCCTCCAGTATTGTTACTGAAGTTATTTTCAAGTCTAGGGATAATTGTATTTTCACAATTAATACTGTAGGATTTGGTGGAGTCGTGAAGTCTGAGGGCTGTGTAGGTTGCTGAGGTAAAAGAACAGATTGTAACTTGCACTCAGTATTCTGTTCTATATCCTAGTATTTTAGCTGTCTTCTTAGTTAGTGCTGAAGATTTAACACCATACACTCTCTCCATTTTTAAGGTACCAGTGGGTCCTAAGTTTTGTACAAAGCTATAAAATGTAGACTATATGAAAAGTAATATTTAGTAAATGCTTAACTATCTAGCAGGTAAATTAGAAAAATAAGATCCAAGAGAAGGGAGTGAAACCAGAAAAATTGAATAGAAATAAAATCTTCAGCTAGAGCTGCACTAAGTATAATGTTCTGATTAATGTTTATATGATAATTTCAGACTTTTACTTGCTTTGAAAATGTCACAGCAATGAATTTTTTCTATTTTTTAAAATTTCATCACTTCATTAGAAGACCCACAGAATTACATATTCTCAGGCTTGTCTAGGTTAGAGGAATTTGCTCCAGTCGAACAGCATTAATATAGATACACAGTGCAAATTTCCCTTATCTATATAAGCCGTTTATGTCAGTATGTCCACATGTATAAATAATTATATGTATTTAAATCTATCCTTGCAACTAGAACAGGGGGCACACCAACTTTTTTCTCTCAAATCAGTAGTGCCTCAAGTTATGTAAAAAGTTTACATTAGAGTCTGGCTTTG
The DNA here is from genome assembly GCA_032164245.1 of Sternotherus odoratus. Taxonomy (NCBI): domain Eukaryota; kingdom Metazoa; phylum Chordata; order Testudines; family Kinosternidae; genus Sternotherus; species Sternotherus odoratus. The sequence goes on along the minus strand of JAVMKO010000004.1, from coordinate 97,966,299 downwards.
GATGCTGATTGCTCAAAGCCATGTTCATTCAGATTGTGTACTAACTCCAAATGTGCATGTTTGAGTTGTCACCAACAAAATAAAAAGTTATATATTTCCACTGGCCTAAATTTTCAGATTTAGGCACCTTCAATTATGTACCTGAATCCAGACTGAGACAAATTAAATAAATGGCTTAATTTTCAGAAGTGCTGTGAGGCCACTTCACTCATTTAAATCAGTAGGATTTGATCAAGCCACTTATTTAGGGACCCATTTTCTTCAATGGGTGGGAGGAAAAAGATCAATATGGGGAAATTATAATAAGTACATTTCCCTTAAAGTTTTAAAAGATATTTGAAAATAAGTTTTACAGGCTGTTAATTTCACTTCCTCCTGTATTTCCCCTCCTCCATCTCTCTGCCCTCACTGACCAGCTGCCCTTTGTACAAGGTGAAGAGTTTGTCTAAATCTAACTTAGTTGAAGCTGAATTTTTAGCTCTAAACAAACTCCCAGTTCACACACCAAATTCAGTCCACGGGGCAATAAAAATACCAACTTTGTGAGGGTTCAAAAAACTGGCTGAGTTTTTCTTGTGTGCATATCATTGGGGACATATTAAAGGCAGTAGCCAATCAGAACAGAGGGATTTGCATAATTGTTGTGGAGTTATTCAGGAATAACTGTACAGGAACTCCTCACTTAAGGTTGTTAACGTTGTTTCATTGTTATGTTGCTGATCAGTCAGGGAACATGCTCGTTTAAAGTTGTGCAATGCTCCCTTCTGACGTTGTTTGGCAGCTGCCTGCTTTGTCCACTGCTTTCAGGAAGAGCAACCCGTTGCAGCTAGCTGGTGGGTGGCTGGAACCAATGTAGACCGGCAGCCCCCCTATCAGTTCCCTGCTCCCCTAAGTTCCCTGTGCAGCAGCCACTCAGCAGGCTATCAATTACTGGTACTGCCATGTGCTGCTCCTGCCCTTTGCCTCAGAGCTGCTCCCCCAGACTCCTGCTTTTTTGGGGGCCGGGAGGGAAGGAGGAAAACAGGGGCTAATGTCAGTGTGTCCCCCTGCTCCTGCACCCCACTTACCCCATCTCCCATAGAGCAGGCAGCTCCATAGAGCTGGCAGCAGCTGTGGTGGCTCAGCGTGTTGACTTAATTAACAAGGCAGTGTTCTTAAAGGGGAAATGGGAGTCTCTGTCTGCCCTCCCTGCTTTCCTGCTCCTTAGATTGTGAGAGTTAACCCTTGAGGGCTCAGCCAATTGTTACTGCGGCATTCCCTGGGAAATATACCACACTCTGACTCCTCCATCTCAACCAAGTATCTGTGTATCATTATTAAATTGTTTGTTTAAAACTTATACTGTGTGTGTGTGTGTTTTGTCTGGTGAAATTTTTTCCCCCTGGAACCTAACCTCATTTACATTAATTCTTATGGGGAAATTGGATTCGCTTAACATCGTGTCGCTTAAAGTTGCATTGTTCAGGAACATAACTACAGTGAAACCTCCATTTAATGGACTAATTCGGGCAAGGGGGTGTCCGTTAAATGAAAAAGTCCGTTATTTAATAATAATTAAAAATACGAGCTGTCGGAGCAGCAGCCTGACCGCCACAGGGTCTGGGCGGCAGCTCCGCAGCCCGCCCGCTGCCGGGACCCGGGTGGCAGCCGGGAGCCGTCAGCCAGCCCGCCTGGGTCCTGGCTGCCGGGAGCCGTCAGCCAGCCCGCAGGGGTCCCGGCTCCCGGGATCCGCCAGCCAGCCCGCCTGCTGCCTGGATCTGGGCGGCAGCCGGGAGCTGGCAGCCAGCCCGCGAGAAATGGATTTGGGATGCATCAGACTTGCTCAGAAATTTTGTCCGTTGCATCCGAAGTCCGTTAAATCGAGGTCCGTTAAATCGAGGTTTTACTGTACAATGTTAAGCAAGGAGTTTCTGTACTACCCTTTCTCTTCAGATTTACTAATGGTAATCAGCTAAAGAACAGAGATTTGCTTACAGAATAATAACTGAGAAATAAACAATAAAATCTGATTTGCATAATGACTCACAGCTAGAGTGACCAGATGTCCTGATTTTATAGGGACAGTCCTTATTTTTCTTATATAGGCACCTATTATAACTCACCCCCTGTCAATATTTTTCACACTTGCTATCTGGTCACCCTACTCACAGCCATCAAAATACACAAAATAATAAAATTGAGAAATGAAGTTATTGGTAATGATCAGTAACTATACTGTGTCTTTGCCTTGGGATCTGCAGAAACCATTTTATTTCACTATCGCTGCTTGTAATGCTTGTTCTCTGAGGCTGTGTTTACAGTAGCCTTTTCTCTTCACACTTCCAACTGTTAATACCATTGGTACAGCAACAGTGGGTACAGTGGGAGCACTAGCATCAATAGAGTGCAGGTTTGCTGGTGTTTTTAAACATTGTGCTGTTTAGACCAGGTCAGAGAAAGAGTCTTTAAAAAGCCAGATGTCTACACTCCACTCTTACCATTGCTATCACTGATGGAGTTTCACAAGGAGGAAATTTTAGGCATAATATAGTGTTGATAAGGTCAATGGGTATACATTTACAGTATATCAGCACTCATCTGCGTGGCCTTCCTTCTCAGAGATGTGGGCATTTATTGGTTACTGAAATACCCAGACGGTAGGTGAGGTAATTTAACATTTCAGAATTTTGAAGTATGTAATTTCTGACCTGTCACCCTCTCCCCTCAGATTAGTTTCACAGAGCAGGTATCTGTTGTTACTTTTTACTTTCAAAGAATAGTAATTGCATGTATGTGAATGTTTAAGCTCTGAATTTTGAGCTCTTGTAAAGCATTTCACTGTAATTCCTGCTGCTTGTGGATTTTTTGTTGTTCTCATCGCCAGAACCAGTTTATTTTTTCATAAGTAATCTGTTTGGAAAGCTTAGAGTATTTACAACTGCAAAATGATATAGAACTACATTTTTAAAACACAACCACAGAAGATGCAATAATAATGTCAGTTCTAAAAAACTGAAACACTATTCTTATCTAAGTTGCAAATAACTAATGAATTGTCTTCTCTAATAGATCTATGACTTATCTTTTAGTTCTTATACCACTAGTCCAAAGTTACAGTAGATGGATTCCACTGTAACATAAATAATTAAAGCTCCTTTAGCAACAGTGGTGAAAGGTCTTTTCTTTAAATTATTTATGTCTTTTTTTTATAGTGCTCTGTGTTAAGTATACTGTTGGTTTCCTCAGCTTGAAGCCATGAGGGAAAAGAATCCGTTTTCTCAAAAGTGTGTAAAAGGCTCATAGGAATTGTTGGAGGAAAAGGCATTAGCTTGCCTTATCCAGGAAGAAATTACAAAGGGAAAATGTCCCAAGCTGAGGAAAGACTCTTCACCCAATGTGCTTTGGGCAATTACAGCTGAGTTTGGTATGGATTCAGAAGGATGGTTTTCAGTGAATGGTTTGAAGTATTTGGTTAAGTGGCACAACAGTGGCTCTTATCAGCTTTATCCAGGTAATGTCTTTAATGATTATATAGAATATCTTCACCCTGTGACTGTAGGCAGTTAGTAATTGCCACAAATGTGCTGAGCTGCTCATTATAAAAGTTCGTTGTCTGAAATATTTATGTAGGTTTTATAAACGGATGCATACAAATAAATCATCACTGAAATATATTCTAACCTTATTCTTTTGCAAGATTTAAATCAGAACTTTCAAAGCCAGATTATCTTAACACTTTTCAATATTTAATTTATAAAAATAATGCATGTTCTGTAGAATAGCAATTTGTTTTGTAAATAAAATTAAAATAACTCAAAGGTATATTGTGATTCTTCTGAAGGATTTAGGTTTATGTAGAGTAGGTTAGCCAATCGTTTACACATGTACATAATCAAGAAAATAAAATGAAACCGACTCTCCACAGAGTGGCAGATTTCCTCTTAATTTTTATTTTTATTGAAAAATTGGGAAACTTCCTATAGGTATATCATGATGTGTGCCATCTTTTAAACCATAAAGAGAATTAGATTGTTAGATGTTTTATAGATTGATTTCTATTTCTCCCCTTAGACAATGGCATGTTTTAGTATCAGCATTGTGGTGCAGGTGCTCACATGTTGTACGTTTACTAAGGTTGATAAGTTTCTGTGTTTTGAATAATCTATTCAGATTTGAGTATAGAAAACCAAAGTGGCAAATTGAACAAGACTTGAAAAAAATATGTGTTTGTCTATAGAATGGATTCAAGTACTGTTTTGACCTGAGTGGGAGTAAAAGAATAAAAGACAAATATTGTTATTGTTTGTTGGAAAAAAATGAGGCACAAAACTACAATTGCTCCTTGAGAGTTGATAGCAGAGGTCCTAAAATAGAACGAAATAAAATGCAGTGTAAAAATGTCCTGGAGCGTACTAACTCATGGATAAAGAAGGCTGAGAGGAGTAGTTGTTGAGTATGTAAAGCAGGGGTCAGCCCCGCGCCACTTCCCGCAGCCCCCATTGGACCAGAGCGGTGAACCGTGGCAGGTAAACAAACTGGCCAGGCCCGCCAAGGGTGCTTACCCTGGGGGGGGGGGGCACATGCCAAGGTTGCCGATCCCTGATGTAAAGAAACTAGGCTGGTTCTGAGTGTGGCCAATGTGAACAGTCGTTTCATAGCATATTTGAATGTCATAATGTATGGATGCCTGTGAGCGGCTGGAGGAAAATAACCATCTTTGAGAAATTTTGGGATAAAGGCAAAGAGTAACTTTGATCACTCAAGCCTATTACTTTTTTCCAGAGAAGTGTCCCAAAGGATGCAACAAACTATTAATCTTTGGTTTCAACCAAAAGAGCCAAAGTGAGCCAGATGCTAGCCCTTATGGGGATAAAAGCATGGTGTGGGTGTTACAATTCTAGGGGCTCTCAAGACCGAGAATCACCTTGTTTACCCCCCTGCCTCCAGCCTGAGAGAGTATTGCCTGTGTCTGGATTGGTGTCAGCTCCCTAAGGCCACCAGTCTTTCAGGAAATCAAGCAGTCTCCTCGGGGCTGGGGCTATGCCAGCCCTTCCTTCACCTTGCAGGTTGACAGTAGATTAACCCCATTGAACCTCTGTCCCAAAGAAGCAATGTGCCCCATTTTACTGGTTTTAAATAAGAACATAAGATTGCCCATACTGGGTCAGACCAATGAATACTGGTTTAGCCCAGTATTCTGCCGTCTGACTGTATCCGGTACCAGATGCTTCTGAGGGAATGATCAGAATAGAGCAATTTGTCAAGAGATCCATCCCCTTTCGCCACTCTAACCTTCTGAGAGTTGGAGGCTTAAAGTAGGGGTTCTCACAACCAATTTCTTGGTGGCCTTAGAGTGTGGCCACCAACTGTCACCGATGGCCGCACTGACACTTTTTCCTAATATACTTAATTAACTTTAGGAAAAACAATTAAATATGCACAGATACACATCCAAATCATTGTAATGTATATATGTAGTGTGACAGATCGCTTTCTCACCCCTCTTCAGGAACAGGCAGGAAACCCTTCTTTTGCTCCAAACAGTTCTCTTTATTTTACAGTGCAAGGCCCCACCACCAATATACACAGCTTTATATGGTTCAGCTCTTCAGCTTACAGCTCTACTCACAGCTCTATAGCTCACAGCTCTATATAGCTCAGCTTTACACACCGCTCTACAGCTCTTCACACAGCTCTTTCTCTCACTCCACACTACCCTACTACCACCACCACCCTGGGCTTCGTTCCTGGCAGGCTTTTCTCCCCCTGAGGAGGCTGCCAGGTGCCACTCATCAAGCTTGAGCCCTCTGCAGCCCAGGTGGCTAATTAGTCTTCTCTGCAAGGGGAGGTTTGCAGGCTTCTGCTCCCTCTTAAAGGGCCCGCAGGGCTGGCTCAGGCACTCCTGGCCAGCACCCTGCCACAGTAGGTTGGTTGTTTTTTTTTTGCAGCCTCAGTAATAAAAATAATGCTTCCTCCCTCATGGGGAGTGATATTTGTATATTTGTTAATATCACAGCACACTTAGTGGCTTCCTGGAAGGCTGTGAAAAGTGATAAATGATATTAACAAACATACAAGTATCACTTTTCACAGATAGCTAGTAAGTCTGCTGTGAAAAGTGGATACTTGCGTGTTTGTTAGTCACTTTTGTCAGCAAGCCACTACCCATGTAAGGTTTGATAAACTTTAAACCACCTTAAATCACCTCTCCTGTAAACCACACAGTACCTGTGAGCACTTACAATTAAACAGACATAGGTTTATTTAAGAAATAATTATTATAAACAAGAGAGTGGTGGAAACAAATAATTGCAATACAAAACAAAGCCATAAAACATGAACCTGGTCCTTTCTTTCCTAATAAAGTAGGTTCCCCACATCCCCAGTGTTCAGTCTGTTGCAGAGCTGGCTAGCTTCACAGAACCAGGAACCAATTTTTCTTGAGAACTTGATGTTTTCCTCAAGTTGTCTCCTGAATGAAAGGATTCAGAGGACTTTCCCCTCCTCTCTTTTATATTGAAACAGTCTTTGGTTTCTATTAATAGACAGGACAAAATTCCTGCCTTGTTGTAATGAACCTTTTTTACATTTAAGAGGTTTTGATTGTTTACAATTGTTTCTGATGGTTTTCCATTGATAGTTTTGGGATTGAGCAAGGCTAAAAAACTGAATCTTGTATTTCAGAGCAGGGTGATATCCCTGAGACATATTATCCCCTTGGTCTGAATTTCCCTTCCAAAGTCCATGAAGCATGCTTTCAGTATAAATACATTAGTCCTTAAATTTACCTGTACATACACCTCACAATGATTATGACTTTTAACTAATTATAAGCTTTCTGTTGAAATATTACATGTGACTCTTTATGGATAAATATCCAGTAAGACATTTATTTAGTATAGTAAGTTTGTCATGTGTGAGGTGAGAATTGTTTGCAAAGATTAGGGTATCCTTTGTCAAGGAACCTTTGTGTCACAGTGGGTATTTGGGGAGGGAATTTGAAGGATGACTTTGTCTCAGTAATAGTGTGTGTAATTAGATGTGACTAGCCAAAAGGATTTGTGTATACAAAGTGGAAATAGAGTCCTTGAAGGCAGTAGCTAGGTATACCAAAGAACCACTTGTGAGTATGAAAGCAGGGACTGGAATAAAATGAAGAATTCTGAAGGTCCTCCCTTCAGAGTATTGCTTTCAGAAACCATTTGGGAATAGGCAAGGGGACAGGTATTCAGATTGAGAAGCCACAAGAGAACTACTGGAGACAGTGTACTACAGAATGTTTATTCTGTGCACTGAGCAGATATATCTCACTCTTCTTTCTAGCTGACTCTTAGTTGCCTTCTGCACAACTCCATCCGAGGTCTGTGCAAAGCAAAGTCATTTTAATTTGTAAATTCACACCTACTCTACTCTGAGATTACCTTAATCCCAGTCATTGAAACAGATTGCAGCACAGGAAAGTAAAATAAAGAGGCATGTATTAATACTTCTGGGGAAAAAATCTTGTCACCCGTAACAGAAACCATTGCACAAATCTGTGTAGATTTTGGAAGATACTGGCTGAGCATGCTTTTGGGATTAGAAAGAAACTTTCAGGTTAATTGTTTTGGAATAGAATCAGAGAGGTAGCCGTGTTAGTCTGGAATAGCAGAAGTGACAAAGAGTCCTGTGGCACCTTAAAGACTAACTAAAGTATTGAAGCATAAGCTTTCGTGGGCTAATACCCACTTTAGGTGCCACAGGACTCTTTGTCACTTCTGTTTTGGAATAATTATTCATATTAATAATTAAAATTTTCCTTTTCTGAAATAATCTGAATTGATTTAATAAAATCTGTAAATATTTACAATTCTGGGACTATTTTAAGATGGTTCTTGTGGCCCAACTCCCAGCTCCTATTGGTTGGGAACCCTGGTGTTTTTAAATAGTCCCCTTGCAGTTGGCAGCCATTTGACCTTTCAGCTATTCCTTTTAATTTCTGTTTAACTACCTTCTTCATTTTGTTTGGTTCCCCTTTTTGAAGTTAAATGCTACTGTGTTTGGTTTCTTTGGCATTTTCTCCCCTTCAATGATATTAAGTTTAATTATTTTATGATTGCTGTTCCTGAGTGGTTCAGTTGTATTCACCTATTGGACTAGATCCTGTGCTCCACTTAAGAATAAATCAAGAATTGCCTCTCCCTTTGTGGGTTCCAGTTCAAGATGCTCCAAGAAGCAGTCATGTATGGTGTCTAGAAATTTTATCTCTACATCCTGAGGCGAAATTACCCAGTCAATATGACAGTAGTTGAAAATCCCTTTTATTATTGCATTTTCTGTTAGTCTTTCTAATCTCCCTGAGCATTTCACAGTCATGATCACCATCTTGTCCAGGTGGTTGGTAGTATATTCATACTGCTATTCTATTATTGTTCAAGCATAGAATTTCTATCCATAGAGATTCTGTGGTACAGTTTGATTCATTTAAGTTTTTTAGTGTATTTGACTCTATGCTTTCTGTCACATATACCAGCATGAACTACTCTGTCATTCTTGTATGTTTTATACCCTGGTATTACTGTATCCCATTGATTATCTTCATTTCACCAAGTTCTTGTTATGCCTATTCTGTTATTATGGTCATTTACTACATTTACTATGGTCTAATTTGCCCATCTTAGTAGTTGTATGTAAGCACTTGTACATTTTGTCAATATTCAATTGCCTGTCTTCAAGTGTTATATTTAACTCGGACACTCATGTTTGAATTTTTTTCTCACTATCTACTATTTGTACTTTATTAACTTCTTTCCTAACATCTTTACTAGTATATAGAGTTCCCCTTTAATAAGTTTATCCATAAGGGAAATCTGTGCCTGTACTATATATATGCTCCTCTGCATCTGTCGGCTTTCACCCAGGCCTTAGTCTAAAAAACCAGCAGTCTGGTTCCATTTTGGTTTAGGTGGAGCCCGTTGTTTCTGCATAGGCTTGTCCTTTCCCAAAAGGTTCACGGTTTCTGATAAACCTAAAACCCTACTTTCTACACCATTGTCTCATCCACACATTGAGACCTTAGAGTTCTGCCTGTCTTTCTGGCCCTGCTCATGGAACTGGAAATATTTCGCAGAAAGTCCTGGACTTTAATCTCTTACCTTCCAAAATATGACCTCCGGGACATCTTTTTTACTTTTCTCTATATCACTGATACCTACATGTTATCAGGTCCTCCATGACCACCAGGTCATCTGCAGCATTGCACATAAATCTGTCTAGATGTCTCGTGAGATCTCCAACTTTCACACCCAACAGGCAATTTACCATGCTGTTCTCCCAATCATCAAAACCCCAACTATTCATCTATCTAATAATCATCTCCCCCATTAGTATTACCTTGTTCTTCCTAATTGGAGTTCCCTCCCCAGAAGGAATAACCTCAATGTGAGAGGATACTATGACATCATCTGAAAGGAGGGTCCCAATGATGAGAAGAATGCAGCATCCCCTAAGAAGGGGAGACTGAACAGTAGCAGCCTCTAACAAGATCCTTACCATGGGTTGTTTGCCCCACATGAATTTGGAGCTCACTGGGCCCCCTAGGTTTCTTGCCATCCCTTTGCTGCTGCACGTAGAGCAGGGAAGAGTCCCTGCCAGAGTCCGAAAGTTCACTGACCAAGTTTGGAACTGCAATGCTCCGGCTGTCCAAGGATGAGAAGGTACCTCTGGGGCCAATTTATTACCTACCCTCTTCCTCAGTTGCATCCTTTCCATCATTTTCCAACTTCAGTAGTCAGTATCCCAACCATACAAATCAACTCAGAAATTTGGAACTGTACATAAGGCTTATGGATTCCTGTTAAAGGACCCATTCCTATTGGGAAATTCTGTGGAGACCCCTGCAGCCCCACTGGTTATTGTGAAACTGTGGGGTACTCCTGGGGCATATGTGCCCAAAGTTCTGGTTCAGAGTGGTGTGGATTAGAGACGGTCTCCCCTCGTCCTGGCTCCTTGGTGCTCTTAGCAATAGTTGCTCCAAAGAAATGTTGTTGTTGCTCTTAAAATAGTTAATTATCTTTGTAATCGGATAGGAGAGAGTTTTGGGTGAAGGTTATTTTTCAGTGTTGTTGGTCCTAAAAGAGTGAAGAGTGTTTTGTGAACTCTGCGCTATTGTGAACATCAATAGGTGTCATGAAAAGCCTACTAAAAAGTTACTAAGGAGAGGAGAATAGAAAAAAAAATTCTATTGGCAGGTGTCTTTGTGCTTTTTCAACAGAGCTAACCAGTAATGATTTAAAAGACTGTATCAGTGATAATAGCCTCAGTAGCAACGCGAGTCTTCCCAGTGTACAGAGCTGTCGACGACTCAGAGAAAGAAGAGTTGCAAGCTGGGCCGTTTCATTTGAACGTCTTCTTCAGGATCCTGTTGGAGTTAGATTTTTCTCGGTAAGTAGTGAGGGGCAAGAAGGGGGCTTCCAAAACATCTAATATCTCTGCAAATATTTTTTCCTGTTATTGTTTTTCTTGGGACTGTCCTTAGATTTTAGAGTTAAGAGATCATTGGAACACAAAAGGATTGACACACTTCAAGCGTATTTATTAGCAAAAACTAACTGTCTTTTCAGTTGGACCAAGTTTAAAGAAAACCTGCAGGTTCCTACATACTGTAGTACAATGGCTGTCCAATACTCTTTTAGCTGATGGCAATAAAAATTTTACCCTTATCCATTGTGTCTGAATATATACTAATTCTTCCATATCGCCTATGTCTGTGGCATTCAATTGGATTTGCAACTATAGGCAAGAAAATATGTTTACAGTTGTAAATGTCTTTCTAAATAATTTTTAAAGAACTGATAAACTATTTACCTATTTGCATGATCAAAACTTTGTTTAATCCACATAGAAGTTTCTTTCAATTGATGTGCAAGTCTGTCCAGTTATACCAGACAAGTGCATTCCCCAAGTGTGAATTAAACTTCACAGCACCCTTGTGAGAGAATAAGTAATGTTATCCCAATTTTAAAAATAAGGAAATTGTGAGGCACTTCCAGGTTATTTGACTTGACCACAGTCACACAAAGTCTGTTGCAGATCATAGATCTGAGTCAAGAAAATGAGTTAATGCTGTCAAAGCTATTTTCTCAAGCAAACTAGATAGTAATTTAAGGGGGTAAGTGTTAAATTCTGCAGAAAGCCTTCCCACCCAAAACAGTCCTTTCTGTTCCTTAGGCTTTTAATTATCCTAGCAACAACTAGGATCTCTGGAAAAGATTTGTGGAAATGGTGGACATTTTTATCAGTGTTGATGGAAATTACTTTAACACATTTTTGAAACTTTTAGAGAGGATCATTTTATACAATTTGCTTAATTTAAATGAAGTAATTGTACTACAAAAGTGCTTGCGAAATGACATCAGAAGATAGCCAGACAGAAGAGCTGCATCAGGAAATAAAGGAGAGATCTGAATTTATGTATGGACTTGATGATTCACTCTCATGAGTAAGAGAGAAGTCACTGCAGAGATCTGCTGAGCCTTTAATGGCAAAATGCAGACCTTTTATCTCCCTAGCATCCCATTACAAAGTAACATATCCAGTTATTTCAAAATAAGAAAGTACTGTGTGCAAATCTTCAAGGTCCTCAATTTGAAGACCATAGTTTTACGTTCGCCTGACTTGCAGAGTCCTTGATACATGCACACAAGCTGCAGTTCTTCTCCAAGGAGTGTCCCTGTGGGTGATCCATTTCCTGTTGATGCATCTCTGCGTCTTTGGAGAATCTCAGCAGCAGCATTCATCCAGGTCATGCATGCGCTGTCACTGTCTTGCGCCGTTGTCAGCGCCTATCTTGCATTGTGACCTGATCTCCCTCACTTCTGTCTCAACTGTCCATAGCCTGAGACAGAGCTCCCAGCAGTGTGATAGCTGATATATTTATTTACTCTGTAGAATAGTTAGAGTAGTTGTTTACTAGTTAGATTTACCTACCCATTTTATCCTTCCTTTATTTTTCTCAATTTTTAAAATTTATTTCCTACCCTTACCATAGTTCAAGCCAGGCCCGATTCACCGAGTTTCAAGTGCTTCCTTTTCTTCCAGGAAGATATAACGGTATTGGATGGTCACTCTCGATGTGGCCGATTCTTAGGTGAGACAGATATCCCACAAATGTGTTTTCACTGCAGCAACTTAAAGGCTTGTGCCGGAAAGAACATAAACCTGCATCTAAAACTTATCCTTATGGAAATGTCTTTGCACCTGGCATCTCATTCCAGCCAGCAGACACCCTCCTAAAAAGTAACAAGGAAAAGAACAGTATCTTCTCCTTCAAAAGTGCCACTGAAAAATAAGTGGTCTCCAGCTCATTCAATATCCTTGGTACTGATCACACTGCGGCTGAGTATGTATGAGGCACCAGGATCCTTCAGCACCGCCCACGCCATACCTTCTGCTGAGCCCAAGTGGGCAGACTCTGACTCAAGAGGAAAACAAAAGCCAATCTCCTCTGTTGTGGTACTAGTGGAATCGCTGAAAGACGCGTGTCGAGACTCTCCTCATGGCATATGGTGCCACCATCTGACAACACACAGAACCTAGGCATTGGCACTGATGTACACTGTGTCAGTGATGCCATTGGCATTGATTACTTTGGCGCCAACACCATTAGCACCATACCATTTCCTGAACATAAGGTATCATATTGGTATCATCGATGCCTGAATACCCACTCTTCAGTACTGATGTATTCCCTGGTATACTTAGTACCAGACCAGTCTGATTCACCGCTGGCCCTTCCATTTGATGAGATGGAGGGTGTTTTGTTATCGCACCACATCCTGGCCAACCTACTCCTGCACTAGGACCATCTATTCAGTTCAGTCCTCATTCCAGTCCCAGCACCCAGAGCTGGCATGGTATATCTCCACTTGTGCTATTCCCCACACAGTAGTCTTATTGAGACACCAGGGCTGCATACTTGAGGCAATATTCCAAGCTCCTGAGTCTGTACAAGGAAAGGCTTAGGGTTCTCCCACCACCCTCTGTGGCTGCACTATCAGAACCCATTGAGGAGGGTTCTGAGAAACAAGAGGTAGCCCTGAAAAGACATGACACAACCTGCCAATATGTCCTCCTGTTCCCTAGATTAGGCTATAATGCCTCCACCACCCACAGCTGTGGACAATTTCAAACACTTTCAAGAACTCTTCAGGAGAGTTGCAGACTTCCTCGTAATCCTGCTAGAGGATGTCCCAGAGTCCCACATTCTGCAAACTTAATTGGCTTCAAAAGTCGTGCTTCAAAGAAATGATGCACTCATGGAATCAGCCAAAACCATATGGCAGTCTTTGTCAACAATAGCATCCACCTGCAAGAGAGCTGATGCAAAGTATTATGTCCCCTTAAAAGGTATTTTCCCTCCCAGCACTGAACTCTGTAGTCATCAACCAGCATGATAGACAACATTGATATAAATCCACCCCCAAGAAGTGGAAATGACTAGAACTTTTTGGCCGGAAGGCCTACTCTTCAGCAATTACGAATTGCCAGTTACTCAGCATTGATGGCAAAGTACAATGGCGTAAACTACTCCAAACTTGCAGAATTTATTAATGATATTCCAGAAGAGAAAAGGATGAATTCAAATCCATCTTAACTGAGGGTCAAGTTCTGGTCAAAACTACCTATAGGCATCCCTAGATGTGGCAGCGCTGGCAGCATGATCACGGCCACTGCCACTGTTATGTGCCATATATTGTGGCTTCACCTGTGGTTTCGCCCGGGAAGTCCAGTCTGCAGTGGAGGAGCTCCTCTTTGATGGCCAGAAATTGTTTGCCTCAAAGACAGACAAAGCTCTTCACACCCTGAAGGACTCTTGGGCAACTCTCCGCACCTTGAGGATATATACACCTGCAACCAAAAGAAAACAGGGTAGATATTCTCCCTACCAGCACACGATTGCCCCGTATGCTTAACAACAGAGACACTATGAGACATAGCAACATGTTATGAAGGCACAGACCTTTGAGGTGTCGACCACCTCCAACTCTGTCATCTGCGTCTCAGCCATCCTTTGCTAAATAACAATTTTGAGGATTTGGTCAAGGATCCTAGCGACCTCCCTCACCCATCAGTGCTGACACCATTGTCCATCCCCAGTTTTGGCCATGGTTTAACCCCTTTCTATTCAGCATGGATTTCCATCACCACAAACAAATGGGTCCTTGAAATAAGTCATGCAGGCTATGCAATACCTTCATACATCTCCCTCCCCCCCCCACCCACTCTCCCTCCCCATACTTCTTCATGGACCTTTTTCACAAACAACTTCTATGGCAGGAAGTAAACCATCTGTTACATTTCATAGAATATCATCTAGTCCAACCCCCTGCTTAAAGCAGGACTAACCCCGACTAAATTATCCCAGCCAGGGCTTTGTCAAGCCTGACCTTAAAAACTTCTAAGGAAGGAGATTCTACCACCTCCCTAGGTAACCCATTTGGGTGCTGTATATAGTATCAGCTCAAAACAGAGGGAAGGGGTTTTATTCCCACTACTACTTAACCCAGAAAAAGAATGGAGGATGAAGCCTATTCTAGACCTCAGAAATCTCAACAGATTCATAAGGATCCAATGGTTCCAGATGGTCACACGAGCACTGGAACAGGGGGACTGGTTTTTAGCTCTCAACCTCCAAAATGCCTATTTCCATGTAACCATATACCCTACTCATATAACCATATACCCTCACAGGAGGTTCCTCAGATTTACTCTGGGAACAGAACATTATCAATACAAAGTTCTGCCTTTTGGTTTCTTTATGGCACCATGAGTGTTCTCCAAAATTGCTGCGGTGGTGGCAGTGCATCTCTGCAAACAAGGTGTAATAATATCTCTGTCCAGGAGATTGTATATTAAAAACTCCCACTCGGGCAGATGCCTTCAATATTCCACACAGGACACTCAACCTCTTCCCGAGACTGGATTTTGGATTTACCAAAAAACATACAAAAATCAATTCTAAATCCCATACAGAGATTAGATTTCATTGGGGCCTATCTCGACTCTCTAGAAGCCGAGCATCGTTACCAATAAACAGGTTCATCACTTTATCCAACCTCATCTCTTCATCACTGAACAATCCTCACATATCAGCACGAACCTGCCTCCAACTATTAGGACTTATAGCAGCAACCACATTCCTGGTATGACATGTGCATCTTCACATATGCTGTCTTCAGAGCCCACAAAAGCTTATGCCCAAATAAATTTGTTAGTCTCTAAGGTGCCACAAGTATGCCTTGTTCTTTTTGCGTATACAGACTAACACAGCTACCACTTGAACCTGAAAAATTATGTAATTTGTGGCACTATGGGGATGTAAGAGTGCGGTGACTCACCCCGTGGCACCTCCTGCTGGTCTGTCCAGGGAATCAGCTCACCAGCCTCCAGAGTGCCCTCTGCAGTCCCGCTTGCTTCTGCCCAGAGTCCCTCCCAGGACTCCAGTGCCCTCTTATCTTGAGTGCTGCACCCCCGCAGTACCCCCACAGTTTCAGGGTCTCACCCCCCCCCCCCCCCCGGGAACTCTCCTATCCCCACCTTGCCTCAGTCTAGGCAACTGCCAGTCACCACTTGCCCCTGTTCTCTGGGGCAGACCGCAGTATCATTGCCACTCATCACAGCAAGGGGGTTTGGCCTGCCGCCTCTACCTCTGTAGCCCTAGGCTGCCCCCTGCAACCCCAGTACCCTTTATTGGGCCTTCACTAGGCCCTGCAGCCTGGGGGTTTCCAGGCCAGAGCTTCCCCAGCTCCTCGTGCCTTGCCCCAGCCCTGCTTCACTTTGGGAACCCTGTCTAGCTTCCCCAGCAGCCAGGCCTGTCTACCTCTGTTGCCAGAGGAGACTGTCTCTCTTAGGCCCTGGCCTCTCAGCCTTTTTATAAGGGCCTGCTAGAGCTTGGGGCATGGCCATCCTGCTGAGCCAATTCCCCCAATCTGCCTGGGAGCTTGTTCCCAGCCACAAGCCTTTTCTGTGCTGTTTCAACCCTTTCTGGCTGGGAGCGGGCAGCCACCCCGCTACAGGGGACCATTGAGTAGATTTTAAACCAGTTTTGGATGTGCTTTAATATTGGTTTAAAAGTCAAAAATAAATGCTTATATTTAAGAATTAAATATTAATTCTTTTATTATAAAGAATTACTATTAAATCAGGTTGGAAATTGGTTTCACAGACTCTTCTACTGGACATTCACACTTCTAATGTCACAAATTACCTCTCTTCAGCAAAGAGGCAGTCTCAAGTGCTATATTCAGAAAGGTTTTATTCTAATTAAACATTTTTAAAAATATAATAAAGCTGATACCAATTTAAGCAACTAGCAAAGGAAGCAAGTGAGGACCACTTACATGATTAAAAATTGCACTCTAGGGAAACATTTACACTATCTCCATTGTACCCTGTTAGAACTTAAGTGAAAGATAAACAACTTCCCTACAGTGTAACTATTTTAGTAGAACTAAAAATTATTTAAATCCTTATAAAATCTTATTCATTAGTCTGTGAACCAGTCTCACAATGCACAGTTCTAAATAGTCTTCATACATTGAAAATATGTTGATTGTAACTTGATTCAGTATTGCAAATGGAACATGTTCTAAATAAATGGAAACAGTGAATGTTTGGCTAAACTGATCCTAAATTTAGGAATTATTTTTTTAAAAAGCTTGATTCTTAGACCAATAATAACATTTTCGTTACTTAAAAAAAATCCCAACATTATGCAAACTCCAACTTCTCCTCCCCTCTTCTCCCCCTGTAAATATGTTGTTTTAAAATGTAAGCAACTTGACTTTATTTTGTGACATATGATTTGTATGCTTATTGTTTCCCCTAGGAATTTCTACGGAAAGAGTTTAGTGAAGAAAATATTTTATTCTGGCAGGCCTGTGAATATTTTAACCACGTACCTGCACATGACAGAAAAGAGGTAAAATAATGCTATATATTCAGGTATAAAATTGCTAGCTAAAAAATGGTCTCCTCCAAGGCAATTAAGATAATTTGGACTGTTCTTTGTCTTTGTCTTGTGGTTCTATCTGAGCAGGGCTGGGGACACAGTTATTTTGTTTCAGGGATCTCTCCTAGTGATCTCAGTTTCATGGGAGTATCCCAGAATCCAATTGTAGTTATATTTAGTACTCTCTGAAAGGCCTTTCCATTTCATTTAGTACTTATTTCGTCCTTATTTTGTGGGACACCCTACTTTTGTAGAATCATAGAAATGTAGGACTCGAGGGACCTCAAGAGGTTATCTAGTCCAGTTTCCTGTGTTGAGGCAGGACCAAGTAAACCTAGACAGTCCCTGACAGATGTTTGCCTAACCCAGGGATCTCAAACTCAAATCACCACGAGGGCCACATGAGGACTAGTACATTGGCCCAAGGGCTGCATCACGGACACCTTTCCTATAAAAATACAAAAGCCCCACACCCACTCCACTGCTTCCATGAGGCCCTGCCCCGATTCTTCCCACCTTTTCCTTTCCCCTATCCCAACCCGTTCCCCACCCAAACTCCGCCTCTTCCCCTATTCCAACCCCTTCCCCAAATCCCCGCCCCTACCCCATCTCTTCTCCACCTCCTCCCCTGACTGTGCCGCTCCCCACTCCTCCCCCTCCCTCCTGGAAAGCACTAAGCGCTGCCAAACAGCTGCTCCAGGCGCTTCCCACCTGTTTGGTGGCGGGAAGCTCCTGGAAATAGCGCCTGGAGGTAGGCAGAGGAGTGGAGGCGCGGCATGCTGGGGAGGAAAGTGGGGAGAGAGGAGCTTGGCAGCCTCAGGAGGTAACTCCGGGGGGAGAGGAGCTTGGCGGAAATAACTCAGGGGGCGGGGTGGAACTTGGCAGGCTGTGTGTTTGAGACCCCTGGTCTAACCTGTTCTTAAAAATCTCCAAAGACAAGGATTCCATAATCTGCCTTGAAAGCCTATTTTAGTGCATAATTATCATTACAGCTAGAAAGTTTTTGTAACATCTAATCTAAATCTCCCTTTCCGTTGATGAAGCTGATTACTTTTCCTACCTTCAGTGAACATGGACAACAACTGAGCACTGTCCTCTTTATAACATTTAACATATTCCACTTGGTCTTTTTTTCTAAAGACTAAACACACTAATTTTTCTTAACCTTCCCTCATAGGTGAGATTTATTTAGCCTTTTTTCATCTTGGTTGCTCTCCTCTGGACTCTCTCCAATTTGTCAATATCTTTCTTAAACTGTCACCCAAAAGTGGACACAGTACTGTGACTGAGGCCTCACCAGTGCAGAGTAGAGCAGGACAATTACCTCTCATATCTGACATATGATACATCCATTAAAACACCCCAGAATAAAATTTTCCTTTTTCACAACTGTGTCACATTGTTGACTTAGATTCAATTTGTGACTCACCATAACCCCTAGATACTTTTTGGCAGTACTACCACCTAGCGAGTTATTCCCCATTTTGTAGTTGTGTGTTTGGGTTTTTTTTCCATCTTACATGCAGTACTTTGAACGTGTCTTTGTTGAATTTCATCTTGTTGATTTCAGACTGATCCCTCAAGTTATCAGGTCATTTTTAATTCTAAGCCTATCCTCCCAAGGGTTTTCAATCCCTCCCATCTTGGTATCATCAGCAAATTTTAAAGCATACTCACCACTCCATCATCCAGGTAATTAATGAAAATATTGAATAGTACAAGATGTAGGACAGTTTCCTCCAGGACCCCAATAGATCCCCCCAGCAAACCACTGATAACTATGCTGTATCTTTAAATCAATTTTACACCCACTTTATGGTAATTTAATCTATGCCACTTTTCCCTCGTTGGTTTATGAGAATACCATGTGGGATTATGTCAAAAGCCTTTCACTAGTACTTCCTTGTTTTTCTGAAACCACCTCAGGGCATTGAACACAATTTGGTTTAATTTCCTTTTATTGTATTCAGAATGTAGCTGTTTATAAAATAAGCAAGTAAAAAATAGAAAAATCAATTTTTTTTACTGCAGCTATGTATATGTATGGTTAAATTTTACTGCCTTCTCTAATTTAAGTCTTAAAGAATTTTTTAGTGATTTTTTTAAAAAAGCACTAAGTCACAAGCTTTTATTATACTTTTGAAGCAACATTTGACAGGCTTGACACTTATTATTATTGCACTTTGAATATTTTCAATTTTATTGTAAATTCTCTTGATCAGAACATTTAATTACTTAGGAACTGCTCTGACAAAAATATTTGTAATGTTAAAGGGAATAAAAATTGTCGCAACCTAAAAATTTACAAAAATAGATGTTTAATAAAATTGCAATAAACAGTAGTTTATAGATTTTAAATCTCAACAAAGGAAAACAAAAGGAGTAATGTAGGTGGGCAAAAGACATCAGTGTTTGTTTGAAAGATTGAAAAACTAAGCTCCTTCCTTTTCTCTAGAGACCAAATTAAGGCGCCCCATATACTGAGATACATAATTGCTTCTCTTTTTCACTTGGGAACAAGAGTGTACAGAAATAGCATATTTAACATACCCTTGGATTGTTACAAACACATTTAGAAGCAGGAACCATACTAGTGAACGGGGCCACTGGCTGATGGAGATGCTAAAGGAGCACTCAAGGAAGACCATGTTTTTGTGGAGAAGATAATTAATTCTTTGCATTGGTCTGCACTGCAGAGAATGTTAGGGAAGTTTCCACGCTTGAGCCATTCTTTTTAGGTGACAGATCTGAGGATCTGTCCCAGATTGAGGTGTAAGTGGAGGAGGTTTTGGAACAAATGATAAATTAAACAGTAATAAGTCACTAGGACTAGATGGTGAGGCAACTCAACTATGAAATTGCAGAACTACTAACTGTGGAATGTAACCTATCACTTAAATCAGCATCTGTACTAAATAACTGGTAGATAGCTTATATGATGCCAATTTTTAGAAAAGGCTCCAGAGGCATCCTGGCAATTACAGGTGGGTAACTTCAGTACCAGACATCGGGGATGAAACTATAGTAAAGAACAGAATTATCAGACACCTAGATTAACACAATATGTTGGGGGAGAGTCAACACAGCGTCAGTAAATGGAAATCATGCATCACCAGTCCAGTAGATCTTTTGCGGGGGTCAACAAATGTGGTCAAGGGTGATCCAGTGGTTATAATGTACTTGGACTTTCAGAAAGCCTTTGACAAGGTACCTCACCAAAGGCTCTTCAGCAAAATAGACAGTCATGGGATAAGAGGGAAGGTCCTCTGATGGATCAATAACTGGTTAAAAGGTAGGAATAAATGGTCAGTTTTCAGAATAGAGAGAGGTAAATAGTGGGTTCCCCAAGGTTCTGCACTGGAATCTGTGGTGTTAAACACATTCATAAATCATCCGGAAAAGGCGGTGAACAGTGAGATGGCAAAGTTTGCAAATGATACCTAATTACAGATAGTTAGATCCAAAGTTAACTACAAAGAGTTACAAAGGGATTTCACAAAACGGAGTGACTGGGCAACAAAATGGCAGATGAAATTCAATATTGATAAATATAAAGTAATGCACATTGAAAAATAGAATTCCAACTCTACATACAAAATGACGCAGTCTAAATTAGCAGTTATCGCTCAAGAAAGAGATCTTGGAAGCATTGTGGCTAGTTTTCTGAAAATATCTGCTTAATGTGCAGTGGCAGTCCAAAAAGTTAACAGACTGTTAGGAACCAATAGGAAAAGAATTGATGATAAAACCAAAAAGATCATAAAACCTCTATAACAGTCCATGGTTCACCCACACCTTGAATATTGCATCCAGTTATTGTTGCCCCATCTCAAAATAGATATATTAGAATTGGAAAAGGTAGAGAAAAGGGTAACAGAAATGATTAAGGGTATGGAACTTAATTAAGACTGGGACTGTTCATCTTAGAAACGAGATGACTAAGGAGGGATATGATAGAAGTCTATAAAATCATGAATGGTGTGGAGAAGTTGAGTAGGGAAACAACATCATTTACCCCTTCACATAACACAAGCAGTAGGAATTGCACACGAAATTTAATAGGCAGCAGATTTAAAGCAAAAAAAGAAGCAGTTCTTCACAGAACACACAGCCAACCTGTGGAACTTATGACCAGGGAATGTAGTGAAGGTCAAAAGTATAAGTGGGTTCAAAAAAGAATTAGATAAGTTCATGGAGGATAGGTGCATCAATGGCTACTAGCCAAGATGGTCAGGGATGGATCCCCATGCTCTAGAAGTCCTTAAACATCTGACTGCAAGAAGCTGGAACTGGATTACAGGGTGTGGATCACTTGAATAAGTGCCCTGTTCTCTTTGATCCCTCTGAATCATCTGGCACTGTCAGAAAACAGGGTACTGGGCTAAATGTACCATTGGTCTGACCAGTATAGTCATTATTATGTTCTTTTGTCTTGTTTTGTAAAAATAAATTAATGCTGATAAGAATTCTGTTTTGTAGCTTTCTTACAGAGCTCGGGAAATCTTCAACAAGTTTTTGTGTAGCAAAGCTACAACCCCAGTTAATATTGATAGCCAAGCACAGTTGGCGGATGATATTCTCAATGCTCCACATCCAGATATGTTCAAAGAACAGCAACTTCAGGTAGCTACTGAATATTTAACTGCTTTTTATTAACGTATGTAATTTATTTTTTCCTTTAATGTGTTATATATTTGTGTTTTTAAACATACAAACATTTTCACTTGATGCACTTTTTGTCACATGTAGGAAGAAAATAGATGATAGCAAATATTAAAACAGGCTATGTTATCTACTAATTGTACCTTGGAATCCCCCCACAGGAGTTTGCATGGGGGAATTTGCATAAGGGTGCGCACGTGCGTGCACTTGTTATATGCGACTACTAACTGTTAATACATCAAACAATCTGAAAATCTTAATTCAATTGAAATGTTACTTTAGCAATGAGGGATAACATAAATAATGCTACTTGGATACATTTCTGCCATTTTCAACCCAAATGGTTCATGAAAGTGTTTGTCTTTAGGGACTTCATGAAAGTGTTTGTCTTTTCTTGATGAAATGGTCAAATAAGTGGCCTGCTAAAGCTCTTTGTCTCTGAAAAATCTCTAAAGGTTGATACAATTTAAATATTATAACCTTTAGTATTCAGAACAAAATAGTTATTGATCAATTGGGAATACTTTCCACAGTCTGTTGGTCTAATTTTCTTACTCTTCTGTTATGTTGCATTTGTGCTACTACATGCCTATTATAACAACTATTTTAAAACTGGAATTCTCAGGAATTCAGGCTATAATTTGACCTGCTAAAATTAAGCTAAAGGTTTTTCCCTGCATCTTAGTCCTAGCTCAGACAAATCCTTACTTTGTATTCTTACATGAAATGTGGATTGGCAGGTACTGTATCTTCCTCTAACTGGAAAGTGCCTAGCACATGTTGGGCCCAACCACATTATAAATTATAAGTAACCTATCAGATATGGAATTGAGACCTTTTAAAATGTGATTTCTGCTGTAACTTGTTCTGTATTCCTCTGTGAATATGCCTTTGGTGTAGTAATAGATTATTCTGTCTTAAATGGAAACTCTTTTCTGCAAAGGCTTTTTATTCCATACTTAAGCTGGGCCATCCAGCTCTGAAGTAGTATGCATTTATTGTTGTGGTTTATTATTTATTATTTTGATTTTTTTCATAACTCAAATACTGGAGTTGAACACAAATGGAGGAGACCTTGTAGTGTAGTGTTTCCTCAACCTTTTTGTGCTGGCAATCATGTTTGGAATAAATAAATAGTGTGACCTCATTACTAGAAAATCTTGTGACCCCCTACCTTAGGTTGTAGGATTTGGGCTTCAGACGCCCCATACATGCATGGCTTGGGGCTGAAACATATATTAGCTTCCTGGGATCCACTGTGATGCAGGGCCCCAGGCAATTTCCCTGCTTCCAACCCTCTAATGCGGCCCTGCTTGTGGACACCCCCCCCCCCCCCGACCTATCCTATGACCTCCAGGTTCAGAAACACTGCTCTACTGGGTAATACTGTAGTCCATTCCCTTGCAGTATATTTTCTTCACATTGCAGAGGGCTGATTATATTACGTACTATTTTCTAATCCAAATGATCCTATGATTCCTTTGGCTCCAGAACAGAATCCAGAAAAGGAGAAGATATTTGTTGAAGCAACCTTTCTTAACTGGGATAAAGATAGCCTTAAAAGATCTAGTTAAGTCTCTGTTTTTATGTTTTAGTAGCATAAGAACAGACATTTCAGGGTCCAAGGACGACATAGCCCATTTGAAGATACACTGTAGTACACATATTTCTAGCATAAAAATTACCTGAATTAAAAGGATATTGATAGCCTATAGCCGCTTCTAAGAATATAAATAATTATTCTGCATTCTGCTTCTTCTGGGGTTAGAGAGTTTGTCATCTTAGCATTTTGCATATTTTTTTCCAAAAGGATTTTGTTTCTGACTGCCAGAATCTCCCTTCCTGGATTGCTGATTGTCACCGTGTCTCCATGGGTCACAACTGAGAATACCAAATTCAGGACAAGCTGCTGAGAAAAAGGGTGGTTATTCTTCCATGAGATATACCAATCTAGCAACAAAAGTAAACTTCTGTCTCACCAGACTGGCTAATGAAGTCAGAAATGCAGCCTCTTAGGTATCTCAGTCCTAGAGTCAACACGCAGACACTAGACTTAATGATGAGTGGTTATTTAAAACCCAATGTCAAAAACAAAAGGGTTCTTCTGATCCCAAAAGACCAACCACATACCCAGGTCAATATATAACTCAGATCTTACACAATAATCACACTGTTGCCAGCATTTAATATCTAAAGGTTTATTTATAAAAAAGAAAGAAAGAAAGATGAGAGTTAAAATTGGCTAAAACAGTCAAATACATACAATAATTGCAAAATTCTTGGATCAGGCTTGTAGCTGTGATGGAATAAACTGTTGGCTTAAGTCAAGTCTCTGGTTGCATCTAAATTCTTGGAAGTCCTTTGGCTAGAATGCTCCCATTAGTATAAGTCCATAGTCCAGAGGTTTGAGTAGGGAAGAGGCAAAATGGAGATGTTTCCAGGGCCTCTTCTAGCTTCTGCCAAGTGAAGGGAAATCCATTGTTCTAGTTTGTGGAAAATTACAGGTAACAAGATGAGGTTTGGAGTCAGATGGGGAAGTCACATGTCCATGTATGCTTTGCTTAGTCATAGCAGATGCCAGTACCCATATTTTAGTTAGAATATCCTCAGGGAAGTCCATTAAGCATAGATCGATATCTTCAATAGTCCATTGTGAGTTAAGTCTTCATTGATGGGCCATTCAACTTGAATAGTTCATTTACAATGTGCTGACTAAATATCATGTTGGTGTTACCACAGAAGCAAACATTTGCAATACAGGTACATAGTTAATATTCATAACTTCTGATACAAAAATGATACAGGCATACAAATAACAATCATATTCAGTAAATCATAGCTTTTCTATTAACAGCTTACTGGACACATTTTGTATAAGATTTGTTGCAAGTATATAACAGTGGTAGCAAGTGATCCACCTGACCATGTTTTAATCATAACATGTCACATTATTAAACCTCTCTGCCAATGCATGTAGCAAGAGCTTCTCTGCAGGAAACAGAAGCAGTCCTACAAGGAGCAAGAGAACTACTTAAGTTGTTGTTTAAAAAAAAAAAAAAAAAAAAAGCTATATTTCTCTTATTACTCTGTACATACAATTGATAACATTGACAGTGCTTTGCACATATGAACAAAATATGTTACAATTCAATCAAAGATGTTACATTTCCTTTTTCTGAAATATACCTCTGGAAGTGACAGAGTCCTGTGGCATCTTAAAGACTAACTAAAGTATTGAAGCATAAGCTTTCGTGGGCTAATACCCACTTTGTCGAATGCTTCCACTGCATGCATACGAAGAAGTGGATATTAGCCCATGAAAGCTTATGCTTCAATACTTTAGTTAGTCTTTAAGGTGCCACAAGACTCTTTGTCACTTCTGCTATTCCAGACTAACACAGCTACCTCTCTGTTTCTATACCTCTGGAAGATACTTAAAGGCCTTGAAAGTGCTATATGTGGACATGCAAGTAATTTCTTAGGTGATACTACATTCCTGACACATGAATATAATCTGCTGTACTGTTTTACTCCTCATCCTCAGGATTAAAACTCGTTAATGACTGTAACTGTTTGAATGCCATTTTTTCTAGGAATTGTACACCAGAGTCTGAATTCTTGTATTGATGGGGTTAAAAATGAGAATTTACTTTTCTCCAGTATCTGATTAGTCTAGTTATAGGCTTTCTGGAGGAACAGCTGCTAAAGCATACTGTTGGGTATAATGAGAGTAATGTTAAATTCAGGCAAGCTGGGGATAGAGCACATGTTAAGAAAATAATAATACATGGTAAATGGTTATCAACTGAAGATAAAGTAGCTTAAACGTAAAGCACTGCATTAAGACTACAGTGACTGTACAGTAAAGGGAAGGGGTTGGCTTGTTTTGCATACACACACACACACACACTCTCTCTCTCTCTCTCTCTCTCTTTTTCTCTCTTTCTCTCTCTCTCTCTCTCTCTCTCTCTGTTATCACTGCGACAAGACTGCTTGTATGCCTCCTGGGAGAATAAAGGAAAGTTGTTACAGAGTATAATGCAGAATTTAGCAGGGCATGGATTTCAATTTCTCCTTCTTCAAATGGTTGTTCATGTCAGTTCCAGCCAGGTGTGCGTGCACGGCAGACAGAAAACTTTTCCTCTCAGAGCATCCATTGGGTCTGCCTGGCTGCCCTCTGGAATCGCACCTTCATGGCGTTCAACATAGAGCCCTGCTGACCTGCCACCCCCTTCGTTCCTTCTTACCACCGGTGATGGCTAGATGGAACATGCCCAGAGTTCAAACACTGCGAGGACTGTGGAAAATTTATGCCTAAGAGCGACCAACACTCTTCCTATCTCCGGTGTCTCAGGGAGAGCCACCAGAAGGAGACATGCAGAATTTGCAAAGGATTTTGCCCTAGGACCTTAAAAGACTGGGAGCAAAGGCTCAAAATCCTTCTCATAGAGGCTGCACTCTGGACACAAACTGATCTGGGGTCAGCAGAACCCACGCCCAGCACTTCCTCAGTGGTGTGCAGTATGCCAGCACTGAGCCTTTGTCAGCGTGAGCCTTTGCTGAGAAAGGGCCAGAAGGAGTCACGGCTTGGCCCATAGACAAATTTCTGTGAGGCACCGGTCTCAGTCCCTGGTGCCCCAGAAAAAGAAAAGGCCAGTGAGGGGTTGCTCTTCACCTTCCGATTCCAAGGAGCCTGTGGCTGGAAGACTCAAACCGGGCCATGTCACCTCCCATGGTCTTGTTGACTCCTGACTCCCTGCCACTCTCTGGACCGATATGGCGGAGGGCTACAGCTCCCCTCTACGTTGGAGGCATTCAAGGCAACTCGAGACAGAGAGGAGGGACAAGTCGCCGGTGACCATCCAGCCCCTGATCCCATCAAGGCGTAAGCCGGCGATGATGGCACATCAATCTCCATCTCTAGTATGCCATTCCCCGGTAAGTACCACCCACATGGGGGAGTCATACCGTTCTCCCCATTCCTGGCACCACTTGCTGGCACTGTGGAGCACCGCTCCTCCATGGTCATCCTCCTCTGAGACCTTTGAGTCGGAGGCAGAATCCTACTGTTCCGATATGGCTAGGAACAGAAGGTCCCAGCATGACCGCAAGGCTTATCTGGCACTGTGGCCAACCCTGTAGCAACTCCCACCTTGGTGGCCTTTCTGGACATCCTGGGCATATTATCAAGGCCAGAGACAGAAGCAGGGGTCGAGGTCCAGAGGACATTGATGGCCCCAGCTTTGGAAGACAGCAGGGTCCTACAGTAGCTGCTGTGATGGGTGGCCCAGAACCTGGGGATCCAGGCAGAGGAGGAGATGACACTGACCCTGTGGTAACCATCCTCACCCTCTCTGGGCCCTCCTGCATTGCCCTGTTGTTAATTAAGACCATCGCTGAGACCACAAAGACTATGTGGCAGACCCCAGCCTCTTTTCCCCCCTTCGGCCAAGAGGTACTTTGTTTCCTCAAAAGGATATGAACACTTACATACCTCCCCACCCCTGATTCCCTGGTGGTTGATGCAGCTAGTCAACGTAAGTGCCAGGACTACCAGGGCCCCCCCTTCCCCTAAAAATAGGGATGCTAAAAAAAAAACAAACTAGACCTATTTGGGACGACATCTACTTCACTAAAAGGTTGCAGCTCTGCGTATTGAACCAGCAGGCCATTGTGAGCAGATGCTTGTATAACACTTGTGGCATGATGGCCAAAATTGCAGAGCTGCTGCCACAGGAGAATTCCCATGTGGAATTCTCTGCACTGGTAGAGGAAGAGAAACTAATTAATTTCATGCATTTCCCTATAGATGGTGTTAGACAGGGCAATGCTGCCTCCTGTGTAATGGCCACAGGGATGGCAATGAGGAGGAGTTCTTCATAGCAGGTCTCTGGTCTTTCCCACGAGTTCCAACAGACCACTGAAGACCTCCCCTTTGATGGTTCGACCCTCTTTTCTGAGAAAACAGACAAGACTCCACAATTTAAAGGAATTGAGGACCACCCTCAAGTCCTTGGGCCTCCATACTCCTGCAACTCAGTGCAGACACTTCTGGCCTCAGCCTCCCTCATAGCTCTATCAACTGCAGAACCGGCAGGGTGCTCCTCAGAGGAGGAATAGGAGCGGTAGAAAAAGGCTGCACCAGGTCCTTTCCAGACTCATGGGTCTGCCCTTTCAACCTTTGGCGACGTGCTCCCTGCTCTCTCGCCCATACAAGGTGGCATTTCTGGTAGTGATAACTTCAGTCAGGAATGTCCACTTAGCCACTGATGCAGCCTTCCATCCTCTGCTCCAGGCTGGACCATTTTGGGAAGCAAATTTGTACAACAGCCAGCCTTCAGTTCTGGGGCGGGGGTTGAACTACCGGGTTTTTTTGGGCAGATACAACTATAATGTATGGGGCTCCCTCCATAAGTTCAAGGAGTCCTTGGCCCAGGAGTTTGGCACCTTGGTGGAGGAAGGTACTGCAGCAGTAAAGGTACTCCCTTCAAAAGGCATGGGATGTGGCTAGCTTGGAGCTACGGTGGTTGCATTGGTGGTGGTCATGAGGCACAGTTCCTGGCTTCAGACCTGTCCCAAGAAATGCAGGCCTCAGTTCAAGATTTCCCATTTGATGGGAATGGTCTCTTCACGGTTTGATGCACAGCTGCGTGGCCTAAAGGACACTTGGGCCACCCTTAGTTCCCTGGGTCAGCATATGCCACAGTAAGTGAGGAAGCAATTCCGGCTGCCGCCACCAAGGCCTTGGCAGAAGTCTGTGAGGAAAAGGGATAGAGACATGAGCTTTAGTCACTGCCCTTCCTCCTCCTGCTCACCCCTGCAGCCTGGCCTGGCAAAGCATCCCAGGGGCCAGAAGCGCTCATTTTGAAGGTGCACTTGAGAGTGACACCCAGTCAGCTCCCCAGATCCACCTTGTTCTTTCCTCGACCATCTTCATCTCTGCTGTTCGGCCTGGTCTCAGGTCACTTCGGACCACTGGGTGCTAGAGATAGTATCTTGGGGCTAACCTCTTGCACTTGGGGACAGTAGAGGAGGTCCCTCGGGACATGAAAGGAAAAGGGTTCACTCCTGCTACTTCCTAATCCCTAAAGCAAAAGGGGGCCTCAGACCCATTCTGGATCTGTACTGTCTGAAGAAATGAAGTTTCACATGGTCTCCCTGGCCTCCATCATCCCCACCCTGGATCCAGGAGAGCAGTATGCCACCCTCGACTTGAAGGGCACTTATTTCCATATGCCAAGATCACAGACGTTTCCTCCTTTTATAGTGGGTGGATGCCATTTCCAATTCGTGGCGCTGCCCTTTGACCTTTCATTGACTCCAAGGGTGTTCACAAAATGTATGGTGCCAGTGGCCGCTTACCTGAGGCGTCGAGGGGTCCAGGTCGAGTGGCTCATCCAGAGCTGTTCTCAGGAACAAATGCGGAGAATCTGGGCCCGTTGATAAATGAGAAAATATCCACATTAAGGCCAGTCCAATGGATAAAGTTCATTGGGGCAGTTCTTGACTCCACCCAAGCTAGAGCCTTCCATCTGGAGGTGTGTTTTCAGGCCATGTCAGACCTGATCTTCCATGTGAAGAATCTCCCACTCATCACTATTCATGCCTGCAGTTGTTGGGCCACATGTACATATGTTGTTAGTCATGCCTGGCTCCATCTCTGCCTCTGCCAGTGTGGCTGGTGTTGGTATACATAGCCAACAGGTACAACCTAGACTGAGTAGTCAGGGTGGAGGATCACATCTGGTTATCCCTGGATTGGTGATTGGACCCTGGGTTGGTGTTGGTGGGAGTTCCCTTCATGGCCTCATCCTCATTGCTGACCCTGGTCTCTGATGCTTTGGACCTGGGGAGAGCCCACCTGGGCAATCTCAGCATGCAAGGTCGCTGGCTATGGAACGATCTGGCCCTCCATATTGATGTCAGAGAGCTCAAAGCGGTTTGCCTTGCCGGCCAGGCTTTCTTTCCCCACCTGAGGAGCAACGTGATGCAAGTCCTGATGGACAATACTGCTGTGATGTATTACATCAACAGGCAGGGTGGAACCAGATGGTCATCCCTTTGACAAGAAGCTCTCCGTCTTTGGGACTGCTGTGTGCTATTCATCTTGTAGCCGCGCTTCTGCCCGGGACCAGGAATGGGTTAGCAGATCCTCAGTAGGACCTTCTTGTCTCACCATGAGTGGTTGTTCCATCTGGAGGTTGTCAATATGAACTTCTGGAGGTAGGGGACTCCCCAGATGGACTTGCTCGCATCCCGTCGGATCAGAAAATGCCACGTGTTCTGTTTGATCAGAAGGATGGACAGGGGTTACCTGTCAGACGCTTTTCTGCTCCCATGGTCAGGGGCCCTGATGTATGTCTTCCCACCAGTGCTGTTGATCCAGAGAGTCCTTGTGAAGATCAAAGATGATAAGGTGAAGGTTCCCTTGATAGCCCCCACATGGCCTTGACAGCACTGGTCCGGCACGCTGCTGGATCTTTTGGTAACTGCCCTGCTGTGGTTACCCCTGTGGCCGGACCTGCTGTCCCAGACCTACAGCAGTCTTCTGCACTCAAACCTGGTGGTGTTGCAGTTGACAGTATGTCCACTTATCCACTGTTTTGGCCTTCCATCCCCTGCTCCAGGCCAGGTCAGTCTTCACGCATGACATGATGGACTGTGTTTTGAAAGGTCTGGAGCATCACTACCTGCATATCAGGGATCCCATCCCTCCCTGGTACCCGGACCTCATGGTGTCATGGTTTCTGAGTCCTCCCTTTGAGCCTCTATCTTCCTACTCCCTTCTCCTTCTTTCATGGAAAGTTTCTTTCCTGGTCACAATAACATCCACCCATGAGATCAGAGCACTTACTTCAGAGTCTTCTTATATGATGTTCTACAAGGAAAAGGTCCAGTTGCACAAGGTAGTTTCACAATTTCATACCGGTCAAGACACATACTTACTGGTCTTCTTTCCAAAGCTTCATAAATCGGAAGAGGTGAACAAATTGCATGCCATGGACATCAGGAGGGTGCTTGCCTTTTACTTTGACAGGACTAAACCATTTTGCAAGTCTACACAGTTGTTCATTGCAGTGGTGGAGAGGCTGAAAAGTTGCCCAGTGTCTGCTCAGAAGATTTCATCCTGGATCACGGCCTGCATCTGTTATGACTATAACCTGGCGAAGGTGCCTCTACCAGCGACTGTGATTGGCCACTTGACTGGGCGTAGGCTTCATTGGCAGCCTTCCTGGCCCAGATGACAATTCAGGATATCTGCTGGGCCACTACCTGGTCATCTGTCCGCACATTTACATGTCATTGTGCACTTACCCAGCAAGCCCAAGACAGTGCTAGTTTTAGTATAGCAGTATTTCAAGCCACCTGACTGTGAACTCTGAGCCCACCTCTAGGGAGACTACTTGTGAGTCACCTAGAATGTAATCGACATGAGCAAGCACTTGAAGAAGAAAAAACAGTTACCTACCTATCATAACTGTTATACTTCGATATGTGTTGCTCATGTCCATTTCATTACCTGCTCTCCTGCCCCTGTGTCAGAGTTTCCGGCAAGAAGGAACTGAGGCTGTAGTAGGGCTGGTGGTGCCTAATATACTGATACACGAGCACAGCACTCCAGAAGGTGCCACCGCTGACCTTATGGATATCACTAAGGCAAAAATCTCCAACAGCTGTGCATGTAGGCGCATGTACACCTGGAATGGAATGGACATGAGCAACACATCTTGAAGAACAATTACAAAAGGTAAGTAACTACCGTATGTTTTTTAATCTGCATTGGTTTTCATTTTGCCCATTGTTGGACCTTACGTAAAAATAAAGCCCTCTGCTAAGAGACTAGGACTCAGTACTTTTTTATTTGAAGTTGGTGCACAACTCCCACAAAAGCAAGCCTGATGTCTGTCTTCACATTAATGCTTTGAGTTTTAAGAACATAATACTTGAAAAATAGGCCTTCATTTTTCATTTGAGATTTAATCGTGTATAACCATTATCCCACTGCACTTACATTTCAGATTTTTAATCTGATGAAGTTTGATAGCTATACTCGCTTTCTGAAATCCCCGCTTTACCAAGAATGTATTCTGGCTGAAGTGGAAGGTCGCCCTATTCCTGATCCACAGCGTGTTCCCAGCAGCCCTACATCTAAACACAGTATCAGCTCAGAGCGATCCCAATTCTCAACACCAAAAAAGGTGACTCTTGCTTAAATTGTTATTTTTCTGAAAACTAAGTTCTTATCTATAGCTGAACTCTCATCCCACCCTCAAATGTGTTGAAAGATCAACAAGAATGTATAGAAGCTAATGAGTGTTCCTATTTACTAGTGCTTACGAAGTATCTAATTGCCAAGCCTTAATGTACAAATTGTTTTATTTGTCGATAGTAATTTCTGTTATAACGGATAAAAACCTAACTTCCTTATGTATTGCTTAAATAAATGCATTTTGTTCTACAGCTAGTGAAATTAGGTAATTATACTTTATGTGCCAATTCAGAAGTTGATTTTGATTGAAGTCCACAATTGTTAGGAAAGTAAGTTCTGTCTTTTCTACTGCAGGTAGCCAGTTAAAATTCAGCCAGGGTTAGTAGTGGATGCTAGTACAATTGAGAGGTGCTTTCAATGACCTAAGTGGAGTGAGTTGGTCATTTCAATCAAGTTCCCAGTGGGCAATTGCCTACATCACAAAACCCACCACTGCTACTGTCTCTAAATATCATCCTTGCTGTCCATCCAGCAGAGTGATCAAGGGCTAAATGAGGATGAAAAATTAACTTCCCTCTCCTCCTCAGAATTTATTCCTTTACTACAGTAGTATCCAGGTTCTGATCCTGATGTATATGAATTGAAAACCTATGAGCCATGTTTTGAGATTTTAAAACTGAAATGATTGAATCGGCCCTGTTGCTACAGGAAGGAAGTATGGGACACTGACCAGCAGTTCTCTGCATTTGATAATCAGAACGTCACCAGTTGGCCACCTGGTGCATTGAAGGGGAGAAAGGAGGGAGCTTTGGCTGCTCCATTATCTGTTCCTCTGACAAGTTGTGGGAGCCATAAGGAATGCATGATAAGCACTTGATTGTGTCTACCCTGAGCACCAGAGAGCAGGTAGCAAAAGACGTCCTCCTCAACCACACAACCCTAGAGAGGTGAAGAGGAGGAGTTGTAAAATCCAATTACAGCTTCCTGATTCTCTGCTCCAACCCAGGTTGGAAAATATTCTAGTAGTTGCTCTAACTTGCATCAACTGACAATGATCTTCTAAAGCAGCATGCTACCGGGATAGCCACTATGCTCCATCAATCCTCCCTATGCCCACCATATCCTTCTGCATCAGGAGTTGTGGGATGATACATATAAGAGTTGACTACACCAGGTCTCTTGCCTGTTTGGGATTCCCTTGTATCTGTGCGATTTGTAGGTGGTTTCTGCTCTCTCTGTGCCTGAGGAGAGCAGCAGAGCATTTGTCCCAAATCTTGACTGTTCCCCTGTGATTTTTTAAATAATATATTTGACCTTGAAAGTGAAAAGGTTACTGCTGTAGACTATGATTTATGCTGGTTGTTTAGGGCAATGTGGGAAGTTTGCTTTTCTGATGCAACTATTCCATGGGAAAAAAAGAGGACTTGAATTAGTCTGGTACTTTTCAGAAGAAATAATTCACACCTTTATCCCACATGAAATAATAATAGCAATAATATTAGAATATTTGTATATTATATATTAATAATATATACAATAAACCTATTATAATATAATTTTAATTATTAATATTAATAATAAAAGGACACTATTTTTGGGTTAGCCACTATTTTATGGGTAGAGGTTGTTTTTTTAATTCAGCATTTAAAGAATATTTTAATATGAAAAAGATAAATGCTCATTAAAAGAAAGTATATGCATAAATTATTAAAAATATATTTGCATTAATACTTTTCATCATTGACTATTTGTTATTTAACATTAAGTAAATGTCAGTTAAGGAAGACATTATCAGATACTGGTCTTTAATTTTAATTTATATTTGAAGCCTAGGTAGATTGCTGCACAGTATATGAAATTTTCTATATTTTTTTAAAACCAAGTAAAAGGAAATCCAATAACCCTTTTAAACCATTAGTTCTTTAGATGTAGTTCATAGACTGCCAGTAATCTCTAGAGAGATGATTAGTCACATTATACTGGCATTTCTTTTTGTTTCCAGCTGCATCACTTTCCCAATATTAGTTTTCCATATAAGCAGTTTTTGTTGTTGCGCTGGCATGCTATTTGATTTGCCTTCTCATTATTATGTATGCCAGTTCCCCTGAGACTGGCAAATGACAATCAATGAGACTCTCTCTCTCAAGATATAGTCCACTTTGGGACAGTTTGAGAATCCATGCTTTAGACAATATATTTGCAAGAGTGCTCCAGCTAATGTTTTATGTGTGTTTTGATGGTAGTTAATTGGAAAATCAAAGTCAGGAAGGTCCTTAAATGAAGAATCTGGAGAAGAAGATGCTGAGAAGAAAAAAAAAGGGACATTTTTCTCCTGGTCAAGAAGTAAGAGTGTTGGGAGATCACAGAAAAAAAAGGAAAATGACGACTACCAAAATGGTGAGTTTCCAAGTCCTGTTTTGTTGCAAGATTGCTTCAGCATTCAGAATTGCTCCCACTGTTAACACTCAGCAAGGAATCAACACCTCATTGCTACACATGCCCTGCAGCAGATTTTTAATGATCATCTGAGCTGTGACAAAGGGAAGTGGTCATGCCCTGCACCACAATAGCCAGAAACAGTCATGGAAATAGGTGGAGGTCTGTAGACAAAAGTCTGGGGAATGAAAAATTGGTAGCATTAAAGGCTTTCTACTTTGATGTTCTGGACCAATGGGATTTCCCTCAGCTGTTTAATCATGCTTTCACCAATTCCCAAGAGTGTTTTTTTCTGTCCACCCAGCTGCACATTCATTTTAATGTGACTCACACCCTCTCTTACATTCATATCCTACCTTGGTCTTCATGGGGGAGTCAAACAGCTAGATACGGAAGTAAAGCCATTGGTGTGGCTATACCTGAGTTCCTTCTGCTGGAGCTCATGGTGCTGCAATTGTGGTGCCCCTTTTGCTTCCCTTCATGACCAACTAGTGCAGATCCAGATTAACAAAGGCCGTCTCCCCTCTAGGCAGACAGAATGGGCCCTTACCATTAGGTCTGCGGCGGACTAGGATACTTTAGCTCCCCTTCACCTTGGGGTTAGATTGGCGAGTCCACCCCTTCAACCAGGCTAGTAACATTAGGAACTGATTCCACCCCTTCAACCAGGCTAGTAATATTAGGAACTGAAACTGTTGCCTCCCATTCACAGCAGGTGACATGTCACGTGCAATCTCTGAGCCAGTTTCTGGCAGCCCCTGTCTCTCCAGCACTTCTCTGTCTGGGATGAGTAGTTCTTTAAAGGAGCCTCCCTACTGCAGTCCTACAGCATGGTTGTACAGGTTCAAGCAGTTCAGCTTGCAGGGACAAAGTAATTTAGAAGATAAAACAAAGCAGAGACATGGAATAAAAAGAACAAAATATTCCACTTCACTTTCCCCCAAGTCAAGATAGTTCATCAGAGAATTAATGCATTTTATTTTGTAGGCAACATGGTCACAGGACACAGGTTCCCACATCCTCTCACAGAAATGACTGACTTTCTCTCAGACCCTTATTTTAAAATATGGACCTTCAGTTTCTATAGGAAGAAATGTTTTCTGGAATGGATTTACTCTATAAGTCTGTTAACTGAGTTTTTTCGTAAGTGTGTTAAGAAGCTAAGGAACAATCCTGATGAAGAAAGCACAGAAACTAGCCTATACTAGGAGTATAGCTGAGAAAAGAAATTTTTGCAAGCCATTGATTTTTCACTCTGTCTAGTAAGTTGTAACTGCAGAAGGAAACCTCATTGAATCAGAGTGGTGAGTGTGTTGTTGTAGAAACCTAGTTTACAGATAGGGAAATTACTTCTCCCTACAAAAAACAAAACAAAAACAAAAATCCCTGAAGGATGCATACAGGAACAATTTAGGGAGGGAGAATGAATTCCATAGCACAGAACGTTACTAAAACACAATCTAATTGGCACAGACAGATTGTGTAGCCTGTTCATTCAACTGCTAGTCACTCAGTAGCTTTTGTTGAGAAAATTGTACATCTTGTATGAGGGCAACACTAAACTATTTTTAGATAAACGAGGTCTGGACTAATTGCACTGTGTTTGAAGTAATTTCTATTAGTGAGAATATTTGCATTGCTGTCCTTCTCTGAAATGAAAGAGCACCACATTTTGGCAACTGCAGCAGCATGCACAAAGCAATTAACAGGCAAACAGTTTTAAAAAATTCCAAAAACAAAACTACAAAATCTGAAATCCACTGCAGCAGTCATCTACTCTAAGGATTGTGCTTAC
Organism: Sternotherus odoratus; assembly: GCA_032164245.1. NCBI lineage: Eukaryota > Metazoa > Chordata > Testudines > Kinosternidae > Sternotherus > Sternotherus odoratus. The sequence continues at coordinate 97,930,227 of JAVMKO010000004.1, read as the reverse complement.
TGTTGTCTCCTCTTCCCCACCATCTGCCTACCATTGTTCTTGAAAAAGCCTTGTGAAGTAGTTGATGTCAGGGGTGCATGTATGTCAATGAGGGCTGTAGAATCAGATACTAAGATTATAGACCTAAACTTTAATAAGTGACAAAGGATTGAGTTCTTAATTTTTGGGTGTTCAACTTGAGACACCTTAAAAGAGCCTGACTTTCAAGAATCTGGTACTCACCTTAAAGCTATTGTAAATTGGTAGTCACTTTTTAAAATGTAGGCAATCACCTCCAAGACCTTGTCTTTTCAAAAAGCCATGAACACCTATAGTGTTATATAAGCAATAAATAATTACATTTAAAAGATGTTTAAATGTTCAGCATGTGAAGATAGTACAAGGATTTGGAATTTTTCTTTCTTAGATTGGAAAATGAATATTCTAGTAGGGTGACTGGATGTCCTGATTTTATAGGGACAGTCCCGATATTTGGAGCTTTTTCTTATATAGGCCCCCCATGTCCTGTTTTTTCACACTTGCTATCTGGTCACCCTGTATTCTAGTCAGATGACTTGAGGTTTTGTAGCAGCTTTAAGGACTAGTAAAACCAAGCATTTTTACTTATCACTCTGCTTTTCCCACTTTCAGATTCTATGCATATCAATGGATTATTTTACAGACGTGAATCACAAGGCTCCATGTCATCAGCTGCAAGTCTTGAACTGGTAAGGGCCAGCTCCTTAGAATCAAATCGTATGAGAGGAGTGAAAATAAATGGGAGTGATTGTTACCTAGGAAATCAATAATAGCCCCCTCCCCCTGTTTTTCTGCAATAGTATAAATAAACAAAATGTGTCTATGTATTTGAATGTAAATTTCATAATTCTTTTTAGACTGAACTTTTACAATCTTTTTTATAGCTATACTCATTTCGTGAAATAAGAAGGGTCTGGTTATTTAAACAGGTTGTCAGATGAATAATTAAATATTTTTAAAGAACACTGTTCTAGTGCTACTTGTGATCCTAAACTATCTTGCTTATAAGCTAAGGATAAATATCTCTTTTATGCATTTCATATACCTGTTTTTTAAAATTGTCCTGCCTGGCTCCTAGCTATCCTAACTCTCCTGTGCCTTTGGACATTATAATAAAAGTTTATTTATAGAATTGGAGAGGTAGCTGTGTCTTTCAATCCAAGGACCCTAAGCTCTTTACAAACTGACCCATCTTGCCTCCCAGCTACTGCAGCTCTTAAACTCTGCTATGAACAATTGCCTGTTGAATTGCTCTTTGGGTCCTCTTCCTCTTGACTTTATGTGAGTTTGAGCTCATTTCCTTGATTCCCGGCTTTCTCCAGACCCAAAACTGAGTGTCCCTCCTCCCTTTTCTCCTGGTCACTAAAGTTTGACTCTGTTCCCAATGTTTGAGGGATAAAAGAGTGACGCATTCCCCAGCAGCATTTGCAACTGAAACACTATATGCTCATATGTGGAGAAACAAGAAGTGAAGACATAGTAGTTATAAACAATGTAGTTCCGCCTTCACAGTCCAAGCTGAATGAAATGCACAAAGTAAACAATATAAATGATGAAAAGTAAACTTAAAATTTAATATAACCCTAGATTTAAAGTGAATTTTAACAAAGTGTATAACAGAATATAATTATAAAATATCCTTTTTTATCCTGATGGTATCCCTTTGACTTACAAATTTGATTCTAAGAATCATACAGATTCTTGTTTGATATATGTAATGCAAGTGGGTAAAGAGAGAAATAAACAGTGCAGAGCCATATTGGTAGCATCCATTTAAATTGAGTGTTTACTAAATACTTCAAAATATTACCTTATAAAAACAATGTAATGGAGTTGTCCCTTTTGATACTTTGAGTGCACTACGATGACTTTTCTGTGGCTATAATTAGGGCCTTACCAAATTCACAGCCATGAAAAACGCATCACAAACCGTGAAATCTGGTTTTCTTCATGAAATGTGGCTACCGCAGGAGGGTCACCCTTACTTCTGTGCAGTGTTCAGAGCTGGATGGCCAAAGAGCTGTGGCTTCTGGCCAGGCACCCCGCTCTGAAGGCAACGTCACCAGCAGCAGCACAGAAGTGAGAGCCGCATGGTATAGGAGAGGGTCATCACTTTTTGGGGGAGGAGGGCCAGCCTTATAGGTGGATGACTGCCCATGGCTCTGAGGTCAAGGGGGCAGTAGGCCCAGAGACGGTCTGAGCTGGTGCACCCCAGTGGGGGCTTCTGCCGTGCACTGAGCTCTAGCTGCTGGGCTAAGGAGGGACAGGACTTTCCCTTCCCTTGCACAGGCCACTCCCAGGACCAGATCAAATCCACCTCTGGGAACTTCCCTGTCTGCAGGAAGCTCTATGGCTGCTGGCTGGGAGCCAGCTCTGAAGACTGCCCTTCTGCCAGCAGCAGCACAGAAATAAGGATGGCAATATTGTGACCCCCTACAATAGCTTTGTGACTGCCCCCACAACCTCTGTTTGGGTCAGAACCCACACAGTTACAACATTGTGAAATTTCAGATTTAAATATCTAAAGCCGTGAAATGTAAGATTTTTTAAAATCCTATGATTGTGCAATTTACCAAATCGAACTGTGAATTTGGTAGGGCAGTTCCCAAGAGTTCCTCACCCAGGGGCCACAGAGACATGCCAGCTGCTTCTGGGAGTGGTGCAGAGCCAGGGCAGATAGGGAGCGTGTCTTAGCTCCACTGCACCCCCAGAAGTGGAGGAGTTGATCAGCATGGCCCGCAGACCCCTGGGAGTACACTCAAGTATCCCCAGGGGTCTACAGACCCCAGTTTGAGAAACACTGTGTCGAAACTTCAGGGAAGGCCATGTGAAACTGCCTCCTGCTTTCCCCGTGGGCTGACTTCTCCCTTTTGGGGTGGCTGCACTTGAATTGCAGTTTGGCATAATTTGCAGCCTGTTGCCACCTGTGTGGGTGTATCTGGCCCATAGATTTCCAGCTTCATTTCTCTGTGATGCATTTCTAGTCCTAGGACGTTGGTTGACGTATATAATATGTTAGAAAATTGTTGAGAAAATTGATTTTTCTGGGCATCAGTCATCCCATACATAGAATCTTCGTATGTCTGTAGTGATGTCATAGAAAAACAGTGGTACATTACATATGCAGGTAATTAGTTAATGTAGACAGTTACTTATTTGTAACTTCAGCAACTTTGTAATTATTTATGATTTATATATTTTCACAATAAGTTACTCCACGCTACAGGGTGGGTTCTATCTTTTACCCCCCTAAGATATTGAAGTTCTTTGATTTACACATTTTTTCTGAAAGCAAAACACCATTCAAAAATTAAACTATTTTTAAAGTATGTTTAGATTTGTGAAGTTTTTCTTAAGTGGAAATAATTCTAAAACAATTACGTGGTAATAGAAATATTCTGAAGGAAGGGTAAACCCCAAACATGGTTAAAAATGTGTTCCCTTGCTTAATTTGATTTGTTGAGCTGTAATATTGTGTGTTTGTTCTTAACTTTCATTTTTGTTTCTGACAAGTCTGATGCCTCTCGTGTATCTGCATCTGTACCTGATAAAGAGAAATCGTCAAAATACTGCTGTATAAACCTTCCAGATGGCTCGTCCTGTAAAATGGTTGTTAAATCAGGATTCTCAGTCAAAGAGATGTTATCTGGGCTCTGTGAGAAACATGGCATTAACATAGCTGCAGTAGACCTTTTTCTAGTTGGAGGAGACAAGGTATTGTATGTTCCTGTACTTTTTTTAAAAAAACAGACTTCCTGGTCAGTTCACTAATATGGGATTATTGATTATTTAGGGGAATACTCTACCTCTTTGTATTCAGACTTCACAGTGACAATAATGGGATTTGTGTGTTGCTCAAGGGAAGAATATTAGTGAGATCATTATTGGAATACTATGTCCATTTCTGAGCCTACATTTTAAAAAGGATATTGAAAAATTGGAATAGGTTCAGGAGAGAGCTACAAGAAGATATGAGGTCTTGAAAACATGCCTAAGGCCAGGTCTACATTAGTGTGTGTGTGTGTGTGGGGGAGTTGACCTAAGATAAGCAACTTTAGCTATGTGAATAGCGTAGCTGAAGTTGGCGCATCTTAGGTTGACTTACCTGGCGTCCTCATGGCAGCAGTGGGCTCTGCCGTCGACTCTGCTTGCGCCTCTCAGTGAGCTGGAGTACTGGAGTCCATAGGGAGCGCCTTTGGGGATCGATTTATCATGTCTAGATGAGACATGATAAATCAATCACCGATAGATCGATCAGTACCCATTAATCTGGCGGGTAGTGAAGACCAGCCCTTAGAGGGTGCAGATTAAGAACTTCAGTCTGTTTAGTTTGTCTGAGAAAAGTTTAAGCAGTGACTTGATGACAGCCTACAGCAGGGGTGGGCAGACTACGGCCCGCAGGCAAGATCCGGCCCGGGGGCTCCTCCTAATCAGCCCCCTCCCCCTCTAACCCTCTCCCACGTGGCCTCAGCGGACCGCGCTGGTGAGGCTGCTCTGGCCCCTCCCGTGTGGCCTCAGCGGGCTGCGCTGGGAAGCTGCTCCGGCCCCTCCCAAGCTGACCCCCTCCCACATGGCCTCTGCGGACCATGTGAGCAGCACTGGGGGGGGGGGAGTGGGCGGAGCTGTGCGACCATGTGTCTGGCTCCTGGCCAGAAACGCCGCATGTCAGGTTCTGGGCCAGACACTATTCTGAACGGTGGCGAGGTAAGAGGGTCGGGGGAGGGGTGGGAGTGGGCTAAGGGGGCAGAGGGTCTCGGGGAGCGGTCAGGGGATGGAGAATGGCGTCGGGGGGTGGATGGTGCATGGGAGTCCCAGGGGGCCTGTCAGTGGGGCAGTGGTGTGGATAGGGATCAGGACAGTCAGGGACCGGGGAGCACAGGGGTTGGATGGGGGTGGGGTCCTGGTGTGTGATTAGGGGGAGGGGGATATCTGGAGGGGGTGTCAGAGGCCAAGGAGCAGTGGGGCTTAGATTGGGGTGGGGTCTTGGGGGGTGGTTAGGGGAAGGGGGTCTCTGGAGGGGGTAGTCGGGACAAGGAGTGGGGGGGCCTAGATAGGGTGGTGGGTCTCGTGGTGGTTAGGGTGGTCTTGGGAGGGGGCAATCAGGGAGCAGGGGGGCTTAGGGGGTGGGATTCTCGGGGACAGAGTAGGGGGTGATTAGAGGACAAGGGGAGGGGGTTGGATGGGTTGGGAGTTCTGAGGGGGGGCAGCTGGGGGGCAGGAAGTGGGTGGGGGTCAGATGGGGGCAGGGGCAGGCTGTTTGGGGAGGCACAGCCTTCCCTACTGGCCCTCCACACAATTCTGAATCCCAATGGGGCCCTCGGCCCAAGAAGTTTGCCCATCCCTGGTCTACAGTATCTACATGGAGAAGAAATTTTTGGTAGACAGCTCTTTAATCTGACAGAGAAAGACATAACAAGGTCCAGTGATTGAAAGCTGAAACTAGACAAATTCAGATCTGAAATAAGGTGTATTTTTTTTTTTAACAGTGAAGGTATTTAAACACTGGAACAATTTATGAAGTGCAGTGATGGATTCTCCATCATTTCAAGTCTTTAAATCAGAACAGATGTCTTTGTACAAGAGATGCTATAGTTCAAAAAAGTTATGGGCTTGATGCAGATATTGTCTTGTTTTATGCAAGAGATCAGACTAATGATCCCTTTTAGATTTAAAAATGTTGGCTATAATCCTAATTTATTTGTCTTCCTTGTCAAATAATCTGTTCTTTTAAATCTTTCTGCCAACATTATTTTGTTGTAGTTTCTGATGTATCATTCTGTTTGTCAGCCCTTTATGTTTAAGTGCCCAGGCCTTGTATGAGATGCTGAGAGCTCTCAATACCCATTGACTTTAATGGGAGTAGGGAATTGCTAAGTACCTCACAGCATTGGCCCCTACATCTTTTGGTACTAGCCATAGAAAGAGAAACTAATCATGTTGCTTGCTGTAACTTAATACAATAATAGCCATACACACAGAGCTTAATAATGGTTCTGTCTTTCTTCCTGGGCTAATTTTAAAATTGCTTTTTTTGTTCTGCACAGCTGTTACATATTGTTAAATGATATATAACAAGTGACATGTTCCCAATTTAACATATTTTCTCTTTTGTTCCAACCATATGCTCTATAGCCACTTGTGTTGCATCAAGACAGTAGCATCTTGGATTCTCGGGATCTACGTTTAGAAAAGCGTACTTTATTTCGGTAAGAGAAAAAATATTATCTTTTTGTGACATTTTCCACTCCAGCTCATGTAAATGGGCCAGAATGTATTCTGAGTTATAACTGTGCAATAAAATAACAGCGAATGTAACACAGAATAACATTTGGCATACTGTGTCTGTTTCCCTGTCTGTTAAATGGGAATGTCAGGCTGCCTGGAGTGGCCCATGAAACATGCGTGCCAACCTCAGGGGAGACTATTACAAACCACAGTACAAACCCCAAACTGGTTGAAAGTTCTATACTTACATTTCATCAACCAAGTATTAAGTGTGAACTCCTCAAACACTATAACAGCTTTAACATGGAGTCTTAGACAATCTCTTATGATACTTCAGTCTATCTTGCCATCCAGACAAATTTGCCTTGTGATTAGATGGTCTCTTACACCAAAAACCACAACAATATTCAGATTAAGACTAGTCACTTATCCCAGGTCAATTGTACCTCAGATCACACACCAAAGACGACATTTGTAGTCAATCCTATAATAAACTGTCTAAAGATTTATGAGATACAGTTTAAGGCTATGTCTACACTGCGCAGCTTACAGCTGTGCCACTAAAGCCTTGCTGCTGTAAGGCACACAGTATGGCCACTCTTTGTCAGCAGTAGAGAGCTATCCTGCTGACATAATAAAACCACCTCCAACAAGGGGCATAGCTCTGTTGGCAGGAGATGTTCTCCCGCTGATATAGTACTGTCCACACCAGTGCTTTTTTATCATTGAAACTTTCGTTAGTCAGGGGTGGGTTTTTTTTCAAACCACTGGCCGACAGTAGTTTTAACTACAAAAGTGCAGCCTTAGATTCCAAAACATAATAGAAGTTGCTACAATGTGCTTTATGGCTAACCCAAGCTAAACAGCTGGGGATTCCTTGCTTATGCTTAGAAATATTGCCCTCTCCCTGAAATCCAAGTAGCACAGGGATAATAATTTCTTTTTGACAAGGATTTTTATTCCCTTTCCCCAGGGCTCAAGTGGATGGGATGAGCATTTGTGCATGTCTCCTCTGCATAGGTGTTAGGGGAGCAATCAACAAAGACTTTTGTCCCCTGATTTTCCACAATGGTTTGTCTGGTGTCTGTGGGTCAAAGAGTTGGAGAGGAGATGATTCCTCTTGTGGTAAACTAGTATTTCACTCTTGCTTCTTTTCTTGCTGTGGTTTTACAGTTTTAGAGCAAACACTTTTATAGGTACAAAGCATACACTTAAATATTACCTTATAACATAGGATACAGGTTTTATAAAGAGATTAATGCAAGCATCAATTTACAAGAATTTCATCAAGTCCAAAAACTAAACATATCTCTATAAATTTGATACATGTTTTAATGGTACTAACACACAGGTAAGCCAGGCTGGTTTCCAGTTGTGCATTTGTCAGTGTTCAGTGAGGCCTAAAAGCCTTGACATGAACTAGCACCTGGTCTGCCATCATCACAGGGGATAATGATGCTTACCTTCTTTGTCAGGAGCTTTGAGATCTACTGATGTACAGTAGACCTCGAAGCTCCCAGGCACACAGAACTCAATAGCGGACAATCTGTCACAAATCCCCATATGATTAGGAGTGGAATATTCACTCTACGACCTACTCACATAATGGGGATCACTGTCCACAGACCTGTTTGCCACTTACCCGAATAAGAACTGTCCATCCTACTGCTGTAGAGTTAGGCTGACCATATTTCCTTGAGACAAAAACGGGACATTGGGATGGCAAAAACGGGACGGGGTTGGGGGGGGTCTCACCAGATGAAATCAGTGCAGTGGCTGCAGAACCTGGGCTGAGGGGCGCTGCGGGGGTGGTTGGGGGCTCTAGGGTGGCTCTGGGCAGTCTGGGGGGGCTCTAGGTCCCAGGGGGGTCTCACCAGATGAAGTCGGTGCAGTGGCTGCAGAACGTGGGCTGAGGGGCGCTGGGGGGGGCTCTAGGGGGTCTCACCGGATGAGGTCGGTGCAGTGGCTGCATAACGTGGGCTGCTTGCACAAGCCTGCGGTGATTTTGTGGCTCTTGACCACGTGGATCACCTTCTGGCGCAGCGCCCCCTTGCAGCAGAACAGCGGCTTGGCCAGGCACTCCAGCTCGGTGGGCAAGGTGACCAGCGCCATGGCCCCACCTGGGCCCCACAGTGCCGGGCAGGGGGGAGCCAGAGGGGGGACTGGGGGGGATGGATGGAGGAATAAGCAGAACAGGGATGGGGGATGAAGAGGATGGAGGGAGAGAGAAGGGGGGATGAGGGATGAAGAGGATGGAGGGGACGGAGGGAGAGAAGGCACGAAGGTGAGAAGGGAGAGGATGGATGGATGAGAGAAGAGATGGGGGTAGGGAGCAGGGGGGGATGGAGGAGGCAAGGGACAGGAGAAGGAGGGATGGAGAGAAGGGAGATGGAAGAGGAGGCAGTGGACGGAAGGAGAGAGAGAAGAGAGGAAGGGAGGGATGGAGAAGGGAGATGGAGAGAAGGGAGGGATGGAGAGAAGGAGGGAAGAAGGAGGAATACTGAGAAGAGGAGGCAGCGGGCTGAAGCCGACGGTGGAGCGGAGCTGTCCGGAGCCGCAGCCGGAGGCCAAGCGCGCCGGCGGGGGGGCTGCCGGCCGGGTTTTATGACCAGGGACAGCGGCTGGGCCTGCAGCATGGCCAGGGCAGCCTGTGGGGAAGGAATGGTGGCCGGAAAGGAAGGTGGCGAGGTCAGGAGAGCCGTGTGGGTCATTGTGGCAAATGGGATGGAGAAAAGAGGCGACGGGCTGCTAAGGCTGGAGGAGGAGGCGGCAGCAGCCTTACTCGACAGAAAAGCAGCTGAATGGAGAGACAGCTGGGCCCTGGCTTCCGGTTTGGTGGTGAGTGAGAGGGGCTGAGCTTGTTCCGAGTGGGTGGCAGCTCATAAAACCCGGCCGGCAGCCCCCCCGCCGGCGCGCTCGGCCCCTGGCTGCGGCTCCGGACAGCTCCGCTCCGCCGTCGGCTTCAGCCCGCCGCCCGCTGCCTCCTCTTCTCACTATTCCTCCTTCTTCCCTCCTTCTCTCCATCCCTCCCTTCTCTCCATGCCCCTTCTCCATCCCTCCCTTCCTCCCTGCTCTCTCCCTCCGTCCGCTGCCTCCTCTCCCTACCTAAGGACTAGTATCAGATGTCAAAATCTCCGATGAGCGCAGTTTGCTCATCGGAGATTTTGACGTCCTTAGGTAGCAAGATTCTTCACCTGAGCTCTTGCGAGTCCTGCAAAGAAAGAACCTCCCCCTAGAAAGCAGCTTGGGACCTGCCCCAAAAACGGGACAAAATTGATATTTTTGTCAAAAAGACGGGACGGTCCAAAATATGTAAAAAACGGGACTGTCCCGTTCAAAACGGGACGTATGGTCAGCCTATCTAGGGTGGAGATGGACAGTGCTTTCTGTGCAATGCTTTTTTCCTCCCAATGGACAAGGACTTTCTTTACACCTTTCCTCTGTTTCCTCTACTGCTGAAGGTCCTGCTAAAAATAAAAAGGGACAGAACTCCTATCATTCTGATTGTTCCTACATGGCCAAGACAGACCTGGTACCCTTACCTAGCACAACTTGTGATGTTCACACCGATCTCCCTCCCAACCATTCTGCACCTCCTATCACAGGACAAAAGGTGTACCCTGCATCCCTACTTCGGGACTCTCCACCTCAAAGCATGGCACCCGCTTGGTTCCAACACCTAGAGAACTCCTGCTCAAGGGAAGTACAAGAGGTTCAGTTGCACAGTAGAAAGTGTTCCACACGACAAACTTACCTGCAGAAATGGTCCAGGTTTCAGATTTGGTGCATGTCCCAACGAATCTCCCCAACATCAGTGACTCTTCCACACATCCTAGATTATGCTCTGATTCTTATAAAGTCAGGATTATCCCAAAGATCTCTTAGGGCCCATCTAGCAGCTAAAACAACTTTTCACCATCCTGTAGTTGGGTACTCAGTGCTATCATACCCAACCACAAAAAGGTTCCTCAAGGGTATAATAGACCTCTTCCCTCAGCCTGGACTTCCTACCCACTTGTGGAACTTAAACTGGTACTGAAAGGGCTGACTAGGCCTCCCTTTGAACTATGGCCAACTGTTTACTGATGTACCTATCAATGACAGCCTTCTTGATAATGATTACCTCGGCCAGGAGAATAGCAGAGAAGGCAGTCCTGATGGCACATCCCCCCTACACGGTATTTCTTTTTTGGACAAGGTTATTCTCAGGTCACATCCAAAATTCATCCTTAAGGTAACCTCTCTATTTAACATGAATCAACACCTAGCAATCTTCTACCCCAACCCTAACCAAGACAGCAAGGAGGCTATACTTCATACCCTAGATGTCAGGAGAGCCCTGGCCTTCTACCTGGACAAAACAAGGGTCTTTGGGAATTCCCCTCAACTTTTCTTTTCCATTGCAGAAAGATCAGAGGGCTCAGCAATATCAGCCCGAAAGCTCTCTAAGTGGGTCTCAAATTGCATCTGATTGTTACCAATTTCACAGTATGACCTCTTGAGGATCGATTCATACAAGCTCCAGAAGATGGATCTTGTCATGTGTTGCGTTTTTCAAGAATGTCCCTATCTCAGAGATCGGTAGAATGATGTGATGAGCGTCAGTCCACACTTTTGCAAAACGCTATGTGATCACTTGGGTACTCTGCATCTGATGCCATCTTCGGCTCCACAGAACTGTCATCAGTAACTGACCCAACTCCGAAGTCCCAGTCCTCCAGAAGGGGGTACTGCTTGGGAGTCACCTACAGTGGAGCACCCATAAGGACACTGCTTGAAGGAAAAATTACTCAACTTGTGCAGAAACAAAGGTTTTTTGAGATGTCTCCAAACCAACCCGCCCTCCTTCTCCTACTTCAAAGTTCTTGTCAATGATTCTATAGTAGGGAAGGAACTGAGGGGGATTAGCCTATGGGCACTGACTAGCCTCGTGGCATAGCACAAGGAGAAACAGCATATGTGCAGACCCAACAGACTGCTACTGGAAGTCTTTAATCAGCAGCCCAGGGACACAAGTACACCAATGGTGAGGCACCCATTGGGACACACATCTCAAAGGACCATAGTTCTTGCGCAAGTTGAGTAATTTCTCCTTTTTAAGACATGCTCAGCAGCCAATTCCTACTGAAGTTCCTTCTTCCTCACACTTTCACTTTGACTTTTAGATGTGTGGATTTTCACCTGCTTCTGTGTCATTTCCTATTGCTGATCCAGAATGAATTGTTTTCAGAGATTGCAGAATATTTTTTATTTCATCAGGGAAAACACCTATCTTAGTCTAACAATTGTACTTCACAATAAGCCCACTGAAATTCCCCATTGAGCTAGGTAGTTTTCAGTGTGACTAAGCATGGCAGAATAGAACCCTTTATCTTTATGTGGTGCTACATAAAGCCATGATATGGCTCTCCTTGCACTACATTACTTGAGTTCTTCACATTAGGTAGAAGAGAGCATAGTCTGTCTCTCTCTCTTTTCTCTCTGAACCTTCCATGTCACCAAGAAGCAGGTTTATGGATTTTGGATTGTTCTAAAAAATGTATCTGTGAGAATAAAAGGTACTATTGTGTAGGTAAATTCGGTCGGGAGACGGGTAGTTGAGTTCTGCATTTAGCTCCAATTTTAATGAGGTTTGTAATCATTTATTTCTTCCTGGGAAGGTTCTATCACCTGTGATCACAAGCCTACCCTTATTGATTGACTCTTCTGTTGCTCTAATGGAATGCTGCTATCATGGGAGGTTGTGGGAGGGAGAGGTGATCCTAGGTAACCCTGGCCAATTCCATGCCGGCCTTTGAAACTGAGATGTAAGAGTAGTTCACCTCTCTCAAAGCAATTGTTTCACAATCTCTGTAAACTCAGGAAGACAGCACTGGATCAGTTACATTCAATTCATGTTTTCCAGGGTTCTTCATAAGCATAAGTACTAGAAAGGTGAAAATGAAAGTTTAGCTTAAGGAGCATGCTTTTTGGCAAGAATTGGATTGCCTGGTCATGGAATCACAGAGTATATGGGACTTTGCTCCTACGTAAACCCCCTCCATTCTGTTTATCATCTTCACACTGCACTCTGCCCAGTTTAATTTAATCTTTGTTCATACAAAGTGACTAAAACTAAACTGGGACTTTATTCCAAATATGGTTTTATTAAAGCATTATAGAATGATATAACTGATTCTCAACAGGAGTGTATTAATGTTTAATACAGGTTAACATTCTATCGGCCTTTCTTCCTGTTTCATACCAATCCTCTTATAGCAAAGTCATTAGTCTCACAAAACAGTATCATCCTGAGCATAACTTTACTTCATCTGAAATAGCAATTTATACATTTCAGGTTGATAAATTGGGACTTTCATTAGACTTTGCTGTGGTTCAAATCCTTTCCCCATTGCCCAGCCTGAATAGTTGGGCTGCCATGGACCTCTTTAAGAGATGTGGGAAAAACTATTTCCCCCTTCCCCTCCGCCCTACCAATCAGTAGAACAGGAACAGTTACTCCACAGCTACTGTAGCATAATGGTCTGAGTAGCCTCTGTGGAAAGAGGGGAAAGGCTGGAGGCTCTGTGGAGCTACACTAGTTGTCAGATGTATGTGGGCTCCTGGCTTTTCCTCACTCTCTGTCTGCTGAAACAGCAATGATTCCACTGTGTTAAAGGTGTTCTGCCTTGCAGAAGTGTGAGGAGGATTTTTGCTTATTAATGGAATTATGCTATATCCAAACACACTTTATTTGGTTCCTAGATTAGATTACAAACTTTTGGTTTATTTGAATAGCAAAAACTTATTGCAACATTTGATATGTTTCAGGCTGGATCTTGTTCCAATCAATAGATCAGTTGGTTTGAAGGCAAAACCCACTAAGCCAGTAACGGAAGTACTACGGCCTGTGGTTGCAAAATATGGCTTAAATCTTAATGAACTTGTGGCAAAACTAGTAAGTATTTTTTGGTGTAAAACAAAGGGGTGGGTGAACTATGGCCTGAGGGCCGCTTCCGACCCTCCAGATGTTTTAATCCGACCCTCAAACTTCCTCTGGGGAGCAGGGTCAGGGGTTTGCCCTGCCTCGCATGGCTCCGGGAAGCAGCAGCATGTCCCTACTCTGGATCCTATGCAAAAGGGCAGCCAGGGGGTTCCGCATACTGCCCACCACCCTAAGCATGGCTCCTGCAGCTCCCGTTGCCCAGGAACCACGGCCAATGGGAGCTGCAGGGGTGGCACCGCACCCCCATCTGGAGTCCTTGCCCAACCCCCAATTTCATAAGCATTCATGGCATGCCATACAATTTCCATACCAAGATGTGGCCCTCGGGCCAAAATATTTGCCCACTCCAGTGTAAAATGTGTAGTATTACTTGTCTGGAAAAGATTATAGAGTATTCCAAGAAATTTAGTATAGGCTCATCTTTATGCATGAAAATGTATTCTATACTGCCTGTGTTTTGGGATGAGAATACAGTAAAACCTCGATTTAACGGACCTCGATTTAACGGACTTCGGATGCGACGGACAAAATTTCTGAGCAAGTCTGATGCATCCCAAATCCATTTCTCGCGGGCTGGCTGCCAGCTCCCGGCTGCCGCCCAGGTCCAGGCAGCGGGCGGGCTGGCTGGCGGGTCCCGGGAGCTGGGACCCCTGCGGGCTGGCTGACGGCTCCCGGCAGCCAGGACCCAGGCGGGCTGGCTGACGGGTCCCGGCTGCTGCCCGGGTCCCAGCACCCGGAACCTGGGTGGGCTGGCTGACGGCTCCCGGCTGCCACCTGGGTCCCGGCAGCGGGCGGGCTGCGGAGCTGCCGCCCAGACCCTGTGGCGGTCAGGCTGCTGCTCCGACAGCTCGTATTTTTAATTATTATTAAATAACGGACTTTTTCATTTAACGGACACCCCCTTGCCCGAATTAGTCCATTAAATGGAGGTTTCACTGTGTGCAATAGTCATAGCCTTCATTTTTAGATAGTTTGACTATGGCTTTGTCTGGGCCTTCTAAGCTCTTAATTCCTGCTCCCTATTCATACACTTCATTTCAGACTAAAACATCCCAGCTGATAAAGGCTTAACATACGCCTCCTCCATAGTCCATATTTTCTATTCCTCCGTCAGCCAAGGGTGTCATTTGAGAGCAATTAAAACTTTCCCCTATCAGCCTGGAAGCACAGAAATCAGGTTGACTGTTGACAGCATATAGGTCTGCCATTGGGTTATAAAACTGGCTAATCCATAATATGCTGCAGACACATAACTCATGTCCATTATGATCAAAACAATTTTGGACAGTGTTGGTCTGAAAATTATAGGGAAGATAGAGGATTCAGGGGGGTACACTGAAGTATAACTGTACTAGCTAGTGTTCTATTTTAAATGCCAAGTTGTAAATTCAAGTTGTTTTGAAAACCATTGTTTTTCTCTATTGTACACAAACTGTGATCTAACTTCAGAGTGGTGAGCAGGAACCACTAGATCTTGGTGTCCCTATATCTAATCTGGATGGTCAACGAGTTGTATTATATGAAAAAGAGCCAACAAAAGGAAGAGGTAAGAGGTTCTGAAAGTTTTTATTAAGTGCTTAATGAGCCTCATCAAGCCTGACTTTATATTCATAGAAAAAATACATTTACATGAACGGTATTAGGGTGAAGGATTTGATTTAGAGGATAGAATGGAAAACCGTTTTATGGGAATTAGTTAAATGTGACTTTCCATCTATTACATTGGCCAGTATTTGACTATCACAATGTGCTCTTGTAGCAAAGTTTATAACTCTTAAAACATACTTTTTCTCCTTAGTACCCTACAAGCACTTACTTAATTAGAGAATGAAGTTTTCAATTTTGCCACAGGACAGGAACAGCTTAGGGTATGAGCTACAACTGCTGGAGAGATGGATCGTGTAAGATGAGAAGATAGTACAGTTTCCATCTCTATGCAGTCCTTGGGCTCTGCCAGTTGTGATTTTTGAGGTGGTGGATCTCTGTGAAATAAAAGCTGAACTAAGACTTAATTCACTTCAAATTGGTCAGAGAACAGAAGTTAGATAATTATTTTTTTGTCCCTACGGACCTTCACTGGATTCAGACCAGGGGCCTGGAGATTAAAAGTTCTGTGTACCATTACTATGCCCCTTTATAGATGAGAAACCTGTGATCTTGTTAATGCATTTAGATTAGATTAAAATTAGATTAAATTAAATGTTTAGAATGGTAGCTCTCATAGGGGATATGCATAAAATAAAGATAGCTGTATGTGGTGGGGGGTGGGGAAGAGGGGTCGGATTTAATTTACCTTAAAACTTTTATAATCCTTTTGGTAGTGTTATAAAGGACCTAGGCACAAATGAGCCACATCTTTCTACACTGCCAGGTTATTTTGGGCATTAAGTATGTGTAAATCATCAGAGAATCACCACAGTAGAAAGATGATCCTGGAGCAGCATAGAATCAACATAGGCCATATATGCTTCCTGATACATCAGGGGAAAAGATGCATGATTAGAGAGAGAGTGCTTTGTCAGGCTGAAACTACACAAAGCAGATCCTGAGCCATTTTTTTGTCCATTGTGTCTGTTGCAGGCAGATGTAAATTAAAGCAGCCCTGTATGGAGAGAATATGGAGATCTTGTAGGGGAAACTGCAGTTGGGCAGTTGATGCACAAAGCAGATCTGAAAGGATTTGGGGGTTTCTTAATGGATTTTTATGCATCTGGTGTTTTTTAAAAAAGACTGTTTTCATCTAAACTGAACCCTGTGGCTGCACATCTAGTGAAATTATGCCATCACAGAAGTCAAGAAAATTGAAAGCTTAGCAATGGGGAGAGGGAGAGAGATTTTTACTCACTCATTGCTTTTCATTGATCTGATGAAGTGGGTCTTAGCCCACGAAAGCTTATGATCCCAAAATCTGTTAGTCTATAAGGTGCTACAAGACTCTGTCACTTTTGCAGTTCCAGACTAACATAGCTACCCCTCTGATACTAGATTGCTTTTCATGTATCTTGTTGACAGCTATTGTACTCAATGACTTATGAATATTGTGAAGAAAAGATGTTTTCCCTTTAGCTTTTTGACCCCTGCCACGTCTTGTCAGTAAAGGTGTAAAAACTCATAATACACATGCTTTGAAAGCACCAGAAAAATCCAGGAATGACTAGGTTGTTTTCTGCTTGATTTAATCTAAAAATATTGAGGGTATCAAGTTTGATCTCCCCTGGTTTTGCTAGATCTTCTTTGGGGGTCGTCATAGCACGATATTTTATGTCATTGTGTTTAAAATGTTAATATTATGCTGAAGTGATATGTTTATAATTATAGAAGACATTTTTATGTTTAGTGTTCACAGACAGACAAAAAGGCGCCCCAGTAAAACAAAATACAGTTGTAACTTCCACTTCAAGAAATCAAGCATCTACAGTAAGTTTTTTTTTTTTTTTAAATGATTTCTGCCACACAGATTACCTTCTGTTTTCTTCTCTCATCATAAAGTAGAAGCCTCAGGATCTATGCTAAAAACAGTGTCCAGATTATTACCTAATTGAATTGGCTGCAGCTATAAATCATTCTATTCTTTCTGTTCAGACTTCATCTATGGGGGTTTAATCCTGCTTTTTCACCCGTGTACAACCATGAATTGAATAGCAGTGAGTGTTTTATGGCTTTTATATTCTTGGCTTTCTATATCAGCTGAGTGAATCTCTTTATCAAAACCCATTAACTTTCTTTGAAAGCCAAGGCAAGTACTTGAGACTATTACTTTAATGTAAATTTTGCTGTGCAAGCAATGTGCTCTTTGTAAATGGGATTTTTTGGTGTGTAGTGTTAAAACTTTTTTTGTCATGATTAAGCTATTACATTTGTTGTATTTTTTTAATCAGAGAAATCTGTTCATAAAATATCCTTTTTATTCACTTAGAATCTATTACGCACCTATTGTGGTATATCCGAATTGTAAGAAGTACTTTAACTTTCCTTCTAATGCAGGGAGAGGGAAGAACTCTAGGAAAGTCTAATTCTATTAAAATAAAAGGCGAAAATGGAAAAAATGCTAGGGATGCTCGGCTATCAAAGAGAGAAGAATCTCTTGCAAAGATTGGGGGAAAAAAATATCAGAAAATTAATTTGGACGAAGCAGAGGGTACGTCAACTTTTTAAGTATATGTAATAACATTAGTGTTCCAGGGAAAATGATCATTCCAATTTATGACTGTGGAAATCATAAGGACTGTGCATTTATCACTGTATGAAGAAAATAACAGACAAGTTCCTTATATGCTTGTTGCTGTTAACTTTGAACTGCTAATTTATTGAAGTCTAAGATAAAATTTTCAAAAATGCCTGCAGATACTTAAAGGTATTTAGGCATCTTAAGATGAGATAGGTGCCTACCAGGATTTTCAAAAGGACTGAGGTTACTAACTACCAGAGAACTCAATGGGTGTTAGATGCCCAAGGACTTTTGAAAAACACATTTATGTCTATCTGCATCTTTAGGTGCCTAAACAACTTTTAAAATCTGGCCTTAGAGCCCTTTTTCAAAAGTATCATAGGTTCCTAAGGGCCTAAGTCACTTTTGAAAGGGAGACTTGGGATCCTAAAGCACTTAGGCACTTTTGACACTTTTACCCATAATCTATGATAGCCAGATTACCACTACTTGAAAAGGGGTGGTGGTGGTTGTGTGGAGTGGTGGGCAAGAACCGAAATAGATTTCAGAACATTTACTGAATGAAAAGTAAAGGTGGCTAGAAATGGTGCAAGAGACAGTGCTGTGCCTTTACTGGTCATTTTTGTAGTTTCTGAGCCAAATTCTTCCCTAAATTATATCTTTGAGAAAGAATAACTTAATGATGATTTCACTGATGACAGCAGAATTTGCCTTTCCATATATGTTTTCTGATGTGAAAAAATGAGAGATAATACAGGTCATAGGGAGGTGAAGGAATAAGATCATTTTAAGGGTCGATATCTTTAGCTATTACTCCCCTCCAGCCCCAACCTCAAGGATTGTTTGAAACAATTGCCTATCCCACTAGCTCCAAAATAAAATGTGAAAATCAGAATACATATGCTGGCTAGGGCAAAAATTTAAATTTAATCATTATTACCACCTGATGTTCAAACAAAGGGCCTGATCCTTCAAAAAGCTGCACATAAATGACTTTATGTAAGCGAATAACTGTCTGTAGGTTTGTACTGTAGCTGAAACCCTTGTTGTGAATGGCTGTTTGTTAGTTTCTGAATGTTGCTGCACAACATGTTAATGTAGTTTTGAATGATTTATTTCTGTTTGCTACCTGAGTAGATTGTTTTACCTATTCTTATAAATTCATTTTCTTATTTAGGCCAAGTGAAATATTAACATAAATTTGAAGACCTCAGATTTTGAGGCTTTCATTTTGATTTTGATTTTGTGAAATTAATCCAAGTTTGAGAAAGATCTATTGAATGTTGTAGAGCATTTTTTAATGAAAGATCTTCATGAAATTTCAAATTTCTGGAAGAATTAGCTTTTGCCCCAAACACAGACGTTTCTGAAATGATTTGTTTTGATAAGCATACTGCCATTTTGCAAAACTGTGGCAAAAGTTATATGTTGGGGCTACAAAATGCCTCCAGATTCAAACTCCATATATTTTGTAACATTTTGCAAATCTATTGAAAATGATTTTCATACAACACTCCTACTGATTCTGCCAAACCACATAAAAGTAGTGTTAGAAAGTTATAGGTAAAGTAAGTTCTAGGAATTTAACATATGATTTTATATTATGTCATAAAAACATTGTTGCTAAAACTAAATGTTTTGGTTTTGCAATGAAATTTGTTGATTTTTTTTGACTTGGACAATTAGTGGGTTGTCCACTGGCTTGAAATCACAAAACTGATTTCACATGGGTCCTAAAGTAAGTTTGAACTTTAATCTCCAGAAATGTAAAGGTAGCAGTAACTTCTGGAGCTTGATCCAGGGTGTAGTTCTGCCCTTCTTTCTAAGTAAGCGGGGCAGGAGAAGGTCCCATGTTAGCAATTTTGAAGCAGTGATTGGTGATTGGTACCAAAGGGTTAAGTTATTTCTTTTTTGGGAGTGGTATCCTTTTTGGCTCAAGGTCTAAAATTTCCAGTTGCTAAGTTTTGAGGCTTTCCAGAACAAAATAATGAATTGTCCTAAATGTGTATCAATTACACATACACAAATTATATTAAAATCACAAAACAACATTATGATAAAACTAAGATTGGTCTTAAATCTATTCCATTAATGAGATTCAAAGTTTTGGCTAAAAGTTCCATATTGACACATTATCATTAAACTAAAAAACAGTCTTGTAAGAGAATTGTCTACATTCTGGACTAATAAGCTTTCAGAGACCGGACTGTTTTTTAAATTGAGGTGTGCAAAGAAAACTATCTAGAATATACAAATGTGCATCCTAATCCTAAAATCTGTTGAATTCCAGTAGAACTAACACTTTGTTATGTAATAAAAAATAAAAACACTCAAAGATTCATTTTAATAGATGAAACAGAAAATTTGTTTAGGACGCAGACTTGGTATGCAGAATTTTAGCCCTGAGTGAAATGTAGCTGTTCTAAATTGCAAAACTGCTTACAATAGCAATCTTGATTCTTAATTATAATGCTGCTAGTGAACACTGCTGCAATTGAAAAAGTTCCTAATTAACATACAATTTAATTTCAAGGCAGCATTGAAAATAACTGAAGGTCTTCATTGAGAATAAATATGCTAATGGTTGACATTTTAATGACTTTCATGTTCTGACAAAAATTTGTCAATTTTGGGTTTTCTTTTAAATAGAGTTTTTTGAACTCATATCCAAAGCTCAAAGTAACAGAGCAGATGACCAACGTGGGCTGCTAAGGAAAGAAGACCTTGTTCTACCCGATTTTCTTCGTTTACCTCCCAGTGGACCAGAACCACCCTCATCTACACCAGTGAGCTCTAAAAGCCTCAGTAAGAGAATTGCAAAAAATGATGGCAAGGATAAATGTGCATTGCCAAGTGGGAAACTGGAGTCTATGCAAAACTGTAATGAAAATTCAATTAAGAAAACAGGTTATTCAGAAAATAAACATAAGTCTGCTTTGACAACGCCCAACAGTCAGAAGACTTGCAATGTTCCTTTTAGTGCCCCATTGTCTCCAATTGCACATGTACAGGAAAATAATACAATGATATGGAAAAGGCAATCAAGAGAATTACAGGCTGAAGGCATACAGACTATAGATGATGAAAATGTAGCAGACTTGACTCTTGTGGCTGAAGGAGATATTAGTAGCCCTAACAGCACCTTACTGCCGCTATCACCAACACCACAATCAGACATCAGTAAACTCACAGAAGCCAACTATTCCCCACCAACTCCACTGGCAGGTAATCAGGAAAATTCTGGATATCAAAGATCCAATTCAGGTATTTCTAGTTTTTAATAGTCTTTCCTTTTATGTAAAATTATCTTCGCTTGATAGTTTTGTTTGTTTTTAGTGATAAACAATCTCTGCACCTTACATTTTAATTTTAAATAAGTTGTATTGCTTTATTCACTGTTAAGATACATTTCTGGTTGCATTTAACATATTTTTGTTTGGACTGAGTTCATGTGTGCTAAACAAAATGCAAGCCTGCAAGTGACGTTTTAGTGTAGGACTTTAATGCACACATTGAAAAACAAACACAATATTTGCTGAATTAAAACAATGAGGAATCCAGTGGCACCTTAAAGACTAACAGATTTATTTGGGCATAAATTTTCATGGGTAAAAAACCACTTCTTCAGAGGCAAGAAGTGTTTTTTTACCCTCAAAAGCTTATGCCCAAATAAATCTGTTAGTCCTTAAGGTGCCACCAGACTCCTTGTTGTTTTTGTGGATACAGACTAACAGGGAGACCCCTCTGATGTCATAATTAAGTGATTTACTGTTTACTCTCAAACATCACATAATGGATATTTAACCTGCTTTCCAGTGAGTCAGTCCACATTTTCTGAACCATTCGTAACAATGAGATTAAATCATTAGAGTTTTTAGTATTCCAAGTTTAATGATTTTCTCCACCCTCTCCACGCCACTTTTTTTGTTGTTGTTGTTGTTGTTGTTGTTTTTAACGTTTGGAAGTTCCAGTGCTGCAGGAAGAACTTTACATATATGTTGAAAATTGCAGCACTGGTAACAGTAAAACCAAAACAGGATAAACCTTTAATATTTTTAATCTTTATCTAATAAATGATATTTTTATCTAAAAATATAACCCCTACACCATTTTTTTTCTCCGTTGGTACCCAAAGCAGTAGATTACACCTAAAACAATTTCCAAAGTTTTCATATTTAAAACAGCTTTTTCTAGCAGATCATTTTTAAGAAAATGGAGGACATTCTAATGTAAGTTTCAGCAGTATCGCAGATCAGTATTATTCCTCATAAACATGAACTCATAATAATTGCTATTACAGAAACAAGAAGTGGTAGATTATGAGTGTTGTGGCATTTACATTTTACAGTCATTATACTGTACTCTTTAATTAAACATATAAGAAAAGGTATCTGTGCTAAAATTATTTTTGATGTTTTAGTGCCATAATTTGTTTCACATTTCTTTGTGATGTGAAAATATACATTTGAATTATTTATCTTTTTACAGAGAGTATTTGATCCTGTTTCTTATCTGTACTGCCAATGATTTGTAAATATTTCTTTGATTGTTACATGCTTACAAATGACAATGTGAACTATTGCATCCTGCTGCTCTTAACAAAACAAAGCAAACTATCTTAATATTTGCAAAATGTTCTATAAATGCTACCACTTTAATTCTTTAAATTAGATTTTAAACAGACTTGTAATCCAGATGACTCCAAAGGAGAACACACAAAGTGTATTTAAGACATGTTTATGTACATATTTATATATCTGTGTCAGTGTCCTTTTGGTGAGTGTACAATATGAATTCAATCTGCGTCCTTTTCAATGGGAGCTGATATAAGAACATTTGCACTTAACATTATGAACTTACAATATTTTAATGCATGCCATACATTTCTGTGTAACAGCTGTACTTTCACTTTTCTTACTTTCTACTTTCACTTTGTAGAAATCTTTATGTAGTTTTCACATGTATTTTGTATCTTTGTTCTTTCAGGAGTAATAAATTCTATACTACTTATACAAGACTGGTTTTAAGCTTTGATTTTCTTCATTATTTAAAAAATATTCTGTCTTTGTAGAAACTTTCAGGCCTAATTTAACAGATTGAATGCAATTAAAATGTAAATTTTACATTAACCGTAATATATTTTTAATGTCCTAATATCGGTTCATCTATTTAACATATTGTATCCATTCCGAACTTTTAACATACGTATGAATAGGTATGGACTAAAAAATTACAATGAGACAAACTAGACAATAGAGAAATTATGAGGGGAAAATTTAATATCCTATACAGGCCCTTTAAACAGGGCCAGATGTTTCATTTAGATTCTGGCAGCTCCCATTGAAATCAATGGCAGCTGTAGGCACATATCTATGGACAGATAAGAGAGAAGATTGGCCTGTACCACTTACACAGTATGGATAGCATGTCTATTGCAATTAATGTAAACCATGTTATAACTTGAAAGACAAAGTATTTAAATCTTAGAAATCTTTACTTCTCAAATTCCTCGTTTCCTTCTGTCACATGTAAAGTGTATTTTGATTCTTTGAGTAAGAACAGCGACAATTTTGAATAATAGTAACAACATTGAATTATCTGAAGAGATTCTTTTCTGTCTTTGGGTTCATGGGCTAAACCTTGTACTCGACCATTTCTTTTTCTTACTCTGTAAGAGTCCTCAATGTTTCATTGATCTCTGAAGTGAATTGGTGTTCTCAGTTCAGTTCTAAGTGGAGCCACCAACATAACGGCCCCTTAATTTGGCAGTGTCAGCTATTGAGATTGAATGACCCTTTTCACTTCTAGAGATGGGTTCTCCACAGCAGGATTGCAAAGCCTGTTGGGGCACCTTATTTATAACCTTTTTTGCTGACTGAGGCCTTCATTTTTCCCAATTTGTCAGTATATTCACTTACAGCTGTTGATCATTATGAAAGAAAACCAAGCCCTTTTTAACCCATTGTTGCAATTCCCTGTTTGAAGGAAGAGAGAGACTTTTTAATAACAGATAACTAATAATCTCCCTGTGGAATTACACCAGAATGTAAAGATTTTCATTTTTATTCTGAGGAAAAGTGATCATGTACTTTACCTTTGTGTCACAGACACCATTGATGGCATTTGCCATAATTAAATGTGATAGATTTACACAATTAAATGGAAGCGCTATAAAAATAATCTCAAATTTAAAAAGTACTTTTCAGCTCAAAGGTCCCAAAGCACTTAATAAAATAATGTGCACACTATAGACCAGTATGGGGATCATTTTATCCCCACTGAAAGGCAGACACCCCATAGATGGCTAACAGCTATTCTCCAACAGCATAGGACTGTTTCCAGATAAAACTATAGAATTAATTTGAGGCATACAGAATGCAATTATCTAGGGCATCAAGAAGAGGTGCCCTAGATAACTAAGAAGAGTGTCATAGTATATTTAGAATCAGAGAGGTAGCCGTGTTAGTCTGGAATAGCAGAGGTAACAAAGTCCTGTGGCACCTTAAAGACTAACTATAAAGTTTTGAAGCATAAGCTTTCGTGGGCTAATACTTGCATCCGACGAAGTGGGTATTAGCCCACGAAAGCTTATGCTTCAAAACTTTATAGTTAGTCTTTAAGGTGCCACAGGACTTTGTTACCTATAGTATATTTAATGATCACAGTGGAAGATCCTCTGTTTTAAGTCGCATCTGAAATATGGTCCTTCCAGCAGCATATTGGCTCAGTACCGACTCAGAGACTAGAAGACCATCTACAAAATCACCGGTATTCAAGGCCACACCTCGAAGCTACCATTTTTCTGACCAAAAAGAATTGGATTCTGGGGCCTGTCAACGCCACTAAGTAATTACTTATAGGAATTGTGCCACACACTGTATTTGCTCCTTCTGCTCACAAGACTTGTAATTAAACAATGTAAAACATTTTGGAGCAGATCATCGACTGGTGTAAATCAGCACAGCAGATTGAAGTAGATGGCACTACTCCTGTTTACAGTAGCTGAGCATCTGGTTGTCCCTCCCTAACCTCAGAGATGGAATGCACTAGTTCCTAGTCCTGTATGGTTTGGGAGTCAGCAAAGTACTTTACATTTTTCTCTGTTTTACCATATAGCAGGGGTGGCCAATCTGTTGCTCCGGAGCCACATGCAACCCTTCAGAAGTTAATATGTGGCTCTTTGTGTCAGCACTAACTCTGAGGCTGGAGTTACAGGCACCAACTTCCTAATGTGCCTGGGGGTGCTCACTGCTCAATCCCTGGCTCTGCCACAGGCCCTGCCCCCACCTCACCCCTTCCCATGCCCTCCCGTGAGTCTGCCATGCCCTCACTCCTCCCTCTTCCCCCCAGAGCTCCCTGCATGCTAATCAGGAGGTGCGGGGAGGAAGAGGGAGGTGCTGATCAGCAGGGCTGCCAGTAGATGGGAGGCGGCTCTTTGGCAATTTGGTAAATTCTGGCTCCTTCTCAGGTTCAGATTGGCCACCCCGCCATATAGCATTGCAGGAGATCGTGACTATGCCAACAAAACCTAAAATAGTTTAATTAGGGTTATGCTGCCTCAAAGTACTATACCCTGACTGAACATTATAGCAGGTGTTTGGTAGGTAGATCCTTTTCTAAAATGTCCAAATTATGTTCAGTTACCTTGTGCATATCTGCACTTGGTCATATATTTACTCCTGGTGGAATTATGTGCCAAAAAATTAAAAATTCTGCGCACAATATTTTAAAATTCTCCAAACTTCCATTTTATTAAAATAACACAATATAATCACTTTAAATTATTTTTAAAATGTACTTCAAAATACCTGTCAACAAGTATGCCAACAATACAACAGAAAAAAAAAAAATCCCCCCCCAGGAGTAGAGTTAAAGAAACCTCTACAGCAACCCAGTTCCAGCTGAAGCTGTGTGGGGCCCTGCAGCAGGGCAGCGACTAACCCCTGCAGCACCTCCTGCTGGTCGTCTGGGAATTAGCGCATCTTCAGCACAGAGCACCCTCTTCAGGCTGCTGTCTCGCTGTCCTGTGGCCCCATGTGTCTCCCTGGACCCCTGGTGCACTGTACCTGGGGTGCTTCCCCCCCTTGCATTACCCTCACACTCGGCCTCTGGGTCTCCCCACTCTGAGAAACCCCCAACCCTCTGAGCCCCACCTTGCCTCAGTCTAGGCTACTGTCAGTCATCATCAAGCTCCTGCTCCCTGGGGCAGACTGCACTGTAAAGCCAGTCATCTTAGGCAAGGGGTTTTTGGAACCTGCTGCCTGACTCTACCACCCTGCACCTTTGTGGGCCTAGGACGAGGCCCTGCAGCCTGGGGAGTTGCCAACCTGGAGCTCCCCAGCCCTGCTTTACTCCAAGTACCATGTGCTCCAGCAGCCAGGCCCTGCTCCCTCCAAGGCTGGAGGGAGAGCCCTGAGTGCCTGGCTTCCAGCCTTTTTATACAGGCCAGCTGGCTCTAATTGCCCCAGCCGCAGCTGTGACTGCTCCATCCTCAGCTGCCTTCCCTCTACTGCAGCCCTCTGCTGGGCTACTTTTCTTTAGCCACAGCCTCTGCAGGGCTGTTTTTAACCTCCTCAGTGCAGGAGCGGGATGGTCACCCTGCTACAGGCCCCCAGAGCGCAGACGCCTGAACTCGCATCCCTCCAGAGCACAGCTGCAGGGCACCCTCTCTTCTCCCAGAGTCCAGACATGGGGCACCCCCCCACACACACACCAGCACCCACCTCCCCATGGAACCCTGCTGCGGGACAGCCCCCATGCACTCCTCCTCCACAAAGAGCCAAGCTGTGGAGCAGCCTCCAGCCCAGATACCAGCACCCCCAGAGCCTTTACTCCCCCCCAACAACTTTACTGTCCCACGGGGGACATGGCGTGTTGCGTACCTGTACTTTCTCACCCTTTGCCAGAGCTGGCTGGATGTCACAGGCCCTCTCCCCTTCCTGGGAGAATGAGGATCAAAGAGCATGCAGCCTCCAGCCTAGCCAGGCTGGGCACTCCACTCACTGCAAGCTGGACGTTGCGGAGTCCAGTGGCCCTAGTGGTGGCCAGAAATTCTGCGGAGAACATAGGGAATTCTACAAAATGTTACATTCCGCAGTGGCGTAGAATTCCCCCAGGAGTAAATATTTCATGCGTCTTAAAGAAACTACCCAAGAAAATCCAAAATCCTTTCTTAGATTTGCTTTGCAGTTCAAGTTATGGCTCATACAAAAGAGCAGGAAATCCACTGAAGTACTGTGCACTCTGCTTAAATGCATACACCTTTTCATGACAGGATTTTTTACAAGCAGCATGAGTGAGTAGTAACAATATACAAACTCTAAACGAAAGGGAGGGAATGATGAAATAAACCAGAAGATGAAGTTATCTAGAACTGCCTGTGCATTAATTCTTTGGAAACTGCAGACATGGGCACATGTATGTCCTCCTAAGCAGTCAGACATCCAGACTTTTGCTTTTTGTTTATTTATAATCCTATATAAGAACTGAGCTGTGCAATCCATACTCACCTTGGTGAGCCTTTTAGTCACAGTTGAGCTCCAGTGTGATTGTAGATGTTTTAATTATCCATATAAGTACACCAATAATACTTAGTTTGTACATAGAGCTTTTCATTGGTAGATCTTAAAGTACTTCCAATTCTTTTTTAAACCTCCTAAACTCTTTTAGACAGCTCTTCAACTTGTGGAAATTGTTGCATTTGAAATCAGTGGAGCTAGGACAGTTTACACCAACTGGCCCTTGGCTATAATGTTACCATATGGCAATTCCACAGACTAACTGTGCTGCATAACAGAGTATTGACTTGTATCAGTTTTCAATTAGCTGATTTTCAATTTAATTGATTATCCCATTCCTCTAATATGAGAGAGTAAATAGGACAACACAGTTTACCCTCTCCATGTCATTCATTATTTTTTGTACCTTAATCGTGTTGCTTTTTATCTCCTCTATTTTTATCCTTGCAAAAAATGTCATTTTCTACAATATATGTTTGCTTAGATAATATGGTAAAGGGCACTAAAGAAAAAAATCAAATGTATTTAATGAGAACAACCATCCTTCCTCACAGTGATATGATGCTTCATTAATTTATATAATACAATATTATTAATAATATAGCATTTTTATGTTCCTGGACAGAAGGTGGTGTATTAGTCCAAACTATTTGTTGTTCTTGCTTGTTGTTGTTAGTATTCTCTGCAATGCCAGATTATACTATTTTAAAAAAGACATGAAAGTAGAGCCAGAGATCTGTTCGTATGGATAGAATAAAGAGAATTAGGAGAAATATTTCATTGCCTTATATAGAACAAACCTTCGGGAGTAAGAATATAGTATTTATGCACCCATACCACATAAACAATAGTTCAGATCAAGCTGATGCTTTGTTTGACATTATCACATAAACACAACAATATAGCTGATTTGGCCCCATTAACGGGTAGCTGTAATTTAGCAGGCTGACATACCAGAAGTAGCTTCCTGCCTTTCCTCTGCTATTACTCAGTTGATTTATCTGGAATTTCATCTAGTTTCCTGGGAAGTAAAAAGAGCTAACATTTCCAATTTGAGGAATCCCTCTTTACTTTCTCTAAAGCAGTAGAATATTATTGCATTATTTGGAATGAAGTTTAATTTTATAGAAACCACTTGATGTAGAGAAGTTTTCTCAGGGATTTTCTGCAACAATATGAAATTTGCTTTTGTTTGCATCCTAGGCAATTTTACACATCTTCATATCAAAGTGATCTTAATTTGTATATATATTAATAAGTATGGATCTTATAGTACCCAGAAGTGTACTAGGTGTTTTACAGAATAAATATAAAGACATGAATTGAGATTTTCAGAGTCAGCTATGGAATTTATCCTCTGGATCTTAAAGGAGAGTGTCAGGGAATGCTGCTTCCCCTCCTCTACTAAAAGTATAGGGGTTGCTGCTCCCCCTCCTCATGTTTCAAACTTCTTTAACCCCTGCTTAGCAGTTTGTGTAGACAGGAAAAAGTCATGTTGAAAAAATGTATTTTCTGCTTGAGGTTAAATTTAGAGCTCCACTCTAGGGTTAACAACAACCTATTATCGTATTCTTAAACGCAGTTGATCTTATAGAATCATACTAATGTAGGGCTGCAAGGAACCTTGAGAGATCATGTGAGTAATCCCCTGCTAAGAGGCAAGACCAAGTATGCATAGAGCACCTCTGACATGTTTGTTTAACTTGTTCTTAAAAATCTCCAATGGCAGGGATTCTACAACCTCTCTTGGTAATCTATTCCAGTACTTAACTGTCCTGATAGTTAGGTTTTCCTAATATCTAACCTAAATTCTCCTTGCCAATTATTTCTTGCCCTACATTCAGTGGACTTTGAGAACAGCTGAAGACAGCCCTTAATGTATTTGAAGACAGTTTTCAGATCTTCCCTCAGTCTTCTTTTCTCAAGACTAATAAACATACTCATTTTTTTATCCTTTCTTATAAGTCATTTTTCTAAGCCATTTATCATTTTATTGCTCTCCTCTGGATTTTTTCCAGTTTGTCCAGATATTTCTTGAAGTGTGGCACCCAAAACTGGAGATTGTACTTCAGCTGAAGCCTAACCAGAGAGAAGTAAAGCACAATTACCTCCCATGTCTTACATCTAACACTCCTGTTCATACACCGCAGAATATTAGACTTTTTTTTTTGTAACTGCATCACATTGTTGACTTGTATTCAAATTGTGACCCACTATAAATCCCAGATTTGTTTCAGTAGTACTATTCCCTAGCCCAGTGGTCCCTAAACTTTTCAGGGTTGCATCCGCCTTACCCTGTCCTTCTCCACCCTCCCCTTCCCCGGGGCCCAGAGTGGGGCTGCAGCTCCAGGGAGGGGAAGAATGTGGCCAGAAGTAAGGCAGACAAGGCTAGGGGCAGGGCAGGGCCAGGATCCTGGGTGTGGGACCAGCAGCTGGGGGTGGGACCAGCAGCTGGAACCAGGACCAGGAGTGGAGCTGGGTGGCACTCTCTGCCTGAACTCTGTGGGGCTGGCCTGAGCCCCAGGTGTGACCACCCAAATATTCCTCCATGCCCCCCAACAGGTGCATGCTCCACAATTTGGGGACCTTTGACCTAGCCAGTAATTTCCCATTTTGTAGTGGTGCATTTAATATTGTTCCCTAAGTGTAATAATTTACACTTATCTGTATTGAATTTCATCTTGTTGATTTCAGACCAATTCTCCAGTTTATCAAGGTTGTTCTGAAGTCTAATCCTATCCTCCAAAGTGTTTACAATCCCTCCCAGCTTGGTGTCGTCAGAAAATGTTACAAGGATACGCTCCACTCCACTTTCCAAGTTGTTAATGAAAATATTGAATAGCACTGGACCCAGGACAGACACCTGCAGAACCCCACTAGAAACATCCTCCCACTTTGAAAGCAACTAATCTTAGGGGGTACAGCTATACTACCCATCAGATCAGCAGGTAGAGATCGATGCATCGGGGATCGATTTATCGTATCTCATCTAGATACAGTAAATTGATCTCTGACTGCCCTCCCCGTCGGCTCCAGAACTCCATCTTGGCAAGAGGAGGAAGCGGAGTTGACGGGGGAGCGGCCAGGTAAGTCTACTTAAGATACTGTGACTTCAGCTACGCTCTTGGCTACGCTATCTTAGGTTGACACCCCCCCCCTTCCACCCTAGTGTAACCCAGCCCTGAGTGTGGTTTTCAGTCAGTTGTGCACCTAC
This sequence comes from Sternotherus odoratus, assembly GCA_032164245.1. Taxonomy (NCBI): domain Eukaryota; kingdom Metazoa; phylum Chordata; order Testudines; family Kinosternidae; genus Sternotherus; species Sternotherus odoratus. Next base: position 97,900,099 of record JAVMKO010000004.1, on the reverse strand, counting down.
CTTATAGTTATTCCTTCTAAACCACATTTTCCTACTTTGCTTATGTCAGGTGGTACTGTGTCAAAAGTTTTACTAAAATCAAGATATACCACAGGTATTGCTTCCCCCACCATTCACTAGGCCATTATCCCTGTCAAAGAAGGAAATTAGATTGGTTTGGCATGATTTGCACTTGACAAATCCATGTTGGCTATTACTTATCAGCCTATTATCCTCAATGGGCTTACAAATTGATTGTTAAATAATTTGTTCCCGTATCTTTACAGGTATTGAAGTTATTCAGACTGACCCATGATTCCTTTTTGTTCCCCTTTTTAAAGATATGTACTGTGTTTACACTTTTCCAGCTCTCTGAGACCTCACTCATCCTTTGTGGGTTCTGAAAGGTAATTGCTAATGGCTTGGAGATTGCTTCAACTAGTTCCTTAAGTCCCCTTCCCTGAATTTTGTCAGGCCCTGAGGATTTGAATACATCTAACTTATCTAAATAGTCTTTAACCTGTTCCCTGTTCTGGCATGTGTTTCTTCCCTCTTGTTACTAATTTGAATTGTGTTACGCATCTAGACACAATTAACCTTTCTATTGAAGACTGAAACAAAATAAGTGTTAAACTCCTCAGTCCTAATGTCATTCATAGGTCTCCTTTCCTGCTAAGTAGTAGACATGCACTTTCCTTTGTCTTTCTCTTGCTCCTAGTGTATTAGTAGGCTCTCTTCTTTTTGCCTTTTTATATCCCTTGCTGGATGTAACTCATTTTGTGCCTTACCCTTTCTGATGGTGTCTGCATGCTTGTGTTATTCTTTTGTACCCATCCTTAGCCATTTGTCCATGTTTCCACATTTTGTAGGATTCATTTTTGATTTTCGGGTCATTAAAAGCTCTTGATGCAGCCGTTTTTGTGTCTGTCTTATGTTTCTTTCCTGTTTTTCCTCCATATCAGGATAGTTGATTATTTTGCCTTTAATGTTGGCTCTCTGAGAAGCTGCAGCTCTCCAGAACAACTTTTTCCCTTAGATGTTTTTCCTATGGGACCTTGCATTCCATTTTCCTGAATTTGTTAAATTTTGCTTTTTAGGAGTCCATTCTCCTTATTCTGATTCTTTCACTCCTTTCTTTCCTTAGAATAGTGAAATCTGTCATTTCCCGGTCACTTTCACCCAAGTTGCCTTTCACCTTTAGAGTCGCACGTAAAACAACGGCCTCCCTTTTCCACCTTCTGAAATGAAATATTGTTCCCAACACATTCTAAGAACATACTGAAGATTTTGTGTTTTCCATATTATTTTTCCAACTGATACCTGGGTATTTAAAGTTCTCACTTTGAGCAAAATCATGTTTATTACATAGTTAAAACATATTTGCTAACATGACACACTTTCCAAGTACATGCGTACCTTTGAAAATCTCAGCCTGAGTGCTCAGCCCAAAGAACTGATTTTGGGTATTGTACAAAATATGTGAGAGACCTAACAGCATGGATGGGGAAGACTTGGTTAGGAGAGCACCAGCGGTACAATGATAAGATTGGCATGATTAATGCCAGAGAATGGACCCTCTCAATTGTGGATACTGTTCACAGTTTAGTACCTTAAACCTTTATTTTAAGAAATCAAACACAATCAAGAATTGTCAAAAACAATGAGGAGTCCAGGGGCAAGAATTGTGAAACATTATTCAAACAATTAAGGTGTTTCTCCACCTTAACAAGCTAGGTTATTTCTCGTATTACTATATGCTACATTGGGTCTTACACTGAAATCTAACAGCCCATAATTGCCAGCTTTCAGCTTAATCGAGTGAATTGCAACTTCTGGGAACAGATTAATCTCTAGCTGAGTAAAAATATCTCAATAAAGTGATAAAATGAGGAAATGTTGTCCTCCCATTTTGTTCCATTATTTTTTCCTCCTCTAGCTGATGCTGGAAATATTGCATTCTTCCTCTTTGGGTTTGCCTCTGCTGGTGTGAAAATTTTGGGGGAGTCAGTAGACATTCATCCTGGACAATCATTTTTGTATATACTGGATAATGCTAATTACAGTTTCTAAACTAAGAATGAAACAGATTAAACTATGGCAAAATTCTGCTGAGGAGGTACAAAACTGGCCTTTTTCCCCATCCTTATTGGTACATACATAAATCTCCCAGAAGAATAGTAGAATACCTGGTTGACTACTTGCCATGAGGACCTGAGAGGAGAGTTGGCCCAATAATATAATCATAATATATGGAGATATACCTATCTCATAGAACTGGAAGGACCTTGAAAGGTCATAGAGTCCGGTCCCCTGCCTACACTAGCAGGACCAAGTACTGTTCCCTGACAGATTTTTTGCCCCAGATCCCTAAATGGGGGAATAAAATACATTTAGGGGGAACTCATAACCCTGGGTTTAGCAGGCCAATGCTCAAACCACTGAGCTATCCCTCCCCCCTTTAATGTATTTTATTCAATGTAATTTAAAAACGTTAATTGTTTACGATACATCAGAAGATATATAATTTCTTTTATTATTATTATTCTTTGTTAGGTATGAACCACAGAAAGAAAAAAGATTCACCAGGGGCTGCAGGAAACCTCTGTGAGCAAAGCTCTCACAAAACAAAGACCAACAGAAGCCTTAATCCTCCTGGTGGTAGGGATAATCTTCCCGCTTCTGTAAACAGAATAATTGATGTGGATGGAGTTAAACTGGAAGACAGTGGCACACGATCCTGTGATGATTCAGAAGGGAACCTCAGCTTCGAAGGCTGTATCTCTGAACTGAGATCTTGTCAGGGGAGGATGCGGACAGGAGTTTATAGAACATCAGACCTCCCCTCTCTGATTACTATCAAGAGTGAGAAAAGCAAGGGTACTGAGAATCAATACAAAGCTACTTTTGTTTAAATCTCTATTTTTAATTGACAGCTACAACATTTTTGCTTGGCGTTGTTAGCACTAGAGCTATGCATTATGGGCATGTTCCTGCAAGTTACTCGGTCCTTTAAATTCTTATTGGGTTCAATGGGCGTTTAGAATAGTCAGCACCTCCCAAGGTCAGTCCTTGTATGAATTGGAACCGGCATAATGAAAAGTAGTATTTAAACAAAAGTGTTGAGATATTTAATTTTGTTCTGTCACCTAATGGACTTTCTAATGTTGTTTTCCATACCGTGGTTCCTGTTAGTACTTTGACCAAATTGGTGAGATTAAAATTCTCATGGTATATAGCCATCCTTTAATGTCTTTGAGAAAGACAAAGTAATTTGAAATCCCACCCAGGTTTTTACAGAAGGTGGTTTTGGTTTTTCATCTTAATTTTCTAATGTTTTTTCCTAGTCCACAGTATGCCATGGAGCTGCTAGACTTGTATATTGGATGTGAAGTGTACTATCTGTTATTATTTGGACAGCATTGAGACTTTGTCTGGCAAATTCCTGTCTATTGATAACATTTGAGAGATCCAGGGGAGTTCAGTCTTGTTATAAAGATTACCTGAGTGGATATATGCATTCTGGCATGCTTTTTACCAGGCAGGAATCCAGATTCAAGAATGCCATAAAGCTCATCGAGACAGAGCAATAGAAGCTTCTGTAGTTTGCCTTGGTAACATATCCATAACCGTGATTTATAAAGCAGCTGCATGGAGTTCATCCAAATCTTTACATGGCACTGTTCTCTCTCTGTCAGAGTTTATTTTAATCTATAATTAAATATTCCTCTTCCTCCTTCTAGGTTAGAGTGGTATTTTTAGCTAATCTTCTAAACTAGTAAGTAATTATGAAGGAGGAAGAAAGGATTCTTGCCTATTCTCTGAATTTATTGTCTCTGCAGATCTACACTTGTTCTTTCTTTCCTTCCCATTTCTTTTGAGTTAGTAATGATTCTGGGCAGCTGAAAGAGGTACTGAAGAAACTAAAGTAAAGCATGGGCCTCTATCAATCTCTGTTTGACAGAGTCTTGAATGTATACATTAAGATGCATATTGGTTCACTGTTTCAAATTGATTCTGGGACTTGAGGCATACTGCATGGCTCCTAGATTATGGATCTCCGGAGGCAATAAATCTGGAGAACTACTGTTACTGCTAAGTAACCTATTTTTCATTGCTCCTCCTTCATGAAGCTTATCTTGAATTATGGACTTTTTCATAACAGGGAAATGCTGTAGCAAATTCATTAGTTTTAAAAACTCAGATGTATTTGCAATGTCAGAGGGATTTGCAGATTCTTAAGATTGTATGTCATTTATATTGGGAAGGTCTTGTATTAATAATTATGGACACAGCTCCATTAACTTCAGTGGAGTTTCACTCATGTACACTAGTAGAGACTTTGGCCCTAGGTTTGAGAAACACATTTGCTAACATTAAACCCAGCTCAGCAAATTGTATGCTTTAGATTGTTTATTTTTAATAGAGTTGTTGGTGGATGAGTATATATACCTGTCATGAAAAACAGCTGTTCCTTAAAACATTTCCAAAATTAAAATTGGACTGAGAATCACATTAAAATAGTGCTGATATTGCAGTAACTTCTTCAGTGAGTATTCATAAGAGCCTTTTAGCTCTAGATTAGTGATTCAAATCTGACTTGTGCCAGTGGTAGCAGAAAGCTATCATCAGACTAGATGAAGTGAGTTGGTTATGGGAGTCCAGTTCCCTGTGGCTAGATGCCTATATCACAGAAACCCACCATGATTGGCAGTAAGTGCAATCATCATGGCAGGGACTGAAGAGGCACTGAGTCTGAAGGAGCTTCTTATCCATATTGTAGCCTATAGGTATAGATATTTGCTAGATGACGCATAGGTATAAATTAAGGCAATAATGCAATGAGCCTACAAGCTGGTATAAACTAGCATCTGGTGGTTACTTGTCAACACTATAGCATAGTGGTTAAAGGACATTGGTGATGCAGTATGGGGGAGCTTTCCCTGCTGGTACTCAGCTGCTACTTGTTTTGTGGCTAAATGGAGAACTTAAGTCTTCAAAGTCTTCATGCTTGCTGTAGATTGTAGTCCATAGAATACATTATTCTATATCTTTTTATACTGCATCTATAGGATTAGTATAATAAACTTGAGAGAGAATTTAAAAGATCTCTGTATTCTTTAAGATCCTTTCCCTTTATTGCATCTGTCTTGTATCATTGTATTGACAGTGTTATGATACTAATTCACTGCTGGCATGACAGGTTTTTCATCCTTATAAATATCCATGTTTCCGGCTGAGAGCTTTGCTCTGCTCAAAGCAAAGTATCTTCACACACCAGGAGTCCCCAATACATGGACTACTTGTCATCTGTGTCTGAACATGTTGCAACTTGTGGTGTGTCTTTGAAAATCAGTGCCTGCCCCAGTATCATAGTGAATATTTAAAACTGAAATGCAGTAGTTGGTGTCTATGGTGACTCCTGATCAAAATTTTAGGTTGGACACTGTAACTTGCCGTAGCTACATGTATGCTCATCAAAGACCTGGTCCTGTAAGTGATCCTCTGTTTGCAGAATTCCCATTGAAACCAAAGGAAGTTCTGTGACCAAGATTTTAATAATCTTTGAACGTGCCTTCCAGGCCTCTGCTGTCATTCCTAGACTTCAGCAGAACCTCTGAGTTATGAACTAACCAGTCAACCACACACCTCATTTGGAACCAGAAGTACGTAGTCAGGCAGCAGAGAGAGAGAAAAAAGAAGAAACAAATACTGTACACTATAGTACTGTGTTAAACATAAACTACTAAAAATGCAGGGAAAGTGTAAAAAAAGGTTTGATAAGGTAAGAAAACTGTTTCAGAGCTTGTTTCATTTAAATTAAGATATAACACAGTATTTTTCTTCTGCATAGTAAAGTTTCAAAGCTGTATTAAGTAGCTGTTCAGTTGTAAACCTTTGAAAAAAAACCCATAATGTTTTGTTCAGAGTTACGAACATTTCAGAGTTATGATCAACCTCCATTCCCAAGGTGTTTGTAACTCTGAGGTTCTCCTGTATTCACAGAAGTCCTACTACTATTGCTGTGGAGTCCCTTACTGGAATGTTCACACATGCTCTGTGCCAGGGCATTGGAGCAATTCCCCTGTGTGGATACTTGATTTGAAATTGCTATTTGGTTAAATTAGAAATGGGAATGGAGTTACAATATTGGGATGAAGGTGCATTTGTTTCACCGCAGTGGAAAAGCCATCTTTGTTAATCATAAACCTTTCACCTCTTTTCAAACATAATAATTGTATAAGTTAAATATCAGTTTGCCATTAAAACGTCTGGCTGCTTAGCTGCTGAGGTGTAAGAAAGATCTGTTCTATTAGATTCGGAGTGCAGCAAACTGAATTTGACAGAATTGGATATTCAACCCAAGTTCAGAGAAATGGATGATGTAAAAGAAAGCTGCCTTAGAATGGGTTTTCTTAAATAGAGAGGGGGAGGGAAAGACACAACGGGACTTGGCAGCATGCCTGGAAAGCACAGGACTATGAACCAAGGAACCTGGAATACGGGAAAATAATTTTTCTCTATTTCAGCAATATCATATTCAAAACTGTCTCTGAATATGAGCCATATGTAAACTCCATCTGCAGGAGTGGTGTTTAAAAACATGACCCCACATCTTAGGGCTCAGGCAAATGTGTTGCTTACGGTTAGAAATAATTAATAATATCAGCTTTACTTTGCAAGGTCTTGGAGAATGTAGAAACTCAACCAACACAGTAATACTGCTGGAATCAGTTGCCAGGGATAATGGAGTTAATAAAACAAAATGGATACAGACAGTCCCAGAATGGCATTTTCAAGAATGATTGTGCTCTGAGCAATATCCTGCATATTTAACTGTTGAGTGAACTTATCAACATAACATGATTTTAAGATGCATTGTTTTATTGTGATTTCCACTAAAATTGAGAGCTAGTAACAGCTTAATTGATATACTTTTTGATGTCTTAGTCCTCTTATCTTGTCAATCAATTCCTGATGATAATACTCCATATTATGGACCTTACCTTCACTTATGCCAGTTTTACACTGATTTCAGTGAAGTTATTCCTGTCTTTCCTAACCAGTGTAAATGAGTGCAGAATCTGGTCTCTGTTACATTGGTGTACATTTGGAGTTGTTCCACTGACGTAATGATGATGTATGTAAGAACAATATTTAGCCAAGAAGCAGTAAAAATGATGATTCAAGTGAAATCCATATCTCTATATATTCTCACTTAGTTAAAATTAAATGGTTCGTGTGGGGTTTTTTTTTAATGATGTGCCATCAGACTATCATTTAAATGACAAAAATTATTTTGATTATGATGTTACAGCCCTGATTCAGTCCCCCCTCCCCCCCCATTGGATGATCACCACTCTGCTATATTGGCCCAAACTTTGGATCCCCTATGCTTTTCAAGCATCTGGATCCGAGCAACTTCCAGTTTAACTCTTTGAGGACCATGTAACGGTTAAATTAAGGAACACACAAGCTTTGCAAAACAATTTCTTACATACTTGTCTGTTAAACAACACAAGAGAGTTACAGATCTATAGAAAACAACGAACACCTGAACACATTTCTCTCGCTGAGACCTTGCCATTCCTGTCTTGGATTCTATTCATTGTCTTTCAGGGGAGTATGGTCCCTCTTGCCCCATTCCTCCTGAATCAGTCTTTTGGTTCTGGGAGTGGTTTTACCCCTTGCCAGAGAGCATGTCATTTTTAAAACCAGGTTCTGAGACCTATCTCTGCTTCTCTTCTTATACTGGCATTTTCCATTCTCTGACTCCAGTGGGTAGGTTTGCTGGCAGACGGTTGTTAAAAGTCAATGGGTTGGTGGTAGGTCCCATTGTTCCACTAGGGTATGGCTGTTCAAGGTCTATGGCCCTTTTTCAGTTTCTCAGATATAGTCTGTTTTCTGCCACGAAATGGTGATTCTAATGCACACTGACTGTTACAAGTGTTCATAATATCAAATGAGATTCATAATTGGATACAGGCACATTCCCCAAACTGCCACAGGTAATACCCAGAGAAAGCAATGCTACCCAATATTAGTTATGTGGGCCATATTGGACAGCTTCTGAACATAAGAATGGCCATACTAGGTCAGACAAAGGTCCATCTAGCCCAGTATCCTGTCTACCAACAGTGGCCAATGCCAGGTGCTCCGGAGTGAGTGACCCTAACAGGTAATGATCAAGTGATCTCTCTTCTGAATAGCACTGATAGTGATTATTGTCATTTTGAGTTGTTTCTCCTAACATTTGATATAATATATTAGGATGATACCAGATGCATTTATCCCATAAAGACCAGGTTGCTGTGCAAATAGCATGAAAAACCGCAGGATGTACCAATAGGATAGAATAGTGTCAGTGACCCCGTACAACTACCCTGGACCAGATTTTCAAAACTACTGAGTGCCCCTTTAGGCAGATCAGTGAAATGGCCAAATATTAGAAAGTGCTCTACATGGAGATGATTGCTGATTGCTGAGCACGTTTTAATAGCAGGGCACTTCATTTTATTGGTTACAAAACTTGAGAAACAAAGTCTTGGACTCACAATTTCTTCCCAGTGTACATGGGAAACGAAGCACATTGTAGCTGCACAAGTTCATCCAGACCATCTAACTTCCCCCCACAGCACAGTACCTTATATTTAGAAAGTACAGTACTCTAATTCCCTGTTACAAGCTATGGGAACTATGGGATAGGTGCTTCTGAAGTCCTGAAATGCACTGGGACAACCATGGCTGTAAGACATTTTGTGTGATGTGCCAAACCTCTTCTGTGAAAAACAGTGTTGGTGTGTGGATGGGGTAAACTGTGGCAACGACAAGTAGCACACCCACCTTTCTCAACCTGCCTGTGTCCTTACAGACGTTTCTATACTAGTGCCTACCCTGCTGAGGTAGAGTGCTGAGCGCCCAGGTTAGGTCCATCAGGCCTGATCCAAAGTCCATTGAAATCAACAGAAAGACATCTATTGACTTCAGAGGTTCTTGGGTCAGGTCGTTAGTGTAGATCCACCATTGTGTTTAGACTGACTATTTGTAATAGTTTCAGATAACAACTATCTCTTGTAAGAAATGTTGGTGAATCACCTGTTCATAAATTCTGAATGATTTCTAAGTATCTTCAAAATCCAAGGGAGCCTAATATTACATACAAACCTGCATATTCTTTAAACTGGAAGATAAGGAAAGAAAGTTGTTTTAATTTTTTATCCTGAGCTTGAATCTGTTTGTGTAAAAATGTTGCCTTCTGGAATTTAACGTGTATTCTTGTTTTATTGGTGATTTTGATTTTAAACACCTATATTGTGACTTTGTCATTTTAAAATAGTTATTGGGTTAATTTCTCTATTCACACAAAATTGTTGTGAAATTTTATACACCAGAAATCACTGTTTGCAGACACATAAATATGTCAAATTAATTTTAAATACTAATTGTGTAATAAGTAAATAATTTGTACTGTTGGAGCTGATATTTCATTTATGTTGGCAATTTGTGATTTAATTTAGTTTGACAAAGGGAAATAAGGGAAACCTGAAAATAATCCTGTAATGTGCCTCTGACTACACATTTTTTTTAAAAAAATAAGTATGTTGATTGTTTTTAACAAACTTGTGATAATCAGAAAGTGAAACAAGACTGAGTTGTTCAAATTTTATTATATTTCATAAAGATGTGTTCCTATACCTGACCTTTGCAAATAAAATCAACTGATATTTTAGCATTTGATAACATATATATTCCTTTAAAAGGAAATTAAGTGTTTTTGATCAAAATTGGCATTCCTTGAAAATGGGCTTTGCCTTCTTACATCCAACAATAGCAGGCGAGATACTTAGCCTTTGATGCATCCCCTTTGTACTATTCTATCAGCATAAAGGGATCTTAAAGCTTCTTTAAGGCAGCAGATGAACATTCTCCTTGTGTAGTGGAATTGTCATCTGGATCTTCTCGCATATTTTCAGGTGGGCTAGCCAACAGAATGGCTCCTTAGGGGTCAATACCTGTTAAGACTGCTCTAACTTGTGCTGTTGGCTTGTTCAGCCTTATCAGATGCCAGGATCAGGACACTGGAAAGGCGACAGAAAGACACCTGTGTCCTCCTCACACTGGTGCACCAAATACTGTTATGGTCTCCTAAAACGTTCCCCCTCTTGCCTCCCTCTGTTTCAAACATGGCATATAACTACTATTCTCATTTTGGGCTTGCACCTGCACCGCATAGGTGTAAAGTGTAGCAAGGTTAAAAGTGATAAGTGGGAATATTACCTGCCTTATAGCATGAATAGTGCCTGAGTGAAGTCTCTTTATTGTTTGCTGGGGTTCATGTTTAATCTCTCACATAACAACATCTGTGAGTAATGCTTTCTACAATCGCTGCTTGGTGGGAATTCCATCCCATCCTGACAAATAATGGCCTGGCCTCAATTATTCACGCCTTCATCATCTCTCTGCTGGACTATAGCAATTTGATATACCTGGGCATGAAGCCGTCAGCATGTAGGTAAGTCTGACTAGTATTAGATCAGAACATTGCGGCGTATCTCCTCAGCAACACAGGCTACTGGGAACATATCAAACCTGTCCTGCACTCCCTACATTGGCTTCCCAAAGAATATTAAATCAAAGTCAAAGTCTTGGCACTTATCTTCAAGGTACTCAATACCCTGGGCCCTGGATATCTAAAAGATTGACTGAAGATCCAGGGCGAAGCTCATGGTGGGCAGCTCCACTCCTTTGTCACAATGCAGCTCTCTACAATAAGAATGAAGTTTGTGTAGGAGACACGGGTTTCTTGGGGCGGTCTGAGACAAATGAACTCCTGCATGAACTGAGGACCATCACAAACCTCATCAACTTCCATTCAAAGTGCAAGGTGCATTTCTTTGATGTACCTCCTCTAATATAAACATAGCTGTGTGTGTGTGTAATATAAATTTTAAAAAATCCAAAATAAAATTCTCCACTGCATGAATTTTCCCCTGGGAAGAAGATGAGAAACCAAACATGTGACTGATGTTACTCGCATTGCTTAATGCACTACTGGAAGGTACTCCGTTACTATGGTGATAATACCTTATATATGATAGAATCCTGTCTCCCAGAGCATGCTGTTGGTCCAATCACATCCCAACTCTTTTTATTTTCTGCTTTTGTGAGTAGGGAGACAGGTGCACACGGGGTTTGAGATTTGCTACCACTCAGTGCAGAGAACCACACCTAACACTTAACCCTACTTGTATTTATGGGACGCCTCTGGTCATACCTGTGCTGGAGTGCACTGCATCTCAGGGTGCTAAAGGAGTTGGCAGATGTGATTGCAGAGCCATTGGCCATTATCTTTTAAAACTCTTAGGGGTTGGGGGAGGTCCCGGATGACTGGAAAAAGGTGGATCCTGGGAACTACAGGCCAGTCAGCCTCACCTCAGTTCCTGGAAAAATCATGGAGCAGATCCTCAAGGAATCAACTCTGAAGCACTTAAAGGAAAGTGATCAGGAACAGTCAGCATGGATTCACCAAAGCAAGTCATGCCTGACTAACCTAATTGCCTTCTACGATGAGATAATTGGCTCTGTGGATGAGGGGAAAGCAGTGGATGTGTTATTCTTTGACGTTAGCAAAGCTTTTGATACGGTCTCCCACAGTATTCTTGCCAGCAAGTTAAAGAAGTATGGGCTGGATGAATGGACTCTAAGGTGGTTAGAAAGATGGCTAGATCATCAGGCTCAACAGGTATTGATCAATGCCTCCATGTCTAGTTGGCAGCCGGTATCAAGCAGCCGGTATCAAGGGTTGGTCCTGGGGCTGGTTTTGATCAATATCTTCACTAATGATCTGGAGGAGAGTGTGGACTGCACCCTCAACAAGTTTGTGGATGACACTAAACTGAGAGGAGTGGTAGATACACTGGAGGGTAGGGATAGGATACAGAGGGACCTAGACAAATTAGAGGATTGGGCCAAAAGAAATCTGATGAGGTTCAACAAGGAGAAGTGCAGAGTCCTGCACTTAAGACTGAAGAATCCCATGCACTGCTACAGACTAGGGACTGAATGGCTAGGCAGCTGTTCTGCAGAAAAGGGCATGGAGTTACGGTGGACGAAAAGCTGGATATGAGTCAACACTGTGCCCTTGTTGCCAAGAAGGCTGTCTAAGTAGGAGTACTACCAGCATGTTGAGGGATGTGATCGTTCCCCTCTATTCAGCACTTGTGAGGCTTCTTCTGGAGTAGTGTGTCCAGTTTTGGGCCCCAGACTACAAAAAGGATGTGAAAAAATTGGAAGGAGTGGGATTGTTTAGTCTGCAGGAGAGAAGCATGGGGGGAGGGGGGATTTGATAGCTGCTTTCAACTACCTGAAAGGGGATTCCAAAGAGGATGGAGCTAGACTGTTCTCAGTGGTACCAGATGACACAACAAGGAGTAATGGTCTCAAATTGCAGTTGGGGAGGTTTAGGTTGGATATTAGGAAAAAAAATTTCACTAGGAGGATGGTGAAGCATTGGGAATGGGTTACCTAGGGAGATGGTGGAATCTCTTTATAGGTTTTTAAGGTCAGGCTTGACAAAGCCCTGGCTGGGATGATTTAATTGGGGATTGATCCTGCTTTGAGCAGGGGGTTGGACTAGATGACCTTCCAACCCTGATATTCTATGAACTTGGTGCTGCCCACTACACCACAGTAGCTAGGAGGATTGAGGCCTGTGTACGGAAGGTGTTGCTCTTTATATATTCAGGAAAATATTGCACAGAGTGGAAAGTTGTCCACAAGGAGGACTTACTCCTCCAAATGGAAAATATTCTCAATATGGGCAGCCCAGTATAGCCAAGACTCAGTGCAGGTCCTAGTATGAAAGATCCTTGACTATCTGCTGCAGTTGGACCACTCTCACCTGATAGTATCCAAAATTCTTAAGGGCCTTGTAGTGAGGTGGTGTGGTGCCCCACTGCCCCGGAGAGGAACGAGCCTCCCCGGACACCGAAGTGGGTGGAGCTAGTGTCCTGGGCCACCCGCTCCCCAGAGGTCAGGGCGCAGGACAGGAAGTATAAAAGCCCAGCCCCAGAGCTCACTTGGGAGGCAGCCACCAGGAGGCCCATGATGAACCCGAGGACTGGCTGGGCCTACCCTGTGCTTGATACCTGAAGGAGTTGCCGAGCCTTCCCCACGCCAGCTACCCCAAGGTGGTGCTGAGCTTACCTCTCGCCAGTTACCCGGAGGAGTTGCCGAACCTGGCCCTTGCTAGCGAACCTGAGGAACCCATCGTCCTGGAACTCTCTGAGGACGCCATCCCGACCCAGGTACCACATGAGGGGGAGTCTGGAAGTGGCCGGGGGGGCAGCTGACCCTAGTCTGGCTACAGCACTGCTAGAGCCAATGTCAGTGTGTTGTGGCCAGGGTCCCCACTGACACAGCAGCAGGTCTTCTGCTGCTGTTAGGGCCCCAGGCTGGGATGCAATGGAGTGGGAGGGCCTGCGACCCCCTGACACCTCCCTGTGGGTGTCAGTCTCCCCCTCTCTCAGGCACCTCAGAGCCTGGCCTTGCTAGCCTAAACTGTTGGTCAGCCTCTGCCTGAGGGTCTGAGCCTCTGACTGTTGGTTGCTCTGCCCTAACCCAGGGCCTGGGCCTATCATTATACTGTTGCTCAGCCCTGCCTGAGGGCCTGGGCCATAGACACGTTATTCCCCAACCCAGCAGAGCACCTGTGTAGTGAGGTGGTGTGGTGCCCCACTGCCCCGGAGAGGGACAAGCCCTGGCTGAGTCCTTTTACAGGCCTGCTGCACACTTACCCACCAGTTAGCGAACATACTCCAGTATGGGACGTCAACATCATCTTAATAGCAATAAACAAAAATTTACAGCCCATGACTAAATCTTGGGGGCGGGGGAGGCTGCTGTTTGAGGTCGGGTGGGGGGAGCTGAGGCCGTTGCCTGGGACAGCTGGGCAGCGGCTGTTCTGACCACCCGTGCAGCGGTCCAGTGTGTCCTTAGACAGCAGGGTTAAGGTTCCTGCTGAAGAAGAAACTTAGTTATGGAGAAAAATGGGAGAGGGCAATTTATTTTTCAAAGGACCCACTTTCATTAAATTTGCATTTCTGAACAGATTTACTTGTAAAATTCTTGTCCTGAAGCGTGAATCCATGACTGTAGGCCTGAGAAGCCCCACTTCGCCTTCATACCCCTGGACGGGATGCCCTGAGGGCTGAGTTGGGAACTGTTGGTTCACCTTTTGTTTGTATTTCCAGGTCCTTGTGCCCAGCCCTAGTGAAGCATCCCTTTGTTATTCATCACACAGTGAGTGTTTATGGGAACCCACCAAGGGAATGGGTGCACCCCAGCAACATAGCCACTCCCAGCAGTGGGGTCAGCTGAACTATCTACACTGGGAGCGAAGGTGGGCATACCTGTGCTAGCTTTAATCTAGCTAGCATAGATAACAATAGTAGCATAGATGTGGTGGCACAGGCTTCAGCTTGCTACAGGCGAGAACCAGAGTACCTGCCCTGGGTCCCAGGTGGCCATGTATGCTGGTTGCTAGTCTGTGCAGACAAGTCTTGTCTACTGTTGTTGCCTGCACTGCAAGTGAAGGTGAGATTGTAGCACTTCACTTGTTGTGTAATCATACCCTGTCCCCCCCCACCTCACTATCTATTGTGTTACCAACTGTAGGATCGTATCCTGAATAGTGAGATTTTGGCTTCTGCTAGAGCCTGTTCAACAATGATGAGAGAAGCTCTGGGCTTAATGCAATTTTCAGATTGCCTGTCTTCTAGCCTTTTCAGCTACCTTCTGCTTTGCTCTCCCTCTTTCCTTCTCCTCCTCATCACCCTGCTTTTCCCCTTCATCCCTTCTTATTGCTCGCTCTCTTCCTCCTTCCCCTTTGCCCTTCTCCTTCCTGTCTCTTTCTACACTTGTCACCCCGTCCCTCCTCTCTGTGCTGCCTCATGCTTCCCTTTCACCCCTTCTCCTCCCCCTTGCTCCACCTACCCCCCATTTTCCCTTATCCATTTCTCCCTTTCCTCCTTAACTCTTCCCCTTAACCTTTTCTCCTTTCTTCTCCTCCTCTTCCATGCTCCTTCTCTCTCATCTCCCTTTCTTTCATCTTCTCCTTCCTCAATCACTTTCCTCTCACTCTTTCCGTAACCCCTTCCCCCTTCTTCTTCACCTCCCACCTCTAGCCTCGCTCCCTCCCTCTCCCATCCTCTTCCCCCGGAGTCTCACACCTCCCACAGCTTCTCCTCGGGAGAGGGGAAAGGAATAAGGGGGAGTTGAGGGTATGGAATGGGGGAGGCGAGGAGAAAAGTTGAGGAGAAGTGAGGGAAGGGAAAAAGGGGAAGCTGTGGGAAGGGAGAGGAAGGGGTAGAGGGGAAAGAAGGGGGGAGGAGAAAGAGAAGAAAGGGAGATTGGGGCCAAGCAGGGGAGAGGGGAAAGGGTGTCACAGCTGCCCGTTGCCCACCCATCTCACCCCACCCCATCTCACCTCTAATTGGAAGGGATTTAACGTGTGTGGTGGAAACGTGGCTCCAGGTATGTCTGTGTTGTGGACTGTGTCTCAGGGAATGGGCTTCAGGGAGCTTGGGTGGTTTGCAGGGTGGGCTATGTGGGGAGAAAGGGGCTCTGCCTTGGGCTGTTACAGACCTAGAGATAGGATGGGATTTGGAAGAAAGAGGGGAGCAGGAAGTGGGGAGGAGGACAAGATAGGGAGGAATGGAAAGGGGAAGAAATAGGAAGAG
Source organism: Sternotherus odoratus (assembly GCA_032164245.1). Classification (NCBI taxonomy): domain Eukaryota; kingdom Metazoa; phylum Chordata; order Testudines; family Kinosternidae; genus Sternotherus; species Sternotherus odoratus. Next base: position 97,884,383 of record JAVMKO010000004.1, on the reverse strand, counting down.
TGGGAGTGTGGGAGAAGTGAGGAGTGGGGAGGGGAAGATGGGAAGGAAAAGGAGGCCGAATGGGAAAGGATCAGAGAAGGGGAGGTGGACGTTAGAGGGGATGGAGACAGGAGAGAAGGGAAGTTTTATCTGTAGGTTCTGGCTGCTCTGTACTGCTCCAGAGTGGGGTGAATCAATCCGAGTGTATTGGTAAATCTGTCTGTCAGAGTTAAAGTATAAAAGTTAACTATTCCAAAAAATTATGTAAGTCATACTTCATCTCTTCAGAGCATGAGAAATATCCCACGGGAACACACTCTGAGGTTTTTTGTATGAATTTTTAAATTAAAAAACCTGTGGAAATTGCCAGACAAAAATTAGGTTAATCTGGGTTCAGGTAGCAAGTATACATATCAGTAACTGAAAGTAAGCTTCATTACAGTGATGATGTACTTGTTCTAAACCGAGCATCCAAAGCAGACCCCTTCCACTGGGAACTGGATTTTCAGTGATGCACATCCGCCTTGCACATGCCAGACGAGCACGCTGAAAGTTGTCCAGAAACACGCACTGTTTGTACACACATTTCTGCAGGAGGCACATAATAGTGAGATTTTCCTATGGTGGCTAAATCCAACAGCCACAGCAGGGGGTGGGTCAGGGGGTGTATTCTGGCACTTACACATGTGTCATACATCCATTATCTGCAAACTGTGAGTAGGTGTTTAATGAGACACCTGGGGAAATTGGGAGGTTTCCATGCTGAATATCGTCAGGGTTGCAATTAGAATAATTCCTTTTAAACTCCGCACTCCAGCATATCACAGCAACTAACAACCCGAGGTCAGCTAGGCTTGTGGGGCTGAAAAGGGGAAAATGTTTTTCTTACAAAGTTGCAAGAGAAAGATTTAGCCTCCTTAAGGTTATATAGGCAGAGCTATCTCCTTCACACACACCTGACTTACAGACCATTGAAAAGCATGCAATGGGGGCGTCTAATATGCTAATGAAGGGAGTGGGTGGAACAGCAAGGATTTGAGCACATCTAAAAATGTAAATGCCGAACAGTTGCAAATTGGCTTGTGCTGAAGTCATCTAACTGGGTTGGCGGCAGTTCTGGGTGGGGACATTTACCACTAGATATCTTTATGCATCTCTTTCAGCCGGTTTTCATTGCACACGTGCCTCTTGTGCTAGAATAAAAAATCACACATCTCTGGCGGTGGCTGGAGTTTCAGGCCAGGGTTGTGGGGAGATGTCATAACAGTCCCTAAAGATGAGACTTCAGACATTTCCCTTTCTCTTAAAATAGCAGGAGAAAACATCCAGTTTCTGAGCTCTGAAACATGAAGGGTATGTCTACACTGCAATTAAACTCCCACGGCTGGCTGGTGTCCACTGATTTGGGCTCACGGGGGATTAGGTTGTGGAGCTAAAATATCGCAATGTAGTTGTTCAGGCTTGGTGTGAAGCCCTGGCACTGGCATCCTCCCCCCTGGAGGGGTCCCAGAGCTCAGACTCCAGCCTGAGCCTGAATAGCTACACTGAAGTTTTATAGCCCTGTAGTCCAACCCCTGTGAACTCAAGTCAGCTGACATGGTCCAGCTCTGGTGTTTAATTGCATAGTAGACATACCTGAAGAAACACCTTTGCCCTTAGTTGGCTTTGGCCCTGTTATTTACACATTTCACTGTGTCTCCATATATGTGGTACTCAGTATTGCCACTTATTGTGTTGATGTGGGATGCTACGAAAATCCTGGATCTAAACATCTCTAAACTTCTAGAATGCTTGAAACCAGATCAGTTCTGGTTTGTGCAGTGGCCCCTCTCTTTATAGTGGCTTAAAGAAAAGCCCTGGATCAAGAACAGCCCTGAATGTTGGGGCGTTTGAAAGCCCGATCTGATTTCTGCAGCTTGGGTCCCATCTCTTTTATTGTCCTTTCTGTATGTCTTGATATTTCAGACGTGAGCTAATGCTCTCTTGGTACATGAATGATACTGAAAGTGGCCATAGGGCCATACATTTTCATTCAGTGCCTAGGGTGTAGGCAGGGCTCTTGTAATAAATTGAAGAGAGCTGCAGTGGTTAAGGTGTAGGAGCCCATAGAGAAGATGACAATTAGGTATTGGAAAAACTCGTATGCGTGAGTTAATCGGTATAGGGGACAAATGAGGCAGGATGTGCTGAAAGGAGAAGAATCCCAGACAGAGGCTAACACCTTACACACTATCCTACAATCACGAAGTAGCACATCCTAAAGGGGTGTGTGTGTGTGCAGGGGAAGGAGTGCAGGTAATGCTGTGACAGGTGGCGTTACATTATGACTGGCATATTATGCACCTCTTTGTGTTACTATAGTGCAAACACCAGCATGAAAGACTGATACAGGAAGGGGATAGGCATGAGTTCTCAGTCTCAGGTCTACAAACCCCTGGGGAGTCATGAACACATGTAGGGTTGACGATGACCAACCCATTTTTTTTATGGCTAGATAGGCGCAGGTTCTGGAAACTATGTGGGGGCAGAGGTGAATCCCAAAACTCTTTTCTGTTGTAATACGCAATCGGTGTTTGGAAAAGTTGTGAACCGCTCAGTGAGTTAGGGAAAGGAGATGTGAGGATTAAAACAAATAAAAATAATGTGAGCTCTACTGTACTGTGAGAGAATTATGGCTTCTGATATTTTTAAGCAGAAACTAGGTAGGGCAACAAGGGAAGAGGGAGATGTTAGAACCACGATCCCCTGCTGGACAGCAAGGTGAGAAGTGGGTTTTGAAGGGGGCTTTGAGGGATGATGGATGGACATAGCATGCAAGAAGAGGGATATAGTCTGAGGTCTAGGGAGCAATGTAATGAAAGGCACAAAGACCAGTGTGACAGTAGGAGGCCAAGAGAGCAACGAGGAGAAAAAGGGGGCAGAGCCCAGAGATCGAGGTGGTGAGTGATGGTAGATGAATAGGCAGGGCAGAGATCTACAGAACAGGGCAAATTATTCTTTGTGTAAAGAGAGAATCAGTAGGAGGACATGAGGAGAGAGAGAAAAGTCATTTTGTCAGCTGAATGCTAGAAAGAGGTGACAGCCCGGGAGACTAGTAAGCAGGTTACAAGAACCTTGGTATTGGTGTTGACTGGGATTTCAGTAGCCGACTTGGTGAAGGAGGAGCAGATTTTAATTGTTACAGAGGGGAGGGAGAAGTGGTGAGATTTGGGAAGAGCTTCAGTGGAAGGAGAGAAGAAGGGAGTAATAGATAACCCCAGATTTGTTTGCTTGAGTGACAGGGAAGCAAGTGGAGTTATCAGGAGTGCTGCAGAAGTGTGGGAGGTGAGAGGATTGAGGAGGAGAAGTTAGCAGTTATGTACATGCATGTATTTCAGTTCCAGGATTATCTGCTGACATGCAACAGCTCTGAGTTTGTGCATGCTGAATCCCTGCTGTCCAGTTACAATTATCCTGCAGCTATTCCCATTTGCTGCAGTTGTGCACTGACCAGCCATGCTGCCTATTGCTGGGATTTTTCAAAAACACCCAAGGGATTTAGGCTCACATGTCCCATTAATTTAGTGATCAATTTTGTCCATCAAGAGCAGGTATGTGGAACAAAAAGTAACTTTTTTTCACAATAGCCACACTTTAAATTATTTCCCATTTAGAAATAGTTATTAGACTGTGTAAGCCATGTAAAAATGATGCATATATTAGTGATATTGTTATATAGCATGAAAGCAGAATAAACCAACCTAAAAAGAGTCCCAACATCTCAAACTCTCCCACTGGGTTAATCATTCCATATCCTAGAATTGTCTTGTTATCAGGGAACTTGGATTTGGTACCTTGTTACAATATTATCAACTTAAATGTGGTAATAGATCACTTCCGGAGCCAGCAACAGATCCCACTATTAAGCTGCCACATATTAACTCTACAGGTAAAAAAGAAAAGAAAAAGAAATTGGCTTTAAAAGAAGGAAACCTCATTTACCTGGATAACAATTAAAGTAATTTACAAATATAAACTGGAGATCATATATTCATTGCAAAGTATGGTATTATTCTTTACCCTCAACTTGTCAGTAACTGAGTGATAAGATTTCCATTTACACATTTAATGTACACCTGGAAATGTTGTGAAAAAGAATGTAGAACTTTGCTGACCTTTCAAGCTTGCTGCAAGAGCCATTTACTTGATAGGGTTTTTGGGAAAGGATCAGGATATATGCCTAGATAGGAGAGCACATGTGTTTATTTGAGGGGCTTTTCCATTTATTTTTATATATTGGCTGGTGAAGGTACATTTCTTTTTATGTCCATTTGAGTATTTAATGCTGATGGAATTATTTAGTTGTAAATTATATTTAATGTTGGGTAATTACTATTGTTATTAGATCATTGTTATTAGAACACTCAGCATTTTGACTTGAGCTTACACGGAACTCTTTTTCAGGTTAGGTCCAAACCCAAAGAAGCTCAAAAGCTTGTGTTTCTGACAAACAGAAGTTGGGCCAATAAAAGATGTTATCTCATCTGCTGGTGCACACCATCTAGTCAACACTCTAGGGGAGGGATAGCTCACTGGTTTGAGCATTGGCCTGCTAAACCTAGGCTTGTGAGTTCAATCCTTGAGGGGGTCATTTACAGATATGGGGAAAAGATCTGTTAGATGATTTAAGTGGGGATTGGTCCTGCTTTGAGCAGGGGGTTGGACTAGATGATCCCCTGAGGGCTCTTCCAACCCTGATATTCTATGAATTTCTGTCCGTTTCTGTTGTTTTATAGCACTTTGTTTTGATGCTGTTTTCATTGCCTCCTGATGATGTTGGCAATAAAGGTCACAGCTGAAAGTCACCACTTATTTTTCTTTCAAACAAAAGGAGTGTGGACTGCAAAGTATGTAACGACCTCCATGTATCATTTTGCAAACTCGCACTGACTTCAGTAGGAGTAGAACCAGCCCCAAATACAGAATTGTAGGACTGAAAAGGATCTCAAAAGTCACATAGTCTAGTCCAGTGGTCCCAACCCCCGGTCCGCGGACCGGTACCGGTCCGTGGAGCATTCGGTACCGGGCCGCGTTCCTCTCCGGTCCGCGGCTGCGTTCCCCTCCTTTGCCTCCGCATCCGGCGGCTTCCCGCCTTCCCTTCCCTTCCCTTCCGTTCCGTTTCGCGCTGGCTTCCGGCAGCTTTTTGGCGGACATAGAACAGTCCGCCGCGGCGAATCAAAGAAATGAAGCTGATCTGCCTGCGGCTTTTCGGCGGACATACAGTCGTCCACCGATCAGAGTTCCCCCCGGGCCGCAAGCATTGACTCGCACCGTCGACCGGTCCGCGAACATCAAAAGGTTGGGGACCACTGGTCTAGTCCCCTGCACTCATGGCAGGATTAAGTATTATCTAGACCATCACTGACAGGTGATTGGAGATTTTTAAGAGCACATTAGACAATGATGAAGATCCACAACCTCCCTAGACAATTTATTTCAATGCTTAACAGTTACGAAGTTTTTCCCTAATGTCCAACTTAAACCCCTCTCGCTGCAATTTAAGCCCATTGCTTCTTGTACTATCCTCAGAGGTTAAAAAGAACATTTTTTCTCCTTCTTCCTTGTAATGATCTTTTATATACTTGAAAACTGTTATCTTGTCCCCCTGCAGTCTTCTCTTCTCTGGAGCAAACAAACCCAATTTTTTCTATCTTCCCTCACCAGGTCACGTTTTAATCATTTTTGTTGCTCTTCTCTGGACTTTCTCCAATTTGTCCACATCTTTCCTAAAATGTGGCATCCGGAACTAGACACAATACTCCAGTTGAGGCCTAATCAGCACGGAGTAAAGAGAGAGAATTCCTTGTCATGTCTTGCTTACAATACATCCCAGAATGAAGTTTGCTTTTTTTGCAAGTGTGACATTATTGACTCATATTTAGTTTGGATTATCTGCAGGAAATGTCAAATACTGCTGTATAGCAAAATTTAAAGGGGAAACCTAACTGCTATTATAAGAGGAAATGGAGGTGTTTCTTTACGACTGTGGACCAGATTCCGGTCTCAGTTGCTCTAGTGCAATGAGATCAGCATTGGGCGCCGTTTCTAAAAATTGTAGCAGTCAGATATGGAAAAGAACTCTTAGGTCAGACAGTCTATCCCTTCAGAAGCCAGGATTTTTCCCTACAATATATTTTACAATGTTTTGTGGAGTCTGGTTTTAAATGTCCATTAATTTCGAACCTTATGGACAGTGCTTTAAAGTTGCTTGTCTACAGGATATGGGGTACTTAGAATTGGTGGTTTAATATAGTTTCCTACCACCACAACTGGTTGACTCCCAGTCAGAACCTTTCATCTGTGCCATTTAGATCCTTCCATACCCCTTGGGACGGAACCTGTACAGGTAGTGAACCTACAGTGGGTACGTGTTTGGTAGAATGTATTTATATAAGGCCGAATCCCAAAGCTGTTATTTAGTCCTTGCATAAGGAAATTACCATTGGAAGAAAGTGGTGGCTGTCATCCGCAACTCCATGTGTTGGTGGCTCCTGGAAGCACATTTCTCAGTTCTTGGTGGCAACTCCGTCCTCTGATGACTCTCCCCTTCTCTATGCTGCCAGCAGCTCTGGCTCACAGATGTGACAATTCCTGGTCCCGGTTGTGAATTTTTCCTTGTATTATAAAGCATTACGTTTCAGCAGAACCACTAAACCACAGGATACTGAACAAGGCCTCTCTGCTTGTCAGTTCCCACTCTTAAGGACGGAAGCCAGTAGCAGAGACGGGGACAGAGAACACAGACAGACTAGATTATGGCATTGTTAGGTAAAAAGCAAGTCCCTACTCACCTCTCCAGCACCCGAGATTCGTGCGGAGTTGGTATAGGGCTCACAAACTCTCAGAAACCACTTACACAAACTTCAATTCATTGATCAATGGGCTCACACTATTCCTAGCTCAAAGCTTCAGAGTGAGTGTGGCAAATTTACTAGTGGTGAGCATCAATATTTATACACAGAAGTAAACAAAGTGATTTACATATCATAATGGTCATGCATAATCAATCAAGATTCTACAGGATAAAACAGGTTAAAATGTAAGTTACAAAAGATAAAGAGGAGATGGCTACTTAAGGGGAGGGGGGGTGTCATGAGTAGTTTGCAGATCAGAGCTTTGATTAAAAGTTCAGACATCAAGTCTGGGATAAGATTAAGCTTAATCAATAGTTCAGACTCAACATTCCCCCATTTGTAGCTTTGGTATAAGTTATTTATCAAAAAGCTACATCTTAGTTTAAGGAGCTAAGGGCTGCTTGGCAACTTCAGCTTGTGCCAATTTGAAAAAAGAGTAGGGCCTAAAAAAACAAGCTGACTTACATGAGTCTATGAGGGAGGGGACACACTGAATACAACAACACAGTATTATAAGGATTACTATGGCCCCAACAATACTCACTAAGAGTTTTACTAAAGGCAGTGCCATTAAAACACATGTTGTATTTAAAATCATACTACACAACATTCATAATACAGTTGCTTTTAAGTTAGAAAAACATTCTTCACAATTCCCTCCTCTTTAAAGATAATTTCTTCACAATTCCCTCCTCTTTAAAGATAATTTCTTTTATATTTTAAAAGCAAATTACTTTCAGCTTTTAAATTATGCACTAATTTATAGGTACTATTCAGTTTAGGCACACCCAGTATTGGGGTGTTGAGGTAGATATTATTTTCAAAGACATAGCATTTCTCATTCATGAGAGCATATATTCTTCCTTGGGCAGCTAACATTATGTTTCAGGCCATTTTGACTTGCCCACTTGTTTCAGGATAGACTCTCACTGAGATTAATTGCTTGGTTTGTCTTTTAAACAAACATTCTGAACATGAACCCTTTTAGTTTTAGGGCAATTCATGATAGACTGTAGCTTTACGTACATAATATGTTCTAAAAAGTGCTAATTTACTGGTGGAAGCTCTATTTTTATCCAACCAGGAGTTACTTGTCACAAAAAATGCTAAGTGACTTCTATTAAAAAGACTCAACACGAGTCAGCATTATGCAGAGGCACTGATATTTGAAGTAGATTTTGCATCTACTCTTTGTTAGCTACTATGAAATACTTGTTTGTTTTCTTATTCTTGTTTGGTCCTATGTTAGATTATGCTGGACCAGATCTCTATTTTGGTAGCATTCAAGTCATGTTAATCAGAGGGATAGGTACACAGAGGAGTTTCTATCTTGCGTCTACTAAGAACTGAGTACACACTTAACAATCACTTCTAGTTTTCAAAATACAGGTTTTGACTTTCTGGAAATATCTAATAAAAAAAAACATTATACTCATTAAATAAATCTTGCTTAATCTAAAACAAGATTAATAACTTAAAATTGATTAATACTTCAATTTGATAAACATTATTAAGTCCTTTTGAATTTTATCTTCAGGCTGAGACCCGGCACGGCCTTCGCTAGCCACTTTTCTTCAGGGTTCTTCTTCGTCCCCTCTCCAGTTGCTAGGGCTTGGGTTTGCCCCGCTGTCGTCTAATTCTCATCCTGGTCCGTCGAGGGTGGAGGCCTCAGCTGCCTCGTTGTCATCTGGGAAAAGGGCATGCTTACATCAGGCGTGGTGAATTCAGGCTTCCTTTTCTGCCACCTTGATGATGGTTGGGGTGGCCAAGGCACCCGGTATGGTCCTTTTCACAGGGGCTGGAGCAGAACTTCCTTGTAGGCTTTAACAAAGACTCAAGAACCAGGTTTTATCGGGTATGCTTTTACATTTAAAAGCAGTCTCATATCTGCGGAGAGAGTTAGCCTGTCTCTGGAGCTGTAAAACAAAAGAAGTTAGTTCTGCTTTTTCAAGCACCAAATCAGCAGTCATGTAATATTTGACTAGGTAAACTGAGGAAGGCCTGCCAAAAAGTAGTTCAAAAGGTGATAACTTGACTTCTAGGAGTGTCATGGAGATTGTGCAGCACAAGGAGTAATGCATTTATCCAGTTAAGACCAGTTTCTTTGCATATTTGTCCTTTTAACCTGGCCATTAGATTGCAGGTGCCAAGGTGTGTGGCACTTCTACTGAACTCTCAAGGCACTCATAACTTGCTGAAAAGCTGTTTCTGTAAAATGAGACCCACGGTTTAAGTCTGTCATCTTGGGTACCAATACCTAGGGATAAAATCATTTAAGAGACATTTGTCCACAGTCTAAGCATTTGCTCTTTTGGTAGGAAATGCTTTACACAGGATGGCAGTTCAGAAAAGTTAATTTGAGGCTTTTTAAAAAGAAAGACAGCTCAGGGCCAGGTTCTGGATGGACTTTGTGACTCCTTTTGTTTGAATTGCTGATATGACAGGCAAATCTTTTTACATCAGTCCCAAGATGTAGCAAGGCTGTTTAGGATCTTTAGGTAATGTATTCTTTACCTGTGAGTAACAACAAAAAAACTAACACATTTCATTAATACTTGGCAGTGTTACAAACTTTACAACTGAGTGGGCATTTTAGCCCTTTTTTCTCTCTCTTTCTCTCTTTCTCTCTCTCTCTCTCTCTCTGACACACACACACACACACACACACACACACACACACACACACACTTTTCTTTATCTTACATTGTTTTTATACAGTACTTTAGTTTTACATACACTTTTATAATAAAAATAACTGAATTACAGAGCTTTGGAGTAACAGAACAGGACAAACATACTAACTGTTGAGGCCACTTGGTACCTCTGGTGTCTAATAGCTTTCTTCCCTCCCTCGCCCTCTGGCTAGAAATCTGGGGGTAGCCAGAAGAATTCCATGTGCAATTTGAGGAGTGAGTTAACTTGTCATGTTAATGCTTCCAAAGTCTATTGGTATTTAATTTCAATTGAAAATTATTGTTCACATTGTTCTTAGCTAGTGAAATTATAACAAGTATATTTAAACCTTAACTTTGTAAAAACAATTTTATATTACAAATTGAATAAACAAATATTTATATTTCAATTCTGCAGTATATTGCCTTATGTACAATTTATTACAAACACAGTTTTGGCCACATTGACAAAACATTTTAAGACAAACATAGAACATAAAATACAATTCTTATTGTGCCAGTAAGTGCATAGTTTGTTAGCTGGCATCAGCTTTCTTTGAACCTTTTATATCTCCACTTTTTTTTTAAAGGGAATCAGTTATTATTTTCTTTTGGTTTTTAGGCAAACCAGGTTTTAGTCACTTTTTATCAATTAGGTAATTTGCATGAACACAGATGTTTTTTTGGCTTGCTTTTTTGGATTTAAAGCTAGTTACAACTTAAAAGGATACAATTATCTTTATCAGAATCTTTTACTGTTAACTTTTTCTTTTGTAACACACACTGATCTGAAACACCATTAGCATTACAAACAAATATAGCTAAACCATGCATAGCTGCATACTTGCAAACTAATCTCTGTGCTTGGATTACTTATTATAAGGATTTAGTTACAGACATTTTAAAGACATTAAAACATTTTCTTATTTTCACTAAAATTATTTTTCTTTACTATTTTTTCTATGCTTTTGGGTCAACACTATTAGAATTTCGGTTTATTAGGGTTACTTTGAGGTTTTATTTTACAAAATTAAATTTGCTTGCCCTGAAGGGCTGTCTTGTTTAACAGATAAGTAATTTGCATTTTCACAGACAGAGAAGTAAGCCCAGGGGCTAGTTTTAAAAGGGATACCATTTATTTTTACTAATAAGCTAGTCTCAAAGTTCTGTTCTTTCTTTACTTACTTTTGCTTTCACAGGGGATCAGATGTTAGGTTCTGTAAGAGACTACAAATCACATTCAAAGTGTCTAGACTCTAGAGGTGAGATTTGTACTATTTTTTAACCTGGGACACAGACCTTGTTTAGAATTAGCATGGACATTTCTCTTTGAACAACTTTGTCTCTCTAACGAGCTGGTGGTGCAGGGATGCATTCGTTCCCGGTGTAAGGTCCCCAGGGGCATTCACATTGGGTGTAAGGTCCCCAGGGGCATTCACATTTAAAGTGACTGGGCTGTTTGTACTGAAAACAATACTACAGACAATTTCAAGCTGTTAAGAGCTGAAACCCTTTTTGATCAAATCACTTTTACACTTTAACTGCATCAAACTGTTTACCTGTTTTCCTTTAGGAACTTTCCTAGGCAACACTTCACTACTCACAGAAATTCTGTCTTTGTTCTCTTCACTCTAGGGCTTCTAAGGAACAGCTTCTTGAGCAACAACAAATTCTCACTAGGATTTATTCACATTCATGATTATCTTTGGCCCATCAGACAGATCTCTACAAAATCTCTTCCTAGGCAAACTTACAAACTCACTGGACAAAGGGTTAGAGCTATTCTTTTTCCCTTGCAGTTACAAACTTAGAACTACACTACAAGCTGAAAAACAGACAAAAAAGACAGACAAGGAAGACTCAGACACACATTTTCCTACCCTAGACACACAGCTTGGGATTTTCTTTTTGGCCTAATGCCAAGTGATTATTTCTCCCGAGGTTTCTCCCGTACCATTTTCCTCCTTACCCTCTGCACAGATTCAGATCCTGAGTCCTGCAGATTCCCCTCTGCTCCCTGGAGAGTCCCCCTGCGGAGGAGTAGGGGCAGGTGCAGTGGGGACCAACTGGCGGGTCAAAACACGCCATGGTTTACACCCTTTATCGAAATAACATGGAGGGGGTTCACTCTCGGGAGAATACCTGACTGTCATAATCTTTAAAGATTTCCTCAGCTCTGCTGCAGAGTTCAAACAAAATCAGTAACTTAACTGTCCCGGATGGTTTTTTTGATCTGGCTCTCCACTTCTCTTTAAAGCAGCCTGCTCGAAAGAACCATACAAAGGCAACCTTTTCTCCAGGTTGGCCCATACCGCGGTATTCCCAGTCTAATTCCTTACACACAGCGTGTACAACTTCTTAGACATTCCTGTCTGTACTGGGAGTCTTTCTTCATAACACAACTTATTCCTAATGCTCAAAAAAGTTCTGAAAAGGGACACTAGTCCCTTGACCCATGGTGTCTGACAGGAGCCCTCCAACTGGCGTTTACCCTGCTGTCCAGTACACGACCCCTCAATATTGAATTGGCTGGGAGAAATCTCCCGTGGCGCCTGCCAATTCATATATGAGTGATCTGACCACTGGACAGAGGCACCGCACCAGAAGGAATCCCGAGACAAGCCCCCAAATTGTTAGGTAAAAAGCAAGTCCCTACTCACCTCTCCAGCACCCGAGATTCGTGCGGAGTTGGTATAGGGCTCACAAACTCTCAGAAACCACTTACACAAACTTCAATTCATTGATCAATGGGCTCACACTATTCCTAGCTCAAAGCTTCAGAGTGAGTGTGGCAAATTTACTAGTGGTGAGCATCAATATTTATACACAGAAGTAAACAAAGTGATTTACATATCATAATGGTCATGCATAATCAATCAAGATTCTACAGGATAAAACAGGTTAAAATGTAAGTTACAAAAGATAAAGAGGAGATGGCTACTTAAGGGGAGGGGGGGTGTCATGAGTAGTTTGCAGATCAGAGCTTTGATTAAAAGTTCAGACATCAAGTCTGGGATAAGATTAAGCTTAATCAATAGTTCAGACTCAACAGCATCATCATCAGTACTTTGTGTCATTTCTTGTTTTTAGGTAAATAAATACATTATCCTAGGTCCTGCCTTGGTCTTCACTGAAATCCTGCAGTCCTGGCCCTAGGAATAGCTGGTCCTGGCTCTGACATGGGGTGGAGGAGGCTGCTTCCCTTGCTTCGTTGTGACTCCTCTCCCAGCTTTCAGGTGTACTCCCTGGAACAGTAAACCAAGTGACTGAATTAGCAATAGCAGTTGGCTGCGTATCTTTCTCGACCACATGGAAAGGCCCATTAGGATCACTGGTAGTCCACAAACCGTAGTATGGGACCTGGCATTCTGGAGCCCAGTTAACTAGAGGATGGATGGTGTTAGAGGTAAGGCATGAGGCTGGGAGATGTGTGTTCTCTCCCTGCTCTGTCACAGAATTCCTTTGTGACCAAGGTAAATCATTTACACCTCTGTACTTCATACTTCCCATCTGTAAAATGGGGATAATTATACATATCTACATCACAGGTTCTGTGGGGATTAATTAATTTCAGATCCTAAAATAATAGATGCTATATAAGTGGCAAGTATAATTATTATTTATTGCTGAATCTGGAGTGAATTCAAAATTCACTCAGCCTTTGTTGTTCACTTTTAAGGAGTTGCCTACACTGGGAAGTTTTTTTCAAGTATAGTTATATCAATACAGTAGACTCTCGATTATCCAGGATGATAGGGAAAAAAATAATTCTGGTTAATAAAATCCCGGATAATCACCATCCATAGGAAATATGGGGAGTGGGGGTTGGTTCACCAGCCACCCTGTGCCGGGTGGTGGGAGTGTTGGTTCACTGGCTGCCCTGCGCCCTGGTGGGGTTTTTTTGTGTGTGTGCTTGGGGCGGCAGCAAAGCCAGAGCCGGCCCTGTGAGTTACGCGTATTTTTTTTTTTACATCCTGGTTAATCCACATCCTGGTTAATCCAATCCTGGATAATCGAGAGTCTACTGTATAATTATACTGGCAAAATCCACTAGTGGACACAATTATAGCCGTATCAAAGGACTTTAACTGGTATATTTTATGCCAATTCCCCCACTTATAAGCACAGTTATACTGGTATAACTGTGTTCACACTAAGGCTATATCTACACTGGCATTTTCATTGTTAGCACCTTTGTTGCTCAGGGATGTGAAAAAACACCCCTCATGAATGACAAAAAATTGACCAACTAAAAGCACCAGTGTGGACAGCACTTTGTTGGTGGGAGCCATGCTCCTGGTGATGAAGCTACTGCCCCTCATTGGTGGTGGTTTTATTTTGTCGCTGGGAGAGCTCTCTCCTGGCGATAAAGAGCTGCTATGCAGCACACTTTACAACCACATGGCAGCAGTAGCACAGCTGAGCTGTTGTAAGATCCATAGCGTAGACATAACTTAGAACTTTTACTGGCATAGCTATGTTGGCAAAAATTAAACCCTTAACTGATTTAGCTATGACGATAAAACTTTTACGTGTAGACCATACCTTACTATGGAATGGGTTTATTCATTCCAAACTGTACCTAGTTTCTGTTTCATCAGAGTAATGTGTATTTTCTTTCTCTTTAATTTTTTTCCTATCTCACTGCTCCAGCATTCTTATACGTAATTGCCGGGCAGGTAACCATCTGTTAATGAGTAATTCTTATGTTTGTCTGATATTGGAATTGATCTGTTCCATGTTTTGCCGCATAACATAGTTTCCTGAGTGGCTTGTTTGGAGCTCTTCATAATTACCATATCATGTTTACATTTCAAAGGCAAAGAGAGAAGTGTTTCCATTGCAAATAACTTCCTGTGTATAAGTAACGGCAAGCTAGAGCCTGTGGATGTGCCAAGGACATTTCATGCCCACTGAGTCTGACTGAGTTCAGGGCAAGTGGAAGGCACTTATCTCCACACAAGGCACCTTTGAAGATATTCAGTCCCTGTGGTTTTACTAAACTAGCTCCAAAACCTGCATTCACATCAGCACACAAAGAAGTTAATGATTAACACTGATAAGAACTCTGATTACTTAACAAGTTAAAATACTCCAAAGTCAAGTGAACCACTGGGAGATTTTGGTATATCCAGATCTCTTGCCAAAGCCTGTAACTGATTTATCCTCCAGTGTCAGAGCCCTGGGTAGCAGAACAGCCCAGCACTACCGCCATATGCAGGGCTTTTTGGAAAGGAAACTGAAGATGAAAGCCTGCGGTCCTTTCATTGTTGTCATTCTGGCTTTGACTTTCAGCAGAGACTGTACAGGGACGGTAAGTGTGATTTTCTTGCAATTCAGAATGGCTGGTCAGTGCACCAAAGGCTGGACATGAAATGACAGGCAACAGAAACTTCTACTTGGGTTGATTGTGTAATTCAGCCAGACAGCAGGATGAATTACATGAGGCAAGTTAGCGGACAGAATCTTTCTTCATGGATAATTTATCTGATAACTTTGTGGAAAATCAGGTATCATGTCATGCTAATAATACTACTATGGCTATGCATATAGGAGTCCTCTCATCTACCAGTAGGGTGGAAAACAGCAACCAGCATTTAATACACTGCCCCGTTCTCAAAAGAGGAGCACACATACAAGAAATGCTGGGGATCTGTAATGCTCTTGCCAAGCAGACAGGAACACAAATGATAAGGTTTAATCTAGAAGACCCCACACCATGCATCAAACGTCATGGATTTCTACCTGTACATTGCCCTGTTGGGATCTGAACATGTGCATCTACAGTAGTAATGTAGGTATTTCAGACTTGGCATTCAGGCTACTGAGCTTTCTCCTGGCTCAGGTCCTGATCCAGCAAAGCACTTACGCATGTGCTGAACTTTCAGTACTTATATAATTAAAATTAAGCAGCACATACCTAAGTGCTCTGGATCAGAGCTCAAACTTATAGTGGCTAGGGGAGGGGCCATTAGGGATTTATGTTAACACTAATATTTGTGTCTGTATATATTTCTAAAGAACTGACTCAGCTATCTAACTACACATAGCTAGTCTAGGAAACCACCTTTTCTTGCCTCTGTTGCTGGTGTCCTCCCCAGCCCCTTCAACAGTGTATATTACATGTTCTTGTTGCATCTTGTCTTGGACTGTAAGCATTCTAGGCCAGGGAATGTCCTTTTCTATGTGTTTCTACTAGCACAAAGGGCCTCAGTCCTGATTGGGCCACTGGGTGTTGGATCAGACCTTAGGTGGGGAGGTGATGGAGCTGTTGTAGACTCCAGAGTGTGGAACGCTTATTTTCTTCCTTGCATTCATCTAAACTTTTCCCTGTAGTAATAAACATCTCAAGCTGCTTTTTTTGAAGAATTGTGCTTGGCTCCTTCTTTGTTACTTTCCCTCTATCTAATTCTCCCCCTTCCTTGTGTGCCAATTCCCTTGATTGTTTTGTGATATTGAATTTATATGTATATTGTATTTTAATCACTGCTTTTCTGTTGTTTATTGTCTTGAGTGCCTTTGGTGGTGGCGGCACTTTATTATTTAATATGTCCTCGTATTATTCCTATTTCTTGTGGCTGATTAGAATGAACATATCTAGTTTTATCAGTGTTCATTTCCTGATCAGTGAGCCCAAATAGAGATTGCTTATTACTCAGCCCATGGGGAACACTGCTAAATGATGTGAAAGGTCAAAAGGTTGGGGCATTATTCATAGTTGTGAACTAGCTCTCCAAGATACCACCAAAAGAAATAGGAACATATGTCCCTAAATAACAGAGAGATAGAATGAAGCTTGTCTTCTGCATTCTTGGACCATGTTTGGCTTTTCCTGGATAAGCCACGACCTTTCATCAGCTAATGTTTATTTATCCCCTTTCACAAGAATATGCCTTAGCCAAAACCACACACAAATAACAGGATTCTTGCTGAAGGGCTATGTAACAAATGTTTTGGGACTCTTCTGAATGTTTCATGAAATGGATTTATGTATTTCCAATCTGCATTATTTTTATTTGTAGAACCGTGGGTCTACGCAAAGAAGAGGCCCGGTACATGGAATCTCTCACCACAGAGGTACCAAATCAGTCCTAATAGGCATCTATAATAACAACAAACTGTTTACCTGTATCTGTGCTATGCAACCCTATCACAAGCCTGTTTTTGTTGCAACGTGAACTCTTAAAGACAGTGGTGGAGGAATATAAATATGCCCCCCAGTGCATATTTAATTATTTATACACAGTGGAGCTGCTCTAATGGGAAATACTGAGAGACACCTGCCTCGGAATATCCCATAGTGCAGTGGCTAGGGTTGGGGAAAGCCAAGTTCAAAACCCTGCTCCACATCAAACAGAGTGGAGAATTGACTTGGGTCTCCTACATCATGACTGAGTGCTCTAGCCACTGGCTAAAAGATACAAAGGGGTTGGAGAGACATCAACACCTCTTCCTTTGGTGGTGGTTTGTGCCAGACCCAATCTGGTAGTAAGCTTCTGAGAACACCTACCAGATCAGGCCTCACAGGTAAGACAGGCAGAACCCTTAGTCTGAGGATCATGCTGGGATTTAAGTGTGAGCTACCTGTGGGCACTTAGACTGAAGTGGCTGTGCACATGCCCAGTGGCAGATTTGTAAGCACCTAAGGGACTTTACCAGTGGAAATTCAGGTCCCTGGGACTTTAAGCACCTACAGAATTAGGTGGCAGTTGAGGGGGAGGGTTTGTGTATCTAAATTTTGAATTTTAGGACTTAAAGTGGCAGTGAGGTGCCCAAATCCCTTGTGGATCTAGCCCAGGAGTCAGTGGAAGCTCTCTAAAAATGGAGGGGTCATGGATGCCCGAACCATGGCCACGTCCTCACACCATCCTCTCCCCCAAGGCCTTGACCCCGGTTGCCCCTTGTTCCTGAGCCTTTGCATCAAGGCCCTGACCCCGTGCCACTCCTTCCCCACAAAGTGCCTCTCCTGTGCCAGCTATTCCACCCCGAAGACCTTTTCCCCTGCTCACTACTCTCCCCCCCTCTCCCCCTCCCCCCATCACTTGTCCTTATGGCCAGTAAAAAGTCGGAGGTCCTTATCTAGCCTTCCCTGCCTTATAGGGATCCCATCATCCCTTCTTAGGCAACTGTACTACTGAGGTGGTGGGCGTAGACTCATTGCTTCTAGACAGCCATTTTTCTTCACTTGTAATGAGCCTCTTTATTCCCAAAGTGATGATGATCGTTCCGATCAATGTTTGCCCCCATATTAAGCATCTTCCTCCCACCTTTTACAACCCTCCTACCCCTTTGGCCATTTTTGTCTATTTGATTGTTTTACAGGCTGACACTTTATTTTAAATGGATGTTCTAATGTGGTATAGACGCCTAATGAGTACTATTTCAGATATCACATTAATAATATAAATGTATTATTATTAATAATTATTATGTCTGGCTGTATTGGGAATTGCCATATGTTCATGAACTGAAAGTATCTGAAATTTTTATTCCACCACTGACTGCTTAAATTATGTTGCTTTAGCTGTAGTGCCTGCAGATCCAGCATACTCAAAGTAAAATGTCCTTTTCCTCTTACTATACCAGAGTTCACAAGAAACAGGATCCACTGTCCTGTTAAGATACCTGAAGATTTCTTTCCTTTAAATTAGCATTACTTTTATGTAAGCAAAGAGCTGCATGTCTGTGTGTGACTGCATGGAGCTTTTACTCTTATATTTCAGTGTTTACAGAGGATGACCAGCTATGTACATTTCCCTTTCGGTATGGTGGAAGGATGTACCATGCATGTATATCAAATCTATTTTCTCGAAAGAAATGGTAAGTCAGCTTTGCAAAGAAATATTCAGTGCTTTATTTTAAATTAAAATGAGTAGGTCATGTTTTTATACTATAAATTGTTATAGGCCCAAGCCAACATCCATTGAAGTCATTAGAAAGATTCTCATCGATGTCAGTGAGCATTGGCTCAGGCCCTATATACAGAAAGAGATGGGGCAATACCAGTGTCTTGAGGCACAAAGAATGCACAAAAGTAGTGAAGAAGAATTATGCGTCATCACACAAAAGGAATGCAGAAGAATTATTCATCATGGGTCATACATATTCTTTCCTTGATTCATATATGGTAATTCCAGTTCAGATCATTGGCAATTCCTTGTGTGGTATAAGAGGAGAACATGACCCCTCTACTATTAGCTCTCTGGACTGAATATAAGATGGAATATAAACATATGTAATCAACGCACTACAACTGACCTCCCTGCTGAAGAAGCTATCAAGTTTTGTGTGGGTAACAACTCAAAGGTTTACTACAGGAAAGCCAGTCAAGTTTTTAGATGAAACCTTTTTCCTGCCTGTACTTAAACTCTAGTGAGACTGGCACCAAGCTCAGTATGGATGGTGCAGTTGTTGGTGGACTACAACTAATCTTCAGAATATTTATTTTTATTATTATTCCAGATTCACTTCTTTTTTACAAAAAATCAAAAACTTTTTCAGAGAGTCATGGTCAAATTCTGTTCTTCCCTGAATGTGGGAATTGTTATAATTATTCACTATTATTTGTGTTACAGTAGTGTCTGGAGGTCCCCTGTCAGATAGGGACCCCATTGTGTTAGGCACTGTGTAAACACAGAGATGCAGACAGCCTCAGGCTTTGTCTACACTAGCATTTTTGTTAGCAAAACATTTTTTGGTCAGGGGTGTGAAAAAGACCCCCCCACAACCAACATAAATTTCACTGTCAAAAGCAGCAGTGTGGACAGCACTATGTTGGTGGGAGAGTGTCTCTGGGTGACATAGGTACCACCACTCATTAAGGGTAGTTTAATTATGCCAGCAGGAGAGCTCTCTCCCACTGGTATAGAGCGGCTAAACAGGAGACCTGCAGTGGCACCGCGGTGCTGCTGTAAATCTGTAGTGTAGACATAGCCTTAGGGGTTTGTCTTCACTACCTGTCGGATTGGCAGGTAGAGACTGATCTTCTGGAGATTGATTTATTGCGTCTCGTTAAGATGCGATAAATCGATCGCCAAAGGCACTTCCGTCGACTCCGGAACTCACCAAGAGGCGCAAGCTGGAGTCAATGGGGGAGCCTGCTGCCACCGTGAGGAGGACAGGTAAGTCGGCCTCAGATATGCTGACTTCATCTACATTATTCACGTAGCAGAAGTTGCGTATCTTAGGTTGACAACCGCCCCCTACTGTAGACCAGCCTTTAGTTTACTACTAGAGACAAGAAGTGGGTGTAAGGCATGGTCTACAGTACGTGATTATGTCAAATTTAGCAGCATTATGTCGAATTAAAACTAAATCCATCCACACGACCTACCGTTTTGTCAACTTAAAGGGATCTTAAAATCGATTTCTGTACTCCTCCCCAGCAAGGGGAGTAGCGGTAAAATCAACCTCGCTGGTTCGAATTTGGGGTACTATGGATACAATTTGACAGTATTGGCCTCCGGGAGCTATCCCAGAATGCTCCATTGTGACCGCTCTCGACAGCACTTTCAACTCCGATGTACTAACCAGGTACACAGGAAAATACCTGGGAACTTTTGAATTTCATTTTCTGTTTGGTCAGCATGGCAAACTCAGCAGTACAGATAATCATGCAGTCCCCCCAGAATCATAGAGCATAAAATGTTTCTATACTCCCCCTATCATCTCCATCCCTGAAGTTATTGCAGATTAGAAGGCAAAAAAAAAACCCAAACCCCACACTTGCGATGACTTGTTTTCTGAGCTCATGCAGTCCTCCTGCACTGATGATGATAATATATATATATATATATTGAGATATGCCTATCTCCTAGAACTGGAAAGGTCATCAAGTCCAGTCCCCTGCCTACACTAGCAGGACCAAGTACTGTCCCTTAGACAGATTTTTTTTTGCCCCAGATCTGTAAGTGGCCCCCTCAAGGATTGAACTCACAACCCTGAGTTTAACAGGCCAATGCTCAAACCACTGAGCTATCTGTGCCCATATCCCCCATAGCACAGCTTAATGCTTGGAGGATTTTAGTGGCCAAGGCCAGGAAAGAATGAAGTGAGTGAAGAGCAGAGGCAGGATGTAATGCTGAGGCTAATGAGGGAGCAAAGGGACATGATGAAGCGTCTGTTGGGAGAGCAAATGGAGATGATGAAGCATATGTTAGAGCTTCAGGAAAGCCAACAAGAGCGCAGACTCCCACTGCATCCACTCTATCGCCGCCTCCCCTCCTCCCCATATTCCATAGCCTTTTCATCCAAACACCCAAGAACATGGGGTCAGGGAGGCTCTGGGCACCCAGCCACTCCACTCCAGAGAATGGCCCAAGCAACAGAAGGCTGTCATTCAAACAGTGTGATTTTTAGTGTGGCTACAATAAGCAACGTGGCCTTGTCCTTCCCTCCTCCCTCACCCCACCCAGAGTACCTTGTTCATTATCTCATTTGTTAAAAAATAATAAAGAAAGAATACATGGTTTCAAAACAATAGTTACTTTATTTCGAAGGGGGGAGGGTGGTTGGTTTACAGAGAATTAAAACAAAGGCGGTGGGTTTGCATCAAGGAGAAATGCACATAACTCACACTGTAGCCAGGCCAGTTATGAAACTAGTTTTCAAAGCCTCTCTGATGCACAGCATGCCTTGCTGTGCAATTCTAACCGTCCTGGTGTCTGGCTGCTCAAAATTGGATGCCTGGCAATTTGCTTCAACCACCCACCCCGCCATAAATGTCTCCCCCTTACTCTCACACATATTATGGAGCACACAGCAAGCAGCAATAACAATGGTTGGTTGTGCTGAGGTCTGACCAACAGTGCCAGCGAGCTTTTAAACATCCCAATGCACATTCTACCACCATTCTGCACTTGCTCAACTATAGTTGAACTGCTCCTGACTACTGTCCAGCTATCATGAGCCATGGGAGCAAGGGGTAGGCTGGGGTTGGTGCGACCGCACGGTGCTGCCGGCTGGGACAGCAGCCTGAGGCAGAAGCCTCCATCTTGCAGGAGAGCAGAGTTGCAGCGGAAGCAGTGGAGCTGTACACCATGCCCTGGAGGTTGCTAGGAGCCGGGAAGGGAAGCTGTTCCCAGAACTCCCGGCCAAGCTATATGTCCAACGAGGACGACTACCAGTCCTGCACCATCTGCTGTAGAGTTGCAGGAGAGCAGAGTTGCAGCAGAAGCGGTGGAGCTGTACACCATGGACAAGGACGGCTAACAGTCCTACTGCACCGTCTACTGCGAAGGCACCCAGGAGCTGCTGCCGTGTAGCAATGCCGGCTGCTGCGGGTGTTCTGTGTCGAATGCTTGGGGATCCTGGTAGGGCAAGGTACCTCAGCCAAGACAAGAAAGAGCCCTGGAGCTGCTACATGTGTCAACCACAGAAGTGTTATGAGGTGTTATAGCACTGACCAGACTGGAATGTACGGCTGCAAGACTTCTTCACCAGCAACAAAAGACAGGATTATGATGCACCTAAAATCTAAAAAGGCCGGCACATTTCCCTGAGTCACTACCCTTGATAACAGAACGTCAGTGATTGCATTGGCTACTTGGATCACAGCAGCCCCCACAGTAGACTTGCCCACAACAGCAGCGGTGATGGTGAGCTGAGCGGGCTCCATGCTTGCCCGTGGTATGGAAAAAAGGCGCAAAATAATTGTCTGCCATTGCTTCCACGAAGGGAGGGGGCGACTGACGACATGTACCCCAAACCATCCACAACAATGTTTTTGCCCCATCAGGCATTGGGGTCTTAACCCAGAATTCCAGTGGGTGGTGGAGACTACGGGAACTGTGGGATAGAGTAGAGGGAGGGAAGGGGGAAGGAGTTGATCAGTGGGACCCCCGGATCTCCGGAGTACCTTTGGGACCCCCCCGGGGTCGACGGACCTCAGTTTGAGAAAAGCTGATCTAGATAATATTTAGTCTTGCCATGAATGCAGGGGACTGGACTAGATGACCTCTCAAAGTCCTATGATTCTATGAAAAGTATCTTTCTTTATAACACTCCACTGTCATGCTGTTATTCTATAGTGATACTCCCTCTACAGACAATATTTGTTATGATGCATCAGAATAGGGTAGAAAGGATGGGCTCAGGGCCAAGAGCCAGTGCACTCTCTGGTGTGGGCTGTGGATGACCTGGGTTCAGTTCTCAGCTCAGTTGCAAACTTTGTGTGACCTTGGATAAATGACTTAATGTATGCTGTGCCTTCCTGCGCTACCTGTAAAATAAGGATAATAGTTCCCTGCCTCACAGAGGCTGAAATCCATTAGAAAGTGAGAAGCACTCAAGTAAGGGGAGCAGCATTTGACCCTTTCTGTTGCAAAGAGTTGAGATTCTGTCGGTGAATCTGGAAATCACCCTTGTATAGTTCCTCATTTGTAATTATTCCTGTCTGGGCATCTAAAAAGTGGAACTACTTTAAGGAACAGAAAATAAAGCACATTAGCCATAGAAAGCAGAGAAAAGTCCCTTTATAGACAACTTCCACTATCTCCACAATTTATAAGAGGTTACTTCAAAAAGCAAAGATGGGTTAGGCCCTAGCTTAAGTATGATGAATAAAGCCAGCCTTAATGTATTTTTGTAGATGTCTATTTTTGTCTTCTTTTTTTAACCTTAGTAATATCAGGAATGCCAAGTCGGGATTTGCCTGGTTTTGATGCAGGACTTGTTGGGGAGGTCTAAGCTCTCTGTTCGTAGCCTATCTTTAACTGAAGGGAGGTGGGGGGAAGGTATCTCTCACAAAGATCTTTTTTGTCTCTGTGTTTTTTCCCCTGGAGCTTGAATTAAATTGATGCTGATTAATTTAAAAAAGGATAATTTCACAAGGTAGAGTAGGATGATAAATGTGTAATGGGAATTTATAGAGCAACAAGAAGGAAGTTAATATAGGCGCCTCTGGGTATGATAAAGTAAATTAACTATGGTAGCCCGCAGGGGCCCTAAGTCTGTACCGTGCTCCTGAGCATCTTCATCAGCTAAGAATCAGAGAGGTAGCCGTGTTAGTCTGGAATAGCAGAGGTAACAAAGTCCTGTGGCACCTTAAAGACTAACTATAAAGTTTTGAAGCATAAGCTTTCATGGGCTAATACCCACTTCGTCGGATGCAAGCAGTGGGTATTAGCCCACGAAAGCTTATGCTTCAAAACTTCATAGTTAGTCTTTAAGGTGCCACAGGACTTTGTTTCATCAGCTAATTCACTCTTCAGACCTATGATGGGGTTTATGAACCCCTCACTAGAGCCAAGACTGAAGCAGTACTGGGCTAGGAAAGCTCTGCCCCTCAGGCACAGCTGAGCAATGTTCCTGGGGAAAGTAACAGTATGAAAAGAGCTCCAGCACCCCAGGCCAGAGAGGCAGGGGAGGAGAGAAGCCATTTCCTAGAGGAGCACTGCCCTGCTGCAGGAGGAGGAGGAGGAGCTCTTACTGAGGAGTCCAGCAGTGAGTCTTTCTCCCCTCTCCTTGCTATAGGGAAAATCAGAGGGCCGCCTTCATTGGTACTGAGACTCTGAGGGTTTGAACAAAGGACTATAACCAACAGCATTCGTGCCCCCAAACTGACACATTGGGTGAAGTAGGAAGTGGCCTGGGGAAGATGAACAGGAGGTGGGCCAAGCCTAGGCCAGTCCATGCTGACACACTTTCAGGATCCTGGGCTAGGACCTGGTGGAGAGGGAGGGCCTGGGTTCTCCCTACCTACCCTAGATTACCTTATGCATAGCTTAAGGATGGGAAGCTACCAGAAAGAAACCAGCTGTACCCCGTTTAGGGGGTCCCTGACACATTGAACCGGAAAAAGGCTACAGCAGCAGGCCCTTGCCACTAGGCCTGCTGACCTGACAGAGCGACCTCCTATGAGACCCTATTAAAAGAAACCTGTCATTCATCAGTTTCTGGGGTCAGATCCTGCCCTTTGAGCCATGCATAGTGGGTCCTTGTGAAGCTCACAACTTCCATGTGATAGAGGGGAGGTAAGTGATTTTTGTGGCATGGTCCCACCCCTGAACATGGCAGGCCAGGCTGAAGAGATGCTAATTGTCCCCATACTGGCATCATGTAACCTTCAACTAAGGTGACAGAGGTCAGCATGCTCAACTCCAAGACCCCGAGTGATTCCTCCGACAAGACAAGACTAAAAAGCAAGCAGAAAATAAAATAGCTTTAAGGGGAAAAAAATAAAAACACCCACAACATTTTTTCTTTATTAATCGCATCTGTTTAAATGCCTTTTGCAGCTCACCCCTAAGTTTTGCTGTCCTCATTACTGCTGTAATTACATAAATCAAATATCAGCTCTTAATAGTTCATACTAAGGGGTTTTGAAGGATATTCTTGTCTCAGCTAGTGCTGGGTTGTTCACAAAGCTGCTTAAACTAGACTTTTGATTCTTTCAGGTGTTCAACCACCAGTAACTATGATCGCGACAGGAAGTGGGGTTATTGTGCTTCTGCATCCAAAGAGCATGTAGGTAAGGCAACTAATTAATGACACCAGCAACAGATGCCTGAAAAGCACAATTGCCCCGCAATATACAGTATTTTGTTATTAATTATGATTAGATGGTGATTTATTATCTATCCATTGAGTGTGGATGATGCTTTATAGACAGGTGAAAGGTAAATCCTCCATTCTGGGGAGCTCAAAATCAAAGCTGGACATGACACAGGGAAGTGGAAGTAGGGGAAAGATGAGATTTCCACAGAATAAGGAAATGTTTAGGTTATTTCTTGTGCAGGTGCATGCTATAGGCCAGATCTTCAGCTGGTGTAGCTACACTGATGTGTGTCTAGCTACATTGATTTACAGCAACGGAGGCTCTGGGCCTTCCTTTATTTTAAAAATACTAGAATATGAACTATTCATATAAAAGCGCTGGGTTTAAACTTTTTTTTTTCTGGAGTCTGGATCAGTGCTGGAAAGTGAAACCTGTCACTTGTCTATCACACTAGTGGACTCTCTTCCCATGTATGTTTTCAGTACCCCATGCTGTGAAATGAAAGCCTGAGCCCCATTCTTTGGTTAAATGTTAGTGCTATTCCTGTGCATAGGGAAAATCCTACGCACTATAGGTGAGGCCCAACTTCATCTCATATTGTCAGGCATGCAAAACAGTATCTTCCTGGGGAAGGGATATGGGTGACTCCTGGACTCACTCCCCCTGTAACACATTCTGCATCAGTCACCAGCTGTAGATCTGAAAGGAGCAGCAGCATGTTCAGATGCCCTGTAGGAATATCCAGGTATGGAACTAACTTCTAGATTGCCGAAAGGCTGTATAGCAGAATGAAGCATATTTCCCTTTGGGCTTTCGCACTCTCACTCTCCATGCTCAACATCTCTACCTTCCGTTCTTAGCTACTCCAGATTTAGCAGATAGGAGGAAAGCAAGTCCTGCATGTGGCATTTGGGCATACAAAGAAGGCACACAAGTAGTCCTTGCAAATTAAGGCCCTAAGTGTAGTCATGCTGAATTTGTGAGGTTGTTAGCACTGGACACTGAGCATAGGTAATGGAACTGTGTTTCATTTGGGTGAGTTATGGAATTAAAAACAATCTTTCTAATAATAGCAGCGGGCAAAGTAAACCGTGTCAAGTAACCCTTCCATTGTAATCTATTTGTGTTATTCCATGGGCATTCGACACAGTAGAAGCCATTTCTGAAGGAAAGAATAGTGCCTGGTGCTCTGTTTTTACAGGAATTACCTTCTTTTAACTGATGTGCCTAGGACTAGCCTTCTGCACAAACAAGTGACCATTGGGAGGGTTAGGGGAGTCGATATCTTTCTATTCATGGTACTTGTATGGCCCCTCTTACAGTAGTATCTCATGCTTCGTGTATTTATGGGGAACCGAGACTCAGTGACGTACCCAAAGTCTCGGAGGAGTTTGTGGTGAAGCAGAGACTGGAAGCCAGGTCTTCCTTGCCCTAGTGCTCTAGCCACTAAACCATCCTTCCTCCTCCCTGAGTTGCACTTGTAGATTGTTCCTGTTCCTCTCCACCACATCTCTCAGATTACAAAACAGTTCTGGCTGTGTGTCTGACTCTTTTGTTTTGTTTGTAATTTCTTTTAAACAGTTGCATTTTTTTAACAAATAAGGAAATATTTTCTTCCTCATGCTAAACACACAGATACTCTCCTGTCGGCTACTCCTTCCTCAATAATGTACAGAAAGAGAGCAGAGCTTCAAAAATAGATTCTTATGAAGAATTAATTTGGAAAAGAAAAGATATTGCTTTAGTGGCTGCTTCAAAGAGGACGAGGACATAGCAGCGTTCATTGCAGAAGTAGCTTAAGAACAATACAATGGGGTTAGTCAGCTGAACATGGGCAGGATTTTCCCACAGATTTTATATAGTACTGCATGCACATCAATCTGATTGTCCTCATAAAATAGGAAGTAAAGGTCTGTGGTAAACTCTTTTAGATGTAAATTATTTTGGACCCAGTTGGTTGCTTACAAATGTGTGGCTGGATCTTGTAAAATTGTCTGCACCATTAATTCCTGGTGACTTAAAGATTGAGTCCTGGTCCCACTGAAGTTCCAATCATTATATAAACTAGAAAAACAGTAAAAAATGTATTTTTCAAAAAATACTTTTGATTTCAATAGGAATTAGGTACCTGGATACTTTTGGAAATCCTACTAGACACCTATCTGCATCTTCAGGCACCTAAATACATTAAAATTGTGGCCCTAAGTGAATTGCTGAGTTGTGGCTCTAGTATTGTGCTGGTTAGGGGATAGTGTGCCAAGGGTGACCAGATAGGAAGTGTTAAAAATTGGGATGAGGGTGAAGGGTAATAGGTGCCTACATAAGAAAAAGACCCAAATATTGGGACTGTCCCTATAAAATCAGGACATCTGGTCACCCTAAGTGTGCCCTGCACCTTGTAGGGTTAAACCCTAAACTCTAACCCAAAGCTCATCAAAGTCAACAGGAGTTTTATCATTGACTTCAATGGATCTTGGATCAAGTTTCAGGAAAGGAGAGTGCTAGATACCAACTTTGTTCAGGGGCCCATAAACAGACTGATATGGAAGGATGTACCAAGATCTTGTAAGTTGAATATAAAGAGGGGGAAGTTGCCAGATCAGAAACATGTACTAGCTAGTTAAACTCCTGGAGAAGAGCCATCTCAGTATGGGGAAAAGTGTCCTATCCAAATTGAAAGTAGTCCAGGAAGTTGGGTGATGCGATCAGACTGCTGAGAGCAGGTGACTCACTACTTCAACGGGGCTCTAGAGAAATTGAACTCAAGATGGTTGTAATCAGTTGTGAATGGAGTCAAGTGAGGGTTTTCTTACAAAGGAAGGATGATATCCTGGGATGGCTTTAAGCACAGTCTGGATGGGCAGCTGCTTGGGGCACCACATTTACCAGTGATCTGTAACTCTGGGAAGAGTTCCAGGGAGGAAGAAATAATCTGGCCAGAATACTCATGTGCTGTAGGAGTACATCCCTGATGTGGACGTTCCAGGAGGACCTGGCCTGGCCAAAAGATAAATAGTGAAGCAGAGGGGAGAAGAGATGAGGATGCCAGGAGAACACAGATGGGAAATGACCCAAAGATGGTGGAAGGGAATATAATGGGGGATTCAAATGAAAGAGAGGAGGACAGAGCTAGGGGATCTGCTTTGTTGACTTAGGGATGGTACCAAAAATGGTTTGCCAGGTGCTCCACTATACTGAGGATGGCCCTGGGAGAGTGCAGCAGTTTGAAAATTACAGGAATATGTAGTGATCAAACACTATTCAAGATAGATATTTCATAACTATAAAATGGAAGCAGCAGCAGCATCGTCATTCTATTTACATGCTTTCTTTTGATGTTCTCCTTGGGTGTGACTACCAGTATATGTACACAGGCCTAGATACTGATCTCAGTTACACCATTGTAAAAGTGGAGCAAAAGCCTTGACTTCAGTGGAATTACTCCAGATTTATACCAGTGCAGTGAATTTTAGGATCTGGCCTCAAGTGCTCTGTTTCTGTGTCTTTATGTGTGGGTATGTTTTTACATGTTGGATTGTCTACTTGGCAGAATCCGCATGTTGGCAGCACAGCACCCTGCTCAAAGCACAGCTCAATGGTGTAATTCTGCACTGTCCTCATGGCAGAATTTGACTAGGAAGCATTAGATAGAGAATTCAAATGTAGGCAAAATATTGGGCCAGCCTCAGCTGGAACAATTGGCCTCAGTGGAGAGACGCTGGTTTATACCACTTGATGAGTTAACCCGATGTTTTTTCTTAACTAGTGTTTTCTCATTAAAATGTATTATGAACTTTATATGATACTGTGTCATGTAAAAGGCAGCCTCTGGTAGTTGACTTCACGGGGACTGAGAATAGTGCTGCCAATTCAAATATTTCAGGGGCGAAGGGAATTCCAGTTCCTCCCTCAGCTCTCCTTTTGCTGGAGAATCTGCCCTCCCTCTTACCACCATAGTTCATGAGTAGGTGCCCCAAGGAGCTGAGTTCTCAGCTGGACTCCTGAGCCGGGCACTGTGGAGAGACAGACTCTCCATGAACCACGTCCCAGCACACCTTGTGGGCCAGATTGCAACACCACTTGCTGAAATTTGGCTTGGCTGCCCCTCCCGTTTGACAACACCCATCTCATTTGACACCATGGACTGGGAGGTAGTGCTGACAGGATTTTTTTTTTTTTATGTTTTTAAAAAATACTTTTGGAAACTAGGAAACTTTATAGTTGACTAGTTTGATGCAGTTTGTTCTGACTTAATTTGACCTGCTCTTTCTCTTCCTGTTAGGAAATTTAGCGTCATCCCACTTACCTTAGTCTTAGAATGCACCAGAGTCTACTACCTGGAATGTATAATTTATGTAATCTAAAGGAGAGATGTAATCCCATTTAGTTATGTTGCTATGTAAAATGCACAGGGCATTAATCCAAACAAAGGAGAGCTTCAGGCTTTTTTTTAATCACTAGTGTAAAGAAACAGCTCCATCTTGTGGACATTTGTCCCATATCTTCATATGATACCTGCTGACTTGATTTATCAATATTGTGAATAATGATCATGTGTCAAATTTTGCTTCAGTTATATCATTATAAACCCAATTACTTAGGTGCAGGAGAAGAATTCAGCTCACTGAGATGTATAGTTTTATAGATTGAGATAAATCTAGTTATTGTGCAATTAAAAAAGGAACAGTTAAATAAACATTGTTTTAATGAGATCAAATGGTGATATTAAAGCCACGAGGCATCTGAACTCAGAGTTACTATTCTGCATCACTGGAAAATGTCTGACAAAACAAAGATTGAACTGTCTGGCACTTAACGATCATTTATTAATAGATTTCTCAGATTATTGTGCAAAGCAGCCATGCAAAAATGGAGGGACCTGTTCTGTTGCGTATGATCATAGTTCTTATCACTGCGCATGTCCTGAGGCATTCACAGGAAAAGACTGCGAAATTGGTAAGTGCCTTATCTAATGAGCAATGGATATTAGAGATAGAGGACTTGTCCAAGTTTATTAGTGAAAAGGTAATGTTGTGATGTTAGAGAACATTAAGACAAGAATGTTTGTGTAGGCTGGTTTCCAAGTGACTACGACAGACAATCTGTTACTGACAGGACAGCTGAAAATAGCTTAATTATACGGTTATAAATTCAAACCTGATCTGAAGCACCATAGAAGTATTGGGCTAAGAAAGATACAATAAGACTCTTCTCCCTGACCCCCGCACTCAGATTTGGAGATTAGCATACATGCTTAGAAAAGAATAATTATATTGGATAGCACTTAGGGTAGAGAGACATGACAAGCAAAAGAATTTTAGGTAAGGCACTATATCCCAGTGTATGTGTACGTGTGCCCATTAAGGATCTAACCATGCTCTCAGTGATTTTACAGCAGTGTAATTCTATTGACTTCACTTGAGTTATTCCAGATTTACACCAGGGTAAGTGAGAGTTATCAGACCATAAAACTCTTACCATACTACTGCACCAGTTTTACAACAGTATACAGTGCTGATGCTAGGCATAAGCAGACTAAGCAATTGCTTAGGGCCCCAAGAAACTCGAGGGGGCTGGCCCCTTATTAACTTTTTTAGTATGTGTTGTGGAGGCAGGGCAAAAAATCCCTCCTTAGAGCCCCAACGGGCTAGCGCTGCCTTTGGCAGAATAACTCCACTGTGGTCAGTGGTGTTTCTCCTGGTTCTCACCAATATAAGAACAGAATAAGGTCTCATAAAAGTTCCTCTTTCTCTTTGTTGTTCAATGAAATTCCTTTCCTGCTGCTCTGGAGCCAACTAATGGGATAGGTACAATATGTACGGCACCTGAGTAGCTGCCTCCATTATAGCCTTCATCTGTAAGAACCATTCTGCTAAACTAACAGCTATGAACAATACATAAAAGTGGGATGAATGTCATTGTATTTTACTCTGATTTTTCTTCCTCACTTTTTGTGAATTAATCATGAGGGGGCTGGCAGAATGGTGCCGCTGTCTTGTTCACAGGAACATATGACACTTGAAGGGCAGGAGAAGGCCATTTGGCCCAGCCAGCCTCTTTATTTATTTCTAATTTATTCTACTATTAGTCATAGTACCCATTACCATGCTGGCTAGGTGCTTCCACTACAAAGGTTAAAGCACAAATTGTTTGATTAGCGTATAAGCCTGGATTCACAAAGGGACTTGGGTATTGCAACACTGAGTGTTGGGATGTGTAACTTTTAGACATCTAGAAAAACACTGGAACAACAGTGTGATTCACAAAGCATGAATTAGGTGTCTAGCCTCTTTATACAATGAATGGGGAGAGATGGGTGCCTAAGAATGAAACCCACAAAAGCAAGTATGTTAGCCAGGGACCTGCCAGAGCTAGCCAATGGGAGTTGCCAGAAAGTTGTCCTAAATCTCACCCCTCACAGAATTAGACACCTATGTGCAGGCTGCCGGGAGGTGCCTGTCCCTGCTTGCAATCCACATCTGGGACCCCCTCTCCTGGAGTCACGCAGATAAAGTGCCTAGTCTGCTGCTTGCAAGAAGAGACCATGCCTGTTGGGACCATGTGCCACATCCCTTTTCCCCTCCCTCTCACCCCCCAGCCCTCAGTTGTTGCTTGGCTTGTACTGAGCAATCTCACATGGATAGAGCATGCTCAGTAACATTTGCTGAAGCTGCTGCCCTCACTCTGCTCCCCAAGCTATCGGCAGGCACGGGTCATCTCTGCTTGCAAGGATGCATTAGATGCCTGCCTCACTATACACAAAATAACTGGAGGAGGAGGGTAGAGCACTCACTTGGCTTTGTGAGACCCAGGTTCAGTTCTGATGGGGAGAGTGGATTTGGACCTCTCCGGAGTGTACCCTGTCTGCTGAACGATGGGAAATTCTGATATGGGACTCCCCCAGACTTTCCTGTTGAAGTTGTTCCACCGTGGGTAACTAATTGAAGAGTCATTGGGCCAAAGAGAGCATGTGATAATGTCTCCATAGCTTGGTGGTTGGGGCAGCCACCTGGGAAATGGAAGATCCAGCATCCAGCCCCTCCCCCTCCCCCCTGCTACAATCACTCTTTAATTATTTATCCAAAATGAAACAGCTACAACAGAAGAGATTGAGGGAGACCCCTATTAGAATGCCCAGCTCAGTGATTAGTGCACTGTCCTGGGAAGTGTGGGAGACCCCTGTTCAAATCCTCTCTTCTCATCAGGCAGAGGCGGGGATTGAACGGACGGTCTCCCACTTCCCAGGCGAATGGGCTAAAAACTAAATGGTGGGCACCGATGGTGGCTCCTCCCCTCACCAGATTTTGAATGGGCCCCAGTCTGGTAGGTGTGATCAGAGCATGCCTATTGGATCAGACTCCACAGGCAAGCGTGGCAATCAAACATCTGTCTTCCTCTCGTTTGTGAATCACATTTGAGGACAAGGTGGGAGATCGGTGTCCAGGCACTTAGAATGAGGCAACAGTGTGCATGAACTCAGGTAGAAACTTAGTTGTCCAGTGGACTTTTAAAACAAAAATTTAGGTGGGTGGGTAAGAGTACGTGCCTACGGGGCTAGCTGGCAGTCAAGCAGGGTTTTTGTGGATCATAGTGGTACCTAAAACTGGAATTTTAATCTTTGTGAATCTAGCCATACTTTCAAATAACACATGGCTAATTAACTAGAAAAGGGATGATTAGGGAATAACAAATCATTTGGTATAATTCTTTATAACAAACCTTAGAAATCTTTTTTATTTTATTTTAGGGAAGTGTTTTGATGAAAGTCGCTATGAGTACTTTGACCCTGGTGAAAGTTGGGCAAGAATCCATAAAGGAGTAGTGGAAGAATGCACGTGTGTTAACAGCCGAATTGAATGCCAAAACACACGCTACACAAGTATTACTCTGTGCTGTCCATAGCATAAGCATTATTTTGTTCTAAGTGTATATATCTGCATGTAGTGAGCTAAATAAAAATAGTGAGGCTGAAACCTGTGCTACAGTATTCTACATAGTGACTGGGCTCTTACAACACACGTACCCAGAAAGAAGAAAATATTTTTCCTTCCACCTATGGTTAATGGACCTGATTCAGCCCGTGAGCATGTGCTTAACTGCTTTCCTGAATAAGGATGGACTTAAGCATGTGTTTTATTTTAAGCACACATTTAAGTGCTTTCAGGAACAGGGATGTCATCCTGAAGTGGGGCCCATAAGAATAAACAATAAATTAAAGAATAATAATAACAAAATTACACCTTTATCCCAGAATCTCAAAGCAATTTACAAATATTAATTAAGCTTCACAGCACCCTGGCGAATTAGTTAAATATTGTCATCCCCACTTTATAGGTGTGGAAACTTTCCAAGCTCACATGGTAAGTCCATGGCAGAGCTGGGAATGTGCCCAGGAGCCAAAATCACCACTGGCATAACTTTGACCATAGGAATCCTGATTGCCAGTCACATGCTCCAACTACTTCACCGAGCTCCCTCTCTGTTAGTTTATTATAAAGTATTATACCGTTCTCTAGAAAATTTTGCAATAGTGGGGAGCATATTATGACCAGTAATAATAATAATTACTGTTATTTTTTAAGCAATGATCTTTGCAACAGAGACAGTAAAAGTAAACAGTGAACCAGATCCTCAGCTGATATAAATCATCATAGCTCTGTTGTCTTCAATAGAACTATCTCAATTTATACTAGCTGAAGGTCTGGACCAGTGTGGAAATAGTGAAAAAGGGGAAACCAATTCCAAATGTATATATGGCCGAGGAGATGCTTTAAGATGTTATCACCATGGTAAATACGATGAACATCTCTATATTCCTCTTGCTTTCATCCTCTCACGATGATTCCAACAAGATATGATGTTTAAGTGGGTTGCATTTTCTTGTAGTGCATGTAGTTTTGAGAGATTCCAAGGCCAGAAGGGATCATTATGATTAACTGACCTTCTGTATAACACTGGCAATAAAACATCTCTGAAAAAATATCTTAGAGGATATCTTTTAGAAAACTAGCCAATCTTGATTTTAAAAATTGCTAGTGATGGAGTATCCGCGACCCTTGGTAAATTATTCCAATGGTTAATTGTTTTCACTGTTAAAAATATGTGAGTTGTCTAGCTTCAACTTCCAGCCATTGGACTGTGTTGAACCTTTCTCTGCTAGAATGAAGAGCCCAATATCAAATATTTGTTCCCCATGTAGGTACTTACAGACTGTCATCAAGTCACCCCTTAAACTTCTCTTTGTTAAGATAAATAGGTTGAGCTTTTTGAGTCTATCACTCTATGGTATTTTTTCTAATCCTTTAATCATTCTTGTGACCCTTTTCTGAACTCTCTCCAATTTATCAACAATTTATCCTTCTTGCATTACAGACACTAATTAGGTTTGATCTTCTCTTTATAGGTTGCACCAGTAATCCCTGCCTCCATGACAGTGCCTGTAGAATGATTGTCTTCACTGGGAAAACTATATGTGGTTGCAAAGAAAACTTTGTAGGAAAATATTGCAGTATTGGTAAGTATAACAATGTGCCAGGGAGAACAAATATTACTGATTGAACATCTGACTGATTACAGATGTTACTTGCAAATTCTACTCAACATGTAGCAGAGTCTTCATTTGAAGAGTCATGTAGCATAAGTAACTTCTCTCCGGCTAAGGCATTTACCATATTCCTGCAGAATAAAACCTATTGCATTATTCCTCACCAAGGCCCCAATCCTGTGAACACACAGCTGTAACTTTATGCACGTGAATAGTTTAATTAAATTATTTATGCAGATAAAGTTAAGCATATGTTTGCATGCATATGTTTGGGATCCAATGCATGTATTGTAAATTCTTCCACACAAAAGCATGCATCTTGTATTGTTCCCACATGAAGTAAAGAAATGTCTGCTTCCCATTGTGGCACTGCTTCCCATTGTGGTGTCGGTCACGGTTTTGGCACTACTCGTTGCGGCCCCACTCTACATCGCGGTACTGCTCCACTTCGCGACACCACCACTGGTTATGGCATCACTCCCCAGCCTCATGGCACCAATCCTCGATGTAGCTTCAATTGGTACCACTCTGGCCTTCCTGCTCCAGGTCCTTGTCATTGGACTTGGAGGCAGAATCCCATTATTCTCAGCACAGCCGACAGAGGTCAGACCTCCGCAGGTTGGAAGTGGGTGTGGGGCCATGGCAGGCGCAGTGGCAAGGGCCCATGCAGTGGTCCTTCTGTACCCTGTTGGCCTACTATCAAGCCCAAGGCACTCACTCTGGGGGCTCTCACCCAGAACCACGAGTGCCTCCCAGCATCGGTGAGTCATCCCACTCCTTGCGGCTCTGCGATGACACCAGCGAGAGTCGCGCAGCTGCCCTGGGATCCTGGTCTGACCACTGGCACCATCCCTGCGGTGGTCAGCGTGGAACCTGAGGCTGTGTAGGATGCTCCCAAGGCCCCAGAAGGACAAGAGGACCCTGTGCCCCCGCAGGTGGCATTGGCATCCTCCCCGGACGAAGTGGTTGCGGGGGCCTCCTCCTCCCGACCGCCCCCTATAGACAATCAGGTACACCAGGACCTGCACAGGGTGGTGTACAACATGGGGCTGCAGGCTGAGGAGGTGGAGGAGCCAGAGGAATCAATGGTAGACATCCTGGCTCTGGAAGGGCCGTCGAGGGCAGCATGGCCCCTCATCAAAACTATTCAGGCCACCACCAAGACCCTGTGGCATACCCCCACCTCCATTCCTGCCACCATGAATGGAGTCGAGAGGAAGTACTTCATCCCCTCCAAGGGGTACGAGTACCTCTACACACACACACACACACACATACACACACACACACACACAGACCTGTTCGTTGGTGGTGGCTGTGGTAAATGAGTGTCAGAGGCAGGGACAACAGTGTCTGACTCCCAAGTCTCAGGACTCTAAAAGTTTGGGCCTTTTTGGCCAGAAGGTATACTTGACTGGGGGGTTCCAGTTTAGGATTGCCAACCAACAGGCAATCCGGAGTAGAAATAACTTTAATTCCTGGAACTCTGTGTTAAAGTTCAAGGATCTAGTACCTGCAGAGTCCAGGGAAGAGTACGGGGCAATTGTTGATGAGGGCAAGACAGTGGCACGGGACCTCTTTACAGGCCTCACTAGACACTGCAGACTCGACGGAGTGCACCTTGTCCTCTGGAATTGCCATGAGGTGTAGCTCATGACTCCAGGCTTTTGGGCTTCCTTCAGAGGTGCAACAGACCTTGCAGGACCTGTTGTTTGATGGCATAGGCCTATTTGCAGAGCAAACTGACTCTAGGCTTCATAGCCTTAAGGATTCATGGGCCATGCTCAAGCTGCTGGGGGTTCACACCCAGGCCACTCAACGCAAACATTTTAAGCCGCAGCCCGTGGCGGATTATCTCAGCAGATGCTTCCACAACCATGAGTGGTCCATCCACCCGGACCTGATACACACTGGTTTCCAGAGGTGGAGAAGTCCCCAGATCAACCTCTTTACCACATGAGGCAACAGGAAGTGCCCACAATTCTTCTCCTTCTAGAATCGCAGTCTTGACTCTCTCATGGACGCATTTCTCCTCTCCTGGATGGAACATCTGTTGTATGTGTTCCCATGTGTGCACAAGATTGCCAACCTGCTCAAGATCCACAGAGACAAGATGGCGGTCATACTGGTGGTGCCGGTGTAGCCTCGCCAACACTGGTACACCATGCTGCTGGAGCTGTCGGTGGTGGCCTCGATCGTATTGCCCTTTGTTCTGGATCTGATTACCCAGGACCGCGGTCACCTTCAGCACCCCGACCTCCAGTTCCTTCACCTCGTGGTTTGGAAGCTTCATGGCTAAACCCCATAGAACTCGTGCTCCGAGCTGGTTAGGGAGGTTCTGCTTGGAAGTAGAAAAATCTCCATCAGAGCCACCTACCTGGCCAAGAGGAAAAGGTTCTCAGTCTGCACATCACCAATGGAAGAGCAGGGGAGGATTAAAGCAGGATCTTCAGGATTTAGTCATTGGTTTTGAGGGTCCTGCAGTGAGAGAAGTATGTAGTGCTTGTAGAAACGACGTTGGTAGGCTGTCCCTCTCTTAGAGGGAAGATGAACTCAGGAGTGAGAGGTATGTGGAAGTTCAGCTAGGGAAGATAGGAGGCAAACGCCTGAGTACTGTGTTTGGAAACCAAGTCTCTCTCTGACCCGCCAATATTAACTTTGCTGGAGGGGAAGTCTTATCAGGGTTATGTGGGATCAGTGGGTAGTCCTGTCTATGGACATCAAGGAATGCAATAAGAAAGTTTAGAAAAACAAAAAAAACTTACAAAAGGGGAAAGGCCTCCAGGATTCTTAGCTGACCTTGTAGGACATCAAACCCAAAGGGTCATCTCCCAGCCCTTCCTCCACTCAGGTCAGTTGGCGCTGGCTAGCCAAGGAAATGGGAACATGCAACATGGTTCCAACTGGGACCATATACTCCACTTGCATTTATTGGAGCCCTGGAGTGACTACACAATCCCTCACAGAGTTCCTCCAGAGACAGTGTGATTCCATAGGTCTCTGATTGGGTCTCAGTGCGTGGGTGAGACCCAATGGTGTATGGAAGAGGGGTTTAGATTTATTAGGAACTGGGGAAACATTTGGGAAAGGGGAGCCTATGCAGGAAGAATGGGCTTCACCTAAACCAAAATGGAACCAGATTGCTGGTGCTTAAAATTTAAAAAGGACAGGACAGATTTTAAAGGGCTGGGGTAAATCTGACAGGTGCGGAGGAGCATGTGGTTTGGACATCCCTTCGGGGAGGATCTATAAACGGAGAAATATCATATTGCCTCTGTATAAATCCATGGTACTCCCATACCTTGAATATTGCGTGCAGATGTGGTCGCCCCATCTAAAAAAAGATATAGTAGAGTTGGAAAAGGTTCAGAAAAGAGCAACAACAATGATGAGGGTTATGGAACAGCTTCCATTTGAGGAGAGATTAATAAGATTAAAACTTTTCAACTTGGAAAAGAGGCAACTAATGGGGGGATATGACAGAGGTCTATAAAATCATGACTGGTATAGAGAAAGTAAATAAGGAAGTGTTATTTACTCCTTCTCATAATACAAGAACAAGGGGTCACCAAATGAAATTAATAGGTAGCAGGTTTAAGACAAACACAAGAAAGTATTTTTTCACACAACACTCTGTCAACCTCTGGAACTCTTTGCCAGAGGTTGCCAGTACTCCAATGGGGTTCAGAAGGGAGCTAGATAGATTCATTGAAGATAGGTCCATCAATGGCAATTAGCCAGGATTGACAGGAATGGTGTCCCTAGCTCCTGTTTGTCCGAAGTTGGGATTGGGTGACAGGGGATGGATCATTTGATGATAACCTGCCTGTTCGTTCCCTTTGGGGAACCTGCCATTGGCCATTGTCAAAGGACAGGATACTGGTCTTGATGGACCTTTGGTCTGACCCAGTATGGCCGTTCTTCTATTCTTCTGTTCTTATTGAAAAATGGAGTCCTAACAGGAACAGTTTTAAGGTTCCTTTTTAGTTGGCAACTTCCAACACTCAAAGCTGAAATGTGACTTCATAAATGTGTATGCAGTACAGGGCCGTCCTTGCCCATATGCAGAGTACGCAGCTGCATAGGGCACCAGGAAATTAGGGGCACCACATTTCCTGATGCCCTGCACAGATGTGTGCTTCTCCAGCCCCTGTTCTGCCCCTGCTGTGCCCCAGCCCCACCCCCACTAGCTGAGTAATGCAGCAGGGGTGGGCCTACACTCACCTGAGGTGGGAAGTGCAGCAACCCGGCCCCAGCCACGCTGCCGGTGAGTGCAGGGGGGAGGTTCCCCCCTGTTCCCCAAGCCAGCCCCCCCATGGGGACACCTGTCCCCATGCGGGGAGAGGCAATATAGGGCCCCGGAATAGCTAGGGATGGCCCTGATGGAGTATGGCCTTTATTATAAATCCCAAGATTACTGTAGTATAGTTATACCACTGGTGTGTGTCTGACTTGTTTAGAGCAAGAAATAAGCAGGTGTTGATTGCTTACTTGGAAATAATAAAACAAACACTTGGTCTGCTAAACAAATGACTTTAGCTGCCTATAAGCCATCTGCATGCAGATGAATAAAAACCCACACACAAAATGTGAAAAGAGAGATCCAACTTATATGTCAGGGCTGTGAAAACATGTTTTAAAATGAAAAGCTCTTTGCCAGGATTTATAGAAACTAAACTAATGATAATGGACCTACCAATGCTAGAGGAATATACCGTACAATAACAACTTGATCATGATTAAGGCAGTTTGGTGTTTGTGGTCCCAGATGACATGGAACTCGGTTTTAAAAAACCTGTTTTGATTTTTTCCCCTCTCTCTTCCCAATTCTATTCTGATGTACCACTATAGGGCAGAGTTTGAGGTTGTTTGAATGTCCAGAGCAGTTCAAATCAGCCAGTGTACAGTCCCTTGACCTTCTCACCTCCAAATTCCCTGAACCTTTTGTTCCTTCCTATACCTCTCTGCTCCCCCAAATCTCCCATCTCTGCTGTACTTCGTGTTCCCCTGTATATACCTGCCAGTTTTTCCCTCTCTTTGCTCTCTCTGACTACACACATACATACTGTAATTTTCCTCCAGCCTTTTGCATCCCATGTTTCCTGACACATACCCCTCTCTATTGAGTAGATCTGGTTCAACATGTAACATTTGAAAATAAATATTTAAGATTAATGATAATTTTTGCCATTAATTTTCCTAACTGAAAGTTTGTCTGTCAGTAGAAGCTTGTGGATAAAAATCTTTAGAGAAACTCCTGAAAAATTACCAGTTTTCAAAATGGCTTCCATTTCCCATTGTTTTCAGTAGACTTGAGGCCATAGCGGGCCTCAGGTAAGGTTTCCTCTTTCAAGTGGAACCCAGCAGCCATATTTGTTAAGAACAGACCTACTGAGAACTGTTGGAGATAGGTTGCTATTTTGAGGAGGGCTTTTAACTGCTGGAAAGTTATAATTTCATCCCACTGGGATAAATAAGAGATGGTAGCCACTTTGAAAGAGAACATTTCTATGTGGAATTCTTTGCCGTAGAACATAATTTGGCAGCCCTTGCTAAAAAAGACACTTTCAGCTCTGAGGAATAAAGAAAAAAAATGTCAATCATTTAAAAAAAACAATAAAAAACCCCACAACCCCAATCTTCAAATGTAGCATAAGATTTCAGTGAGTTTAAGTATAAGAGAAGTCTGAAGCACCTGTGTTGACCTATTAAGATAATTCAAGAAAAAGAAACAACCTGAGACTGGGTGCTGAAATTCTTAAAGGACCCTTTTGTAATTAACTAATAAAATAGTTACCCAAATTACTTGTAAAGTCTCAGAAAAATCATTTTTATTCAAAGATTGAGTCCTGTAATTTTGGAGAGGATACACATACATTTCTTCATACATGACAAAATTGTGAATCCCTGCTTTTGTTGCAAAACTCATCCTTAGCTATGGAATCAGGGAATCACGAGTGGGGATTCCTCGTATAATTTGTATTAGAGATGTGCAGAAAGGGCACAGCCTTAGCTACTATATCTTTCAGCTTCTCTCCCCCACCTACCCCCCACATTTTCATCTGTTTCTACTTTTACATTGTAAGCTCTTCCTGTATGTCTGTACAGCAGCTAGCATATTATGGGTGATACTGTTATATAGATAACAAATTATGATGATGATAAGTGGCAAGAAAACCATCTCTGCTATGTCTCGATACTGTAGTTCAGAAAGTATTTAAATGAAAAGCAAAAAAAGGTGTTCTGTATTCTCTAAAGACAACTGACCGTGTGGAAAACTACAGCTTCTCATAAACCCAAACCTCTCTGGATTTCATATGGCTGGATGTGCCCTTCCAAGCAGGACCAGGGCCGGCGACAGAAATTTTGGGGCCCCATACGCTGATCGTTTGTGGGTCCCCCCCCCCCGGTCTCCCGCCACCCGCAGCCCCTCCCCCCCCGCCGGTCTCCTGCCGCCCGCGGGCCCCCCCCCGGCCCTGTTCTGACCGCACAAGGGGCACAGTGCCCCCCCGCCAGCGTGACCGGCTTGCTCCCTGGCGCCCACTAATGCTGCTGGGCGGGGAGGAGGGAGCCTGGCAGCCCCTGCCCCAGGCAGAGGCAGGACACGCCACCCTCCCCCCGCATGCGCTCTCCCCCTCTGGGGGCGCAGAGCCGCCGTGCGCTGGGGCTCCGCGTGGCCCGGCCGGGAGAAGCAAAG
The DNA here is from genome assembly GCA_032164245.1 of Sternotherus odoratus. NCBI lineage: Eukaryota > Metazoa > Chordata > Testudines > Kinosternidae > Sternotherus > Sternotherus odoratus. The sequence goes on along the minus strand of JAVMKO010000004.1, from coordinate 97,843,102 downwards.
GGGGGCGGGGGAGGCTGCTGGGGGCCGGGGGAGGGGGCTGAAAAGCGCTGCAGTGGCTGCCCGGAGCTGGGCCTTGCTGTGCAGGCCGGGCAACAAGGGGGTACAGCTGCGTACCGGGCCCGCCCCGGACTTCAGGGGACCCCCCTGAAGTCCGGGGCCCGGTACAGTTGTCCCTCTTGTCCCACCCTGTTGCTGGCCCTGAGCAGGACACAATCTAAGTGCTTACAGAATGTATGGCTGTACATGGGAGCTCCTAGGCTGGTCACGTGCTGGACCAAGTTAAGAAGCTGAACTTTACTTGAAAAAACATTCTTATACTTTTATGGTTGTGAAGAAAATCTTCTAGACATGAGCCGAATGCAAACCAATAGGTGAACTGATTGGGCAGGGGACTGCAGCTGAGCTAATAGATGTGAGTGAATTGAGTGGGCAGGCCAGGGGACATTATTTAATATACAGGAAGGTGTGTATTTAATGTAGAGGAGGATGTATATGAACTGATTTAGTAAGCAGTGTGAATAGACTGACTAGGTGGGAGGAGAAGGGTCAATAGATTTAGTATGTGGGTCGGTGTGAATTGATTTAATAGGCAAGAGAATAGGAACAAATTGATTTAGAGCTAGATTTTTAAAAGTATTTAGGTGCTGAAAGATGCAGATAGGCACCTAGTGGGATTTTCAAAAGTAGCTTTTCAGATCCCATGCCTGACTGCTCCTGTAGGCACCTCAACGCCTTTGAAAATCTGGCCCTTAGTGACTGGGAGTGAATTGATTGAATTAGTGGCTAGTGATGAAGTGACCGAGTAACTGGATCCTAGAATTTGTAAATGTGGTCCTTGCATAGGCATCTTTTTGTTAACAGAACATAGCACCATTGAGATCCTGTTCATTCCTGCCCAAAGCTTCTGTATCTCTTTATCCTTTTGTAATAACAAGCTCTTTGTTTAAGATATTTTTATATTTATCTCCATGTGGGTATTTATATCATACATGGCCATCAGTGTGAATTATTATTGCTGTGCTGAAATTGTAGTCTAAAATGTCGCTAGAAAAATAAAATGAAAGATAAAACTAGTCCTTCCTGTTAACTATGGAATGTATTCAGTTTATTTAATCAGGCCATACTGAACTCCTAGTGGAATTTATAGAACGCTGGATTTAAACTTGTATATAAAAAGATTTCGTTTGCACAACAGGTGGATTTGTACAATTTTTTTTTATTTGGTAAACACTAATCTCCTGAATTCTTGCTCAGTTGAGCTTTTAAAGTCAAAAGGGATAAAGTATTTGCAAGTCAAAAGGGATAAGGTATCTTTATTACAGTAGAAACATGTTAAATCTAGTTGCAATGACTGCAGCATGCATTCTTTAAGCAAATGCTCAACAAAGAGTTCCTTTGTGTTCTAAATTACTTTATTGCGTGATCAGATCCATTCCTGTTTTACATGTCAGTCATCTATTAGATTTAATTCATTTCAAGAGGCTGCCAATTTTGTGCATATGTTTTGGCTCACAACAAATTGTTTTTGTGTTTTTCATAATCAGGCTGTCCGTTTAATGGGAATTTGTTTCAGTGATAGTCAGACTGTTGTGCTGTTGGCAGTTGTATTGCCATTTACCAATGGAAAGCAGCACATTACATGAACCATTTTTTTTCTTCATAAATGGACTAATTCGATAGTTTCTGTTTGTGTAGAATCATATGATCAAGCAGAGATCTATATGGTAAATAAACTACAGATTTATAGAAGTGAAAAGAATTATTTTCTATAGTGGTTTTCATGCAAAAATTTAAAAACGTTTTACAAACATTGATTTGTGACCCATCACAACTCTCCAGTACGTGTTATCCATCCCTATTTTATAGAGCGGGAATCAAACACACAGAAATGTGAAGCAGCTTGCACAAGGTCAGATAGGAAACCAGTAGCAGCACTAGGAACAGAGCTTGGTACTCCTGACTTTCAGGTCTGTGCTGTACCACTTTGAAGAGTGAAAAGACCCACTAGTATTAGTAGGCCCTCACAAGGGTTCAAACAGACACACAAGTCGGGGGAAAGGAAATCCATCCATGATGGGGAAGGGAGACATGCAGGCAAGGTGCAAGAACTCCAGGTGGGTTAGGAAATGCCTATAAGGAGAAGAGAATCAGAGAGGTAGCCGTGTTAGTCTGGGTTTGCAGAAGCGACAAAGAGTCCTGTGGCACTTTAAAGACTAACAAAAGTATTGAAGCATAAGCTTTCATGGGCGAATACCCACTTCTTCGGATGCAAAGTCATTACTGAAACACAGAAAACTGATATATCCTACATCTCACAGCCCTTCAGGACTGCAGTGCACTGGAAGCAAAATTTTAAGAAGAAAAATACACCTTTTATCAGCAGAATTATGCATAATATGCATATTTGAAACAGTCTAGTAGAGACTGGAAGACACTACTAGAAAGCAGAATAAAGACACATAAGCTGCTGCAGAGTCCAAATAAAGTGTCTGAAAAAGATTCAAGAAGGCACAAGAACAAGTTGATGGATTTCAAAAAATGAGGTTTAAAAGTGCCTGAGAGTATTAGTGAAGAGGTGGTAGCTGTTTAGATAGTTTTCTAAAGTTGTATTTTTTCCCGCAGCTGTAGCATTGAGTTGCAGATATGCAGCAATGTAAGTACATTAGATTTCAATCCTGTGAGGTGCTGAAAACCTCCTACAAATGACTTGAGTGAGAATTGAGGGCCCTCAGTGTTTAGAACTTTGCAGAATCTGGCCCTGATACTGTGTGAATAGATGGCCCCCTCTCCTCTTTCATTCTTAAAAAAGTTCACATCTCTAAATCATTTCTGAATGTAATAAATACAGAACCAATAAAACTTGCACCTGGCATATCCCTGGCCAAATGTAATAGGAGATTGTTAACATAAAGCACAGTATTTTTTTTCCACGAACCTGACTTTCAGTCAAACAGATGATATTTCATTATCCTGTAATCTTGGTCAGCAAATTACCATAAAAAGAGCATACACTTCATATTGTTGTTATTTTAAAAGTATGTCATTTGTTTCAAATAAGTTTTATGAACAATTATTGGGATTTGAGTAGAAATGGGCCTGATCCAAAAGGCCATATCAGAACTTCACAGAGGCATTTGGAATCCAAATGCAGCTACAGATCCAATTTTTCAAATGGCCCAACAGGTCTTGGACCCAGGCTTGCAGAGGATCCAAGTAGCAGATAGTTCCATGCTGCCCCCGGCAGCAGTTATAATGAGCCTGCACTCCACTCCTCACAACCCACTGCAGACACAGACCCCGGGAAGGTTTGCATCGAGGGGTCTAACAGGCAGCAGATTCCTGGCTTCTGATTGGCTTCCTGACCTATATAAACCCAAGGGGCATTCCAGAAAATATCCAGGAAGTGGTATGGAGCTCCTGTAGCTGCATGATCATTCTTGCTCCCTGTTCTTGAACTTCTGGCTTTGTCCTTGCCTTAATTTGGACCTGGACTCTAAAACCTGACTCGGACTCTCAGCCTTGGTATTGACTCTGGCCTAGAATTTGACTATGAATGCCTCTAATACTCTCAGCCTTAGGTTTGATCCTGCTCTGACCCTTGGTCCCGACTTCCCTTGTCAGATCCTGACAGTTTTTCTGGATCACCTTAGCCTATGTTGATGGCCTGCCATGGAGGAAGCAGGCCGCTTTATGCCTGGCATGTCCCAGAGGCTATGGGAGATGTCTGAATGGGTTGACCACTCCCAGGAGGAGATCTCCACTCTTGGAGCCCATGTATCGCAGCTCACAACAGAGAACCAAGCTCTGCACAGACCATCCACCCAGCTCCACAATGACAAGGTGGCACTGCAGGCTCAACTGGCACAGCATGCCTCAGATAACCAGCTGCTACAAAAGCAGGCAGCCCAGCTGCAGGTCAAGAATGCTGCACTATGGGCACATACTGTGGCTGCATACACAGATCCACTCTCCCTCCCAGAATGGGGGGTTATTAACCAATGTTGCCTGCTGTATCCGCTCCCCCCCAGTCCTGCCCCCCCCCCCAGCCAAGCAAAAGCAGGACTCGCTATTAAGATTAAGACACTGTCACTGATATTTTAGTAAAAGTTAGGGACAGGTCGTGGGCAATAAACAAAAATTCTCAGAAGATTGCAGCCTGTCCCTGACTTTTACTAAAAATACCCTGGGGGCAGGGGGAATAACAGTCGGAGTGCTGCCAAGGGCTGACCTCCAGGCACTGCTCCAGCCCTGCCACTGCTCCAGCCCAAGGGGGCTGACAAAACCTCAGCCACTGGAAAGTCCTGGAAAGTCACAGAATCCATGGTATCTGAGACAGAATCATAGCCTTCCTCGTTATTAGCTTCCTGACAGGAGATACATTAGACTGGGCCTCGCCCCCGCTCAAATGAGCAGGCCCAATGCTATCTGACAATGATGCCTTTCTCCAGGCATTACCCCCCCGCCCCCAATATTTAACTGTTCCTACCGTGCCAGCTTGATGGAGGTGACCTTATGCAAACTCCAACGGGGCAGGGACTGGCCTCCTCAGACACCGCCTGCTTTTGGCAACTAGTTTCCAAGCCTTCGTGGAATGAAGCGGGCCACCTCTACCAGTTCTGGTGGAAACTATGTGAGGAGGTTACGGATGAGCTAACTTGCATGGAGGCCCCGACCATGTCTCTGTCGATGCATATGATGAGGTCGACAATCGGCTCCACAAGCGACATGAGGAAAGGAAGGTGTCTGGCCAACCAATGGCCCCTAGTATCCATCTCCAAACTGAACCTATGTAGCTGGATAACACCTGCCATCACATGAACTCCTAAGGAAAAAGAGCTCTGTTGCTGTTGAGGCTGTGTTTCTACTATGGAGGATCTGGCCATGCTCTTGCCAATTCCCCATCCTGAACTCTTGCATGACCCAGTTTGGGAAATGACCCACGCCTAGGCTCAGGGGATTTCCCTTTACAAACACCATGTTGACTCTTTCCCAACAAATTATGTTCATCTATGTGCCTGACAATTTTGTTCTTTGCTACAGTTTCAATCAGTTTGCCCGATACTGAAGTCAGGCTTCCTGGCCTCTAATTGCCGGGATCACCTCTGGAGCCCTTTTTAAAAAATGGCACCCCATTAGCTATCCTCCAGTCATTTGGTACAGAAGCCGATTTAAATGATAGGTTACAAACTACAGTTTGTAGTTCTGCAATTTCACATTTGAATTCCTTCAGAACTCTTGGGTAAATACCATTTGGTCCTGGTGACTTATTACTGTTTAATTTAATTTTGTGCTTAGTGTCCACTTCTAATTTTGAGGTCTAGTCTTCACTGATGATTAGAGGAATAATTACCTTTAACATAAACTTTTCCTCTGCCAGTGCTGTTCCCCCAGTTCCTGTTTTACTACATTCCAACAAAATCAAGGTAACATCAGCAGATACCTGGGAAGCTTGGCTGCCCATGGTATGCTGTGGTTGATGTACCAGCAGTTAAGCAGCTTGTGATGTTATATCTTTAAATCCCTTATTCCTGATGGAAGAATAGACCCCCTTTAGAGCTCAGTCCTGCACATGTCAAGCTTGTGTAACTCTCACTGAAATTGCTGGACAATGAAGCATGGTAGGACCTGGTCGTCATTAGTCCTGTTTGTACTTTTAAGGATTTTATGCTTATTTTGAGATTCTCTGAGTTGCATTTTCAGAAGCTGGCTTCCTGTTCTATGGGGGCAAAGGAGCCTTCCTAAAGCTAGAGGGGTTGCAAGACCCCGTCCTCTCCATTGTTGTACCCCTGCCCCTCCTCTTCTCCATCTCCCAGCCAAGCCAGAGCTGGGCAGGGGAATCTGGGGCTGTGAGCAGTTCTCAGCCCATATCTCCACCCTCCTGATCTCCTGCCCAGGGTAGGTGGAGGGTCTGTGGCTCCACGTAGCTGCCTGCCCAGCATGGTACTTACCCTGACCTGGCTCTGGCTTCCAGCCTGGCCTGGGGGTAATGCCTTGGGGAGGAGAAGCGGCAGCAGGGTCAGGTCTGTGGCAAAAAGTGGCCAGCCCAGGCCCATCCACTTTCAAAATTGGGAGGACCGTGGCCCCTTGGCCCCCCTGTTCCGCCCCCCCGTGTTCTATTCATGTTTGTGCGTGCAAACATCCCTGCAAATGCTTGTCAAGCACTAATAATTGGCTGTGCACTGACAGATTCTAACAGCTGCGCATACAGGTGGTCGAAGATACATGTGCCAAACCCATCCAGACAAATGACCAGTGTGAAGGTGATAGGAAAATGAAGTTTTGTATGTGTAAATTTGAGCCACTGTTAGTGCCTGGAAAGCATATGTATGTTTGGGTGTGCTGAGCTGCACATGCACTAACAGGAAGCCTGGTTTTCAAGTCCCTTTGAAAATCAGGTGCTTTAAATGTTTGATAATGTGGACTTTGCTGCACCTTGCTGATTAAAGGCTTTCATTTATGGTGACCACTTAGGCCTGATTCTCCACTGCTTTTCACCTTGTGTATCACAGGCGTTGGGGTGCTTGACCCCTGGCTGTGTCCCACGCCCTGCCCCCACTCCATCCCTTCCCCCAAGGCCTCACCCACGCCCTGCCTCTTCCTGCCCCCACTCCACCCCCTCCCTGCCTCTTCCCCCCCCCCCCCACTTCCACCTCCTCTACCCCCTCCTCAGCCTTTTACACAGCTTCTTCACAGGACGCAGGAGGTGCTGGGAAGGAAGGGAGGGGCTGATCCGTGGGTCCACTGGAGGGCAGGAGGCACTAAGGGATGTGGGGAAGCTGTTAGGAGGACTGCTGATGGGTGCTCAGCCCTCACCATTTTCTCCCCATGGCTGCTCCAGCCCCAACACCCATGGAGTTGGTGCCTATGTTGTGTATTCATTTACACATATAAAAAATGAATGCCACCCACTGTTAATTTGATTTGGAGGTTTTTACACCCTCTTTGCACAGCAGAAATAAATTCACTAGGTGCAAGGCACTAGCGAATCAGGCCCATTGACTTTTAATTCATAGAGATATCACTTAGGATACTGCTGATGAAATAAGCATTTCTTTCCCACTGAATTTGCCCTAATTTCTGATCAGCATATTGTGTTTTGTCCAGTCCCTAGCCAACGATGTTATCGTGGCAACGGTACAGAATACAGAGGGGTTGTGAAGACGACTGTTTCTGGACACAGTTGTGTGCCCTGGAATTCAGATTTGCTCTACCAAGAACTTCATGTTGACAGTGTTGAAAAAGCTGTGCAGCTGGGCTTGGGACCCTACTCTTACTGCAGGTGAGAACTTCTTGCACACCCAGTGTGTGTAAATCAAAGTATACATTGAACATAGCAGTGGTTTTGGAAGAGCGGATTAATATCTATTTAGCTGTTATCGTTTGTTACAGTAATACTGGTTAACTTCGGAGAGTTTATTCAAAACATGAAATTCATAGACTCACTTTAAGCAGCCTAGGAGAAGTAGGTCCTCAAGAGGGATCTATGTTTATAAAGTGTAGGATCTTGCAGCTGAAATAAATAACTAGCTAGGGCCGCCAAAAGAATGTTTTGACTTGAGGGCATGTTAGAAAGTTCTGGGCCTTTTAGCGTCCTCTTCTCTGTGACCTTTTCCACATGAGTCCCCAAAGACAAAATAATACCTCATAAAGTCATCCCAGGGGCCCAAAGTTAACTTCATCCTCTCCTCCAAAGAGCGACTGTGATGCTGAATGCTCTGGCAGTTGTTCTCCTCTCTGTGCTGATGTTGTACCCTGCCTCTATCTGTGGCGGAGTATTATCAGCACTCTCAGCAGTCACTGCCGCTGTGGAGACGAGAGGGTCCATCCAGGAGTAGGGGACTGTATATGTAATAATGAAATCAGAGCTGTGTGGAGAATGGAAGCTCTGTTTTTTTGAGAGGATTTAGAGAGTTTGAAATTTGGTTTCACTCTGAATTAGAAGGAAAACATAAAACTGTGAAATTCTTTATGAAGGAAAATTCAGGGTCGGGGGGAGGAAACAGACTATTTCAGGTAAAAAAACATTTTGTTTTGACAAAACCAAAACATTTCCATGTTGAATTTTTAGAATCTTTGTAGTATGATAAAAACCAGCAAAATGGAAATTAAGTTATTTCAAAACAAAAAATCAATGTTTCATTCTAAAAAATTCAAAATGGGATGTTTTGATGTTGTCCAAACTTTTCATTTCAGAAGAAAATGGGAAATTTCAATGAAATCAGTACAATTTCATGAATGTATCGATTTCAATGGAACTGCATATTCTGGGGGAATATGGTTCCATATGTTTCTCTGACCAGCTCTAGTCAGAACATCTATTGCTATTGGGCCTTAGGAAGTATCCCTTCCGGTGCCCTCTCTCAGCAACTGGCCTTTCTCCATGCCTCAGGTAACCAAAAGAGAGACAAACAATTTATGTCCATTTTATGGGAAACAGTGGGGATGGGCAAATATTTAGAGAGTGGTGCTGATGCTTATCCTGCTGTTATCTGATATTTTTGAATTGTTTGGAAATCAGGCTAGTAATCTGCAGAGATCAGAATTTCTCATGAAATTTCCTATAGACCGTGGTTTATTTGGAGATATTATGAAAGCATCATTTCTCACAGTAGCTCTTCTTTTTCAGAAAGCCAGTAAGTGCAGAGACCCATAAACAAATTAATTAATAAAATCTGCTTTTTCTGAATCTCCAAAAAGTGTGTTTTCTTTTATCCAAATTCGTATGATCTCCACAGCTGGGTCCAGATTCAACAAAGCACTTAAGCACGTACTTGAAAACATCCCTGCTCAGCAGATACCTAAGTGCTTTGCTGAATTGGAGCCAGCTCAGGTGATCAAACCAATTTGACTTCAAAGGGGTTTAAACAGGTGCTGAACTTCAAGCATGTGCTTAGGCACTTTGCTGATCTGGACCAGGGACCTCAAACTCAAATCACCATGATGGCCACATGAGGACTAGTACATTGGCCCAAGGGCCACCTCAGTGAAACCTTTTCATACAACGATACAAAAGTATAGTAAAAAATGAAGAGTAATATAGTATGCTATTAAAAGTCAATGTATTCAATTTTTTAAAATCTGTAATGATAAGAGGGGTTTTAATAAAATATAAACACTCAGCAATGGACCTCACTCAAATGACAAAACACGCATTTACTTTTAGAATTACTTCGGTTAAAGCACCCACTTCTGACGGGCCCACCCCTTCCATGAGGCCCTTCCCCAAAGACCCGTCCCAACTCCCCCCCCCTCTGTCCCTATTCCAACCCCTTCCCCAAATCCCCGCCCTGGCCTGCCTCTTTTCCACCTCCTCCCCTGAGCGCACCATGTCCCCACTCCTCCCCCCCCCTCCTGGAAACTCCTAAGCACTGCCAAACAGCCGGGCCGCTGGGAAGCGCTGGGAGGTAGGCGGAAGAGCGGGGACGCGACACTTGGGGGAGGGGGGGAATGAGGGGCAGGGGATATGGGGAGCTTGGCTGCTGGTGGTGTCGGCATCTATGGTGGGCCACAGGAAATAACTCTGCAGGCTACATGCGGCCCATGGGCTGTGTGTTTGAAATCCCTGATCCAGACCTTGTCAGTTTGGTCCCTTTGAGCACAGTATTCACTTAAACATTTACAATGCAAGAAGAAAATCATATACCTGTGTAGGAGCTTGTGTGCTCATGTCCTGTATAATGCAGAGAAGAAACAGTAAAGTCCCTTTTCCCCACTTTTTTTGCTAGCAGATTTTAATTTTTAGGTGGGTATCTCCAATACACGGTGTATTCCCACAGATATCTTCTTTTTCAAATATTCTAATTTAGAAACATAGTTGGCGGTAGATGACTCAACCCATGCTGCTGCTTCTGTTCTGAGAATTTAAAGTGTTTTAGTCTTTGAAGAGTAGAAGGCAGATTCAGAAAGCTACTGAAGAATCTTGAAAAGAATTTCTGTGGTTTAGGATAAGTCATATTCAAATTAAGCTCCCTGTTTTCCTGAAGCCTTATATTATCTTGTCATTGTGTCTAGTTATTGGGAAGATCTTTTTGAGGTTTTGAAAGCTACCATTATATTATGGAATGAGTAAATCAGACATATTTCTGGTTACTTCTGCAGCACTGACAGAGATAATTCTGTTTCTCAGAGACGCATATTCGAACCAATCAATTGCAGTCAGTTACTTTAAGAAAACAACATTCATTATTCTCTAGTGAAATCTTGAATATTTCTTTTAATCTACTTTTTAAGAGTGTTTGGTTTGCCTTCAAAGACATTTGCAGAGTTTTTCTTATGTTTGCATTTACTCTCAAAGAGACAGCTGAAGGACCAAATTGTGCTTTTATTTACTCTGCTGTAAATCTAGAGCTAACTCCATTGTGTCCAGATAGCTACTCCTGTTAATGCTGATGAATCTGGAACTTAGTTTGTCCTGATATTTCCATCTTTTTCTTGCTTTAAAGCATGTAATAGATTCTTAACCTATCCTCAGATTACCTCAAGTGTATTGGCCAAGTTGTTTAATGGGCTGAAAACAGACTAGGTGTTTTAGATTCTTAAATACTAGCTATTTTTGCTACTGACTTGCTATATGTTCTTAAGCAAGTCACTTAACCTATCCATGTCTTTAATAAAACGGGGCTAAATAACGCATATATCACATGGGGACTTGATCCTGTAAGGTCCTGAGTGCTCGGGAGCCAGTCCAGCAAAGCATTTAAAATCAATGAGAGTTAGGAGCCTAGGAGCTTTTGAAAATTACGCTAGACAGCTAACTGCATCTTTAAAAACTGGCACATGCTTAACTTCAAGCAATGAGTGTCCCTATTGAAGTAAATGGGACAAATCACATGATTAAACGCTGGATCAAGTCCAGACTACTCACCACATTGAAGGATCGATCCTATGGATGGTGCAAGAGGAACTATATAAATGTTTGTTTGTAAAGTGCTAAGTATTGTTATTGACACTGCTTTTAATTTACTCTCCCCAAACTTTATTAGAAATCCAGATAATGATGAGAAACCCTGGTGTTACATCATGAAGGATAATACTTTGTCTTGGGACTATTGTAACATTACATCTTGTGGTAGGTAAATAATAGATTTAATTTTTCATTTCAGTGTGATCCAGTGAAAACTTTGTCTAGTATCAATGGAACTTTTTCATGTGTTAACCCAAATTATAGGTTTCATTTGCATTTCTTAAGTCCTGGTGGTCTCAAATGAGTAAGTTTATTCCCTCTGCTATTGTAATGCCCAATATATTTTCTTGGAAGAAAAACTACAGTTGTCACGTACAGTATTATACGGTTATGCATCCTTAGTTTATTGCACAGTGATCACAGTATTACAGCTGTCCTTGTCGGCCCATCATCTGCAGGGACGGCTTCAGGCACCAGTGCAGCAAGCACGTGCCTGGGGCAGCAAGCTGCGGGGGGGCGGGAGGGGCGCCCTGACGGCCGCTTTCCAGGAAGCAGCCAGTCAGACGGCCTTTGGTGGGCATGTCACTCACGCGGATTCGGCGGCATTTCAGCGGCAGGTAAGCTGATGCTGTGGAACTGGCGGATCTCCCACAGAAACGCTGCTGAATCTGTGGGACCTGCGGCCCTCCTGCAGGTGTGCCGCCAATGGCCCCCAACTGCCGCGCTTAGGGCGGCAAAAATCGTAGAGCCACCCCGATCATCTGGGTAAGACTTCAGAAATAAATGGAGCTGTTGGTGTACCATCCTTCAGCACTTATCCTTACTCATGCAAGCAGCCCCATATAGATGAATATGAGTAAAGATTGCTTTTGTCAGTAAAGGTACAGAATTAGGCCCTCAATGAGCAAGTCTCTTTTCTCATTGATACTTCTTTCAGCAGTTTAAACTAAAAATGTATGGCAAATAGTAAATGGATTTTAAAAACCAAGAAGTCTTCTCCTAAATTCATATTTAATTGCCATTAATGTTAATAGGAGTATTTAAAATGGAGTTTCAGAATGGTAGCTGTGTTAGTCTGTGTCAGCAAAAACAACTAGACTAAATTTGTTAGTCTCTAAGGTGCCACAAGGACTCCTTGTTTTTGCTAAAATGGAGTTGTAATCTGAATCTATAAAGTGACCATTTATTCTCCATCAGTGATTTAAATATATTCTATTCACAATACCATTTTTTTCGAACTCCCTGAATTACAAAGTTCTAAAGAAAGCGAGGAATACTTGTAGCACCTTAGAGACTAACTAGTTTATTTCAGCGTAAGCTTTCGTGAGCTATAGCTCACTTCATCGGATGCATAGAATGGAACAGAAGTAAGATGCATTTATACACACAGAAAGAAAGAAAAAAAAAAGTACATTAGCATACCAATTCTAAGAGGGCTGTTAAATGTAGATGGGCCATTATCAGCAGGAGAAAAACAATACCTTTTGAAATGGATTTCTGTATCAAATAAATTAACTTAGGAAATGCAATCAATTAGCCTAATGAGAGAACCATTTGCAAGTCCTATTTAGTCCCTGGTTAATTGTATCCAATTTGAAAATTAATTCCAGTTCCTCAGTTTCTCGTTGGAGTCTGTTTTGGAAGTTTTTTGAGAACACTTCAGTCTTCCTGGCCATTCCATTAAAGATTTGATGGTTTCAATTTTGAAACAGAAAAACTTCCAATGAGATTTGGATATGCAACTTTCTTAGGCTCCCATGAAAATCCAAGTTTTGGAAATTGTAAGTATATGTAGTCTGGTACTCAGCACACCAATTTCTGTCTCAGACACCAGGAGAAGGACACCAGTAGTCCCAGATATTGTGGACACCTTTGCAGTCCTAGATACGGTGGATACCCTTGCAGTTGTCAAAAAAGCATGTGGAAGAAGACACAAAAAACGAAGTTTCATCAGACCTAGGATTATTGGCGGCTCTTCGTCTTTACCAGGCTCTCACCCTTGGCTAGCAGCTATATATATTGGAAATAACTTCTGTGGTGGCAGCCTTATTCATCCTTGTTGGGTAGCGTCAGCAGCCCACTGCTTTGCTCACAGGTATAGTCAATGTTTTAATAATATTTTACAGTTAGAGAGCCCCTTATATCTCTTTCCCAGAAAGCTTGTGAAACATAGAAGACCTGCATATTATAAAAAAGAGATCACTTTATACAGCCTTGGAATGTTCCCACTTCAGAAGTGAAATGCAGGAGCTCTTTAAGTGTACACAGCAATGTACACAGGAAATGAAAAGGAAGTTTAATCTAATCAAGATGGAGGTGATGATCGTGGATAGAAGAGAGAATCTTTAAAATATGGTCATGTACACCTTGTACCTGGTAGGTTGAAGGTCAGGCTCTATACCAAATATGAACTGGGTCCAGAGTTTCCCATTATCAGATCGATACATAAAATCCTTTGGTGTACTCTCAGGTAGAACTGTCAAATGCTAAAATAAGCTATATTATACACAGCACCACCAGTTTAAGAGTAGCAGCTCTTAAACTGTTAGTCTTTATCCGTAAATGTGTTAGTCTTTATCCGTAAATAAGACGAGGAAGACTTTGTAGCACCTTAGAGACTAACCAGTTTATTTCAGCATAAGCTTTCATGGGCTATAGCCCACTTCATTGGATGCATCTGATGAAGTGGGCTATAACCCACGAAAGCTTATGCTGAAATAAATTGGTTAGTTTCTAAGGTGCTACAAAGTCTTCCTAGTATAATACAGTTTAGCATTCCTCCTTTAAGTTCTACATTTCTACCATTTACAACATTTTACAAACTGTACACTAGCATACTATTTTTAAAGTTCAGCATGCATCAGCCTGTTAATTGCCTTTGAATAATACAAGTTTTCTAATTACACAACTCAAACACATAACAATTTGGTCATCTGGCTGTCCATTAGCTGCAATAATTGTCACAGGTCAATTTCAAATCTTCTTGTTTTGCATCTGCCAGCTGTAGCATTTTCTCTGATGATTGTTCTTTCCAAGGAACAAACTGTACATGTTGACATTCTGTTGAACTTTTCTTTGTCGGTTTTGATCACTGTTTTTGTCAGTTTTCATCTGGGTGATGAATTCTTTTTTTTTTTAATGCCAGCTGGAGTTGTCCATCCTTTTTCTCCATCCAGTTTGACATGAACACTGTCATCAGGTTATAGCCCTTACAGATCTCTGAGTTTAGTCTATTGTCAAAGCGTTCATAACCTTTCTTTCCCCTTTTATCTGATTTGGTTGCTCTCTTCATGTCTAGCCTCTTTGGAGATGTATTCTTTTCCAAAGTTGAAATAGTAGTTCTGAATTGTCTTTTCATCAGGAGTTGTGCTGGACTATATCCAGTAGCTACTTCTGTTGTTAATCTGTAGTTCAGGAGAGTAAGAAATTTATCTTCCTGCTGTAGAATGTTCTTGGCTGCCGGCACAGCTCCCTCAGTCTCTTCATTCGCTTGTGGGTAATGTGGGCTGCTAGTAATATGATCAAAATCATATTTTGTTCAGAATTATTTAAATTCTGCTCTAATGAATTAATGTCCAATGTCCATCACTAGTTGTTCTGGAATACTGAAATGAGCAAAAGTGCACTACAGTTTCTCAATAGCACTACAACATATGATGTCCTTTTCAATTACATAATTTTTGTATACCTGGAAAAACAGTCCACTGTGATCAAATAATTATGTCATCTGAAGCTGCATAAATCTGCAGCTAATACCTTCCCAGATCTGTCTGGTGAAGGGTGTTATTCTGTATGGTTCATCATTATATAGTAAGGTTATTTGTACTAGATCTCTTTTCAACAGTCCAATATTATCAAATTCGCACTCAATTCTTCCACCTTTTTCACTATGCCCATCATGGCTGCCATGCTGCTGGTCTTTGATCACATGCAATCTGAATTCAAAGCTTTTGTCTTTGTAAATTGTTTCTGTGGTGAACTGGCCAGTGCAGAATACTTCCAGGGCTAGTCAGAGCTGCATCAGCTGACTTCAGCTCTGGGAGGGATTGAAATTGATTGTAAGTTCCTTCTGGGATGACTGTGATGTCTGCTCCTGAGTCAATTTAAAAGTCAACAGCTTTTCCATGAATAGTGAATCTGTCTCCAGGCCAGCTCTGGTCATCACATGTGATAGATAATAGAAACAATGGCTCTTGACTATAATGTTAGACAACACCCTGATTGTGCCTTGTTATGGCAAACAACTGAAAAATGTCCATACTTTGTGCATTTGGTACATCTTGCACTTTGGGCTGGACACATATCATCTCTTGGGCTATGACTTTTTCATATCTTGTGCATTTAGGCTTCGGTGTTTTCCTGTAATTTGTCCCTATTAGCCTCAGTGGTCTTAACAGCAGTTCTCAAACTTTTGAGAACCGTGACCCTTTTTTCTCTTCTTAGGCGGTGCAGCGGACCCTTGTATGTCTGCCAAAAAGCTGCCGAATTGATTAGTTCTGCTTTCGGTGGCTATTTTCAGCAGACATGCTGAGCGCTTCCAATAGCGCTTGGTATGTCCACCGAAAAGCTGCCAAATGCAGAACTAATCAATTTGGTGGCTTTTCGGCAGCGGCAGGAGCTCGCGACCCTTCGGAGAGCGCTTGGCAACCCCCCAGGGGGTCACGACCCCCAGTTTGAGAAACCCCGTCTTAGGATAATGACTTTTAGCAGTCATGCTGAGTCTTTTTACGGCTTCTGAGCTAGTTTCAGATTTTTCAAGTTTTTTTCCCCAAATGACTAGAGTATAGCTAATGTGATGCCAATTTTTAAAAAGGGCTCCAGGGGTGACCCCAGCAATTACAGGCTGGTAAGCCTCACTTCAGTACCAGGCAAACTGGCTGAAACTATAGTAAAGAACAAAATTGTCAGACACATAGATGAACATAATTTGTTGGGAAATAGTCAACATGTTTTTTGTAAAGGGAAACCATGCCTCACCAATCTACTAGAATTCTTTGAGGGGGTCAACCAGCATGTGAACAAAGGTGATCCAATGGATATAGTGTATTTAGATATTAAGAAAGCCATTGATAGGCCCCTCACCAAAGTAAGCAGTCATGGGATAAGAGGGAAGGTTCTCTCATGGATTGGCAAGTAGTTTAAAGACAGGAAACAAAGGGTAGGAATAAATGGTCAGTTTTCAGAATGGAGAGAGGTAAATAATGGTGTCCCCCAGGGGTCTGTACTGGCCCCAGTTGTATTCAACATATTCATAAATGATCTGGAAAAAGGGGTAAACAGTGAGGTGGCAAAATTTGCAGATGATATAAAACTACTCAAGATAGTTAAGACTCAGGCAGACTGCAAAGAGCTACAAAAGGATCTTTCAAAACTGAGTGAGTAGGCAACAAAATGGGAGATGAAATTCAATGCTGATAACTGCAAAGTAATGCATATTGGAAAACATAATCCCAACTCTACATATCAAATGATGGGGTCTAAATTAGTTGTTACCACTCAAGAAAGAGATCTTGGAGTCATTGTGGATAGTTCTCTGAAAACATCCACCCAATGTGCAGTGGCAGTCAAAAAAGCAAACAGAATGTTGGGAATCATTAAGAAAGAGATAATAAGACAGAAAAATATCATATTGCCTTTATATAAATCCATGGTACACCCCCATATTGACTACTGTGTGCAGATGTGGTCACCCCATCTCAAAAAAGAGATATTGACTTGGAAAAGGTTCAGAAAAGGACAACAAATATTATTAGGGGTATGGAACGACTGCTGTATGAGGAGAGATTAATAAGACTGGTACTTTTCAGCTTGGAAAAGAGATGACTAAGAGGGTATATGATAGAGGTCTATAAAATCATGACTGGTGTGGAGAAAGTAAATAAGGAAGTATTATTTACTCCTTCTGATAACACAAGAATTAGGGGTCACCAAATGAAAATAATAGGTAGCAGGTTTAAAACAAAAGGAAGAATAGTCTTTTTTCACACAATGCAGTCAACCTGTGTAACTCCTTGCCAGAAGATGTTGTAAGGGCCAAGACTATAACAGGTTCAAAAAGTAACTAGATAGATTCATGGAAGATAGGTCCATCAGTGGCTATTAGCCAGGTTTGGTAGGGATGGTATCCCTATCCTCTGTTTGCCAGAAGCTAGGAATGGGCAACAGAAAATGGATCACTTGATGATTGCCTGTTCATTCCTTCTGAAGCAGAAGAGAAGAGTGAGGGGGTATTTGATAGGAGCCTTCAACTACCTGTAGGGGGGTTCCATAGAAGATGGAGCTAGGCTGTTCTCAGTGATAGCAGATGACGGAACAATAAGCAATGGTCTCAAGTTGCAGTGGGAAGGTCTAGGTTGGATATTAGGAAACACTGTTTCACTTTGAGGGTCGAGAAGCACTGGAATGGGTTACCTAGGGAAGTGGTGGAATTTCCATTCTTAGAGGTTTTTAAGGCCCGGTTTGACAGAGCCTTGGCTGGGATGTTTAAATAGACTTTCTCTTGGGGGTGGTCGCCCCTCCCTCCCACATGTGTAGAAGCCAGCTCCAAGATGTAGTTTTGGAGTCACATGGGCAAGTCACTTGTCCATGCACGACTGAGTTCCTTACCAGCCAAGCCACATTCCTGGGAAAGCTCAGATGTGGATTGGCATCTCCATGTTCATTGTTGGCTTAAGTGGTTCTTGACTGGGCACTTACTGAGAATAGTTTTTTCTCAGGAAGCTGACCAAATGCTTTTACTAAGGCTACTAAGGCCATGGTTATACTTACAGAATTATAGTGCTTTTGGTTATAGCTGTCCCCATATACAGCAATAGGTATAGCGCTATAGTGTGTCCTAGCGTGGCCACGTTTGTGGCACTTGCAGCGGCACAGGGAGTGGTGCATTATGGGCAGCTATCCCAGCATTCAGCTGGGTGCAACGTGCTTTTCAAACGAGGGGGATGGGGGGAACTTGTTATGTGTATGCGGAGGGAGAGAACTTCATGCTGAGAGGCTGTCAGTGAGTGTCCTTTGAAATTCAGAGCCTGCTAGTTTTCTCAATCACACAGCTCCCTCTGTAAACATTTGCAGTGCTTATCTGCCGAGTTAAGAGAGAAACTCTGAAAACGTACTTCTGCATTCCTCCAGCCGAGTTTAAAACAAAGGGAAGAGACGTCAATTGCCTTAAATGGCTCGGGGCGTCTCCAGAGATCACTTAAATAAATAAATAAATAAATGGAGATATACCAATCTCCTAGAACTGGAAAGACCTTGAAGGTCATCAAGTCCAGTCCCCTGCCTACACTAGCAGGATCGAGTACTGTCCCCTGACAGATATTTTGCCCCAGATCCCTAAATGGGCCCCTCAAGGATTGAACTCACAACCCTGGGTTTAGCAGGCCAATGCTCAAACCACTGAGCTATCCCTCCCCCTCCACTTAAACTGCTTGAAGTGTTAATACCCATTCACACTGGAGATACTATGGAACAGTCAATACGCAATAGCTGTTAATCCTTGGGGAAGGGAGGATTACCAAGATCAGTATAACTGTGGGTTTCTAGGGCTGGTCTTCACTACCCGGAGGGGAGGGGGGGGAGGAGGGGGAATTGACTGCAGATACGCAACTTCAGCTACTTGATTCACGTAGATTAAGTCTGCGTATCTCCAGCCGACTTACCTACTGTCCTCATGGTGGCAGCAGTCAGCGGTGCGCTCCCCCGTCGACTCCAGCTTGCGCCTCCCGGCAAGCTGGAGTTCAGGAGTCGACAGGGGCACTGTGGGCGATCAATTTCTCGCGTCTTCACCAGACGCAAGAAATCGATCACTAACAGATTGATTGCTACCCGCCGATCTGGCGGGTAGTCAAGACAAGCCCCTAGTGCAATACGTGCCTTGCCACTGTGGACGGGTAGGGAGTTATAGCGCTCCTGGAGGCTTTATAGCACTATAAAGTGCCAGTGTAACCAAGGCCTTAGAAATCAAGCAAATTCACAGCCAATATTCATAATTTCAATTACAAAAATGATACATGCATACAAATAGGAGAAATAGATTCAGTAGATCATAACCTTTACAGAGATATTACATGGCATATGTAGCATAAAACATTCCAATTATGTATATATTCATAAGCATAATTCCCTAAAGCCTTATGGGTGCACTGTTGCAATGTACTCCCAAATTTATCTGTTCTATGCTCAGATAAGGTATGCTACACATGGTGCCACCTTTTGCCTGAACAATATAATATAATTTAGTATTCCATTAGAGTTATAGAAATTATTATTTTTATTTAACATTTATATTATGGTCATGCCCAGAGATCAACCAGGTTTGGCACCATTTGTGCTACATGTTGTACAATAAAAGACAATCTCTGATCCACGGAGGGAGTATATCCACCATTTGTTCAAGGAACTGAAAAAAGTGGAGGTGTTTTTAGACCATTATCTGATAGCAGAATTTGAAATTTTATAGGATGGAGATGGGACTTGGCAGCTAATTTCTGAGTCTTTTTGAAATTTCTAGATGTACTAGATAAGGAAAATGTTAAATATCAGCTGCACCTATTTCATTCTGAATAATCCTTTGCATTACAAGCAGGGTACTCTTTGTTTTCAGAGGTAAAGCTGATCACATCAATTGAGAAAAGTGTTACATCATTTCGTACCCGTTGTTCCTTTGCTTAGTGAGGAAGCCAAGAGTAACAGAAATAAATATGCAGATAGCTTCTAGAGCTAATAATATCATCCTGAATGTTGTGGTGAAGCATGTGGATCTTCAGCCACAATGCATTTGTTTTCCAAATGTTGTGAAATAGCTACTAACTTTGGCAGCTATTCAAGACATTTCCATCCACGTCCAGCTGGTGGCTTGGTACATGCAGATTTTCAATAGTTGCTCCATTATATTCTGCACCCTTATGTATGGTTAGCACATAGAGATTGCTGATCTCCGCTAGGTGACAATAGATACCTGTACCACTCACTTTTTGTATGACAACCCTCTCTTTCGTTTCTTCTGACCATGAATGTATGAAGTAGCAGGATATGTATAAGCCATAGCATGTCAGTTTAGCATCAATAAGGTATACAGTAGACTCTCGATTATCCAGGATTCGATTATCCAGAATGTGGATTAACCAGGATGTGAAAAAAAAATGTGTAACTCACAGGGCCGGCTCTGGCTTTGTTGCCGCCCCAAGAACAAACAAACAAAAAAACCCCAACCAGGGCGCAGGGCAGCCAGTGAACCAACCCCCCCACCCCAACCCACCCCTGGTGCAGGGTGGCTGGTGAACCAACCCTCCAGTCCCCATATTTCCTATGGATGGTGACTATCTGGGATTTTATTAACGAGGATTATTTTTTTCCCTATCATCCTGGATAATCAAGAGTCTACTGTATTTTAGATATTTGCCCTGGAAGTGGTGGGCCTTCAATTTACTTTGAGGGCCACAAAATTCTTTCCAGTGGGGCATATTGACTATAACAAGAAAATCATTTCCCTTGCCTTGCCTATTCTTTGCAATATTCTCTGTTACTTTGTTGTCTCTTTCTTACTTTTAAAAAAAGAGCTTACTGGTCTTCCTTCTTACACCAATAACATACAGTAATCATTAAACTAAAGCTGTTTCATTGTATACTAGAGTTCACCAATCACATCCTGGCCCTTCTTCCAGTTCAGTATTCAGAACTGGAGGAGAAGGCATCATGAATCTATTTCTGGGAGGAAATGTCTACAAACATGAGGATAAGGGAAATTTGGTACTACTGGCTAAACTACTTGTGCACATTGCATGACAGTAGGCATAGTATATGCTTGGGTTATATAATCAAGTGTTTTTGAGGAACACAGATTCTCTGATGTTGAAAACAGTAATGGCAAAATGCTGACTTTTGCATAGACTTATGGAATCAAAGAAGATTAGGGGTGGAAGAGACCTCAGGAGGTCATCTACTTGCAAGCCCCTGCTCAAAGCAGGACCAACTCCAATTAAATCCTCCCAGCCAGGTCTTTGTCAAGCTGGCCTTAAAACCCTCTGACGATGGATGCATGTACAACTCCAACTGAGTTTACAGCAATAGTAAATTTTAACCTCATTGCTTTCAACATCAGAGTATTTACTATGCTTCCAAATACTTACTGATAACTAGGGCCCCTATAACGGCTGTGAAAAATGTGTCACGGACAGTAAAATCTGATCTCCTCTGTGATATCTAGTTATTGAAGGGGAGGGGCAGAGCTGGGGGGCAACCTAGCCGGAGCTCTGACTGTGCCAGGTTCTAGCTGCTAGTCCCAGGATGGGAGGGATGGGAATTCCTTTTCCCTGCAGGGACCACTGCCAGAGCGGAGTCAGATCCACCTCCAGGAACCTCCCACAGCTGCAGGAATCTTCCTGCCTGTTGGCTGGGAGCCCAGCTCTGAAGGCTGTGCAGAAATGAGGGTGGCTGTCAGTACCTGATCTGGGCGGGAGGCTGTGGCCTCGACTGTCAGCTCCCAACCTAGGTGGGAGGCTGCTGGGACGTCTGGACATATGGTAACCCACAACCTTCACTTCTGTGCTGCTGCTGGTGGGGGCAATGGCTTTAGAGCTGAGCACCCAGCCAGCAGCCGCTGCTCTTCAGCTACCCACTTTAAGAACGTCTTCTTTTTTTTTTCTTCAAAAGGACAACATCTGGCCCTGACTAACTGTGTTTTCCTTTTATTTAGTCCACTGAAGTCCAGTATTAGAATTGTTCTGGGTCAGCATTTATTTAATAAAACAACGGATATAACACAAACATTTGAAATAGAGAAATACATTTTGTACCCAGATTACTCAGTATTCAACCCAACTGAACATGATATTGGTGAGTATGTGGGTATTTTAACTTTTTTAAAATTTTATTTCATGCAGGTAGAGTTCAGTCAGTTTTGCAAAAATATATTGCATCATAATGCCTTACTGTGAGAAAATTCAGAAATTCAATCTATTTAGTTTATCCAAGAGCAGGTCAAAATGTAACTTAATTATGATCTGTAAGTATCTGCCTTGATAGAAGATTTCTGATAGTTAGAGGGCTGTTAATTCTAGCAGAGAAAGGCATAACAAAATCCAGAGGCTGGAAGCCAAAGTTAGAAAATTTCAGGCTAGAAATAAAGGTGCAAATCTTTTACTGGAAGGGTAGTTAAGAACTGGAACAATTAACCTCCGTGAGAGGTAGATTGTGCATCACTTGAACTCTTTAAATCAAGATTCAACATCTTTCTAAAACTTCTGCTGTATTCCACCAGCAATTATGGGCTTGAGGCACAAATTAGTTGGTACACTTCTCTGGCCTGTGTTATTCAGGAGGTCAGACTGGAAGAGGATTATAATAGTCTCTTCTGGTTTTAAAATCTATTAATCTGTGCATTTTTTTACACTAAAGAAATAACTGCATAATAGATTATTTCCAAGCCTATCAATTTAGTTAAAAGTTAAACTTCAGGTCATTCAAATGTGTGTTTAAATCAGATTGACAATAGAATGGGAATATCCTATTTTTATATTTAGCTTGTTGGAACCTGGAAATTCTCTATTAATAATCCAAACATGAGAGACCTTTCACTTTGGAGCTATTTAATAGGCTGGCACATGTGAAACCTTAGCACCAGAATGGAATAGGTTCTTCCCCTCACAGCTGGTGAATGTTTTGTAATAGATATGGTATTAACAGTAGGTGCTCAGGTACCATGTTGACTGATGTGGTATAAGAATCTGGAGAGGTTGATCTGGATCAGAGATCTCATTCTGCTCACACTGGTGTAAATCAAAAGTGACATCAGTGTAGGTGATATTGGAATTAGGCTCATGCCCAAATTTTCAGAAGTGCTGACTACCTGTATCTCCCATTGACTTCAGCTGAAGTTGTTGGCATCTCAGCACCTCTGGAAACCTGACCCTTGATTTGTAAAAAGAAATGGTGCATACTTTATCTTTCATAACCCTGCATTCTCTCCCTCCCAGTGGTGCTGAAACTAGGGACACTGGGGGTGTTTCTGAACCTCCGGCTTGAAGTAGTAATAACAAACGCCAGATATATGGTTTCCATCAATACCACCCCACACTGTAAAAATTGTTCCAGCATCTCTTTGTCTTCCCTTCCCCCCATAAGGAAGTGCAGGAAAATCTACTCTGTAACATAAAAGTAAACTCTTCTGGAATAAGAATAGTCAAATGTGTGTCAGTCTTCAATTGGCCATGAAATCAGCAGCCATTGATATAAGTCTGTCTTTGAAATATCTTAATTAAGTGAGGCTAGAGATTAATTAGAATTGTACCTGAGATCTACTGCTACCACTCCAATTAAGAAGAAACAACTCTCATTTTACTACTGCTGTATTTTCTTTCCTGCAGTTTTAATTAAGCTCAAAAAGAATAATCAGCGTTGTGCTGTCAAGACCCAGTTTGTTCAGCCAGTCTGCTTACCAGAAAGTGGCATGACCTTCCCTGATCAACACAAATGTCAGATTGCTGGATGGGGACACAGGCGTGAGAGTGAGTTGAATGACAAATCTGATGTGAGGAAAAGAAATTGATCACAACCCAAGCCTGACATTTCAGTGGTTCTCAAACACTGATTTATGGATGATGCGTGGTGTGCAGAGCTTATGTAACTGGTTACTGGGGGTGATTGTGAAACACGTCAGTCTTCAAGCTTGTGATGTTTCCTGCTATTTGTGCTCCAGTACAATCCTGAGATTTCCCAAAATATTTTTTACCAATTAAGCTGAAAAAAACCCCAAGCCCATCTCTGCACTCTGAGCAGCAACTTCATGGTTTTCTTTGATGGATATTTTGTGGTGAAAACTCAGCTATGTTCATATTTGTGGAGGACACTAAATGTGGAGGGTTAGCAAATACACAGGAGAAGTTTCTCAAATCGTTTGATACCAGACACTGTCTGCTGTCTTCCCATCCCAACTCCACCTCCTTCCACACCCCCAATCCAACCCCTTCCTCAAAGTCCTTGCCGTAACTCCATCCCCTCCCTACCCCTATTGGACCCAAAACCCCGGCCCAGCCCTGCCTCCTTCCCTGAGCATGCTGCATTTCCCCTCCTCACCCTCCCTTCCAGCTGCGTGAAACAGCTGTTTTGCAGCGCAAACGCTGGGAGCTAGGGGGAAAAAGCAGGCACGCGGCGCACTCAGGGAGGAGGTGGAGCGGAGGTGAGCTGGGGTGGGGCAGGGAGCTGCTGGTGGGGGCAGAGCATGCACCAGTTTTTCCCTGTGGGTGCTCCAGCCCTGGAGCACCCACGGAGTCGGTGCCTACGGTCAGCTGAAGTTGTGGGCATAATTTTTCAAAACACACCTCGTTTCTTAAGCTGTGTACCTAGAAACGGAGGCACCCAAAATCAAAGGCTGCTTTTGAAAAATGTGACTATTACTTTGTCACATAGTTAAGTACTCTGATTGCCAAAGGGACGATATAGAATCCTGTGTGAGAGGTTAGTGGAAAATATGGTCCACCACAGTAATCACTGTCTTCAGAAGAGGTCCACAGTATAAAGAAGTTTGAGAACCATTGAGTGTTTGATCAAACATTCAATAGCTCTTAAACTTGTATGGTGCAGCATGCTTCCCTGATAAGCCACTAAAAGGAATTATTTTGCCTTTATTTTTTTTTTAAAAAAAGATGCATCCGACTATTCTAACGTTTTGCAAGAAGCATTGGTTCCCATTGTTCCTGAACTAAAATGCAGAAGCCCTGAAGTTTATGGAGATGAAGTTAATGAATACATGTTCTGTGCTGGTTACTTTGATAGCAAATCAGATGCCTGCCAGGTAACGCTAATGGAATTGGTGTGAAATATTACAGTATTAAAAAAGCTTTGAACCATCATATTAATGACTTTTTCTTCTATTTTGCCTTTCATTTTTGGTTTTCTGGCTCTGGGCAAGGGTATTGCAACAGATTAACATGTCCTTAAAATTAAAGGGATTCTTTCTACATAGATCATCAGATTTTGTTTTAATTGGTTCATTTTGATGGAGCGGGTTGTCAGTCCTTTGGAGCACTATTTTGGAGAGCAGTTGGTAACTTGCGTACCAGAGGCTGGGACATTTAAAGCTACAGATTTTGCTGCTGTGCTGCATTCATGATGTGAAATCCTTATCAATAAATGAATCACTCATTTTTCCTTATTTGCTTTACAATACAGACTTGTGTAGGGCCTATTAGAAATAGTGGTAACTTCTTATTACTAGTTAAATTTGATTTTTATATGAGGCAGTTTTTTTTTATCAAGTTGGTACCGTTTAGGACTTCTAAAGTAAGAGATTAGACAGACATGTTCTACTTGATTTTAAGAGATTTTCTTGAAAAGAAAATGTGGGTTTTTTTTACAACAAAGCATTGATACAGAAATAGCTATGAATGACATTTATTATTTGTAAAGAGTAATGAACAAGGTTCTGAGAAGTAAATTAATCTTTGGAGAGCTCAAATTTCAATTGATGACATTGCTGCTCAGAAACATTTCAATGTAAATGCATCAAAACTTTTTCTTTCTCCTTTGATCTCAGAAAAATTTTTTGATGGGAAAAATATATTTTTAATTTGTTACATTAGGTTTCAGGTACTTAAGTAATTGTGGTTCCTTTCACCACTGCTGCTAATAAGATTTTCTTTTCAGCCTTAAGAATAGAAATGTGTGTAGTTTTATTTTCCTTTAAAAAAAGAATGCCCTTGGCTAGACGATTGCAAAGCTTGCATACATCATGATGTACCAAATTCACACTGGTGCAGTGTCAAAGCAGGCCTGAATCTGCCCTTGTGTATTTGACAGGTTGAATGTTTTCGGGTCCAAAGATGCATGTGGTTACAACTGTAATGAAAATATGGATATTGAGGGCCACATTTTTAAATTGCCGCAATTATAATGCATGCAAAATTTCTGGGCATTACCATGTAGAATTTCAAAATCACACATTTGGGAATGCAAATTTTATACATACCTAACTACATGATTTGCATGACAAGTACCTCAGTTGTGTCCATGAATGTGGTTGTAATGGAGGCTATATGAAAATTGTTAACTTGAGTGTGCTCTCATTGAAACTCATGGCATAACTTCCATTGTCTTCAATGAGAAAAGCATCAGTCACTTGGTGCTTGTGGGATTTCAAAAGCATTCATTGCTGTGTATTTTTGACAATCCCACCCTATTCTTCTGGTCATTCCGGTCATTACAGTTTTGACAACTGGGGTTTATATTTTAATGGTGTCTTAATCTGTCTTTCATAGAAGCACAGTTATTTACTAAATCTGTATTATACAGTTTATAACTTTTTTTTTAATCAACATTTATTTAGCACTCACTGCTTTACCATCAGAATGCTCAATGCACAGCTTAGTAAAATGAAATCATTTTCCTTGTAAAAATATTGTTGTATTGTATAGGGTAGGAGATACCTAATTTTTGATTCTCTTACATGGGTCACCTTTTAGGACTGATTGAATTAGCTGATTAAATTAGAAATGTTTTGTAACAAGCTTAGCACATTAAGATGATCTTTCCTTAATTTTAACACAGGGTGATTCTGGTGGACCTCTGGCCTGTGAGAAAAATCAAATATCCTACCTCTATGGGATTATCAGCTGGGGAGATGGATGTGGCAGGGTCAACAAACCTGGAGTTTATACCCAAGTGACCAAATATGTGGACTGGATAAATAAGACAATCTCCCCCAAAAAACAAATAGCAACACATTGATATGTTACTGTTGCCACACACGTTGTATGAACATTATATCCTAGAGTAACGTATGTATAGTCAATAATTCTTAGCAATTCTAAGATTGTACTATTAAAATTGATCTGATGTACTATTAAAATTGATCCTGATGTCAGTAAACGGTATCTTTTGATTTGAAATGTGAGGGCACAGAATGGCTCATATAATGAGATGCAGAGTCTGTCAAGGCTGAATCCCGACTCTGGCACTTCGAGTACAGAAGGTGGGGGCCTGCACGGATTCTAAAAATTAATACTTGTCATTCTAGGCTTGTATTAGACTCCCAAGGTTACAGCTTTTCGCTGACCTTGGCTTGGTAAAGGCTGCCACCACCCAAATGTAAAAAAACCAAACATACTAAAAAGAACCCTTGGACCCAGGAAGGAGCACTTGGGAATTCCTCCCTGTGGGGTACCCTCAAGCCCTTTCACACCCCCCCACCTCTCTGGGGAAGAGCTGAGAAAGAAAACAAAGGAAATTAGCAGTTGCCACCAGCTAATTAAACAACATATTCACAAACCTCTTAGAACACCAAAAATCCAATCCCGTTCTTAAAAAAGGTAAATTTTATTAAAAACAAAAAGAAAGAAAATACATTTGGAATTTACGCTTTTGCTATAAGAGCAATTCCAAAAATTAAGCACCCAAAAATAACTTCTTGGGGGTTCAGCTTAAAGGTTACAAGCAAACAAAAGCATCTGGGGTTAGCACAGAGGAGACCCACAAGCCAAAATAAAAAAATAAATTGGATTATGCTAATCTAAATATTCCCTACCCAGATGATTCCTTCTAAGTATGGAAAATAACTTTTCATACCTGGTTCAAACCTTACACAGCATTCCTGCTTATAGCATTGCTGCTCCATGTTCCTGCAAACCAGAGAGAACAACCACAGACAAAGGGAAAGTTTCCTTCCCCATTTTAAAAAGTTCTGGTCTTCCTATTGGCTCTTTTGGTCAGGTGCCCACTTTCATTCCCTTTACCTGGGGGGACTTTTTAACCCTTTACAGGTAAAGCAAGTAGGGAACAGTTTCCAAGAGGGATTTTATAGCTAACTGGCTGGCTGGGTGTCCATCAAATGAATCTATCCCCCCATTTATTTATCACATGCCTCCTCCCCACCCCCCAAATCACAGACAGTGCTAGCCAGCCTGGTTCAGGTTGGGTTCACACTGGCTGAGATTTCTTCCTGGAGGTTTAGGAAACAGAGTTAATATACAATACATACACCTTTAATTTTACTAATAATTACATGAAGAACTAAACAGTACTTTTTACATTTCCAGGACTATAATGACTTAGAATGCAGGGACATTGATGATGAAATAACTGGCTCTGAGGATGAGGGGAAAGCCGTAGACATCTTATTCCTTGACTTTAGCAAAGCTTTTGATATGGTCTCCCACAGTATTCTTGCCAGTAAATTAAAGAAGTATGGGTTGGATAAATAGACAATAAGGAAGATAGAAATCTGGCTAGATCATTGGGCTCAACGAGTAGTGATCAATGGCTTCATGTCTAGTTGGCAGCCGGTATCAAGCGGCGTGTCCCAAGGGTTGGTACTGGGGCTGGTTTTCTTCAATATTTTCATTAATGATCTGGAGGATGGCGTGGACTGCACCCTCAGCAAGTTTGCAGATGACACTAAACTGGGAGGAGTGGTAGGATATGCTGGAGGGTAGGAATAGGATACAGAGGGACCTAGACAGATTAGAGGATCGGGCCAAAAGAAATCTTTTGAGGTTCAACAAGGACAAGTACAGAGTCCTGCACTTAAGATGGAAGAATCCCATGCACTGCTACAGACTAGGGATTGAATGGGTAGGCAGCAGTTCTGCAGAAAAGGATCTAGGGGTTACAGTGGACGAGAAGCTGGATATGAGTCAACGGTGTGCCCTCGTTGTGAAGAAGGCTGTATAAATAGGAGCACTGCCAGCATATTGAGGGATATGATCATTCCCCTCTATTCAGTACTGGTGAGGCCTCAGCTGGAGTACTTTGTCCAGTTTTGGGCCCCACACTACAAAAAAGATGTGGAAAAATTGGAAAGAGTCCAGCAGAGAGCAACAAAAATGATTAGGGGGCTGGAGCACATGACTTCTGAGGAGCAGCTGGGGGAACTGGGATTATATAATCTGCAGAAGAGAAGCATGGGGGTGGGAGGGTTTGATAGCTGCTTTCAACTACCTGAAAGAGGGTTCCAAAGAGAATTGATCTAGACTGTTTTCAGTGGTAGCAGATGACAGAACAAGGACTAAAGGTCTCAAGTTGCAGTGGGGGAGGTTTTGGGAAAATCTTTTTCACTAGGATGGTGGTGAAGCACTGGAATGGGGTAGCTAGGGAGGTGGTGGAATCTAATGCCTTAGAGGTTTTTAAGGTTTTTAAGGCTTGACAAAGCCCTGGTTGGGATGATTTAGTTGGGGATTGGTCCTGCTTTGAGCAGTGTGTTGGACTCGAATCACTAGATGACCTTCCAACCATGATATTCTATGACATTTTTACCTAGCTGATTCTGGGAAACCTTCCCGGGAGGATGCATCAGCCACTTTGTTAGAGGCTCCTGCAGGGCTGGCGCAAGCACTAAGTGACCTAGGCGGTCGCCTAGGGCAGCAGGATTTGTAGGGAAGCTTTTTGCTGCCCTTGGTGGCATTTCGGTGGCAGCTCCTCTGGCGAACCATGGAGGGGCAGCCTGGGCGACAGTCATCAGTGCGTCACTCAGCCATCCTTCAGCTGTGTTTCTACGGAAGGTTCACCTGTCCTGCAGCTTCAGTGGCATTTCGGCGCTGGGTAGCCAAAACCATGGGACCGACGGACCTCCTGCAAAAATGCCGCCGAGACCGTGGGACCAGTGGACCTCCCATAGGTGTGCCACCAAAGGCTGCCTAGGGCGGCAAAAATGCTGGCGATGCCCCTGGGCTCCTGAAATGTGGTGGTGTGTTTCAAAATCAAAGTCTTGCAGATCTAAACTCCACTAAAGAAGTTTTTTGTTAGTTTCTTTGACTGTGTGAAGCCACTTCAGTGCAGCATGGTCAGTCTGCAAGTGGAACTGCCATCCCCAAATGTATGATCTTAGCTTCCCCAGAGCATACACATTCTTTTTCTGAGACTGACCAGTGGCTTTCCCTCTCAGAAAGCTTTTTGCTGAGAAACACGACAGGATAGAATTGTTGATCTGGTCCTTCCTGCATTAAAACTGCTCCTACACCACTCTTGGACACATCTGTGATTATGAGGAATGGTTGGTTCAAGTCTGGGGCCCTCAGTACAGGGCCAGAGGTAAGCTGGTTAAAGGCTTTCTGACACTTTTTAGTCTACTGAAACTCACTTGACTGTTTGTTCCTGGTCAGGTCTGTCAGTGGGGTGGCAATTTGTCTGTAGTGTGGTACAAATCATTGGTAATACCCAGCCAAACCCAAGAAGAATTGGACCTGCTTCATTGACTTAGGGACAGGCCAATTTTGGATAGCATTTACCTTAGCCTCTAGGGGTTGATACTACCTTGACCCATCTGGTGTCCAAGATACGTTACCCTGTTTTGGCCTATTTGACACTTTTTTGCCTTAACTGTTAATCCTGCCTCCCTTATGTGCTGGAAGACAACGTGGAGGTGTTCCGGGGGTTCTGCCCATGAATCTGAGAATACAGCCACATTGTCTATAGATAGGTGACTGCAAATTCCCCATATCCAGACGGAAGATTATTTACCAGTGTCTAGAAGGTGGCAAGAGCATTTTGAGGTCTGAAAGGGAGAACATTAAATTCACACAGTTCCCACCCCCATGAAGGCTGATCTTTCCTTGGTGGGGCACTTGCCAGTACCGCTCAGTTAAGTCTAATAAAGTACCCTTTTACTTATCACAGAACTTTTCACATTTACATCATTAGTTCAAATATATATCCCAGGCTGGTATGTACCAAAACTCATGGCTATCTGATGCCTGCTTGATGATCTGTGTGAAATGAATAGGCACCGACTCCATGAGTGCTTTGGGGCTGGAGAACCCATGGGAAAAAAATAGAGTGCTCAGCACACACTGGCAGTCCCACTGATCAGTTCCTCCCCTGCCCTCCCAGAGCCTCCTGCCTGTCACGATCAGTTGTTCTGTGGTGTACAGGAGGCACTGGGGGGGGAGGGGGGAGGAAGGGGAGGGAGGAGTGAGGGTGGAGTGTGCTCAGGGGATGGGTTGGAGCAGGGGGTTGGCAAAGGGGGCAGAGTGGGGGCAGGACCTAGGTAGGAGCGGGTGTCCAGCACCCTCAGTTAAATACCAACGTCGGTGCCTCTGGTGAAATGAGCTAGTTGGTGGTCTCCAGCTAGTCCCTGGTGGAGGGATGGCCACATCACAAAACTCACCCTCAGTTGCTGCTCATGCTGAGTTGTAGCATAAATACATCACTTCAACAACCACTGCAGAGTGATTAACAGGCTTCTGTCTTTTTCTTGTTTTAATGTCTCACATTGTTTCATTAATAAATATTGTAATTGTACTGGAATTTAAAAAATATGGGTCTCATATATTTATAAAAAAAAAACCCAACCCAGATAGGTAGTAGTGAGTCACAAATAATTTTTCTTGGAGATTTAGTGATACATGTCATGTTATGTGTAGATTACTGTCCAATGGAATCATCAATAATGTTGATGGTGGCAATGATCACATACCCTGTCATTCTAAGAAGTCATCAAATTGCATTGATTTGACATCAGAAAGCCAGAATACTCTGACCTGCCATTAGAATTGTAGATTATGGCTTTTAAGAAGTGGAGCTCCCAGACATGTCAGTTACGTGAAGTCTTGGAATTTTAGTTCAGATGACCTTATTCAAATACTGAATTGAAGAGTTGTTAAGAGGCTTTTACTATACTATTAAATATTTTCAAAAATTGTTTTTAAATATCTGAAACTTTAAAAGGTGATTGGATACATGTATATTATATACCATTAAAATAACTGATTTAATTTGATGGCTCTGGTAGTATTATAAACCACAGGGATTCTTTAGGTGCAGCTGATTTTTAAAATTACAAAGCTAGACTTTGTATAAAAAAGAAGAAATAAGTTTCTAAAAGTCTAAAGATATGCAAATATTAATAAATAAGTGATGTGAATTATTGAATAAAAATATAACATTAAAAGTCTGTTTTTGTTGGTACTCTATTATTTTAAAGAAATAAATTAAAACCAAGGGAAGTTTGATGGCTCAGGGGACTGGTAAAAGATGTAGGATGAAATCACCTCTGTGCAGAAAACTAGTACAAACCCCATGCTTAAATTTCAGCAATGCATAATCATATGCTTGATTTCTGCACAAGGGTGAATTTTACCCAGCGGCTCTTTTACTTTTATATAAGTGCTTCAAATCCACACGTTTCTAGCAGTCAAAATGTTTTACATCAGATAAATTCAAGCCATCAAATGTAGATCTGGGTCTCAATTCTGATCTCTGCAAAGTCATGCATGTTCAGATTCAAGTTTGGCCTGACCCACTAAAGGGGTTTGGAAATTCAGATCCTGATACAGGTTTGGATTCCAAACCTGCCTGAAGTAGAGAATTGTTTGGGTCTGGGGATTTGGACAGGTCCAATCTCTGATCATTTCCAATATGATGATGGCTTGGTAGCCTGTGTAAAAAAATGTATCCATGCAATGAGACCCACTATTACCATGTGGTGGACTACAGGACCGAATTAGCATGAAGGCTAACTACTACTGATCTCCAGACATAGTGCTGCTGGAATATGATTTGCTGAAATCTACCAGTGGGACACAGTGTGGGATATTTTAATACTCCCTGAACTGCACTACATCCATTCTATGAACTCCGTTTCATGTTAAAATTAATATCCATCCAAGCTGTATACATTTTTATTTGGATGTCTGGCAACATGTACACAGCCATTCAATCTTCACTCGGTTTTGGGGAGGGTGAAGAAATGGCTAGATGTGGGTTTTGGAGTTTGGTGCTGATGACAGCTTTTTTGTTATTGTAGTTATTGATCTTAGAATTCACTTTAAAAAACTCACTGAGGCATCTGGGCCTATTTATATCAGTATACAATAACAGTAATGGCATGGACAGAACCTCCATTCTAAAGTAAATGAAATTTAACCCACTCAACCTACCTCTTTCAAACAAAGGCCTGAGGAGCAGTTCAGCTGGTGAAAATTTCCATAGTGCCATTCACTTTACTGGAGCTCTGACAATTTAATCAAGCTGTGGATCTGCCTCTAAGGTGAATAGCTAATCCCTGGCCTGAAGGTCAACAAACTAGAACATTGTAATAGCAGGAGAAGCAAAATCCAGAGACGAAAGACTCCACGGAGAAGCGTCTGCCTCAAGGCACTCATCCTGTTGAGAAAGTTGTTCACAGCGCATCTCAAAGAGACAGCATCACACTCCGCCTCGTTGGGCTTATGCCAGGGATCGGCAACGGTGGCACGCGGGACTGCAGGGTAAGCACCCTTAGCGGGCCCCGCCACTTTGTTTACTTGCCGTTTCACCACAGCCCCCATTAGACTGGGACAGCGAACCACGCCCAATGGGAGCCATGGTCGGCAAAACGGCAGGTAAACAAAGTGGCGGGGCCCGCTAAGGGTGCTTACCCTGCGGTCCCGCATGCCAACATTGCCGATCCCTGGTTTATACCCTTGATCAAGGAATTAGGTAGCTACTCTACTTTCAGGATCTAAGTCTAATTTAGAACTTTGTTTAGAAGATGGAAATTTTAATTATACCTCATATTGTTACTTCACCATTCCCATATTACAGATGAGGGATTATCTGACTGGAGAGAGAAATGCCTCGGGGTTGAGATGAAGCATGAAACATTTCGGTTTCTAATGGAACGAATGCGCCCAAGTCCTAATCTAAGGGGAGGGAGCTAGAGAGGAAGTAGGGAGCACTGCTTAGGCTTGGGGGGCTAATGAAGTAAGTACAATAACTCACTGCTTGCATCCGACGAAGTGGGTATTAGCCCACGAAAGCTTATGCTTCAAAACTTTATAGTTAGTCTTTAAGGTGCCACAGGACTTTGTTACCTCTGCTATTCCAGACTAACACGGCTACCTCTCTGATTCCTCACTTAAAGTGTCCCGGTTAATGTCGTTTCATTATATTGCGGATCAATTGGGGAACATGCTCCTTTAAAGTTGTGCAATGTCCCCTTATAATGTCTGCTTGCAGGAAGAGCAGTCCCTTGCACCTAGCTGGTGGGGGCTTGGAACCAGATGTATTTGGGCTTAAAGCTTTCCTGGGTAAAAAACCCACTTGACGCTTATGTCCAAATAAATCAGTTAAGACTTAAAGGTGCCACCAGCCTCCTCCTTGTTTTGGGGACACAGCCTGACAGGGCGATCCCCGGGCGCTAGGGATAAGGGGGATCTAACCACTTGCCCCCGAATCCCGCCCCCCTGGGAAGCGCGTGTGTGTGTGTGTGTGTGTGTGGGGGGGGGGGGGATTGGCTCGGCCCTGCCGCCACAGGGAGCGCGTGGCTCCGGCTGGCGCCCCCCCTCCCGGCTGTCCGCGTGCAGCCGCGAGCTAATAAAGCTATTTTGAAAGTGACCCCGCGGCCCCGGGAGCGAGCAAAGCGCCGCGCCGCGCCGGGACGGGACGGGAGCAGCTGGCCGGCCCCGGAATCATGACTGAAGATGACGGATTCCGTGGTGGTGGAGGGGCATGTCAAATTGAGAGATGGAAAAAAGGTCCCCGCTTTGCACCTTCCCGCGGCGTTGGGCTTTGCAGGGGAGGGGGAGTCTCGGGACTGCCCCCCTCTCCCCCCACCCCGCAGGGCGCCTGGCCCCGGGGGCTGCCTGGCCGGCGGGGGAGGGGAGAGCTGGCCCCGGGCTAACGCTGGTGTCTCCTTGTTTCTCTGCAGTGGAAGAATAGGTGGCTGGTGCTGCGCAAACCCTCCCCGGTAGCAGGTGAGTGGCGCCGCGCGCAGCTCCTCTGGGGAGACAAATCCCCCCCCCCCCGGCGCACGGACACACCTGGGAGCTCGCCCCCCCTGGGGTCGCGGGGGTTCCACTCCCCCCGCTCAGCAGCACCTCCCCAGGCCCCAGCCAGCGGGCTAGGCTGGTTCCCCTTCCCTCCTTTTCTATGAACCAGTCCCTCGGCAGGGGGCCAAGCCGCTAGAAATAGCAAGAGCATAGGGCAGGCGCCCCGACGTGTAATGGAAAGGGAGGGTGGGAGAGGTAACGGGCTATGGGGAGAGCTTGGGGAGTCCTCCCAGGCTCGCTTTAACCTCTTAGGGGTCCCAGCTGGGTCACAGCTCCTGCAGCAGGGCAGGACTCGTTCTTTTCAAGTTCACACATCTCATCTCTTCGGGGCTGCCTGCTACCCCTTCAGCTCAAACTCTGGTGGAGCCTCGCTGTTCCCTGCTCAACAGCAGCCGGGGGCTTTAATCCCTCTCATGGGCCTCTCTTGTAGTATCTGACCACTTCCCGGGAAGGGGGGGTTTCTGAATTGTTAGTAAACTTATTAGGGAGTTTGAAGATCATTTAGTTGAAAGGCTCTGTCCTTACTGTGCTGTTGTATTTTCAAGTCTAGAAATATTTTTCAGTGTTGTGGGAATGCAACATCACGTTTTGTCTTGTACATATGTATGTGAGCCTGCATCACCTGAAAGCTGATTTTGGAATCACCATGAGCTATTTGTTGGCTTTGGATTTAAGTTTATATTTTATCATCTTGCTTAAAGTTAGGTGCCTGTATCATTGTTTTAGTAATCTAAATTCTTATTTTTTATTAATATGTCCTTGCTGATTAAATTGCCTACATTCCTATTTAGCATCCAAAGTCTGTTGTTCATAAAGCTAATATTGAGGCTTCCGAATATGAACGTAGGTTCCTGACTTTAGGTACTCAAAGTACGAAACTAGATTTTTCAGAAAATGGCAGATCAATAAAACATGAATGCTTATTCTACACTTTAAAATGTATTATTTTTATTATTTAAAATACACCATGATTGTTGAATGTCCATAAACCAGGGTGCTCTTTCTCTGATGTGTTTTTAGTTTTCATTTTTTTAGACAGTTATATGGTAAAGCTCTTAAACTTTGCATTTTCAGCTGTTTCTGCTAACAGGTGCAAGAATGCAATCCAAAATGTCTGTGTGGCTTTCTGTTAATGTACAATGCAGTTTTTTCAGCTGTTTTTTTACCTCTTTGGAGGGATGCCCATTCTTTGCCCAACTGAGCCCTATAATGGCAGCTTGCCAGGCGTCATAGCGCCACACTTAACATTCATAAAAAACGAGCACATGCAGCTCCTGTTGTTTCGCTTGGAAGTAAGTGTGAGCTATGGAAGTTAAAGCTAAAAATGCCTGCTTGAGATTATCCATTTATTTCACTTAAGAGACAGCACAGCATGTTGGGTGAGGAATGTGCAGCCTGTGGATGGGGGCTCCGGTGCATTTCTGTATCAAGGACAAAGGAGGTGGTAAACTGCACTAATCTTCCTTGTGGATCCTGATACGTTTGTGAAATGCACTCCTCCAGTGAGACCCTGAGATTGTGTTGTTTCATTTTGTTGTATAGATGTTGTCTATTAAAACATCTTTAGGAAGAGGTTAAAACAAAAGGTGACAAAACCAAATATTGAAAGCTAAAGGTGCAACACACAATGATTATCAACAGTAGCTACTGTGAAGCATTCAGCTAGGAAACCTGAGCTGAGATGAACAATTTGGCAGTTTAGACCACACTCTTTTGTATTTGACTAAGCTGTCAACTGCTGTGAGAATTTCATTTGTGGTTCGATATGTTCCAATGAACATAAAAACAGCCATATGAGGTCAGACCAATGTAAATCTAGTCCAGTATCCTGTCTTCTGATGGTGACCAGTGCCAGGTGCTTCAGAGGTGGTGAACAGAACAGGACAATTTATAGATTGATCTACCTACCCTTGTCCAGTCCCAGCTTCTAACAGTCAGAGGTTTAGGGGCACCCAGAGGATGGGATTACATCTTGGCCTAATAGCCATTGGTGGACCTATGCTCCATGAATTTATCTAATTTTTTTTAACCCAGTTACACTTTTGGCCTTCACAACATCCCCTGGCAATAAGTTCCACAGGTTGACTGTACATTGTGAGAAGTAGTACTTATGTTTATTTTAAACCTCCTGCCTATTAATTTAATTGGGGACCCCAGTTTGTGTGTTATGTGAAGGGGTATATAGCACTTCCTTATTCACTTTTTCCACACTATTCATGATTTTATAGACCTCTGTTGTATCTCCCCTGAGTTATTCCCTTTCCAAGCTGAATGGTTTCAGTCTTTTTAATTTCTGCTCATAGGGCAGCTGTTCCATACTCCATATCAATTTTGTTTGCCTTCTCTGTACTTTTTCCAATTCTAATATCTTTTTTGAGATGGGGTGACCAGACTTGCACACGATATTCAAGGTGTGGGCTTACAGTGGATTTATAAGGTGGTGCTATGATAATAAGACAGAAAATATCAGTCTCTTGCCAAATGGTACCTAACATTCTGTTAGCTTTTTTTGATTGCCAGTGCACACTGAGAGGATGAACAAACTATCTACGGTGACTCCAAGATCTTTAGTGGTAACAGCTAATTTAGACCCTATCATTTTGTATGTATAGTTGGGATTATGTTTTCCAGTGTGCATTGCTTTGAACTTTTCAATATTGAATTTCACCTGCCATTTTGTTTGCTATTTTGTTCACCTGCCATTTGCCCAGTTTTGTGAGATCCCTTTGTAACTCTTCACAGTCTGCTTTGAAGTTAACTATCTTGAGTAATTTAGTATTATCTGAAAACCTTGCCACCTCACTGTTTATTCTTTTTTCCAGGTCATTTATGACTATGTTGAACAGAACTGGTCCCAGTATAGATCCTTGGGTGACCCAGTTATTCACCTCTCTCTACTGTGAAAACTAACCCTTTATTCTTGTCCCATTTTCTATCTTTTAATCAGTTATGGATCCATAAGAGAACCTTCCTTCCTTGTCCCATGACTGCTTACTTTAAGAGCATTGGTGAGGCACCTTGCCAAAGGCTTTCTTAAAGTCCAAGTACACTCCATCAAATGGATCACTCTTGTCCACATACTTCCCCTCAAAGAATTCTAGTAGATTGGTGAGGCATGATTTCCTTTACTAGAGCAGTGTTGACTCTTCCCCAACATACTGTGTTTGTCTATGTCTCTGATCATGTTGTTCTTTACTATTGTGTCCACCAATTTCCTGGTACTGAAGTTAAGGCTTACTGGCCTGTAATTGCCAGTATAGCCTCTAGAGCAGCGGTTCTCAAACTTTAAAAGTATGGCTACTTTTAAATATGTTATAGAATGTCCTGTTATCAAAAGAGCACCAACAGTATAATAACATCAGAATAAAAAGTCAAATACAAGTCCTGGACACATCCTACAGGGGTTCACCACAGACACCATGAATAAGAAGAAATTGAATATAAAGCATCAAATGTTGACTTATACAATTTAAGCCCAAATCCTGCAACTTCTTGTGCAAAAGTGGGCTGATGTGCTCTCATGGTGCCCCCTGAAGTCAGTGGGGCTCTGTCCAGGCTCAGCAGGCCGTTTGCACATAGGGAATTGCAGGATTTGGGCCCTACATCAAATATTGCACTTCAGAACACAGTAAATTCTAAGAAAGGGAATATGACTGTGAATACTAGCTAAAAATGGGAGTGCATAGATTTAAGTGATTCTCTACCTGATCCATTATTGGCATTATCCAGAAGAGATTCTTTACCCTTGATCTTGTTCATCGTTATAAAAGTAAGATTATAACTTTAGAAATCATGATTTAAGCATAGTTTTGACAGGAAATAAAGCTGAAGGGCAGAATTCCAGAGAGACGGATTCATCTGTAAAAAAGTATTCTTCTCTGTCTATTTTAAGTCACCTTAAAAATGGTCTGGAAAATACTCATTTCTTACAATTTTTTTTCAGTAGTCTCCACAGAGTGAAAACTGAATTGAGCCAGCCTATGACACAGTTGTCAAAAGTGTTTTCTGAAGTTGAGTGCTGAGAATTGTGTTCCGTTACACATGAGGTTCTCTGACAGCTCTGCTTCTTTCAGATTGTTTAGTCATGTTGGTGTACAAGGATAAATCTGAGCGAGCCAAAGGACATAAGGAGAGGAGCAGTGTGACCTTAGAAGACATCTGTGGCCTGGATCCTGGGCTCTCCTATGAGGGCTTAAATCACACACTTGCTATTATCTGCCTATCTCAAGTCGTGATGCTGGGATTTGACAACAAGGAAACTATGTATGCGTGGGATGTACGGATTCGCTACAGTTTGGGGGAAGGTAACCTTTGTCTTGTCACATTCTTCTCTTTGGAAAGAACACAAACAAAACCCTTATTTGAAAGGGACCAGATTGTCACTGGCCTGGGCACAGAGAGCCTTCACTTCCTTGTGAGCACCAGAACAGCTGCACGTGCAGAAAGTAACGTGTGATACGGCCCAATAGAGGTGTGCCACAGAGGGGGTAAGCTCATAACTGTCAATGTGCTTCTAATATCTTCTTTGGCTCAGGTATTAAAGGCTTGTGTTTTTTGGACCTGAAGGGCCAGGCTGTCCAGGTTAGGGGTTTGTCAGCTTTAGCTTTTAATTATGTCTGTAGCCCATGGATTCATGACAAATCCTTGTGCTCAGGGAGGACAAAAAACTGTGAGTGGCAGAGCCTTGATTAGAAGCCCGCAATGGCCGACTCCCACTCCCCAATTCTGTACAATAGACTAGATCAGGGGGTGGGCAAACTATGACCACATCCGGCCCGTGGCCCCCTCCTGCCTGGCCCCTGAGCCCCCAGGTAGGGAGGCTCCCTGCAGCCCCTCCCCTGCAGCCTCAAATTTGAGGTTGTTTAAATCTAGGTGTTGACTTGGCACGTTTTAGGGGAGATTCTGGAACTCTAGCTGCAGATTTTTGATTTATGCAGCCATTAGAGCTTGCAACAATTTGTTACCTTGTTCATCATTTAAATGCAGTAGAACAGAACTCACAGTCTGGTAGCCTCTAAGCTAGGGCTACATACAAACATCTTGTACAAGCAGAAGTAACCTCCGATGGATGTCTAAGTTGGTGTAAGACTGAACAAGGAACATTCTATAATCAGTACTGATTTGTTTTCACTTTGGTAGTGTATTGGATTTTTCTAAATAAGTGGTGTTACATAATCACACAGCAGACAAGCAACATAACCTGAGCATAGATTTAATCCCCAGCAGTCTTTCGGGGCCAGGCCATATGTAGAGAGAGCTATGGTGAATTCTCTCTCTGGTTTCCTTTTACATTTCTCTTGAATTACTTTGTGGCTAAGAATCAGAGAGGTAGCCGTGTTAGTCTGGAATTGCAGAAGTGACAAAGAGTCTTGTGGCACCTTAAAGATTAACTAAAGGATTGAAGCATAAGCTTTCGTGGGCTAATACCCACAACTTTTCTAGGACCTTAGAGAAGTTATCAAATGCAGGTCACAGAGGAGTTGACATATAGCTAGATGAGAATTTATTGAAGAATTTATGAGAAGCAAAGATCAGATGCCATTAAATCTCCTGACATTTTAAAAGTGAGAAATTCTAGTCAAAGGGAAGGGAAGAATCGTTTTAAGACTTGGTTCTTTAGTGCTTTACCTGTTAATTTTAAGTGATGAGTAGGCAGCTTTTGGGCTTAGTGTATGCCTCCGATGTATGGGAAATAAATATACATTTTAAATACGTAGTAATACTTTAGATCAAGGTAATCCTTAGGAAGCCGGTCAGTTTCCAGGTGTCTGTCACCTGAAAATTAACTAACTTCCTGGGATACAGCAATAACAGTAATCAGCACGTTTCCTCCGTAGATCCTGAAGCGCTTCACAAATGTGGGTAAGCATCATTATCCCCATTTTACAGGTAGGGAAACCATGGCACTGAGATTGGGGATGACTTCTCAAAGGTGGCAGAGTGAGTCAGTGGCATAGCTGGGAATAGAACCTAGCCTGCTGCCTTGTCTACTGAACCACATGAATAGTACGTGTGGAAAGGAGAGTCTGTGATGGTCAGGAGAGTAGGATGTGTAGGAACCGCAGCATAAAGTGAACCCCTATCTAGTTCTTGGGATATCCTGCTCAGTCAGCTCCTAGTCCCGCCTTCAGCCTAGGAAACATCAAAACAACTCAGAATGACCAGAGAGGGGTCAAAGTTCAGTGGCTCCTTTCTAAAGAGCAGGGTGGAGGGTGAGAGCAGGAATTGTCCAAGTGAGACCCTCCATTCACACCCTCCGATTTCAGCAGCCATGCAAGTGCCTACAAAGGCCTGATATGGTAGAGGAGGGTTCATTTTGAAGAAGGAGGTGGGGGGAGGTGCAGCAAAGAGTTGAGCAATCAATGTACTTGAGGTAGGGTATGGCTAACATGTCTGGTTGATTATACTCCCTATTGGAGTGCAGTTATCTGGAAAGGAATATATTTGTCCTCGGTCCTGATGAGGCGAATCATTAGCAGAAGGCAACAGGGGTAGGAAACGAGGCCACTGAAGAACGCATCACCCTTTAAGGATGTTTGGGAAAAGCTGTCTCTAATTGGTCATGTTACTGAACTATGATTCATGGCCTGAATGCATTGCTCCAAAAGCGAAATTGGACTAATATCTGTGCAACTGATCTATGACTGCCATTTAGGGTTGCCAGTTTTGGTTGGACTTATTCCTGGAGATTTAATCACATGACAATCTTTAATTAAAGATTAATTTTCAATTCCTGGAGACTCCAGGTGAATCCGGGAGGGCTGGCAACCCTACTACCGGTCGCACCCAAATACTAAAAGCTATTTGGGTGTGACCCTGAACTAATAGGGGTTAAAAAAAATGCTCTGAGTTTCTCATCTGATAATGGTAGATCCAAATGGCATAGTAGCTAGGACTCAGTCTACACAGTACTAGTAAATAAACTGGTTTCTGTTACAAACATGCTTGCTTGCTTTTTTTCTGTTTGCTACCATAATTAATTAGTTTATTTGTATTTTTTTTGCCCCCTAATAGTTCACAAGTTTAATGTTGCTGTAGCACCTGGCACTAAGCTGGAGAGTGGACCAGCTACCCTTCACTTCTGCAATGACATTCTAGTCCTTGTAAAAGACCTTCCACCCACGGTCATGGGACAATGGAAGCTCTCGGATTTGCGCCGATATGGAGCGGTCCCTAACGGATTCATCTTTGAAGGGGGCACCAGGTGCGGCTTCTGTAAGTATGAATGGAAACGGTCTTCACTTAAAAGTTTTAAAAAAAAT
Source organism: Sternotherus odoratus (assembly GCA_032164245.1). Classification (NCBI taxonomy): domain Eukaryota; kingdom Metazoa; phylum Chordata; order Testudines; family Kinosternidae; genus Sternotherus; species Sternotherus odoratus. Next base: position 97,801,202 of record JAVMKO010000004.1, on the reverse strand, counting down.
CTATTTGCAGATAAATAAATACCAGTCTGGTTATGTGCAAATTAGGGACCTAATCCTGAAGCTCTTCTTGTATCAGTAGTCCCATTGACTTCAGTGGGACTATTCATGTGTGCAAGAAGCTGCAGGACTGAGCACTGTTATGCAGCCAAAAATAGTATCAGTGTGGCGGATGCTGCGTGAGTATTGCAGGATACCTTCTGAAAGGTATACTTCAATCAGACACAACCTTTTGCTCTCAGTGCAAGAGTAACGGAATGAAATTCTATGGCCTGTGCTATGGGTCAGACTAGATGGTCCCTTCTGGCCTTAAATCTATTAAACTAAGATTATATTGTTATTTGTATTGTAGTAGAGGATAGTTGTTTCCTCTAGGCCTCAGTACAACCAGAAACAAGGTTCCATTTTTGCAGATAATGAGTAAGAGACAGTCCTTGGCTTGAAGAGTTTTATAGTCTAATTTGAGATGAGAAAAAACAAAGGCATGTAATAAACAAAAGAGGACAAGTTTATATAGGTCAGTTTTTTACACAGCTTAGTGATTCTGGGTATTTCAGAGAAATTTCTTCAGAACCAAGCAAAAGCAGATTAAGATGTATTGGGGCCCTGGGCACAAAGAACATTTGCCCCTCCCACACCCTGGGGGACTTGCACATCAGAATCAGGAGGGAGGGGGAGTAGAGTCAGAGGGGCCATGCTCACCCACCCACTTTTTAACATGGGTGTAGTGGCTTTGTGGAGGCATGGCGCGGCAGTGGCTGTGCTTCACGGTGGGGGGAGATAAGGTGATCAGCTGCCTGCACTGTGAAGTGTAGCTCCTGCTTGCGCAGCCTCTTCCTGGTGGGGGGCCTGAGGTGGCCCTTAACCCCCCCCCCTCGCCTCGGGGCCCTGCCCCTGCTTCCCCTCCCTGAGGCCCTGTCTCCTGGCCAGGCTGGAGACTGGCACAGCTGGGCTGTGGTAAGAGCCACCCAGGGAGCCTGGGCCATTGTTGGGAGCCCTGGACCCTCCAGCTGCCTTGGGTGGCGGAGACACGGGTCAGGAGCTCTTCACAGAAGCCTGTTTTCCCTGGACGATTCTTACCATGGCCCGGCTCCGGCCTGTAGCCTAGACAGGGAGAAGAGGAGGAGCTGGGGGAGGGGCCACAATTCCATTGCCGGTGGTCTTCCCCATTTCTACACAGGTTCTGGTGCTCTTGCAGGAGCCCCCAAATTTGCCGGGCCCTGGGACATGGGTCCTCATGGCCTGTGCATTAATACACTGAGACTTGGTTCCAGTGGATCATTTATTTTACTAAACTAAACTTCCCTATCCATCTATCCATTCAAATCTAGCAGTTGATCAAAATTACTTCAATCATTCTAATATAATTTTTCAGGATGCCAAATCCAAATAGTCCTTTAGCATTATATTTTCAAAAGCAAACTTTGGAACTGGGCTTGTTAGTTAGCATGTCCATTTTCACTTTCAGGTCATGAAGTCAGAGGTGCAGCTACTTGATTTGCATGTGAAAAAACCTGTTTATATGCAATTGGTGGTTGTATGTTTAAACAGATGTTTATGCTGCACTACAGGAGTAATTTCAGAGACCATGTTAGAAAATGTGGCCCTTAGTTACTAGTTGAAAATGCTAAATGTATTTAGGTTTTGAAAGGAGCAGTTTAGGGTTTCTGCACAAGCATCTAAAACTGCGTGAAAAGTCCTTTAGAAGCTGTTGCTGATTCCTGACAATTTGTACAGAGTACCAAGTTTTGAACTGATTCCTGACAATTTGTACAGAGTACCAAGTTTTGAACTGATGAAAACATTTGCATGAAACATTTGCAATATTTATCTCCTCATCCCCACACTGTAGGGAATTATCATGGAAATGCCAAGCAACCTTTAAATACATTGGTAGATTAAATCAGGTATTAATCTTTATTAACATGTACTCTCTCCTTTGAGGTGCTTATCATTTCACTGTTTGGACTTAGTACTGTATTCACTTACAACTGAGTCTCTCTTGGGGATAAGAAGTGCTGTGATTTGTACTAGATAAGTGGTGTGATGCTTCAGATTCAATTTTTCCCGACTCTTCAAACAGATGCCTCAGGAGAAGACATTCTCTTTCTTCTCTGAGCGATGGGGGCTTTAAATGTTGTCTTGATGAGCAGTTCTGTGGGTTTGTGGGATGTTGCAATTGGAACATGTTGGCTTTAGAGTGTTTTGTTTTATGCAGATTTCACTGGGAAAAAAACCTAATAGTTTCCTGAAATTTCTCAAAATGGCAGTTTTTGTACCTTACTAGCCAATAGAAAACCAATATGAAGTTCAGGCCTCGTGTGCGCCCACATCTTGAATACTGCATACAGATGTGGTCTCCTCATTTCAAAAAGGATATACTGGCTTTAGAAAAGGTTCAGAAAAGGGCAACTAAAATGATTAGGGGTTTGGAACAGGTCCCATACGAGGAGAGATTAAAGAGGCTAGGACTTTTCAGCTTGGAAAAGAGGAGACTAAGGAGGGATATGATAGAGGTATATAAAATCATGAGTGGTGTGGAGAAAGTAAATAAGGAAAAGTTATTTACTTGTTCCCATAATATAAAAACTAGGGATCAGCAAATGAAATTAATGGGCAGCAGGTTTAAAACAAATAAAAGGAAGTTCATCTTCACACAGCGCACAGTTAACCTGTGGAACTCCTTGCCTGAGGAGGTTGTGAAGGCTAGGACTATAACCAGGTTTAAAAGGGAACTGGATAAATCCATGGAGGTTAAGTCCATTAATGGCTATTAGCCAGGATGGGTAAGGAATGGTGTCCCTAGCCTCTGTTTGTCAGAGGGTGGATGTGGATGGCAGAAGCAAGATCACTTGATCATTACCTGTTAGGTTCACTCCCTCTGGGGCACCTGGCATTGGCCACAATCATCACACAGGATACTGGGCTGGATGAGATGAACCTTTGGTCTGACCCAGCATGGCCATTCTTATGTTCTTAATACTCACCTAAACATTATAAAGACTAGAAACGAACAGGTAACTAGAACAGCCAGTTCCTAGTACCATATAATCCATTTCAGTCTGATCAGTAGTACCAGCCAACCTTAACCTTTCCCCCTTGTTACCTTCTGTAATGGAAATGGATATATACTGTTTATTATCTATTGTGTGTTATTAATCTGTAATTACAATTTGGAAAGGAATATAGTCCCAGGGTATGTTACTTCAGAGTTCTATGCATTTTCTCAGTGTGCTGTGCTGATAGAAAAGGATTGAGTTAGCTGTGTGACATGATTGTGTACGTGTATATAGACCTTACAAGTCTTGTATTTTTCACTTTATTAAATATATTGAGTAGGAACTAGGAAATATAGTGGTTTTTCTTGTAGTGAATAATGAAGTGTATATTAATGTCATTGTTTATTACTAAGGATATATATGAGGTGCTCAGACATTTTTTAATGAGATGTTATTAATCAAGAATCTGTGCTACATATATTTCATGCACTATTGCTTTATTCAATAACATGCAGACTCACTAATTCACATTAATGTATGGTGAAAATTAGTGAACAAAATAAACAAATATGATAAAACTCAAGGATATAAAGCATCTCAAAATGTACTATATTCTATGTTCTCAATTGAAGTTTAGTTTTATGTGTATACTTCATACAGTACAAGTAAACGTGCTGTAGTTTATTTTGCAAGAATAATGGCATTTTAGCAATACAGAATTTGCTACATTGTCTCTTCAATCTTTCAAAAGGAAGGTATAGGGATAGCCAACCATTTATTTTTACAGTTATCAAAGTGCTGATTACTGAGTATCTATCACATAGTAAATAAACTTTTAGTTTAATGATTGGCATTTATACATTTAGCCACTTAAGTATCCTAGGATACACAAAGGGCTTGATTTTCCTCTCACACAGGGTAAGTCAGGAGTATTGCCACTGAAGTTAGCCTAAAACTGTTATAGGTGAGAAAAGAAATAGGCCTGCTGTCTCTTATTGAAAGGGACATTTTCACAGCCCAGGAAGATGTGCTGTATGTCTTGACATGATGTTGATTAAAATGGTCTTTAAACACATGCTTAAGTGTGTGTAGGTGAAGTGTCTGACTTCTGGATGGTCATCAACTATTTATCAATGTCTGGTGTTGTGAACGTTGGTGTTGCTATGGCTCTGTAATCCACAAAATATATATTAGCCATAATGTAGTATGAGTTTTATAGGTGTAACTGAATGTGCAGCATGTCATCTGATGCAGAGAGGGCTATGAGCAGTATCCATGTTTATTGAATATGTTGGAAAATAATCAGTGGGAATACTCTGAGACCAGGCTAAGAAGAACCCTGTAGACTTTTTTTCATTATTATTTTTAAAAGTAACATTTGCATATATTTCTATTTTGGTGTTTTTGGTGCTTGGGGGGCACTGATCTATGATGTGTGCAGGTGATCTATTTAGGTCCCAAATGCCCACGTTTCCCATTGAAAGATGTGCCATGTCTACAAGTTGTACATGTGCTATTAAAGAGCAAGAACTTGTGCATTCATTTGTTATAAATTGCACGTCAAAAATCTGCCTTTGTAAAACATTTCCTATTTCTATAATCCACAATTAGCAACATTCAAAACATTGTCAATGGTGTCTACATTGCAATTAAAAACCGTGGGCTTGTGGCGCTTGGGCTAGGGGGCTGTTTAATTGCAGTGTAGACATTTGGACTTGGGCTAGAGCCCAGTCTCTGGGACTCTGTGAGGGGGGAGGGTCTCCGAGCTTGTGCTGCAGCCAAAATGTTTAAACTGCAATTAAACAGTCCTTCAGCCTGAGCCTTGTGAGCCCAAGTTAGCTAGCATGGGCCTGCAGTGGGTGCGTAATTGCAGAGGAGATATAATTCAGGACACACTTACGTAAATCCCTATACACAACAACATTTAAGTATATGCTTAATTTTAACTCTGAGTTAAGAATGTGCTTAAGTGCTGTCCCAAGCAGGGATGCTTTACTGAATCAGTGCCTAAGTAGAATGTTACTCTAATTGATTGTTCTATGAAAAATGGTGGCAGGGAAGAGCCTGTCCACATGATATATTTAACTTTCCTTCTCCTCATCCCTTATTCTTCTTTACTGTCCTGTACTGGCAAAACTGGACTAGTTAATGAAGACAACCAGTGAAAGGGATCTATTAATTTTATATGACAAGAAATCTGGTTACAAAAAGAGCTGAAAGTGTATATGTACAAAGGTTAGCTACCTAGGTTCTCCAAAACCTTCGTAAACTCACCTTTTATGTTGAGTATTGGGAAGGGTGCTTTTGTTTGTTACTGTGATAAGTCCTACATTCTAATACTAATTATTAAGTCATCATAACGATGGGGCTCTGTGTTATGTAAAGTCTTCTAATATAGTCTTGCTTTATGTTAATCCATCATTATTCCATCAGACTACAGTTCTGACTGGGGAGGAAGAGTGAGTTTAATGTTTTATTAGTAGATTCCACAATAACATGTTCATTATTAGGAGGAGAAAATGGTCTTGTGGTTAAAGCACTGGACTAGTTTTCAGGAGAACAGAGTTCATTTCTGAATGTTACAATGAGACCTGGGACATAGAGAGTCTGAATATGACCACAGAAACTCTCTGCCTTGCTTCTTTATAATAATTTCCCCTTGTGAAGATAAACTGATCAATATAGGTAAGGCACTAATAACCTGTGCTGGCAGGTACTCTAGAAGAATCTAGAACAAATGTACTTTGATGATAATTATTGATTCAGGTAGGAGTTTGAACACAGCCCACTTTACCATAACAAAATTGCCAGCATGAAGATTTACAAGCTCAGTTCAGATAGGTGGAAGAATAGTCAAGAATATGCTGCCAATATATTTTAAATCAAACAGCATTTCCATGGGAGTAACTGGGAGTTACTGGGAGTATTTTTAAAACAAATCAAAACAAAACATCCACCCAACTCCAATTTTTCTTAATTTCTGATTCTTTTACCCTTAACAGCACTATTTTTGTACTGCAGTTCCAGAGATTGGAAAGTACTTTCTTGTTCTGTTTCCAGTAGCTGCAGACAAGTGTACATTTAGGCCAGGAGTACTGTATGCACAATATCCATCCATAGCTGAAGCTCAAATACACAACATTTTTTTTTAAAATGTGTTTTGGCTAAAAATAAATTGGAAGAATTATCTAGGGAAGGGATTGCTCACATGATTGGTAATGACTAGTTCAAATATAGTGGAGATTTCTAGTGACCACAGATTGTTACCCTTTACTGAGAGATTTTTTGATTTAGAGGGCACTATGGAAAATCCATGTAGGATGCACAAAAATTCACTAAGACTCAGCATGGGCTCAGGTTCTATTACATTTGTGTACTTCAGCCCAAGACTGAGAAAATGTTCCTAAGCCTGGTCTGAAGCTCCCCTTCCTTCCCCACAAGTGCATCTCCTAGGAGGACAACCCTTAGGAGGATGCCAGCTATTGTGCTAGGGAGTATTCAGTTGGCTGGCAGTGGGAGCAGGACTATTTTCCATGATCTCACTGACATTTTGTGGAAAGGGAAGTGGCTGCTTCCTATCTTCTCCACTACAGTGGGTGTCCCTTGAAAAGCATCCTGGCACCCCCATAAACCCCAGGGAGAGCAGAAGGGGCCATTTAATTAGCGGAATCCTGCATGAGGAGGTAACTGAGCCTTTCCTTGAAGACAAATGATAAGGAGGGGATCGTTGAGGCATAGGTTGTGTGTAATGGATGAAGACTTTTCTGTGGCAGTTCTAGTTTATGTACAATCTCCATGCCAACTTCCAGGCATTTTACCTGTCTATCCGTTTGCAAACTGGGCTGTGGAAGTTCAATGCAAGTCTAGGATATGTGAACTGGGTTAAGCTGACTATCCTATTCCTAATGCATGCAGTTTCAAAAGAGAGGACAAAAGGGGTCCTTCAAGGTCAGGATTAAGGCACATTGAAGGGAAAGTGGGAAGAAACATTCATTGCTGCCGTGTGGTACTTTTTCTGTGGACTTTGGTCTCCAGGATTGTCTACATGGCACCTTTCATGTGTAGTAAATTCACTGAAAATTTATGAACCTTCCTTACACACACACACACACACACACACACACACACACACACACACACACACACACACACACACACACACACACACACACTTACTTTTTCTGGAGTTCTATGTAAATAGTTTGCCAGTGCATATCATTCCACAGTATAATTACAGAACAACTTCTGTGGGGTTTTGTATGTAGAATTTTAAAAAAACACTTAGCAAAGTTCAGTAAGATATTATTTAGTTTATCCCCAGTTTTCCTATCTTGATTTGTCTTTAACATTTGTGGACCGATTGTACAGTATCATACTGCCAGCTGACACTAATGACTGGCTTAGTGTTTCAGTCTTGCATGATTGGTTGCAGGCTGCTTTCCACTAAGTCCCTTACCCATGAAGAAAGAGCTCTTCAATCTAGTAAACAGCTGCATGGTATTACAGTGATGCATACCACATATTCCTGAGCTTCCAAATGCTTGTGCAGTGAACTCTGTTCCAATGCAATACTGAGCTGTATAATTTCTAGTAGCAGAGAACTCCTCAATTAGAAATTTAACACACAAGAAATAAATTTAGTAGTCACCTGCATATACATATTTAACATTTAGAAACACACCGGAAGTCCGTCCATCCTCCATGTAGCATCTTACCAGGATTCATAAACTACTATTTTCCCTATTGTCAGTTTAGCTTTAATTGGTAAAGCAAGAGACAGAAATCACTGTTGTTACTTCTTCTTAAGGGAGGGGATCAAACCTTATTGTGAACTTAGATACATAAGAGAACCTAGATAGATCGATATTTATTTTTTCTGCAGAAGTCAACATGATTGCCTTTCTGTTTTTCTCTTGCTGGGTCTCCGAATTCATTGCTTTCACTTCTAATAAAGTAATAAGGTTGTTTAGTAGCTGTTGTATCGGAGCCCTCAGCACTGCAGGTAGGAATCGATTTATTTTTAAATTAAATTTTAGGTTGTTGAGTCTGATTTTATGCAATTTGGGGGAAGTTATCTTGCATTCAGAAGGCCCTCCATGTCATGGAAGCCCTGTTGGACTCCTGCATGGCCGTGGAAGGAGTATTTTGTGAGTAGGCAGTAGGAACCTCCACGAAAGTTTCTGATAACCTTGCAGGGGGTGAGGGAGAAGCGGAGCGTTGTATCCACTTTTACAAGGTTCCTTGCACAGAAGCCTGACAGGGTGAATGTGGAGTGCCAGTGGATGCTGTTCCACCCCATTAACTCAAATTGTGTCTTCAGATTGTGGGATTAGTTTAGTTTCTAACCCCTGGTATGTTACCCATCTGTAGCCTTTTTACTGAGGTTTTGTAAGTGGAGTGGTGATTTTCATCCTCTGTAGTTCTTGTTGTTGTTGTTTTCTCCTTTGGCCAAGTGGAAAGCCAGTATTCTGGACCATTGTGAAGTGATTGCATTAGGATGAGAAATCAGTGGCACAGAGTTAGGGTATTCCTTGGTCTCTTCTGTTTTAGTTACAGAAATATACACGTTAGAGATCCGTTTCCCTGAACTGCAGTAGGAACTTGCATCGCCTGGGCTTCTGTAGAAATCCCAAGACAGACACTCCAGCCCTGTGCCCCAGAAATAATAAAATCATAGAAGTGTAGGACTGGAAGGGACTTCATGTCCCCTGCATGGCTGTCTCTCCAGCTCTGCCTTATTTAGGGTCACTAAAATCTAATTAGTGCCCCTATTAGCACCACTCTCTCCCTCAGGCAGGCTTGTTCTCTGGCTTCCTGCATCAACCCCCTATTTTTTGTCCAGCTTTTTTACTACAAAAGAGTCTCAGTTGTGTCTGCTGTTAGGCAGGCCCCTTTATTTTAATCAGTGATTTACCTGGTATTCCGACACTCTTGAGGGAAGGCATTAGCACTTGCCATGTGTTTCACTCTCTTCTGACTCATTTTGATGTCTGATTCTCTGTCTGTACATGTGCAGTCACAGACATGCAGTGGGTTCACTAAACGACTAATAAAATTTGTGAGGTTCATTCATCAATGTGGCAAAGCCCAAAAAGATGTGGCCTCTTTTCAAATCGAGTGCCACCTGAATCAAACTCTGGTATATAAAATTATGAGTGGTAAGGAGATAGTGAATAAGGAAAAGTTATTTACTTGTTCCCATAATATAAGAACTAGGGGTCACCCAATGAAATAAGTGGGCAGCAGGTTTAAAACAAATAAAAGGAAGTTCTTCTTCACACAGCACACAGTCAACCTGTGGAACTCCTTACCTGAGGAGACTGTGAAGGCTAGGACTATAACAGGGTTTAAAAGAGAACGTAAATTCATGGAGGTTAAGTCCATTAATGGCTATTAGCCAGGGTGGGTAAGAAATGGTGTCACTAGCCTCTATTTGTCAGAGGGGGATGATGGACGGCAGGAGAGAGATCACTTGATCATTACCTGTTAGGTTCACTCACTCCGGGGCACCTGGCACTGGCCACTGTCGGTAGACAGGATACTGAGCTAGATGGACTGTTGGTCTGACCCAGTACGGCCTTTCTTATGTTCTTATGGTTCGGTGCTTAAGATAAAGTGAATATATAATCAGACTATGTCCATCAGTGGCAATCTTCTTGTGCCACTGAGTAGCACAGGCTAAAGTCAAAGCTGATTTACTCTATCTTCACATCTTTAGTCTGTATAACCTTCATGTTATTTAAACATATTAGTGTGTTAATATTTATCTAACCTGAGGCATGACTAAGGTGTCTGAGGCATGAATAGCAGGAAGTGTTCACTCATTCAGAAATCAAGCTGCTGTGTATTTTAGACTTCATGGACATTTTTCATCTTTTTGACAAACTGACCACATTATTATTATTTAATTTCATATGCTAGCAAATGTTAATAAGCTTGACCATGCAAAATTTTTTGTATCTTGAGAAATTGCCTGTTTGAAGGTGAGCTATTTTCATAAATTAGGCTTGAAAGGATTAGATTTGGATTGGTAAATGTTGATGACGTTGTTTTCACTGTACGTACACAAACCAACAAAATATTTCCAGCAAAAGTAATAGAAATTTACAGACTGGCAAAGTAAGAAAAGCCCTGCTTGAGAACTTCCTAGAGTTTGATTTAAGGATATTGACTTTGTATATTTTGATGTGTGATGTTGGCCATTTGTGTGTTAACGGTTATAAAGCTTTACCTTTTTGAATCTCAACATCTACTGTTGTTAAATATTTGTCTGACCTCCTCCCTTTTGTTCCCCTGTAATTTCCTGCAACTGTGAAAATTTAAATCAGCGAATATCAAAAAATGCTTAAAACCCATAATTCTGTACAACTGTGAAAATGTAAATCGATTAAAAAGAAATGCTTAAAAATAAACAACCCAATATTATCTACTGAAATAATTAAAAAAAAAATCAAATTCTGCCAAGTCTAAAGAATAATGAATGTGCGTTCAGTGGTAAATGACTATAATGTACACAAGTTGTGTGACTTATTTTCATCTGCATCTTTTGCTCAGAAATTTATTAGACCTCACCGTATGGAGATGGACTTGGGCTTAGCCCTTATATGGGCTCAGGGTGTGTGTGTGTCGGGGGAAGCAAGGAATATTCTCACCTGATTCGCACCCAAGGCTTGCACAGAGCAGAACTGGCATGCATGGGGGAGAATGCAACCCCTGAAGGTGAGCTTTCCCCTTGCTCTCTGAAGCAGAATACATCCTACTCTTCCCCTTGACACAACCCCCACAGAGGCCAGTGCCTTAGGGATGCAATTAAATCTTTATTTAAGATCTTTCCATTGTGAATAAAATAACAGGTAGTTTTGAATGTGTTTTTAGTGGAGGTGAAAAGTGCTGGATCAGCAGTCTGGTAAATGAAATTATTGTTGTTTGTAGTACAGTAGTGCTAAGTGGCTATAATCTAAGATTGGGCCCCCATTTTGCTGGTTATTGTACAAACAAGTCCCCACCCCACAGAGGTCACAGCATAGGATTGTGACAGGTAATCCACTGACCAGGTGGGTGAAACAGACACGAGTAAGGTGGAGGGATAGAAGGATGAAAACAGTAAAATTTAGGCTGACCATATGTCCCGTTTTGAACGGGACAGTCCCGTTTTTTACATATTTTTGGACCGTCCCGTCTTTTTGACAAAAATATCAATTTTGTCCCATTTTTGGGGCAGGTCCCAAGCTGCTTTCTAGGGGGAGGTTCTTTCTTTGCAGGACTCGCAAGAGCTCAGGTGAAGAATCTTGCTACCTAAGGACAAGTATCAGATGTCAAAATCTCTGATGAGCAAACTGCGCTCATCGGAGATTTTGACATCTGATACTAGTCCTTAGGTAGGGAGAGGAGGCAGCGGACGGAGGGAGAGAGCAGGGAGGGATGGAGAAGGGGCATGGAGAGAAGGAGGGATGGAGAGAAGGAGGGAAGAAGGAGGAATAGTGAGAAGAGGAGGCAGCGGGCGGCGGGCTGAAGCCGACGGCGGAGCGGAGCTGTCCGGAGCCGCAGCCAGTGGCCGAGCGCGCCGGCGGGGGGGCTGCCGGCCGGGTTTTATGAGCTGCCACCCACTCGGAACAAGCTCAGCCCCTCTCACTCACCACCAAACCGGAAGCCAGGGCCCAGCTGTCTCTCCATTCAGCTGCTTTTCTGTCGAGTAAGGCTGCCGCCGCCTCCTCCTCCAGCCTTAGCAGCCCATCGCCTCTTCTCTCCAGACCCATCCCATTTGCCACAATGACCCATACGGCTCTCCTGACCTCGCCGCCTTCCTTTCCGTCCACCATTCCTTCCCCACAGGCTGCCCTGGCCATGCTGCAGGCCCAGCCGCTGTCCCTGGTCATAAAACCCGGCCGGCAGCCCCCCCGCCGGCGCGCTTGGCCCCCGGCTGCGGCTCCGGACAGCTCCGCTCCGCCGTCGGCTTCAGCCCGCCGCCCGCTGCCTCCTCTTCTTCTCTCCATCCTTCCCTTCTCTCCATCTCCCTTCTCCATCCCTCCCTTCCTCTCTTCTCTCTCTCCCTCCGTCCACTGCCTCCTCTTCCATCTCCCTTCACTCCATCCCTCCTTCTCCTGTCTCTTGCCTTCTCCATCCCCCCTGCTCCCTACCTCCATCTCTTCTCTCATCCATCCATTCTCTCCCTTCTCACCTTCGTGCCTTCTCTCCCTCCGTCCCCTCCATCCTCTTCATCCCTCATCCCCCCTTCTCTCTCTCCCTCTATCCTCTTCATCCCCCATCCCTGTTCTGCCTATTCCTCCATCCATCCCCCCCAGTCCCCCCTCTGCCTCCCCCCTGCCCGGCACTGTGGGGCCCAGGTGGGGCCATGGCGCTGGTCACCTTCCCCACCGAGCTGGAGTGCCTGGCCAAGCCGCTGTTCTGCTGCAAGGGGGCGCTGCGCCAGAAGGTGATCCACGTGGTCAAGAGCCACAAAGTCACCGCAGGCTTGTGCAAGCAGCCCACGTTATGCAGCCACTGCACCGACCTCATCCGGTGAGACCCCCTAGAGCCCTCCCCAGCGCCCCTCAGCCCACGTTCTGCAGCCACTGCACCGACTTCATCTGGTGAGACCCCCCTGGGACCTAGAGCCCCCCCAGACTGCCCAGAGCCCCCCTAGAGCCCTCCAGAGCCCCCAACCACCCCCCCAGTGCCCCTCAGCCCAGGTTCTGCAGCCACTGCACCGATTTCATCTGGTGAGACCCCCCCCCCAACCCCGTCCCGTTTTTGCCATCCCAATGTCCCATTTTTGTCTCAAGGAAATATGGTCAGCCTAAGTAAAATACATACATTGCACAGAAGTTGAAAGACTCATCTTGCCAGCTGCCAAAATGTGGTCAGACAGCAATGATTTGTAGGCATCATGGCAAAGGGACTTAAAGGAGGACAAGGTGACAACTTAACAGACCTTGACAGAAATTTTCCCATGTGTATGTGTTTTGTGAAAACACAAAAGTGCTTAAGCGAGATGTGCACTAACAGTTTAAATAAAGGCTGCTGTTGACTAAAGATGGAGGACGCTACCATAGAACACTAGATCTCATAGGCAGGATGGCACTAAAACGTGAAGGGCATTGACAGTGTGATTACAGAGGTGTTTTGTTTACTGTCATGGGGAAGTGGGAGCCCAGGGAGGGGCACTAACGTCTGGCATCCCAGAGCAACAAGTCAGGAAGATGATTCTAGCAGCAGTGTTTTGAACGGACTTGAGTGGGGCAAGGAAGGAGAAGGCAAGGCCAGAAAGAAAGAAATGACAGTAGCTGTGGTATGAGATGATGAGGGTTTGGACAAGAACATGTTCTGTGGCAAGAGGTGACAGGATTTACATACAGGCTGGGAAGATCTAAAGAGGGCTGAGTCAAAATTATACCCAGATTACAGGCCTGTGTCACAGGGAGGATAATGGCTGAAGTCTTCTCTTTATCCAGACTGCAGGGCACAAGCTTCCACACGTTGCCCTTCTAGTGCGTCTCAAATCCAGCTTTCAGGAACACTTTGTGGTGGTGCATACAATAGTTCAGTCTTGATGCCTGTTTAATCATTGTTGTCTCTGCTGAGGTTTTCAGTCATGATAGAGTCCTTTCTGTTGTGGACATTTGTCCACTGGGAACTGGACTGAGACCAGCAAAAAAACAGCAACAGAAGATAATTTTTTGGTTATATCTGACCTGAGTTGGATTTATACTGGCAACCTAGAAGTAAAGGATTCTGTATGGCATTTGCAATCCTTGAGCTATCTAGCCTGCCACACAAACACATAGCTCAAAGCTTGCTTATTAATTTACTTATTTATGATTCTCATTCTTAGTTTGCAGAGTGCTATTCCTAATGAATGGAAAGCAAAGTACTAAACAGAATGAAGGGTAAAGATCTGATGACAACTCATGGGATCACCTTACATTCTGTTAATAATAGGCACACAGAACTGATATGAGTTGTTCGGGTACACAGGAAAATGGATAAAATATTTCTTAGCTTATAATGCTGTGCAGAAAAATAACTCTTTGAGGACCAAATCCTGATCTGTTTGAAAATAATAGGCCAGGTTCTGCTCTTAGTTATGCTGGACTGAATGCGGAGTAATTTACTTAATTTCAGGGGCGTTACCTTGGCTATACTCTGCTGTCACTGAAAATAGAATTTGGCCCAATGGGAGTTTGTCATTGACTTCACTGGAACCAGGATTCAGCCATAATCGATAAAGATATCTCCTGTGCATTCCTAATGTTTTCCAAACTTATTAAAATGAAAATATTGTTTCATTAAAGCCACAAGTCGCCTGTGTATTTATAGATCTCAGACAGTGGAATTCTAAACAGCAGCAAGTGCAGGGGCAGGCTGCAGCCCAAACATTTGAGCAGACCACACTGCAGCCTGCCTCTTCGTTGTTGACTCAACACATACTGAGTCTCTTCCAATTTCTTCTCTTGAACCACCAGCAGCTACAGGCATTTTAGTTGCACTTTGATTGTGGTCAGTTATGGGCCTGAAGAAAGGTGGACAGATCTGTTTGTCTCTCAGTATTCATAGCTCACCGATCATCACAATATCTAGGAGTTGTTTATACTAACTTAAAAAGGACCCCATAAACTATGGGAAAATTCATACCTGAGCTTCAAGACTCAGGCCTGGCTCAGTTCAGTTTAATCAAACCCTAATCATGCTAGCAAAAATTTAGGAAGGGAGATTTAACCTCCATGCTTCAGTACTTAAGCCATCTCTAACTATTGGAGGTCAAGTTGAGACCTAATATGGGGAAGCAGATTATCCCATGTTTACCTATTGTGGGGTCCTTTCACTTTCCTTTGAAGTAGCTGCTATTGGTCACTATTGGAGATATGATACTAGGCTAGATGGATCTTGGTTCTGATCAAGTATGGCAATTCCTATGTTCCAAATCCAAACACTCCTAAACTTGGGAGAGGTTCAGGTCTGAAATTTACTGCTCAGCCCCGTCTCTAACTATGACTTAGATTTCTACAGTAAGTACTTGATATGTAAACAAATCTCCTAAGTTCTAAAGCAGAAGACTGACACAGCTCTGACCTGAAAAAGCTGATGTATAAATAAGAATATTAGAAACTGGCAGCTGTTGTTTTCTACTCCTTGTGTTTTGACTTGGTTTAATTTGTTTTTGGTGGCATGACTGAGAAAGCTAACTGAGAAGGTAGAAATGATAGTCTGCTGCTTTCAGTTTCTCCGATCAAAATGTGTTGTCATTAAGTTTGTTCCTTCTATTTTTTTTTCTCAGAATATTTCACACTGATTTCTTTCATGACTAGCACACAACATTCTTTTGATTACCACGTATAAATATTTAATCTTTATATTTCTGTTATGCATGCAGATGAAAAGTCTGTATTAATGTTGTGCTTTCTTTCAGGGGCTGGTGTTTTTTTCCTTTCTTGTG
Organism: Sternotherus odoratus; assembly: GCA_032164245.1. Lineage (NCBI taxonomy): Eukaryota > Metazoa > Chordata > Testudines > Kinosternidae > Sternotherus > Sternotherus odoratus. Next base: position 97,785,773 of record JAVMKO010000004.1, on the reverse strand, counting down.
CCGAAGGAGAGCAGATCAGCTTTCTGTTCGACTGTATCGTTCGTGGCATCTCCCCGACGAAAGGCCCTTTTGGGTTGCGTCCAGTCCTACCAGGTTAATATAGGAAGTATAGAGTAACCGTGCAAAGTAGGAACTTGCTATGTCTAGCACTTATTGCTCAGATTGGAATTACAGCTTGCAGACACTTGCTGGGCATGGAAAGTGCAAAGTGATTTTCATTCTGAAATGTCACAGTACAGATTTATCAGTTGAATGCCCCAGATTCCCTTGCTGCTCTAGCTCATTCATATTTCTGCTGTTGCTGGCCTTTGCCTGGTCTTATCTAACTGTGCCAAAATATAATATTCTGAATAGAGATGGGCCCAAACCAAATCTGGGTTTTGAATAGTCCCAGTTTGATCCATATCTGAATCTAGGTGCTGGTTGTAATACAGTAACTCTTCACTTAAAGTCGTCCCTGTTAATGTTGTTTCGTTGTTATGTTGCAGATCAATTAGGGAACATGCTCGTTTAAAGTTGTGCAATGCTCCCGTCTAATGTCATTTGGCAGCCTCCTGCTTTGTCCACTGCTTGAAGGAAGAGCAGCCCGTTACAGCTAGCTGGTGGGGGCTTGGAACTAGGGTGGAGCAGCAGCCCCCCCAGCTAGGGATGGATAAGGGGCAGGGAGTCCCGGGGGGCAGTCAGGGGAGACAGGGCTGTTGGATGGGACAGAGGTTTGGTGGGCGGTCAGGGGATGGGGACTGGGGGGTTGGATAGTGTGTGGAAGTCCCTGGGATCTGTCGGGGCGGGGGTCTAGATAGGGGTCGGGGTAGTGAGGGGACAGGGAGCAGGGGTATTGGGAAGGGGGTGGGGTTCTGGGGGGCAGCTAGGGTGAGGGGGTGTCTCGGGAGGGGGTGGTCGGGGGTCAAGGAGCAGAGGTGCTTAGATAGTAGGTGGAGACCTGAGGGGCAGGGGGGAGACTCTGGAGAAGGCGGCCAGGGGAGAAGGAGCAGAGGGGGCTTAGATAGGGGTTGAGAAGTCTCTGGAGGGGGTGGTCAGGGGAGAAGGAGCGGGGGGGGGCTTAGATAGGGGGTGGGGTCCTGGGAGGTTGCTGGGAGGGGTCTCGGGAAGGGGCGGTCAGGGGACAAGAAGTAGGGTGGGGTTGGATGGGTCTGGGATTCTAAGGGGGCCAGTCAGGAGGCGGGAAGTGGGAGGCAGTTGGATAGGGGGCGGGGCCAGGCTGTATGGGGAGGCATAGCCTTCCCTGACCCGGTCCTCCGTACAATTACGGAACCCCGTTGTGGTCCTCAGGCCAAAATGTTTGCCCACCCCTGTTATAGAACAATAGCTGTGAAGTTTCTGTGGTGAAGGAGGAAGCTTTTAAAATGGTGGAGGAAGGGGGATTTAACATTTTTAGGAAATGTTTGCACTTCCATAGTTGGGGATATTTAATGGCTGTCATGATAAGTATAGTTTTACAGGATTTTTATCATTGCTGTAAATATGCAAACAAACCAGTCTCTTGTGTTGTAACGTGATACAAAAGATTTACAGTAGAACCTTGGAGTTGCAAATATGAGTTACCACACACCTCATTTGGAACCGGAAGTATGCAATCAGGCAGCAGCAGAGAGAGAAACACACACACCATTTTTCTTCTGCATAGTAAAGTTTCAAAGCTGTATTAAGTCAATGTTGTAAACTTTTGAAAGAACAGTCATAATATTTTGTTCAGGGTTACAAACATTTCAGAGTTACAAACAAACTCCATTCCTGAAGTGTTTGTAACTCTGAGGTTCTCCTGCAGCTTGGATGTCAAATTTGTGGAAAGATGGAAAAAACCTCTCAGTCCTGCCATTTTAAAATTAGATGCATATTGTATATAGCATTAGACTTATCTTTCACGTCCTTGAAATCAGTGCTTGTTATACCCCTGTAAGTAAAGCCAGCGAGAGTTAGGTAAATCAGGATAGAGGGTGGGGGTTCTCCAGGGAGGGGAGACCCTAAGACCTGGGGGGGTACTGCAGGGGTAAGAGGGCACCGGGGTCCGGGAGGGACACGGGGCCAGAGCAGCAAGCGGGACATCAGCCTGCAGAGGGCGCTCCAGAGGCTGGCGAACTAATTCCCGGACGAACCAGCAGGAGGCGCAGCAGGGGTGAGTCGCCGCCCTGCTACAATGAATCAGCCAACAAAAGATGGAAAGCATGAGATGGAAAAGATGGAAAGCATGAGGTTGAGAGGGGCAATGAGAAGCCAGTAAAGCCAGATGGTATAGAGTTAAAGTCTATGCAACAGTTTAAATACTTCGATTCATCATTAAGCCATGATGGGAAGGTGGATGGGAATGTTAGGAGTCGCAGGAAGGGGGAACTGACAGGAATTCTCTGCAATAAGAATATGACAAGTAAAATAAAGAACAAAGTGTATACAATCATGATTAGGCCAGCCATGTGAAGGATAAGTCACAGCTGATAGGCTATGCCAGGGCCAGGGCCATCCTTACCCAAAGTAAAAAAAAAAAAAAAAAAAAACCCAGCTCACTAATTGGATATGCTGTTTTTTGCATTTGTAATGTAAACATTAATTCATTTAAAAATTGCCAAACAATTCATTCATAACAACATCTTTTTGACATGTATAAAAGTGGTTGGAATGTTCAGATTTATAATTTTGTCAGTTAGAGTATACTCAGAATATTGTAATTTACATAAAGTCTTTTATTATGGACAGGCAAAAACAAATTATTTAATTACATACAAACTTATATGGTCTCCAAAACAGGTTCAGTTTGGTAAAGAATTGTGACAATGGGTACTATAGAAGGCAACCTTAATTCAAACTTTTGGGTGCTTGACTTTTGCAAATTTAATATTCTTTTAACATGTATATTTTTATATAATTTCTCTTTTTAAAATTAAAAGTTATAAACAAAAAATTCATTGCGTAGAACTATACTCACCCCCACAGAGCCATGGCACAATCTTCTATTGCTTGAGGTACTGTTTGCAATAGGAACTGTTATGGGCCTGCCAAAAGAGTAGGATGAGACCTGCTTTGCCAGTGGGTTTCAGAGTTATTTACTAGACAGGAATAATACGTTCAATTCCAGGTTCTAGAGGAGAGTGTTCTCTAGTGATTACAGACCATTCTGCCCCTGTTCTCCCCAGCTTCTTCCTGTCCCCATTTCCATCCTTGTCCATTACCCTGTCCCGTCTTTCCCCTTCCTCCTGCCCCCATCCCCTCCCTCTGCTGCTCCAGTCTGTTCCTGCTGAGTTCCCCCTGCCTGTTCCTATTCTCCTCACCTGTCTTAAAATGTGCCCCCATTCCCAGCCTCTGTTTTTCCACCTTGCTCATATCCTCCCCACTTCCCAGCTCCTTCCTCTTCCCCTCCCCCTATTTTCCAGCTGCCTCTCCTAGTTCCAGTTCCTAACCCTTCTACTCCTTGAGCTCCAGCCCCTGTTCCCTAACCCTGCACCTCTTCCTATGCCCCATGTTGCTTCTCATACTCCTCTGTATTCCAGTCAGGCTGTTTCCTCCTTCTCCACCATATTGCCTTGGGGAGCACTGAGTGTACAGGAAAGATAATTTCTCAGTTCCTGTGCGTGGTGTTGGATCAGTCCCCAGATGCCTGGAACAGCAACTGCAGGAAGGCCCAGGTTTGCTCAGTGCAGATGGAGTCTTCAGAGAATTTAGGTGCCAAACTCTAACAAGTCTCTACTGAGCACGTGTGAACTGCAATATTTTCAGAGGCTGATAACTGATAAGACAGCTGCAGCTATTCAACAAAGTGGTTGTAAGAATTTTTTTTAACATTGGTGAAGCAACCTATTTTTCCCTAATCTCATTCTTGGGAAGAGCTGAACCTTTACAAAATAACCCAAACAAATTATTGATAATACATAAGTTCCAAATTGAGGCAAACATCTTGGATAGAAAATTCCAACCTGAATTGTTTAAGTTGGCAAACTTATCAGCAACTGGAAACTGGTTCTTATAATGGAAAGTGTCACTACCTGTGCCGCTTATAATAAATTTTGAACAAAATTGTACCCTCTGTTAGTCCAGATTTATCATAAACTACTCCACAGGATTTACACTAAGTTCAGTGGAGTTATTTAGACTTATATTAGTGTAACGGGGAGCAGAATTTGGCCCTACGTTGGCTTTATACAGTATATTAGGATTTTACATTGCTAATAGCCAATTCTGCATTAGTTGCATGCCCAAATCTCCCTTTGGCTTTAATGGGAGTTTTGGGTGTGCAAGGAATACATATGAGACCCATATTGGAACAGAATTGAAATTGGTAATCCAATAGGTTGAGTAAATAATAGTTTCCCCCACTTGTTTTTTATTTTCTAGAAAGTCCAGAACAGCAGCTACAGTTGTCTGTTATCTAAAATGTAGTTCATAATCTTCCTTGAGAGAATAAATTGTGCAGATACAAGACATGAACTGGAAGCAAAATGAGAAAGCAGGAATAATCAGGATCTCTAATGACAGACAGTAGCTTACGAGAACCGGGAGAAGTATTTTACCCGTCATAGCATTGCAGAATTCATTTGGGTGTGTTTATAGCTCGTTTGGTTGTTTTGTCTTCCACTGAAGCATTAGAACTGGCTACTCCTTATGCAGGCAGCTGGAACTGAGGACTGGAAAGCGTATGTATCTGTGAACGATGGTGTGCTTTTTCATTAAGCTAATACGAATCAAAGAATTGTAATATAAAAACCACCAGTGAAATGATCAAAAATGACGAGACATGTGATGTGTTGTTGTTGTTCTTGCTGTTAAACTGCCCCTCCTCCCCCCACCAACAGCACTAGGGAATGTATGTCCACTCCTCCTGCGTACTCTGCAGCAGTGGTTCACTAATAAAGATTATTCTTAGAGCTGGCCATATTCCTGTTGATAAAGGTGTTGGGCAGATAGAGGGAAATAAAAGTACATAGATCTCTTGAGGTGCTTCAAATGTGTCAGAATGTGGGGTGGAGGGGCAGAAACGCTCTCAATTTTTTCTTTTTCTGAAGATTGAATGTGGTTACAGAAAATTGTCACTTTGTTGACTAATCGAGTCAGACACTGTCACTGCAGCTAAACTCCCCCCTTTAATTAAAAGGGCCAGACCCCCACGTGATATAAGCAGTGTAGTCCCATTGAAGTCTATAGAACTACACTAGATTGCTCTACTTAGGGATCCATGAAGGGGGGGGGCAACTTTTTTCTGCAGGGCACTTTTAAAATATTTTTAGTGGCCTTATCTCCCAAACTTGGGCGTAATTGTACTTTGGTATAAAAATCCTCTGTGGGTATAGATATATATGTCTACTTCCCTCTGTTCTCTAACTATCTGTTGCTTCAGGATTTATACTGTATCAATCACTCTGGGTGCCAAAGCATCTCTGGGCCATGTTTCTGACTTTTCCCTGATTTTTCTCTTTCCACTGTTGTCATTCCTGCACAGAAATCAAACTGTGATCTACCATTCTTACATCTTCACCTCCCACATCAGCACTTCAGCTAATATATCCATCTAATATTCAAAAAAATGCTTCTATAGATTTTTCTATGGCCTCATCTTCAGCCATAGCCAATATATGGTTTTAAAGTTTATTTTCCCACCTATTAATTTTGAATGCTTCACAGATGCATGTAATGTTGTCATAGTTGATTGGAAAATTTACATGGCTGTAATCAGTAGTGAGTGGCAGAACAATATACGGAAGACTGTATGTGGCCATAGGGAAAGCAAATTAAAAAAAGATGACCTGACTAACTCTTGTATTATTATAAGAGACGTAGCTTCGCATGCAACTGCATTTCAGACTTGTGTTTATCAGGTTCCATTCAGAAGTTTAAGACATGTATGGTAAAATGACACAAGCTATCCTAACTTGTGTATAGTGCTGCAGATTCATGTGCATACTAGTTTTCCTTATCAAGTATTCTATTACACAGAATGTACTGTATTACTTGAAAAGGTCAGGTTGCCAGCTGTTGCATACTGTATCTGGCAAGAGTATCAAAATCCACCCAGTCTTTTGAAAGGAATATGTTAAATAGATAAATCATCCCTGCACTTTAGCTAACTAGATCTAAACTTACTTATAGTGGATTATAGTTATTAATATTATTTATATTTACATTCATGCAAAGTCAATTTGGATGTTAATACAGTCTTCTTTGGGGCTTTATTTCTGAAATCTTCTGAATTACATAATTTGGGTGGTTTAGAAGTTTAAGTATGAACCAGATTTCTCTCCACAATTTGCTGGTGGATTTTTTCCTTTGACCACCTCTCTCAGACTGCTTGGAACTTATTAGACACATGCCTCCTTGACAGCTTCAAGAAGGAAAAGGGTCTGTTAATGTAACAAAGGTGTTTTCGCAAAGAGTGAGAGAATTTAGTGCAGTAGCCTCTACAGGACTATTGCTTATAATCCATTTTCTACTGGTTTAGCCAGTCTAGCTCAACGAAATGTCACAATGAAAGAGGATCCCACCATCTCGTGGGTGGGGGGAGGGGGAGAAGGTATTGAACACTTCACAAACTTGAGCATAAAAACATGCCATTCTTCTCTGTGTCACACATTTTCCAGCCATGCGTGATAAAACCAGATGTTGACACCAATCATTATTATATTCTTGAGAATAATTTGACAAGATTACTGTAAACATCTTAAAAATGTACGGCATGTTTAACAGCTGCAGTGTATATGGTCTGCTAATTCATTCTCATTGAAGTTTCAGTTGGTCTCATAATTACTCAGGAAAAGAAGCAAATGTGAGATACAATATGGATTAGCTTTGGCACAGCTGCAGTTACCACATTCCTGCTCACACAGATAGTCACAGCATCTGTATCAGACATATACAGAATCATTTAACAAGAGAGAAAGGAAAAAGAGAGAAATAAATTGCTGTTGATGGGCTGGTTGAGATGATGAAAAACTTCTAACTGTGGAAACCAAGATTTCCATGTTTTTATGTTGTGTTTCTCCATTCTCAAAGACTTGGGCTTGGTTCACACCTACAGTGCAGATGCATCAATGAGCCATTCACCACCATATGACAGTTATTGCTGCCCACCCTCGGAGATAGGGGTCGTAGCAATTCAGCCAGGGTTGTATAGGACCCATCCAGCCAAGGACATCCAGGAAATCATAGAGTCATAGGGACCTTGAGAGATCCTCTAGTCCAGTCCCCTGCACTCATGGTTTCCACGGATAGAATAATTAGATATACTTTGTATTAGTTATAGATACTTATACTGAACATTAAAGATGCTCTCAAGGGATTAAAGTGTTCTCAAAGAAAGGTTGGGTCAATGACCAGGACTGGAACAAAGTGAGTGTCACTCCCACTTCACAATCCCAGGCCAGCCTGAGGTACATTGACATTATAATACTCTTTGCTAGTGACACGTCTCAGATGCATCTTCAAAGACTTTGGGGGGAGGAGGGGTTTGGGGCTGCGACCTCACCCTCATTCCCTTGCAACCCAACCCATTTTAAGCATTGATTAGGACCAAATCCTGCAAATCCTTAGTTAAACAGAATTCTAGTTGCATACAGTGGGAACCTTTCCAGTGTAAATTGCAAGATTTCGCCATTCGTCCTCATGGCTCAACAGACACTAAACAAGGAGTTGGCGCCTTGTATGCCAGGTTGCAAATTGCTGCTTGTATCTGTCCATGACCTGAGGGTGCAGCGTCGTTAGCTGTAAGGCCCTCCATTTTGGCATGCTTTCCATGCCATAGTTTCTTCTGCTGTCTTTATTCAAGTGCTCTCACATCCAAAAGGGAATCTAGTTCAGCAGAGATAAGTTTTACAAAGTACTTCAAATGCAATGCTGGTTTAGTGAGTGAGTGAGCAAAACCAGACTGAATCTATATGAAAGAGTTGATTAAGAAGGGCTAGGAGGAAACATGGGTTCAAGTGTATTAGCTTCTGATCTCCGGAGAATTGGGGGTGTTTTTGTCTTTTTTTAATACTGGTGTAGATCAGAAGTAAAAACTGGTTGGTGGTGTCATCCTACACCCCATTTGTGCACAATACAAAACCACTAAACAATGTGTAATAACTAGCCATGACGGGCAACCTCAGCTCCAGGGAATCTCAGGACAGTGAGAGCATGACCGGTATGGACATAGCTGTCTGAGGAAATTTTTACAGCAACTTCCCACGCAATATCTTATTAGAGCTCCAGCCAGAGGATCATTTCATGAACACTAGCGCGCTCTCTCTCTCCCCCAACCCAGGTTTTCCATACACCTGAGCTCACAGTATCTAAACACTTAGATTCATGCAAACGTTCAAATTAAGAAAAAGACTTCATCCTTTCCAAACAGAAATGGATCCCCTTGTGTGAAGAAAGCTGCGCATCAGCTGCTGAAATCTTCCCCTGGCCCTACTTTCCTGGTCAATTAGCAGGAGGTTATGTGAAGGTTGAATTGACTGAGATACCTATGCTGGAGGGATTTTATTTTTATCATGCGCGTTGGTGGGTATTCATTAGAACCAGCTGAGCAGTCCATTGTAGGATATTTTGAATACTTTCATACTGTGACATTTTATTCATGTATATAAAAGCTCCAAGAGCATGGGATGAGCACCATGTAGAATCACAAAAATGTAGGACTGCCAGGGACCTCGAGAGGTCATCTAGTCCAACTTCCTGCACTGAGGCGGGACAGAGTAAACCAAGACCATCCTTGAGAGGTCCAAGCTGGTCTTAAAAAAACCTATAAGGACGGAAATTCCACAAACTCTCATGTTCTCCACTCCATTATCCAAGTCATTAATGAAAATATTGAGGAGTACTGGACCAATGACTGACTCCTGGTGGACCCCACCAGATATGGGAACCATTGATAACTGTTCTTTGAGTATGGCCTTTCAACCATATGTGCACCCCCTTTGTAGTAATTTTATTTAGACCACATTTCCCTATTTTGCTTAGGAGAATGTCCTGTGGCACTGTGTCAAAAGCCTTATTAAAATCAATTATTTTAAAATTAGTCATTTATTTTGATCCATGAAACGTGAATTGGTAACTTTTTGAGATGCCATCTTGGAAATTAGATGTTTTTTAATTAGACAAATTATCACTATTGTGAATAAAAACAAGAGAAAATGGTAGTTTTCCAATTTGTACTTTCCCCTGTGCCCCTACAGTTTCTTAGGGTTAATATTTAATAAATGATAGAGCACCATTTAGCAAAGATGCTCTGTGAACTTTGCACATAAAAGGCTTCCAGAGGTGTTGTCAAGGTGTGTCTCCCCACTCTGAACTCTAGGGTAAAGAAGTGGGGACCCCGCATGAAAGAAGAAATCACCCTCCCCCCCAAGCTTATTTTACCAGCTTAGGTTAAAATTTTCCCCCAGAACATAAACTCCCTTATGTCTGGGCTTGTAAAACGCTGCCACCACCAATTTAAGTCCCCAAAAGGTCGATTAAATCATGCATTCCATCTCCTTGTCTCTACAGTGGTCTACACTAAGCTGTAAAGCCAAATTTATTTATGTTAAATTGATCTGTCCACTTTGCTGTCCTCACTACGATGCCATTTAGATCTACCTTAAAGGGTCTTTAAATCAATTTCCGAACTCCTGCCAGACAAGGGGAGTAGCAGTGAAATTGATGTTTCAGGGTCAAACTAGGACACAATCTGATGGTATATTTTTGCTACTAAAATACTCTCTGGGAGCCCTTTTCATAAGCTAAGCCCCCATCAGAATTAACATATTTTCAAAAATGAAAACATTTAACATTGGTTTTTGAGTTGAAATGCTGATGCAGCTGTTGGGTCAGTGTTTTCTTTGGGATCTTAAATATCACGTCAGTATAGTGTCATCGATCTGTTCAACGAGCTATCCCAGAGTGCTCCATTGTGACCGCTCTGGACAGCACTCTCAACACGGATGCACTGGGCAGTTAAGACAGGAAGAGCCCTGGGCACTTTTGAATCTAATTTCCTCTTTGGCCAGCATGGCGAGATCTCTTGCACAGCTCACCATGCAGAGCCCACCAGCGAAGGAGACCATTCAGTCCCAAAATTGAAAAAGAGCCCCAGCATGGACCGCAAGGGAGGTGCTGGATTTGACCGCTGTCTGGGGAGACAAATCCGTGCTGGCAGAACTGTGATCCAAAAAAAGAAATGCCAATACATATGCCAAAGTCTTCAAGGGCCTGATGGAGAGAGGCCACAGCAGGGACGCACAACAGTGATGTGTTAAAATCAAGGAGTTGAGGCGAGCCTATCAGAAAACCAAAGAAGCCAACGGACGCTCCGGGTCATGGCCCAAGACATGCCGATTCTGCAATGAGCTGCATGCCATTCCAGGGAGTGCGCCACAACTATCCCACCCATGTCTGTGGACTCCACTGATGGGGTGATTGTTAGCGTGGCAGAGGATTTGCTGGATGAGGAAGATGAGATGGAGGAAGACTATGACGGCGAGGAGTCTACGGAACAGGCAAGCGGAGACACCGATCTCCCTGAAAGCCAGGAGCTGTTCATCACCTTGGAGCCAGTAATCTCCCAACCCTCCCAAGAAGGTATTGCAGACGGGGAAGGCGTACAGGGCAGCCCTGGTGAGTGTCCCTTGGTCAATGGAGTCCCCGCGTGACAAGCTATTGTTTTTTCATGATTACTGTGCCGTGAGGCCTTGGAGTGCAAGACTATCTGTATCCTAAAAGAAATCCTCCCAGTAGTTCCACGAGCTTTCGGGGGGGGGGAGGGAGGGATTTGAATCTGGATGGCCAGCAGTGTCTGGGATTGTTTGCCCATGCGTTCTCTGACCGTGATGGGGGAGAGGGGCAGAGACGCTGTGCTGTTAGTGTCTGGCTAGCAGGGATCTTCCCCAATACCAGCCGTGTGTGTGTGTGTGTGTGTGTGTGTGTGTGTGTGTGTGTGTGTGTGTGTGTGTGTGTGTGTGTGTGTGTGTGTGTGTGTGTGTGTGCGCGCGCAACTCAAAGTTCTCATCAAAGAGAACTTTTTTAAATACCTTTTTTCGTCCGACAGCTGAAACTGTTTCCAGCCTCCCCCTCTCATCCGCGTCCCACAGGCTTGCACAGATAAGACAGCGAAAAAAACACGTGGGATGAGATGTTCACGGAGCTCATGCAGTCCTCCCGGACTGAAAGAGCAGACCTTTGGGCATGGAGACAGTGCCGGAAAGCGGTAACTTGGCATGAGGAAAGAAGGGACGAGCGTGAGCAGAGAAGGGACAAAAGGGAGCAATGGAGGGACGAGCGTGAACAACGGAGGGATGAGAGAGGAGAGAAGGCAGATCAAACTGACATGCTGTGGCATCTGGTGGAGCCGCAGGAAAGGCAGCTGGAGCAAAGCTGCCACTGCAGCCCCAGGCAGTCCAGGGAACAGGGAAAAGTTGGCAGCGGAAGTGTTACTCCATGCCCCCAGTACTATGGTGGAGGCGTTCCCACTTCGAAGGGAGAAATAGGAGAGAAGAGATGTAACTCGGCGGGAGATGCAGAGGCCACCGGACTAGACTTATTTTCTGGAGTGTCTGGAGCACAGCAGGATAGCAGCCACACATGCTGATGCCCCCAAAAATAGATTCTCCGGCCAATCAACAAGAGGACCTCTGAGGTAGCTTCATAGCAGCAGGAGAGCTGGATTCCAGCAGAAGCGGTGGGCGGCAGACATTCTGCTCTGTCTGCCGAAAGCAGTATGCGTCTGCAGGCCCGAAAGGTGCGAAACGACTGTCTGCCGGATATTGCACGAAGGGAGGGGCAAGTGACGGGAAGCACGAACGAAAACCCGCAAGACTGTTTTTGCCGTCATCATGCAATGCCAGCTTTACCCAGAATTCCAAGGGGCCGCGGGGACTGCGGGCACTGTGGGATACCTACCCACAGTGCACCGCTCTGAAAGTCGACGCTAGCCAAGGAACTATGAACACAATCCGCCGAATTAGCCCACTTACTGGGGGCACACACAATCAAATATATACCATCGGCTTTTTTAATTCAAACTCTAGAAAGTCGACGTTAGTTCGTAGTGTAGACAAGGCCCATGTCTAATTTTTACTAGGCTTTTTTTAAAAAAACCTCTTATGCTGGGTATCCTTTTATATAGCTGGTCTGAATGACCTCTTGAAGTCCCTTCCAGCCTCCTATTTCTATGATTCTAACTTGTTTGGTAGCAAAAATATTACCATCTTTGAATTAGTTTATAAATCCACACCAGAAACTTCTGAGTGAACACCTAGCCCCCACTGAAGTTAATAGCAAAACTCCTGTGACTTCAGTGAGGCCAGGATTTCACCCTTAATTTTAAAGGTCACATATGCTCTTCTTAATCCCCCAGATCCGGGGTCTCATCTGGGCACTCAATTGCCCTAGACTCCAGTGTAGTATCTTTCAGGATCAATCTCCTAGTTATTACTTATGCTGATTTTAGGTTTGATCCTGAAAGGTGCTGGGCCCACAGAACTCCTGCTGATTGCTCAGAGCCTCTCCAGGTCAGGCCTAAAGGTAGCTTGTCCCATATCCTATCACCTTTGGGAAAGCAGAAATAACAAGATAAAAAGTTTGCCAATGAGATGTTACTTGGGAAGGTAGACTGTGTGAACACATGACAAGGTTTGCTATAGCCCTACAGTAGAAGATGCAGTATAATGTTTTTTCTATCAATGCTTTCACTTTTTTTCAAAAACTTACCCATTTGTTCCTTTCTTAAAGACCCAAGTACAAATCCAGCCTACATGGAGGAGAGAGTGGCCCATGAAGCTCTGCAGTTAGAAAAGCGCCTGAGCCTACTATCCCATTCAAGTCACCAGGGCAGTGGAGGTAAGAAATGCTATGATACAAGTCTGGATTTTATTTCAAGGGTTTTTTTCTTGAGGCTTCCAAAATAAGAAAACCATAGCATTTTAAAATATCAAGTCTTCCAAATGTATTGGACAAGGTCACTCTCTTAGCTCCCATTGCTTTAAGGGCATGAGCCAAAGACCAGTGAAGGCAGTAGGACTATTTCTGTTGTCTTCAGTGGGTTTTGGATCAGGCTTCAGAGCTCCAAGTCAGGAAGGTACTTAAGCCTTTAACCATGTGAGTAGTCCCATTGAAGAGCAGTTCCGTTGAAGTCACATACATGATTAAGTACCTTGAGGAATTAAGGCCTATGGCATGAAGTGACGTGCAGAAGTCACACAGCACGTCTGTGGCAGGGTGAGAAACAGAACCCAGTTTCCTGTCCTTTGACATTAAACCCTTCCTCTCTCTGTGTCTGGCAGCTTGTATGCATGTCAATCTTAAAGATGTTTTATATCTGGAGGCATAATTTGGTGCTTAGTGTTTCTAAAAATACATTTACTTCCAAATATTTTAAAAAACCAATAACCATTATAACTTTCTTTGTCCTCAGTAAAAATCTTCTTTGTAAATAGATTCACACATTCCAGGGCGTATTTCTTGTGCCATGCTCTGGATTTATTGTTTTGATTTTTACTTATTATATATCTTCTGATAACAAAGCTAGATCTTCCCATCTGGAGCCCAGGTGCATGAAAAACAACGGTCAAGAATCAATGAACGTATCAGGGAAAAAGAGGTTATATTTAGGGGGCTACATTTTGATTTCCTTTGCATCTGTGCAAATCCAAAATCCACAGAGTCCAGTGAAGTTACCATTGTAACTGAGAATATAATTTGACTCATGCTCAGGTCATTGAGTGATGCAAATGGACACAGCACCATAGACTTTGGCAGAGGTATACCTATTTACACCAGCTAAGAATCTGTTCCACCAAGTCTAAAATCTCTCTATATAAAAGTGAAATGGTGTATGCATGTATATGTGTGTGTATGTATGTATGTTCCCTTACTACTTCCACACCGTTTCAGCTAGATACTTGAAATTTGGTACAGTTATAGGCTTTAGGGTCCTAATCAGGGTAAGAATAGAAAATTTTTAAAATCTCACCTCGTACACCTCCTAGGGGTGAAATTCTTTAAAGCTCATTAACATCAACTACACAGCTCACATAACATCATCTGGACAGCAGGTTGACACATGCTGTTGTCTGTGACATAGTTATGATGTAATAATACAGATAACCAGAGAGCTTAGTGCTGTGTAGCACAAACATAATTAAATACACTGTTTTTTTCTTAAAAAGGACCCTATTTGTTATGCCGCATAAAAAGCGAAAATGTATCGGAGAAACCACATCTAAATGCAAGAGAATGAAATTACTTAGACAAAATGAGACTTCTGAAAAAAATTTGTATTAATAAAAACCATTGGAGTCTTTTTACATCCCAGTTTCCAATTACAAATACCCCGAGCAACGCCGGGTATTTTTGCTAGTTAATAATAACAAAATGACCCATTGTCTACCCATTAATTCCCATTCTTATGTAAGAAGGCAGAAAATCACTTTCTATACTATAATACCTTTAATTGGGATGAAAATACCTGGCTGACGTTATCATGACAATTCATAGCCTGTTCTTAGTTTTCCACTTCCAGTGACTGCTTCAGGTATATATGACCCACCGTGCAAATACTCTTGCTACAGCTACTAGTGGGGAAAAATAGTTTTTCAATCCATGCATAAATGTATCATGGGATATGTGTATATATTATGGATCCAAAAGAGTCATCATAGCCATATCAGTTACATTTTCATCTGCTCATGTGATGTACAGTTATATTTTTCTTTGGAATGTTGTAGAATTTAGTTTTGGGTCTATCAGCTACAAGATAACCTTGAGCTCAACAATTTATTTTTTTGTCTGATGCCTTTTTAAATGTTGACTTTGCAATTGTTCAATTAAAATTCATTAGTAAGAGAGAAAAAGCATCAAACCAGCCTTGGCTGGCGTGTGTGTGGACTAGATGACTTCTCACGGTCCCTTCATGCTCTACATGTCAGGGATTTCTGTGAAACAGGAACTCATTCAGCAGCTTCAAATGGGTACAGAATGGTGTCCCAAGCCTCTGTTTGTCAGAGGGGGGTGATGGATGGCAGGAGAGAGATCACTTGATCATTACCTGTTAGGTTCACTCAATCCAGGGCACCTGGCATTAGCCACTGTCAGTAGACAGGATACTGGGATGGATGGACTTTTGGTCTGACCCAGTACCATCATTCTTATGTTCTTATGTTGTAATCAAATACAAACGTTGAAATCTAATATACATCTTGTGGCAATTTAGAATTAAAAGTTTATATTTTGCAACATCCTCAGATATTTTGAGGTCTTTGGCCTGCTTCTCCTCTCTGGTGTAGATTAGGAATAGCGGAATTGAAGCCAATGAAATAACACTGGAGTAGAATATATAATGTCATATATTTTAGCCCACTGTTATGTCATTGGCTTCAGTTCAGCTGTTCCTCATCTACACCAGAGAGGAGATTCAGGCACATAATCTTCATTTTTAGCATAGAAGGTGATATATTTTCAGAGTTACAGTAACCAAGTTGTTTTTAAATCTTTTTTCAGGCGTACAAATGGTAAGATTAACTCTGTTAATATGGCAGAAACAGCCCTCCCCTAAGACAAATAGAATTCCATGGTCCTCTCTGCTTATTTGTCCTTTCTTTGCTTTTACTTTAATTATATTTCAAACATGGGTTGATCTAGTTTCTTTTATTCCAGGAGATGATAGAAGCCTGTCAAGTTCATCTTCAGATACCAGCCATTCGGACGCTAGTGTTGGGAGTAGGTTAACAATTTGGCCTGAACAGTCTTCGGCCAGCACTTCTCAAGAGAGTCATGGACTAGCGGCTGCAAAGGGCATTCATTTTGGGGAAGAAAAAACACTTGCAGAAGGGGCACGTGGCACCACCAAACCACCTCCTAAGCCTCTTCGGTCTAGACAGCTACAGGAAATAGGTCGTCAGAGTTCTTCTGACAGTGGAATAGCTACTGGTAGTCATTCTTCTTACTCTGGAAGTTTCTCTTCCTATGCTGGGAGTCTGGATATTTGCCACGGTGATGAGTTTGGATCATTGCTTAGCCTGCCATTGAACCTTCCTTCAGATCAGAATTTATGTACTTGCCTGCACAGTGAACCCCAGAGGAGCTTAGGCTCAGAATATCAGGTTCCTAGCCCTGTCAGACATATTTATGACACACCCAGGAGTTTATTACAGGCAGCTGCTACGGACGTACAACATAAGAGTGCGGATTCCACCCAACCAAAGGACCAGGACCCAGCACCTCAAGGCATTAGTGACCCTAAGGTGCTGGTACCACACTTGGAAACACAGATGGCACCTGAGCAGAGCCAAGACAGGGGGAGGCATGCATCCTTACTCCCAGAAAGCACCAAGGACTCAAGTGATGAGACATACCTGGATTTTGTTTCGAGGTGGTCAGATGTAAAACCACAAGGACAGGTGTTAGACTCCAAAAGTAGTGAGTTGGCACCACCTAGTGGAATCTCAGCTGACCCCTGTGAAATATATAGCCCCCACCCTGGGATGACAAGAGCTCTCTTTTCAGCTTGTCCAATCTGTGGTGGACTAAAGGTAAATACCTAATAATGAGCAGATGCTAACAAAGACTTAAGTACCTTATTTAACACCATTAATTTAAATGACTTAAGGATGTAAGAATAGTTGTGAGTTGCAGCCTATTGCCTTTTAGGATAATGACATTTGTGCTGTTTTATGGATATGTTGAAAGGTTCAGTAGATGGCAACCTCTCCCCTCCTTAAAATCCATGTCTGGAACAGGAAAACATTGAAACATGTAAACCATCAAGCATTATCTTTCAATGGACCAGATTCTCTCCTTGGATACACATGAGTGACTCACATTGACTTCAGTAAAAACACTACAGGCACACCGGAGGGTTAAATTTGTCCTGTGATAATTAACTTAGTACAAATGAGGATGTCTTGCTGTTAGTATTTCTTGAGTAGAGTGAAGGGAGGCTGAAAAGGATGAATGATACTCTACAATAGCCTTTTTTAAAAGATGCATATTTATTTTGACAGTTGGTTTGTGCTCATCGCTGTAGTATGTGCGCACCTTGTATGCATGGGGAAGCCAGAATGGTGTAATTTCTGACTGGTGAAGGAGAACATAAGAGCTACTATACTGGAAGAGACTAGTGGTCCATCTAGTCATGTATCATGTCACTAAGAGTGGCCGGTGTCAGATGCTTCAGAGAAGGTGCAAGAAACCCTACAGTAGCTTGTTATGGGAGAGCCAGCCCTCAGGGAAAGTTCTTTTTAACCATCAGTAGTTAGAGGCTGACTTAAGAACTGAAGCATGAGGGTTTGCATCATTTCCTACACTTTTGTTTATTCTAAAATATTTACTATTATGATTCTGGATATTTTTGTTATCCATTTAAATATCTAATCCCATTTTGAATCCTATTAAATTCTTGGCCTTAATGCTATCTTGTGGCAATGAGTTCCACATGCTATTAATGCACTATGTGAAGAAAATACTTCCTTTTATCGTTTTTTTAGAAGACTTTTTATGATGGTTTTTATTGTGGTTGCTAAACTGGAACAAGATAAAGCTGTGTTCGTGTTGGTGAGGCATAGAAAAGCTGGGGAAGAGAGAGAGAATGTAAAAAATAAGGAAATGAGGTATAAACTGGGAAATCAGGCAAAATCATCTAACTTAGAAAAACAGTTGTTAAATAAGGTAATTCAAGTGTATAATTTTAAATGAGTATGTGGGAGTTACGTAGCTCACTGGAGAGAACAGGTTTTCAAATTTAGAAGAAGTTAAATCTGGGCTATTAGCCTTTTCTTGTCCTGCAGTGCTTCATGTGCTTGTAGTACAGTCTGTTTTTAAGTCTCTGGGTACTAGAGGATGGTATTGGCACTGTATGTCTTCAAACCTGTAAAGGACTGAAGTCACTCCTTCCCCCTTTTCCAGTCTGCTCCCTGATTGGATGATTGATTCTAAATGCATTAGACCAGACACCCTGTAGGAGGAAAACTGTGGTGCCACTGTACTTTCAGCCATTCTAACAGTAGGGAAATGTTGAAAAAGGTCTTATGCAAAATGGACAGTAATCTAAAAAATAAACAGTGCATGAGAAATGCTGCCCCCCCCCCTTGAACTCATTTTAGTACAGGATAAATAATTTTGCTTCTCTTCTCTGCCCATCTTAAAGAACTCTGAAAATATGCTTTATTGAATTATACAAATAACAATTGTGTTTTTGTTAAAAGTAATCAAAACCATTGAACAATAGTGTTTTTGTTAGAAATAATCAAAATCATTATAGCAAGATCAATTATTTTTAGAAACGACTAATGGACCCTGTCCATGCCTTCTTTATATGTAAAATGGTGAAAACACAAATCCATATTCTGTAATTAAATAATTCCTATTCTACATGTTATGAACAGGATACATTTGGGATACCACTAGGAGCAAGCTAAACTGAATCATGGATTACTTGACATCAGTTCTCGACATCTATTTGAAGATGTTCTGAAAGTCTTTACTGGGCCAATGTTTTGCATGCTTTTGCAATTTCAGATAAACCGTTAATTAAATTGTGTTGATGTTTTTAAATTCCTCATATTTAGTCTAAGTAAATGAGATGGAGTGAACAGTACAGTCCATAATAATAATGAAGTACAGCAGCAGTTTTTCATCTTCATCCTTGTTAGTGAACTTTTTCAAATCTTGTAGTCCTTATTCAGGCAAAAGTTTATTTCAGTGGTAATTTGACCAAGAAAGAAAGGAGTAAAAACATCAAGACTGGAGCAAGTACAGGTGTGCAGTGTCCTCTGGCAACAGAACCAGTGAGGGAGGTAGGATTTTGGGTTATGGTGCAGGGATGTAGACACCTGTGTGTCAGAGAGCTGTGTATCAAGGGACTGAAATGGGCCTGAGGTAGAGGATTGAGAATGCTGAATGTGGAGGATAATATTTTCCTTTTCTAATCAAGAGTGACTCCAGTAGCTAGTTAAGGAGCAGCATTGGCTCATCCACTCCACTAGTGACTGGAAGGATGATGACCAGAATGCAGGACATCAAGATTTGGCGTGTAAATGGGATCTTCCAGGCTCAGACAGAAAATATGGAAGTGACGCTTTCCTGTTTCACTCAAGGTGAACAATATAACCACTGAGAAAATCTATTGTACATTGAAACAAAACATAAAAGAACTAGAAATATTAGTAGCTGAGGTTTAAGATTAGGAAGTAAATATGTAAACTCTTTTGTATTCTGTGGTCCATTGCCCCAGTGTGCTCAAGATTCCCTTCATTATAAACTGCATAGAGTGTGGCTTTACCACTGTATTTTCATAGGTATTTTTAGTTATGCAGATAAATATTTTAGCTGGGATCCTTGTATAGTGTGTGTATATATATATAGGGCATATTTTAGGCTCAGAATCTTGGATTGTTTTTATTAAGGTTTGTAGATTTATTACTGGGCCATTTTCATTCCGTTTCTGACTACCTAGTCACTATTAGAACAGGGAATAGCACTTCACTGTACATATTTTTTTTTCCTGTAACTTCATTTGATGCCATAGTCTAGTAACATCAAGATTTTTATAGGGTGGTGGTGGTGGTTTTTTTTTTAAACTCCTCCATTGTTTGTAAAATTTCATAGAAGCCTGGAAATAAAACTGTTTTTTTCAACTGATTTTGTCCTTTTCCATCTGGCGGATACTGTTTTCCCTGCCCCAACTGTCATCCTCTTGCATTTTGAATGGATATGTAATGAATATGGCTGTTTTTGTTGACTTCCTTGTGGTGTACAATCATCAGTGAGGGTAGCAAGAAATGTACCTAACTGTGGAAATGTTGGCCCTGATCCTAAATTGGCTTACCCCAAACTCTCATTAATTTCATGTGTGAAATATACAGTGAAGAGTATAGGATTAGACTAAGGTTTTGCGAGTTAACTTGCTTTGACCCAGTCAGCATAAAAATAAAAAGCGTCGTTTTTCTATGCGTCTGATATGAAACAGCAGCATATATTCTGCCAAATTGATTGATTGATTGATTGTCTGAAAATACCACTACCCCTGTGGAGATGAGGGCTCTAATTCACTTACAATGGTACAAATCAGGAATGACTCTACTGAATTCATTCATCTATTATAAGGTACTTGTATAGCTCCCGTTGCCATAGTATCTGAATGCCTCACAGCCTTCTTCACAACACCCCTGTGAGGCAAGGACATGGGTGTTATCCCATTTTACAGATGGGCAGCTGGGGCACAGAGGGCTAGATTCACAAATGGCATGTTGATGGTGCAACA
Organism: Sternotherus odoratus; assembly: GCA_032164245.1. Classification (NCBI taxonomy): domain Eukaryota; kingdom Metazoa; phylum Chordata; order Testudines; family Kinosternidae; genus Sternotherus; species Sternotherus odoratus. The sequence continues at coordinate 97,765,561 of JAVMKO010000004.1, read as the reverse complement.
CCAAAGTCCCAGGCTTTGGGGTATTCTGGAGTGGGGTGCTTTCAGTCTCTCCTGTTGGAAATGTTTAAATAATTAAATATTCATTTCGCCAGAGAGCAAAAGGGAGAGTTTGACTCTCTAGCCTGGTGGTTGGGGCACTCACCTGGAGACCCAGTTTCAAGTTCTGGTTCAAATCAGGCAGATCAGGGATTTGAAAACACATTTCATACATCCCAGGTGAGTGCCCCTCTCGGGGGTGGGAGGTGGGGGGGGGGTATTGTTATAACAGTGGGTGGGTATCTGATTATTTTTTTAGAAAGAGCTGGTCTGGCTTAGGCCCTTAGCTCCAGGGGTGGCGTCACAGGCATTTCCTACTTGCTAGCTTAGGTCGCTATCTTGCTCAGTTTGCTGGCTGTTGTGAATCCCATTCCTAGGCATCTAACTCTGTCCATGCACTGTAAAGTGAACCTGGGTGCCTGGCTGAGGATTTCACTGAGCATCAGGCATCTAAAAATTTGACAGTGCAATGCCCAAGTGCCTTGGTGGATCTAGCCCTAAATAACTTGTCCAGTGTCACACAGGAAGCTTGTGATAGAGGAGAGTCTTGAACCCAGGCCTCCTAAATCCCATGTCGTTGGGGATAAACTCATATAAAATGGGTGTGAAAGAAGAACATCTTTAGGATGTAATCTTGAGCGATGGGATGGCCACGGACTATTTAATTGTCACTTCCATAAAGGGAAGTTTTTCAGGTTTTTTTGTTTTGTTTTAACACTGACGTTTTCATTAATGGAAAAAAAAAGATGCTGAAGAAATCACAGAGGTGCTTTATAAATAGGCTGGCAAAACTAGATTTTTTAAAAATAATGTTGATGGTTAATATTACTTTTAAGCATTTTTTTAATTACTCCATTTTAATTTTCACAGTTATGCAAAATTATAAGCATTTTTTTCAATATTTAAATTTTCAGAGTTGTGGAAAATAATGGGGGGATCAGATAATTATTTAATGACAGTAGACTGAGATTCAGAAAGTTAAACCTATATAATCTTCAAAGCACAAATTGTCATCCCCACATGTCAAAATATATACACAGTAAATAGTCTTACATCAAACTTGAATAAGTTCTCAAGCAACATTTTTCTTACTTTGCTTACCTGTAAATTTTGATTATTATCAATGGAAATATTTGTAATCATTTTGTGTGTTTCATTATGGTGCAATTGGTGTTTACTGATAAATCTAATCCTTCCAAGTCTGTTTATAATGTACAGTATCCGTATACACATCAATTTTTCTATTAGTGTCATCATACTCCCATCTCACGTAAAACAGAACTGCTCATTTTTGCCTTGTAATGTCTTTGATGTCTTCTGATTTCCAAATATAAAGGACAACATAGGATGACATATCATTGGCAAATACACTTATCAATGTTTAAACCCTTTTTGTTCAGAGGCTTGTGTAACTCAGCTTGCATAACAAATATATCTTTACGTCTTATCAGCACATATTCACATTTTCTTCTCAATGAAAACAATAGGTAAACTTTGTTATAAACAGATTGTTTTGCCTTTCAGTCAGCTAGTACTAGAAAATCTCTACTAAAAAAAAATAGTCTAACCGTCCCTTGCATGTAAGCCAGTGTGTTCTGTGGCTTAAAAATTCCGAGAGTTATTTCTATATGTAAATCACCTGCTGATTAATACTGCTATGAATTCTTTGCATTTTTATACTTTCTTTTCATTTGAGGATTTTAAGTGCTTTAAAAAATTAACCCATTTTAAAGATATTGAAACAGACACAGAGAGGACATGACTAAATCAGATCAGCGAGAGAGCAGCCCAGCAGCTCCATCTCCCAGTTCCCGGGTCTAACCATTAGGCAACACTTTTTATAATCCTTTTTTCCATCTTGGAACATATCCATTGAACCTTCCCAAAATATTATACTTTTTTTACATTTAAAACTCCAGGGCAATTCTAAATTGCCAAAAAGGACTCTTCAATTTTTAAAGCTCCACACCTTCCTCTTCTCACTAACGGTTCTTCTTCCATGATCAGAGCTGTAGGCAGTTTCTGAGCATTCCCACTTATCAGCTCTCCTTTTTCATTTACAAATAGGTGCTGATGCTGCACCACTGAAATCAATGTCAGGTTTGTCATTGACTTCAAGGGGAGTGAACAGGGGCCATAATACAGGGTGGGCTTTGTCTTACCTACTTTATTGTTCTGTTAGAAACACTTTAACTTAATACCATTTCTTTCCCAGAGGTGCAGTGAAGAAGCCTTCGAACCCAGATGCTTTAAAATACCTGATAACACAGACCAATCCAAAAGTTCCAAATAAAAAATCAACTCACTGATTATTGGGCAACATGTTATAAGATAGTTATAAAAGGAGAGATTGTCACACCCAGATACAAATAAATAACAGCCTAACAATAAATATTTAATTGCGCAAAGAAGAGGTATGTCTGGGGATCCATTACATTTGACTGACTCTCACTACGAGAATGGTCTTGATGCCACTGGCATTTGGCATAAATCAAAACAGTTTTCAGGCTTTCTATTTCTATCCATTTCTATTAATAGTATTCTCTTCAATTGAATCTCATTTGGTTCTCCTAGTTAGGGCCAGACTGTGATACTTTTACTCAATGAGTAGTACTTTGCTTCCCATTGACTTAAATGTGGCTACTTGGGGTGGAAGATGAGCAAAGGTATCACAACGTGGCATTTCACTTGCTACAGCTACACTACAGAGCTTGCAGCTGCACCACTGTAGTGCTCCTAGTGCAGACGCTCTAAGCTGATGGGAGAGAGCTCTTCCAGCGACTTACTTATTCTAGGCCTGCAAGCGGTGATAGCTATGTCAGCAGGAGAAGCTCTCCCATCGACATAGCACTGTCCATACTGGCGCTTAGGTTGGTGTAACTTATGTTGCTCGGGCGTGGCTGATTCAGATCCCTGAGCAATATAATTTCGTCCATGCTGATCTAGGATGTCTAATAACCCAGGAGCCCAACTATACCCTTATATGGACTATATGCTTTTCAGAGTTAACTCCCAAGAAGGTGACAAACATAGATACAGAGTGGGCAGTAAATGCTTATAGAAGTACAGTTTTGTCATCAGCTTTACAAAGTGCAAGTTGATATCAACTCAGAAAATAAATGTAGGAGTTATATGTTCAGAATAGGATAAGGGCAGGTTCAGAAAACCATCAGTAAGTCATTATAGTGTGGATGGAAAATCAATAGGCATCTGCCATGCAGGCTCTAAGACTAACATGATTAAAGCTTTTTTTCCTGCAAAAAGTTCTTGGACCATCCAGCTGCCAATGAATTCAAGGTTCTATTCCAGCAGCATGGAATTAGCTGGGCATGAAAGAGTCCTGCCAGGTTCTCCCTTTCCCAACTGTCCCCTCTGCACTGGATTCTGTAGCAGCGCTGTGCCACCCAAAAATTCCCCTATGATGGGGAATCCTCCACTATCAGGAGACACAGGTTAAAGCAGCTCCAAGATACTGGAGAACAAAGGGCAGAAAATGTTAAGCAAACAGGAACACAGTCAGTTTTGGACTGTTCATTACATTCCACCTGACAGACAAGGGCAGAAAAGCATCCTCCCCAGATGGTTTAGCGACAGTATATCTGAATTGTGTGCAGCACTGTGCAGAATTCCTCCAGTTGAAGTGAGAGTAAGCAGAGCATGTGGGTATTGGGGTGATGATTGCTATAGAAAACCTGATGGTAATAGTAATTAATAATTTGCAACACTACTTTTCATAAGCAAAGGCAACATGCAAGGCGGCCCCTGTATCTGGGTAAGTATCAAAGTATTGCAGGGTGTTCCGGGTTTTGCGATTAAGTTTTATTGCTTGTGCCAAATCCTAACTTCAGTGATTGCTGCAAATGAGTGGAAAATCATTTTTGTCTTCAGTATATTAATTTTTGTGTTCATGACTCCTCCCCCATTCTTTCTTTCTTCAGGCCATTTCCTGTTCATGATGGATCTCTGAATAGAAAATGGACAGAAGTAAAAGTAAGAATGGGGGAGAAGTCATGAACAGCAAAATTAATATAGTGAAGGCAAAATAATTAACTAAAATAATTTTTAACACATTTAGTGATCACAGGAGGAAAATTCCTTACCTGTTATTTTTTTTCTGGGAGAAGTTGACTAACCTCAACTTTAAACAAGGGGGAACATCCAGCCGCTAGAAAGGAGAGAAAATGAATACAAAGGTGCTGTTCATGAAAGGCTTCCATTTTTGTTCTGATTTGACTTGCTCATGTGTTTTGTTATGACCCATTGTGTTCCTCTGTTTGTGTGGTGAAAGATACTCAGGTTATTAGAAGATTTTTAATTTCTGCCCTTATGTGGAATGGGCTTGAAGGAAGGAGTCAGATCCTCATCTGATATGAACTGGCACAGCTCCATTGTCTGAGGACCTGGCCCAAGTATATTTTTAGTGCTGGTTCATGAAAGCAGAAGTTTATTTGTCACTTTGTAAGGACAGTGTCAATGGGAAAAGAACAAGGAGCAGATCTCCACTAATATAGTCCCTAGCTGCAAATTTCAAAGTTGTAATCACAGCATACTGTGAACCCCAGAAACCATTGTTAGTTTTGCTGCTGTGTTCGCACTCTAGACACGGGGTTCTTTTAGTTTTAGCATGATGCCAGACCTGTGTCTCTACCAGCTTTTGAAGCAATTCCACATTTGATCCCCTCTGGCTTTACTGTGTGTGTTTGTTATTGTAGAAGTGCACAGTAGCAGTGCTGCTATAATTAAGCAGCTGTGTTTGTTATTTTCAGGGGGTTCCCAGCTTTGCAGGGTCCTATCACTCATCAGTAAAGTTTTATTGCAGGCAGTAACTTAGCATACAGGGGAAAATATGTTGTTAGTTTTTATAATTGCTTGAATTGCTTTTAGGTTACTGATGTTTTAGAACAAGTACAAATAATTGTGATACGTTAAGAGCCTATTATGCATGCATAAAAACTACTTTACAATGAAATTCCCTCAGAATTTCTACTATGACCATTGGCTGAAATTCATCCCTTTTCACTGTGAAAGGACAAATGCCCCACTGAAGCCCTAGATGAAAGATTTAAGTGAGTCACTGGACCTTGTGCATGATGTTTAACTGCTGTGAACTTTACTCAGTCACTGTACACAGAACTCACATAAAAGCCTTGTTAAAATCCTATTGGGTCAAAAAAATCTGTTTTGTTTTGTTGTGAAAAGTTATTCCTGTTCATTACAGTTCAAGAGTATAATGAATAATCCCAGGGATAATTACTGAATTTTCAGTTACTGAGAGCCATCTTTTTATAACTATAGCACTATATTTATGTTAGTTTCAAGGCTTAAAAAAAGCCATGTCATGGTTTTCTACATAGAAAATTATTTATTTAAATTGGGGCTTAGTTACTCCACCATTACACACATTGAATAGTACCTCAATCTGCACAGTCCAGTTGCTTCACTGGCCTACTTGAATACTAAGGTGCTACTGCTGTGAATCTGGGTAGCACCATTAGGCTCATGCTTATGAATTTGAACAAACAATGGAGTTGATCCTGTGACATGCTAAATGATGCCTGTAAAGTTCTGTGGAACCTCAGCTCCCATTGAATTCAGAGCAATGAAGGGCAGATTCAGACCCCTGGTTTGTTAGATGCACACAGTGTGGTGAAAATCACCCCTGTTCAGAGGGTACTAGCTGGGTCCAATTTTAGCCCTATTTTGAGGACGAGCTGGTCTTGAATGGTGCAGTGGCCTTCTATGAGCTCTTTGCATGAGGTGAGCTTCACCCAGTATAGAATGAGTCTGAATTAGCAGGTTTAATGTGATAGGAAAGTCTGATCCAGTAAATATGGGACTATTGAGTGGTTTAAAAAAAAATCATCGATCATTCCTGCAGTAGTGTGACGTTACCTCCTGCTGGAAATGACATTGTATGGCTATTTGCCTTTCTATTCAAGAGTTTCCATTGGCTCTGTTGAGACCTACATATTCAAATGACTGCCATGCTCTGTTAAGAATTTAGTATCATTACTAATCACAATTTATTTGGACAAGGTAAAAAAACTTGCTCTTTTGCCCTGTCATCATAACTGGATTTATTTTGAAGCTATCTATTTTCATGCGTGTGAGGGGCTACAAGTCAAGTGTTGTCTTGAGTATTGACTCTTCAACTGCTCCATCTGTCTGAATTTTGTACCAAGACAGATGGGCTACAAATTTGTATTCTGGACAGTTTACATTGATTTTACTAATCATGTATCTCTAGTCAAAAGGACTTAATCACTTCTAAAAAAGAAATGATTTGTAGCAAATCTTGTTTCTTTGCATGTCTGAGGGGATGATAGACAGGCTGGGTTATGCTTTTCCTTTAGTTATTTTATGAAGTAATAACAGGAGTTGGATATACGTGGTCCATTAATTACTTAAACAACAATCAAACCTTTTTTCATGAATCCTTATTACCTGTGAAAGTGGCAATAATCAATGCAATGCTAAGCTTGTACTGCTGTGCACTCATAAATCAGGATGAATGCATACTAATAACTTCCCCCTTTAGCTTCTCTGTTACAATTTAGGGTGACCAGATGTTCCGATTTTATAGGGACAGTCCCAATTTTGGGGTCTTTTTCTTATATAGGCTCCTATTTATCCCCCATCCCCGTCCCGATTTTTCACATTTGCTGTCTGGTCACCCTAATTACAATGCAATCTTTTATTATCACATACATTTCTCTGATGCACAGTCACATAGATGTTATTTAGAAGGGCACACTCTATTTCTCAAATGAGACAATCTAAAAGTATTACTTTTTTCCTTACACCTTGCAGTGAGCTTTGTGCATCTGTCTAGGATATATTTAGACAGTTTTAAAATATATTACTGGAAGTGTTATTTGTATCTCTCCATTCCTAATGTCAGATGCCTAATTATCATGAGTGCAATTGAACAGGATTCAGGAAGCGAGAAAAGTTGAAAGTAATATTTTAAAACATCTTCAGAATAGCCATTTTGTGTATAAGAATGGTTTACAGTTTCACATCGGAGCATCTCTTTCAGGGCTAGAAAAAATATTGTATATTCTATTAGTAAGCAGAGGAATTGTCTCTTTCCTTTGGTTTAAAACTTCTGTCCAGATCCTCTGGTGGAGTAAATAAACATAGCTCAATTGAAATTAATGCAGCTACATCAATTTATACCAATTGAGGATTTGATCCTCTTTGTCTAATCTCGAAGAGTCATAATATATTAAACCTTAAATTTGTCATTGAGACAGAGCTGATTATTGCCTGTTCTAGAATCTTTACTGAGTAATTTTAGAATGGAATTCACATCTGGAAGAAAGAAGGAACCATTTTTGTGGAGTTTTTTTTTAATGGTGATTGAAGGCACCCTGATGTTTAGAATGTAAGGAACAAAATGCCCCCTTGCTAACTCCTGTCTGCCTGCAAACCTATCAGGCTGTGGTTACAATCTGCAGACTTTGACAAACCCCATATGTGAACTGGAAACCCAGAAGATGGAGCCAGAGAGCAACATTCAAGAGTAGGGAGCAGAGAGAGCTCACGGTGCCACAGCCATAGATGTAACTATCAATGGGAAGGAAGGCAAGAGAATGCTTTGGCTGATAATTCAGCAGAAGGCAGACTTAAAAAAAATAAGTCAAGGTAGTTTAGGTTGGACATTAGGAACAGCTTCCTAACTGTCAGGTGGTTAAGCACTGCCATAAGTTGCCTAGGGAGGTTGTAGAAATCTCCATCATTGAAGATATTTAAGAGCAGGTTAGACAAACACCAGTCGGGGATGGTCTAGATAATACTTGTCCTGCCTCTCAAGGTCCCTTCCAGTCCTCTGATTCTATGAAAATATTTCCAGGTGAGGTGGACTGTTGGGCAGAATGAAGCTGAGGCAGTTAACAGTGCATGATAAATGCAGTTTGCCTTGTGACAGTTATCCCTACAGAGGTACATGCCCATTTAAATCTGTAGTCCACAAATCTGGGGGCTTTATGCAAATGAAAAAATGTCCCAGTTTTCATTTATAATGAATATGCATTAACTCATTTTCATATTTTAAAATTTTCATCAAAGGATATTTTGATTTTCTACTCTTGTCCCCTTGCTACAGTATTAGTTACAGGGCATGCTATAAAAGTCAGTGGAAAATAAGTAGATTTATGGGACATTTGGAGCTAGATCCACAAAAGAATTTAGGCACCTAAATCCACAGTTTAGATCCTCAACCCCCTTGCTCAGCTCCTAGATAACTGAATCCCCCAGATACCTAATATTTCACTGGTAATATCCCCTAGACACCTACATTTCTGCTACTGGATATATGCGTAGGTGCTTAAGTCCTGATGTTTGGGCACCTAACTCATGCCTGAACCCCAGTGGAATCTTCAGACTAGGTATTTCTGCCAAATATCTTGTCCCTGGGGCCCAATTCAGTAAGTGAATTGGGCCTCACACACAATACTGCTGCTGGTGCTGCTGTGACCCTCTTGTATCCTCTTACCAGATATGAGAGACCCAGGTTCATATTCTCCCTCTGGCTCTTGTGGAGCGGGAATTTGAACCGAGCTATTCCCCTCTTGGGTGAGTGCCCTAACCCCTGGCCTAAGGATATTCTGGAGTTGGATCCCTCTGAATTGCTCCTATTGAAGCTGGTCCACTTGGTATAAAAAAGTATGGTCATTAGAACGGGGACTTGAATACAGGTCTTCCACATTCTGGTTGAGTGCTCAAACCACTAGCCTATTGGGAAAAAGGGAAACTGCTCCACTACCACCTTCTTGTTTTCTTGCAAGGAGTGCTAAGATACTTTAGTCTGGGAGTGGGTTCATGGCTGTGAATTCTGAGCAGAAGGAGATACCCTCTTTAGCTCAGAATTAGGTCGCTAACTCCCTTTGAGGATTGGGGCCTAGGCATACCTGTCTCCTTGGCATTTTCTATTAGCTAGTTTTGTTGGCTCAATGCTCAATGTGCTGGCTTTTGTGCATCCGATTTATCATTTCCTAGCTTGCTCTCTGCACTGTGTGGGTGCCTAACACGGATTCTGTCAGGTGGCAAAGTGCTGGAGCAATTTTTTTAGCTGTTATTACTGGTACATCAGAACTTTTATGATTGAATGGGGCTGGAAGCATTCAGACTTCATTGACTGTGTGGGGCCAGTCTGACTGGTTGGAGCCAAGTGCACATATGCCTGCAGGATGGTCCCCATGAGGTAATGGAAAGATAGACATAAGCTAGAACAGCCTATAGGCTGCTCCAATTTATGTCTGAGACTCTTTCAACCCTGCCAGCCGTAGCATTGCAGGGATGCAAAGGAGGTTAAAGGCTACCATTACACTCCACCTCCCATTGTCTTGCAGTGAGCACAGTTCAGACAAGATGAAGGATATGGTCCACTATCAGTTGTGACACGGTCAGGCCAGGTGGCTACAGGAGAATCATAGAAGGCAGATATGTTAATCCCAGATTAAACAGATCCCTTTTCCCTGGGTAAGGTAACAGGGGTGGTCCCAGAACAATCAGGAATTTCTGGAACCAATTAAGGCAGGCAGGCTAATTAGGACACCTGGAGCCAATTAAGAAGCTAATCAGGGCACCTGGTTTTAAAAGGACCTTGCTTCAGTCGGTGAGGAGCGTGCGTAAGGAGCTGGGAACAAGAGGCACTAGGAGCTGAAAGTGGGAAGGTGTACTGCTGGACGACTGAGGAGTACAAGCGTTATCAGACACCAAGAGGAAGGTCCTGTGGTGAGGATAAAGGTGGTGTTGGGAGGAAGCCATGGGGAAGTAGCCCAGGGAGTTATAGCTGGACTGTGGATTCCACCAGAGGGACTGTGGATTCCACCGGAGGGAATGTCTCTGCCCTGTTCCCTGACCCACTAGGTGGATGGGCAGAGACTGCAGGGATTGTTCTCCTTCCTTTTCCCCATGCTGGGCAGTGGTGAGGTTAGCTGAGTGAACAACACGAAAGTGGCAAAACTGAGGGCTGCCGTGAATCTCTGAGGTGAGCAAATCCACCAATAAGCACAGGACCTCCAAGGCAGAGGAGGAACTTTGTCACACCATATAAACAAATATTGTGCTGCCAGTGACAAAGATAAGTGACATTTAATTTTAATCCATCCTGTTGATATAACCAGTGGAGAAAGAGACAGTGTGTTGATACCATACGTACTGTAAATAGAGCTACAAGCTAATACCTTCCATCGCAGAAACCTTGACACAGCATGCCTTCACCACCACCTGAAAATCACTTGCTTGTTCAGAGCCATAAATGTGCCATAACAATATAAAATTGGGGCTAAGTATCCAAAACACAGCATGTCAGCACAAATACTGCTTCTCATAAGACTATGGCACCACATAATCCTCTACAGATGGGGTCACCATAAAAAGACAAGAGCTATCCCACCCTTCTCCTTAGGAATACAATGCTCATCACCATCATGGTTGAAAGAGAGTGCCAGGTGTACTGTTGCTGCGGTGATTTGCTAGGTGTCAAATCCTGTCTCCTGCAGGTGTGCCTGCAATGGAACTCCTATCGTGTGTCACTAGAGCAACCTATTATATGTAAAGAATACAGATTGGGCAGGGGAGGGAAGGGAGACATGATTTCAGGTGGGCCACTTCTCCAGCACCAGTGTGACTCCCTGGATTGCTGCACACTGAGGCTAGTGGATGTGTCGCCATACAGGTGCATTAGCTGCTCATTGTGTAGACAAATCAGGGACAGGGGAGAGTATTAGCTTCCCCAGAATTTAGAGATTGTATACATAAAGGAAATGCTTAGTTTGGAACAGAAGCTAGTTTATCTCACTTTATTAACAATGGACAAATGTAGTCCAGGTACAAAATTACTCTTTTTTTTTTAACATGAATAAAAATAATGACATTCAAAAAAATGTTCCAAATGAGCTTTACCCTGGGTTTCCTGCAATGAATTCTTCTGCAACATCTGCAAGCTGTAGCTTTTTTCCTTGCCTACGTATAAAATTTTGTCTGTGCATACATGTAAAATCATACAGCATTGGAGGTGTGATTGTCCCATTGTGGATCAAAGCCATGTTGTAGAATAGCAGAGAGTACTGGAACTACACTCACTTACAGTGTTGGTTGCTGGTATCACCAAAATCATTTTCATCCACATCATCACTTCAGAAAACAGCTGACATTTGGGTTGGCTGAGTGAACTGAGATATTTATGAAGTGACTTCAGTGATCTTTCTGTAAGCTGACAGTTGGCTTGCAACAGATGAAGCTGAGTAATCAGAAAATCATAGATGAAATTGGAACCATTCACCTGAAGCAGGCCTTGAACTTGCACTTGTTATGTTTGCAGTAATGAGAGTTTCAAGATTTTGAATATTTTGATAGTCTTTCTGTTTAAATATTGACTAGTGGCCATTATAAAATTGATTACTTTGTACGTATAACCGTCCTTTGCTGCACTGGTTTATCTGTGGCTGTTTGCAGTTTCTTGAGAACTTTTCTCTTCTATGCTGACCCTCTCCAAATTGAAACTTTTCTGGGGGATTTGCTCCCAAAATAAGTTCTAGCTTTCATCTGATTGGATGGACTAAGCAAAAGTAAAGTAAGTGTCATTTTCATAAAAGATTGGCCTTCTGGTGCTGAAATGTCTGACACTTGCAGAGGTTTGGACAAACCATCTAGGACATGTAGAACTTTTCAAGCTAATTCAATGCGAAAAAGGAAGTTCAACTTTCCATTTGAGTTGTTCCACCATCAGTTTGAGTGCTCATATCAGGATCCTTTGTTGCATCTTTGCCGACCTTCGGAGATGCACAAAGTACAAGGTAGTTCTCAGAAATTGAAGCCAGTGCTTCTGCAGAGAGAGTCCATTTCTTGGGGACAGAGGATAATGATGCTTTGCAATGTACTTAACACTTCATATTTAATGTCTTGAAATGTAATATTTCGTTTGGGTGATTTTAAAGTACATGATGTGATTTTTGTAAATAGCTTCAGGGGTATCTATTAGGAGAGTATTATTTTTTAAAAGTCCTGGCATGCCAAACTCCAAGCATATTCATAGCAATTAGTTATGTAGCTCATGCAGTCTAATTGGTACGTCTGATACTAAGCCTGTAATATTGGCACCACCCTCATAACGTCCATGATAGTTGCTGAGTCTCCAATTTAGACACAAAAGTATATCTTTAATTACTGACACACATACCTCTGTGATGTACAGGTTATATTGTACAATCCAGTGAACTCTTCATCAGTGTTCATGTCATCATCCATATTTCATATCCATAAAACCACTTGCTCTTTAGTGGAGAAGTCTGTTGTTTCAACTACCATAATTATAGACCGCTTTCCAGGAAATTTCTCAGAAATCTCCCTCCTGGATTTGACTCATGGTTTCCATTATATATCGAATAGCTGCATTTTGAATTTATCTTGATTCTTTTTTCAACCGCTTTGAAATATCAGGATTATATCTGCCTGAAGACAAAACAGTTGAACATAGTTGCAGTCAAGCTAGTCCATGTAGAGATGTACTTTCAGTATAATGACCCTGAAGTGCAAGTCCTTGTGTGGCAAGATAATGTATGCTACTTAGAATTTTTATTAGGGCTGTCTAGTTTCTTTTGAGAGTCCTGAAAACTTAGTCTTCAAAATATCACAAAGGATGTTGGTGATATGCTATCAAATTCTTGGTGGTGACATGACAAAGCTTGGTGTCTCAGAAATTTGTCTCAAGTCTTGTTCCAGTTAGAGAATCCAGACTGTGGGAAAGCTTCATCTGTCTACTTAGTCAAAAGCAGTTTATACTTAAAAGTTGTACAACAGTAGAAGCAAAGTACACTGTCACTAGTCTCAAAATAACAGAGCCATTGAAAATCATCAAACCGGGATGAACAAAAAGAACGGCTTGCTTATCCAAAGTTGTGCACAGGTAATTACTTAAGTCATCATGGCTGAGGTGTCTCAGAAATGCTAAAAGTATCAGGGAGCTGAAAGTTGATTCCTATACAGGTGACACTGGAAACATTTGAGTACTATGACCAGTAGAAGCTCATTCAGTTGTTGGGAAGGTAGTTTTCCCATTTTTAGTCAGCCATGTCTTAAATTATTTCATTTTAGCAACTTGAATTTGGCTTTTGTACTCCATTTAATCGCTACCATTTTTTTGAGGGGCTAGGGTTAAAAATATGTTGTCTATATTCCTGCAGGCTTGATGTTGTACCATGCAACAGTTCTATTGCCAATCTGTGCCTAAGTCAGGCGTAACGTGGTGACTGTGCAGCAACACTAATTAATGGTGGATTGGCTACCATTGCACTCATCAGTACAGTAACTCCTCCTTTAAAGTCATCCCGGTTAATATTGTTTCATTGTTACGTTGCTGTTGCTAATCAATTAGGAAACATGCTCTTTTAAAGTTGTGAACATCATCAGCTTTTAACATCATCAGCTGCCCAGCAGGCTATTAATTGCCGCCAGTTCAATTCCCAGCACTTCATGTCCCTTCCCCCACTGCAATGTGCTGCTTCTGCCCTCTGCCCCAATTGGAGCTGCTCCGTGAGTCTCAAACTTTTGTATTGATGACCCCTTTCAAATAGCAAGCCTCTGAGTCTGATCCCGCTTATAAATTAAAAACACTTAATATATTTTAAAAAATTATAAATCTGGATGCAAAGCAGACTTTGCGGTGGAGGCTGACAGCTTGTGACCCCCCCCCCCCATGTAATAAGATCATGAAACCCTTAGGGGTCCTGAACCCGAGTTTGAGAACCCCTGACTTAGCAGTAAGGCATTCCCTGGAAAATATCCCACCCTCTGACTCTTCCACCTCAGCCAAGCTTCACAATCATCATCACTGTGTACCAGTATTAAATTGTTTGTTTAAAACTTATACTGTGTGTGTGTGTCTGACTGCGACCCAGTGTGTTATTTCCATGTTCCTGTGCATATGGCCCTGAATTAGGACCTTTGGTTCCAATTCATCCAGGCACAGTTTGGACATGTGCTGGCGTGTTGTGGCTGCAGAGAGATTGTTGTGGCTCCCTTATCCCTAGCCGCTTGGCCCAGGTGGAAGTTAAAGTAACAGGGAATGTATTGGTAACAAAGTCCTGTGGCACCTTAAAGACTAACTATAAAGTTTTGAAGCATAATAATTAGCCCACGAAAGCTTATGCTTCAAAACTTTATAGTTAGTCTTTAAGGTGCCACAGGACTTTGTTGCCTCTGCTATTCCAGACTAACACGGCTACCTCTCTGATTCAGGGAATGTATTCTACCTTCTGAGCTTTTACCGCCGGGGATCATGCATAGTGGAACCTGGCTTCACCACATTCCTGGTGAATGCCCACCCAGCCCGGAACAGGTTCCCTTCTCCCCTTATTAAACTGAGGAGGTGGGGCACAGCTGGCCTAGGATGTGGCTATGCCACCTACATCAGTCTAAAGCAGTCAGAAATTTCCCTATGCAGGGAAATTCTCCAATATAAATATCAAGTTGGTTTAAGCTTGCTGTGTGCCATTTTATTTGGTGGAGTAGAGAACCTGGGCTGCTGAGCTTTCTCCTGCATCTACTGAAGTGAAAGACAAAGCTCCCATTAACTTTAGCAGTGCAGGATCGGGGCTGTATGAAGGGATGCACGAGATGAGATCCGCTGTTATCTATTCATATTTCAGGAGTTTGTAAATGAAATAGGCCTGTTAAGAAAGGAAAAGCGGCACATTCTACACGTGACAGTATTTCTGACTGGCTTATAGTTTTTAAATGAAATCTGGCCAAGTAAATCAGCATTGTCATAGGATTTAAAATGGACAAATGCCATCTTAATATACACTGGGTGAACACATTGCTGTGGAATAGGCACATTTAAAAACATCCTTTTTTAACTATAAAAAAATCTGTGCCATGGTCCCTGTTTGCGAACATGGAAATCCATGCCGAAGTTAGTTAATCGGGGTCACAGAGCTAATCTGTGAATAATGATGCAGTATATCAACCTACTAGGTCCTTCTGACATCTATCATTGAACGCTACCCAAGATATTTGAAAGTAGAACATCAAAAATGAATGTCATCTGACAGCAACCAGATCCCTACCAGAGTTAAAATAGCCTTGGACATGGAGTTCATGATGTGCAATACGCAAACGGTACATATCCGTTTACTGTGGGTGTTGTAATGGTGAGGTTGTTTGAACTAAATCCGTGCATTACATTATTTCAATACCCAGCTCCTGGGTCATAGATAAAAAAGCCTACCTTAGAAAGCTGCTTCACCTAAATTATTTCATGAGTCATCGCAGAATGGTTGGATTTATGCATGCATTTTGATACCCATTGTCATACCATACATAAAAAAGATACACATTATTTAAGTTAGGTAAATAATCTTGCTGCTTTGACCCAACTATAGTTTACAGATCTATACTATGCCCCTCTTTATATTTTTCATTTTGTATTTGAGAATGTTATTACATTTGTAAATGTATGCAATAAGGTTAAAATGGCGCAGACAGACAAGAACACTTCTTTTTTTTTGTTTCACTTAACCCCCCCCCCACACCTCTACCCCAACTTTTGTATACTACTTAAGGGTCTGACAATGCTGTCATTACTGTGGCAAAAGTCTTAGCGACTGAGTGGAATTTTTCCCTAAAGAAGGATTGTAGAATATGGCCAAAAGGTGTAGAAACAGCAAAATATGGCGTATTGCATAAAAGGATGGACAATGTAATTCTATTTGAGCATGGCACTTTTCTGCATTTTTGCATTTACTCAGTAAAAATGTTGTTAGGGTTCAATGTTTGTTGTTTTTCAGTGACTATCTAGTTATTCAGCTACCAATTTTATCATTTTTTAAAATCTATCTAGTTGTATCTAATCATATCTTATTTGACCTAGTATCTAATCTTATTTATCTGAATCTGGTCCAGATATTCAAATCTGGCTAATCTAATTTAACTGTGTATCTAAAATCTTATCTAATTTTACCTAATCTTTTTCTAATTAACATTTTTCTATCTTTAGATCTACCTATTGTAATCTAACTATTCTACTTTAATTATGTATCTAAAATCTTATAATTTTTCCTGTCTATCTAGTCTATCTGGCCATTTGCAAAACACACCTCATGGTATCTTAGTGTTCCTATTATCATTAATTTATTTATTTTATTATTTAGTATTTTATTTAGTACTTTATTTATTGTAATAGCACCTAGCAGCCCCATTGTACTAGGCACTGTACAAAAAGGTAAAAAAGGATGATCTCTCAGGTTTTTAATTATAGCCATATCAAATTAGCTCCGTTGACAAGTAAAAAGGTGGTTTTCCAAACTGCTAGGAATGCAAGCTCGTTCTGGCATCTGAAAGTCAAGCGGAATTATTTCCAGTTCTCACGTCAGCAACCCTAACAATTCTGCAAATGAAATGTAATTAGCAATTCTGTGGATGGTGCATGAGCCAACAAAGAATCCTACTCATTCTCCTGTAGGTGTTAAGCTTCTGCAGTGCTGACAGGACTAAAAAGGAGCAAAATCTTATTTCTGTCAGTTAAGTGAGTAGTTATGACTTTAAATATATACAGGGAGCAGAGCTGTTGAGTTAGAAGGGGCCAAAGCCACTTTTCAGATGGTAACTTCAAGTGAAAAATCTAATCCATTGATTGGAAACTATTCCAAGTATTAGAATACTTTCAATTTATTACCAACATACCTGCTTCCTACCTCTCACTTTCTCAGGACTTGTAATATGTTGCTGTCTATTTATATGACTACTTTGATTAAAAAAAAAGTTAAAAGAAAGCTCTACAGGTTGCTATTTAATTCTGGCCCTATATACATCCATTCTGTATGCTGAATGAAGAAGGGTCTGACTCATCTTAATGCAGGGTAGGAAGGGTTCTTGACTTAATCTGTTCTTAAAAATCACCAAGGATGGGGATTCCACAATCTTCCTTGGGAAGCTTGCCTATTCCAGTGCTAACTATCCTTATAGTCTTCCTAATATCTAACCTAAATCTCTCTTGCTGCAGATAATCTGATTACATTTTATCCTACCTTCAACATGGTGAACAATTGATCACCATCCTCTTTAAAATATTCCTTAACATATTTAAAGACTGTTATTTGGTTTTTCCCCTCCCCTTAACAGTCGTCTTTTCTCAAGGCTAAAAACATGCCTAGTTTTTTAACCTCTCCTCATCTGTCAGCTTTCTAAAGCTTTTCTCATTTTTGTTGCTTTACTCTGGCTTCTCTCCAATTTGTCCACATCTTTCTTAAAGTGTGGCACCCAAAACTGGACACAGTACTCCAGCAGAGGCCCCACCAATGCTGAGTAGTGTGAGGCAATTACCTCCCATCTATATATATAAAAGTCAAATGGTGTATGCGTGTATGTATGCGTGTATGTACGTGCACTTACTCCTTCCACACCGTTTGAGCTAGAGACTTGAGATTTGGTACAGTTATAGGTCTTAGGGTCCTAATCAGGGTAAGAGTCGAAAATTTTTCAAATCTCACCTCTGACGCCCCCCAGGGGTGAAATTATTTAAAGGCCAATCAAATCAGCTGGGCAGCTGCTGTTCTCTGTGAGGTGGGGGTGTTGGGTTTGGTCGGGGGGTAAGTGAGCCGGGGGTGTTGGGTTTGGTCTGGGGTGGGTGGGAAGGTGTCGGGGTGGGTGAGGGGTGAGGTGTGGGTGTTGGGGTTGGTCAGGGGGTGTTGGGTTTAGTTGGGGGGGAAAGTGAGGTGGGTGTGTCAGGTTTGGTCTACGGGGGTGAGGTGTGGGTGTTGATCAGGTGGTGTTGGGGTTGGTAAGGGGGTGACGTGGGGGTGTTGGGGTTGGGTGGGGGGGTGAAAATGTGAGTCGGGGTTGGTCGAGGGGTAAGTGAGGTGGGGGGTCGGGTTTGGTCGGGGGGGTGAGGTGGGGGTGTCAGGTTTGCTCTCTGCCCCCTCCCCCCTCCAACGGACCCCGCACTCGCTCAGCTGTCTGCCCCCTCCACATCTCCGACAGACCCGAGCAACGCCGGGTATTTTCGCTAGTATCTTATAAATGACACTTGTTAATACATCCGAGAATATTAGCCTTTTTCATAACTCCATCTTGACTCATATTCAATTTGTGATCCACTAAGAACCCCAGACCTTTTTCAGAGCACTATTGCCTAGCCACTTATTCTCCATCCTGTATTTGTAAATTTGATTTTTCTGTCCTAAGTGTAGTACTTTACACTTGTCTTTACTGGAATTCATCTTGTTGATTTCAGCCCAATTCTCCACTTTGTCCCTGTTGTTTTGACTTCTAATCCTGTCCTCGAAAGTGCTTGCAGTCATCCCCATTTTGGCATTATCCACAAATTTTATAAGTATAATTTCTCGCCAATGAAAATATTGAATACTACTGGACCCAGGACATACTCTTGTGGGACCCCACTCAATACACCCTCCCAGAGAACCATTGATAACTACTGTTTGAATACAGTCTTTCAATCAGTTATGAACCCACCTTATAGTAATTTAACCTAGACCACATTTCCACAGTTTGCTTATGGGAATGTCGTAGGACTGTGACAAAAACCTCATTAAAATCAAGGCATATAATGTCTTCAGTGTTCACCTCTCCACTCTAGGCCAACATCCCTGTCAAAGAAGGAAATCAGGTTGGTTAGGAATTATTTAGTTCTTGACAAATCCATGTTGGCTATTACATATTACCCTGCTATCCTCTAGGTGCTTACCAATTAATTGTTTAATAATTTGTTCCAGTGTCTTTCCAGGTATTAAACTTAGGTTGACTGGTCTATAATTCCTTAGGTCCTCTTTGTTCCCCTTTTTAAAGATAGGTGCTATGTTTACCCTTCTGCAGTCCTTTGGGATCTCCCCCATTCTCCATAAATTATCAAACATAATTACTTACAGTTTGGAGATTGCTAGTTCCTTAAATACCTTTGGGTGATTTTCATCAGGCCCTGCCAACTTGAATACATTTAACTTATCTAAATAGTCTTTATTTTGTTCTTTCCCTATTCTGGCATGTGTTCCATTCTTACTGTTAATATTAACTGTGTTAACTATCTGATCATGATTAAACTTTTTAGTGAAGGCTTAAGTGAAATAAGCATTAAAAATCTTGATATCTTAATTCATATGCACAATAGGGAAAAATTAAAGTTGCACTGGAAATCTTAAATCTATCTGTTTCTCACTCGTGAGTGCTTGACTTTGCAAGCTTGAATAAAAGGTTCTTTGAATACAGGTTTTGTGTATGTAATTATGTAGGGTCCTTTTTTTAAAAGGAAAAAGGTAAAAACAAATGCTTATATATGCAACCCCTCATCATTAGCAGGATGTGAACCCTAAATCTATAGCACTGTAATGTATCACTTGAAGTACCGGATTAACTAAATTAACAGCTGTTGTTTTCATGGTAACAAGGGACTTGCTTTATAATATTCATGTTCAGTCATCCAAAATTTTCCTGAGAAACACAAGTGAGAGCTGTGGCGATTGTGAACATATTATAACCTAGAAAACTTGAGTTGTCATAGGACCAAAAAAAGGCCCTTCTCTAGCCTCAGGGAGTCACCCCTGCAGAATTAAAATGGAGATATTATAGCTTCTAAAACATGGTTGCAAGAATATCATAATGAAAAAGTTAGGCAAGCAAAATATATCAACTCCTCTTATAATAGTTGATATAATAAATCAACTTTCCTCCCAAAGGAACTCAAAACACTTTTCAGACTTTTTATATCTATCTATCTATATGTATATCTATATCTATCTATCTATCTATCTATCTATATCTTTCTATCTATCTATATCTATATATCTATATATATCTATATAGATATATATAATATAATACAATATAAAACATTTTGCTCACCACTGCAATGCATCCACTAGTAGATTGGCGCTCAGTAACTATAGAAATGAACAGCAACTCTGGTGTTTAATTTGAGCAAATGCTCTTTTTTTTTTTTTACTGACATTGATTGCTGCCGAATTTATCTTTCAGAAATGAAATCTTGGCTCTGCTTCTTTTTATAGATTGTTTCCTTTTATTCCATGTAAACAATTGCTCATAATCAATCTCCCAAATATTAAAAAACATAGCAAGCATGATTACACAAGTAAATATTGAAGCTTTAGATTCCATGACTGTAGTGGAGTCAGTTAAGGCTTTAAACTGTCTCCTGTGTGTTCTTCCCACTGTTGGAGATGGTTTTACATTGCAAATCTCATTACTTCTCTCTTGTTGTTTAACATTAAAAGAGCTTGACCTGAGTTCTTTGGGCTGGTCTCCACTGGGGGGGGGGGGGGGGAATCAACTGCAGATACGCAACTTCAGCTACGTGTAAAGCTGAAGTTTGCGTATCTGCAGCCGACTTACCTGCCGTCCTCACGGCGGCGGCAGTCGGTGGCGCGCTCCCCCGTCGACTCCAGCTTGCGCCTCCCGGCAAGCTGGAGTTCCCGAGTCGACGGGTGCCGCGGTTATCGATTTCTCGTGTCTTCACAAGACACGAGAAATTTATCGCCAAAAGATCGATCGCTACCCACCGATCCGGTGGGTAGTGAAGACCAGCCTGCTGTAATGTATAGTTCTTCTTGGAAGAACATCCTTGTGGCTGCTCCACTATAGGTGTCTATAGAGGCCCTAAAGTAGAGCCCCCATAGGGACAACTATTTCGAAGAACCTCAGTTACCGCACAAGGTAAGTAACCGTCTCTTCACTACCTGAACCAATATTTTTTTCTTCTTATCTTTAGGGCCCAGTCCAACTCCCATCCAAGTAAAGGGGAGTCTTTCCATGTACTTTAATGGGAGTCAGATTAGGCCCCTAATGCTATTTTTATTAATTTTTTTACTGAATTTATGTATGTAACTTGTGAACAGAGATAGGCAGTTGAGAATAAGAACTTGAAG